>CM046880.1:572130676-573330676 GCA_025667525.1 Glebionis coronaria
AGTGGGAAATTAATGGTGAAATATGAATTTGAGTGAGTGTCATTAGGTGGCATCCCTCGTCGCCCCTCGCCGGTTCTCTTTGCACCAACCCCCTTATTTGTCGAGCCTTCGTCGCTACAACGGCGAAGGTTGCAACAAGGTAGAGAGAGAGGAGGAAGGAGGAGAAGAGAGAGAGAAGAGAGAGAGAGAGAGAGAGAGAGAGGAGAGAGAGAGAGAGGAGAAGAGAGAGAGAGAGAGAGAGAGAGAGGATGAGAGAGAGAGAGAGAGAGAAGAGAGAGAGAGAGAGAGGAGAGAGAGAGAGAGAGAGAGAGAGAGAGAGAGGAGAGAGAGAGAGAGAGAGAGAGAGAGAGAGAGAGAGAGAGAGAGAGAGAGAGAGAGAGAGAGAGAGATTTATACTTTTTTTTCTTCAAATTTTTTTCTAGGATTAGATTTTCAATGTGTGTGTTTTGTGTGTTTGTGATTTGTTGAAGTTATCTGTTCCTTTTTTTATAAATATTATATTTATAAGACCTTGTGGTATAATGTTTATCATTTTTTTGTTTTAAATTTTATAATTTTCGTAATTTTTTATAATGTTTTTAGTTTCGGATTGTATTTTTATTTTCAAAGTGTATTTTAGTTTAGAAAAAATTTCATGTTTGGTATCTATCGTTTACACCAAACATCAAGTCTGGTCCCTATCTCAAATTAAGTCCACCGATAGTCCCTATCGTTTACATTTTGGATCAAAATTCGTCCCTATCTTGGATGGGTGTTACTTTTATCCGTTAAGTTCAATGAAGAGAGGGGTATTTTGGATTTTTCCATATTATACATTAATAGAACATATTATTTTTTTTTTCTTTTTAATATTTTTCTTTTATTTTTTATATCTATATCTCTCTCTCTCTCTCTCAAATCAAACACACCTAATGCCTGCTACACTTACCTTCATCTGCTTAGCATAAAACATACTATTTGTTCCACCACTCACAAAGCTTCCAGCCTTTCGCCACATTCTCTTCAATATCATCCAAACCTTGACCTTGTGTCTCAACTAAAACCGCCATATCATGAAACAATTGATGAAGCTTATTCAAAATCCTTTTCAAATCATTCACAGCCTCATGCCTTCCTTTTCAAATCGTTTAGCGTCTGTAGGTCCAAAATGAGATTAGTGATCTCTTCCATATTGGATCTGATTGCTTCAACTTGTTGAAAGAATTTAGCAAGATAAACTTCATCAGACGGAGAAATCATGGGTTCTTCAGTAACGCCTTTTCAAGATCGATTTCTTCCCAAAGTTTTGTCTCATTTTCACGAGTCTGCTGGTGGTTTTATCGCAAAGTTTTGTCTCATTTTCTGCCACGCGTCTGCTGCTGACGTGGACGATTAACAGGAAGGAGATGATGACGATTGGGCGTGAAGTGGCCATCAGGTTGCGAGTGTGTGTGTTTTATAGTGATCGTGTTGAGCGTTCTGCCATTGTTGAAGGTTCGAAATTTGTGTTTGATTTGAATCGGAGGAGATGGTTCAGGTTTGACGGGGTTGTGGTATGGATCCGGTATCCGGGTTACGGGACTGGTCGGGTTATATCCACGGTCGGAGTCCGCTGAGTCGAGGTGTTTGTGAGCGCTTCTTAATAAGTATGATTTTGCTTGATGTCTCGTGATGTGGAGGTCGAGTGGCTGGTGTTAGATATTTAGATCTGGTGATGTCTCGTGGTGTGGAGGTCGAGTGGCTGGTGATGGCAGCGTGGTTTACGACAAAAGTTTGGTGGTGGATCAGGTGATGACGACGGCTGTGATGTTGTGATGGGTGGCGGATGATGATAGTGGTTGGTGGATTAAGGGTGGTAGCTTAGTGATTACAGCGGGAGAGAGATAGAGGGAGATAGATAGTGAGATATGTGAGAGAGGTTGCAGGAGAGAGAGAGAGAGAGAGAGATAGACAGTGAGAGAATGAGAGAGATAACAAAGAAAAAAAAGTAATTAATTTATGAATAAAATAGAAAAGACACAAATACCCTTCTAATTATAACACTTAACGGATAAAATTAACACCCATTCAAGATAGGGACGAATTTTGATCCAAAATGTAAACGATAGGGACTATCGGTGGACTTAATTTGAGATAGGGACCAGACTTGATATTTGGTGTAAACGATAGGGACCAAACATGAAATTTTTTCTTTAGTTTATATACTTGTATTTTTAATTTAATAACATAAATTTTAATTTATAGAAAAATAAATAAAAGATAGTGATGAGAGCAAAGTAGAGAAGGGTTGCTCTCATAAAAAAAAATAAATAAAAAAATAGTGATTAGACCAAAGTAGAGAAGGGTTGCTCTCCATAAATAAAGAGGTATTTTTTTAGTTGATTATATAAAACTAGTTATAAACACAAAATGAAGAGTCAAAACCTCTCCATAACACATTTCTCTTTTACCACACCCTTTAGCCCAAGATACATGTAAATGCCCATATAAGGGCCAGGAACAAATATTATCATGGGGTATTTAGAGAGAACAAACAGAAACAAACTATGTAAATGCATAAGAGCAAGTACATATAGACCCCACAAGTAATCTGATATATAGATTTCTTCAACAGAAAATTTTAAAAAATAATTTGAATTCCAATAGCTTCAAGGCAAGAACAAGAAGAGATACAATACAACTTTCTCCCAACAAAACACATCTAATTCTTACAAGCAAATTGATCATTTTTCTGCGAAATCCTCGGCCTCGTTAAATCAAGAATTACGCGAGCTAACAGCAGAGCATTGAACTTGACACAAGTCCGTAAAAAATCGTTTTGTTTAATCATAAGAACGAATAAACAAACATCTAACATAACAACATTAGTCCCATACAGAAAATTATACATCCACAAAGGCCATTCATTACTCGTCCTATTTCATTCAAGCTACAAAAACAGCATCCGGGTGACATGTTCTCTAAGCGTCCACCTATCTGCCATATGGATGATAACGACCAGCGCCACCAGCAGCAGCACCGCCATAACCTGGCCTGCCACCACCGTACGGTCCTCCCGCTCCACCGTAACCTGAACCAGCACCAGGACCAGGCTCATAACCACCACTTGGTTCATATCCACCACCTCCTGGACCACCACCATAACCTCCAGCACCATAACCACCACCGGCGCCATAACCACCACCACCGGCGCCTCCACGGCCATACCCACCAGGCCCACTACCTCCATAGCCTCCACCGTATCCTCCACCGCTGCCATAAGACCCGAAGCGGCTAGAGTAGCCTCCAATTGGTGGTTCACCGCCTCTGTAACCTCCGTAGTCGCCACCACCATAACGACCGCCAAATTCGCTGCCACTAGGCCCATATCCTCCACCATAATCGCCGTATCTACTGGATAATCCTCCTCCAAGTGAAGACCTGTAAGGAGGGGCTCCATACCCACCACCACCACCACCACCGCCGCCGCCGCCACCGCCGCTGCCGTATCCACCGTAAGAGTCGTTATATCCACCATAGCTATCACCTCCACCATACCCACGTCCCCTAGGTTCACCACCGTATGACATTGGTCCTGAATTTGAGGAGGATTTCTTTGGCTCTGCCTTCTTGATTTCAACCTACATTAACAAGAAAATGTTAGCAAATCTCTCATCTGACAATTCGTTTACAGCAAGAAACCAAAATAAGGGCAGATTTCATAAAATAGCGAAGCACTTTCCGAGATGGTTTAATTTGGTTTTCTAAGTCTCAACCTCGCATGAATAGTTCTTTGACAGCTAGTTTTAGAGCATAAAAATGTAACTACGGAACCTGATTAAACAGAAGTCTTTAAATACTAGAGTACGATTACCAATATGAGCAGAGAAAAACTTTACTACGACCAAACTAGCCCATTATCATAAGATCGTCATGTTAAGAAAACATAGACAAGTATTATAACCAAACCAGACCATTTTGCAAAGTACGTTGTCATTTTATGAAGAAAAACAAATACTGTACCAAAATAAGATAAATAAAAATCCTAGATAAAACTCACCTGTGTGCCATTCATATCAATCATGTTTCCATCAACAAGGATGGTATCGACGACTTGTTCGTTATCAAACACAACAAATCCAAATCCACGAGAACGCTTTGTGGCATGATCTCTGATAATCTCATGCTCAACCACTTTCCCGAACTTTGAAAAGAAACCCTTCAACTCCTCTATAGAATGGTAAAAGATATAAATCAAACATTGATGATGATCATTAACTAGATATATCATATATGTAGATGATATGATAAGTTTCTGATTTCAAATTTTCGAATGCTAACCTTCAGTAACTGATGCTGGGATCCCACCAACAAAAACCTTCTTCGTTTTGAAATCCTTAGATTCACCGGAACCTTTTGGGATAGTCCTCTTGATCTCAACCTGCCAAGCATTAATTTGCATGTCAGTGGCAAAACTAACGTACAAGGATATTAACCAGTGAAAACAATACACATCTATATATAATTAACAAGCATTAAGCAACATGGTTATTAGTTATATAACATATCAAGATTTAGCATCAGCATAAGCCGTTAAGCTAAATTCGAATTTATGTTGAACGTAATTTTTTTGGAACCATCCTAGATAATGAACACACGTATATGATACATCTATATTAGTTAGTACAACTGAAAATGAAATTGATGCTACAATGACCATAAAGAATATTAAAGCACACAAATGGTGCGTTTGAAAAATCATAATATCAGCATTCATATTCTATTTATACATCTCAATATCCCATTATATATGTGAGTGTGGGGGACAGAGTAAGACATGCAACGTAGCAATAAACAAAACTTCATAATGATACTTGTATTTATAGGTGGTGTCTGGTTTGCAATAACGTCATAATACACAGTATGCTAAACATTTAAAAATAAGGCCGTGTTTGCTTTAAACAAAGGAACCACTATATGTGTGCGTTTGAGAAGAGATAAGAATGAGGACGGGTATCATACTTTATATCAAAGCACTTAGGTGAGACAACGGATGCATAATTCTACTGGTATCAAAGTATCAAACGCATTCCTTCAAACAAATTCCATTAAAACAAACATATGCAAGTACCATCTAAGTAAAATACCCTAGAAATGCGTTTGATACTTTGAAGGGCTCAATGGGCACATATAAGACATTAGATGGACTCTGATGGGTGTAAAACAACAAATTGGTCACTCGACGGATACTTTATATTTAATGTTTTTTTCCGACTTTTAAATAAGTATTACTCCCTCCGTCCCAAAATTATTGTCCACCGACAAAAAACACACAGTTTAAGAAAAGTACTACCTTTTCAGCTTTCTCTCTCTTACTTTTTGCAGAAAGACAGTTTTACCCTTAACCAATTAATTAAAAACCTTTGTAAAGTTTGTAATTATGATTTCACTTAAGGGTAAACTAGTAATCTCGATCTAAATTTCCTACCTATTTTTAGAAGTTTTAGAAGTGGACAATTAAATTGGTACAAACCGAAATAGAAAGGTGGACTATAATTTTGGGACGGAGGGAGTATTATTTTTCTATTTTTACGTTTTTATATGTTTTTTGTTCGTTTTAGTCTTCGTCCGTTTAGCCACGCCCATTTGACCCGCGCCCGTTTAGCCCATTGCCCATTTTGCCCCCCGCTGTGCCGCCCGACCCGCCCATTTAGCCACCTCCCAAGTGACCCTCAATGCACTCTAGATATCTTTGTCATAATTCTTTGGTAGACATATACATGATACATCCTGAAAGGGAATTCACATATCTGCTTAACAGGGAAGAATACTAATAAAAAAAAACCAACAGTTTGACCATCTTATGGCTAAACAGTTCATTGCTAAAAAAATGTTGTTTTTAATCAACATACATGTAAGTTAATGCACTCTCTCTCGCTAGGGAACTTTCTAGTATTTGGTTTGCAGTCAGTTATCGCTATGGTATCACTATGGATTCTACGTCAGGCTGCATTGCCATACTATGGTTACCATACCTACCCACTTCAGAAGTTCGAGACAAGGCCTAATTTATATTTACATCCCTGATTAAAACCGCACAAATACCAACAAAACACACATATATGTAACCATACCAATTCCTAATTAACAATTACCACATTTGCATGCAACCACACTTAAAATGTAACAAATTTAATTAAACTCGTAAGTTACACTCACTTGTTTCCCATTGATGATATGTGTCTCAGCAATGACAGTGTCAACAACAGCAGCATCTGCATATGTGATAAACCCGAACCCCCTTGGTCTACCCGTCTGTCGATCCTTCATGATAACCGAATCCGTAAGCTCCCCATACTTCCCAAAGTACTTCACAAACGTATCTACACACAAACACATAATGCATCAAACCCTATACCAACAAAAGTATTTCAATAATTTAACTAAACACATACATATACATAATAAACAGTTAAGTAACTAACCTATGGTAGTATCTTTCGCTAATCCACCAATGAAAATCTTCCTGTTACAAATAATTGAACAGAACTTAATATCTTTATCATTAACTATACCAAAAGAAAATGAAAATCTTATATGAAATTTCATGTTTTTAACATCAGATCAAATAGATGTTAACAATTTTCATATTTTTAACATTAATCCACCAACAGAAATCTTCCTTAAACAGCTAAATGAACATTAATTAATCATTAGTTATACGAAAAACCGAGGGGTGTTTGCTTAAGCTTATTTTTGCAGTCACAAGCTTATGTGATTTGACTTTTAGTTTGATTGCTCGTAACTTGTAAGTAAAAAAAAATCTTATAAAATATTTACCGAGTCAAATAAGCTTAAACAAAGACCCCCCCTTGCAGCATCCACTATGGCCGACTTTATCATTAATTATAAAAACTAGGCTGTTTATGAAAAACTTTTTTGAAGGTTTATAACCGTGTCACACCAATAATTCATAAACCTTATCGTTTTACAAACCTATCTCCTCTATGTATAAACCTCTTGAAGCTTTATAAACACGTCACATATCCAAATGCATTAAATTATAAAAAGGTTCAATATCATACACCTATTCATACGACACAAAGCTTAAAATTTATACTAGCTATGGTTTACAAGTAATTAGACGTCTTCATCTTTACCAATTACCACCACCAAGACTATCATTGATTCATTGTTCAAGCTTATTTTCGCGTTTATGAGCTTGTCTGACTCATCTTACATTTCATAAGCCCAAACTTTTACAAGCTTATCAAATATGAAAGTCACACCATATAAGCTCATAATCGCAAAAATGAGATTAAACCCTAAAGATAAGCACATAATCGCAATAAACCACCACTAAGACGGTCTTAGGCCAAGGTTTATTCTTGTGTTTATGAGCTTGTTTAACTTAGTTAACATTTCATAAGCCCAAAGTTTTACAGGCTTATCAAATATGAAATTCAAATCAGATAAGCTCATAATCGGAAAAATAAGCTTAAACCCTTAAGATAAGCCCATCCTTTTATAAACCACCACTCAGACAGTCTTAGTTCAAGCTTATTTTCTCCTTTATGAGCTTGTTTGACTCGCCTTACATTTCATAAGCCCAAACTTTTAATAGCTTATCAAATCAGCCCATAATCGCAAAAATAAGCTTAAACCCTAAATCTTTTCAAAAAATCTCATGTCTTAAAATAAACCCACTAATAAAAATCACCCTTTAAGAACTAAATAAACAAATAATCATATCTTTATCAATAAAAATACAAAAAAAAAATCTTTTTAACAAATTTCATCTTTTTAACACAAACCAACCAAATTTTATTACTAATTATTAAAAAATTGAATCTTTTCAACAGATTCAATGTTTTAAAGATGAATTAACAAATGGGTAATAAACAGATTTCATAGGCCCAAATTTGCATAGGCTAATCAAATAAGAAAGTCAAATCAGATAAGCTCATAATCGCAAAAATAAGCTTAAACCCTAAAGATAAGCTCAACCTTTTATAAACCACCACTAAGACAGTCTTAGTTCAAGCTTAATTCCGCCTTTACGAGCTTGATTGACTCACCTTACATTTCATAACCCCAATTTATAAGCTTATCATATATGATAGCCAAATCAAATAAGCTCATAATCACAAAAATAACCTTAAACCCTAAAACTTTTTTACAAATCTCATTTTTTCAACATACTATAAAACAGTCTTTAAGAACTAAATAAACAAATAATCATATCTTTATCAACAAACATACAAAAAAATCAAATCTTTTTAACAAATTTCATATTTTTAACACAAACCAACCAAATTTTATCACTAATTATACAAAAAAAATGAATCTTTTGAACAGATTCGATGTTTTAAAGATGAATTAAGAAATGGGTATTGAACATATTTACAGATTGAGTGAAGAAAACGAACCCAGGACTAGCACCATCTCCGAAATCAGGGCGTTTGGATCCCATTTTTAGTAATGAGATTGGGGTTTTGGAGTGTTTGGATTTGGGATTTGGGATTTGGATTTGGATTTGGATTTGGGGGTTTATGTGACGACTGTTTTTGTGTGTGTGTGAGAGAGGAAGGTAAGCAAAGGAAGCTAGGGTTAGGGCTTTTGAAGATTTTTGGAGATGTGGGGAAAGTGAAAAATATAGTGGGGTAGCTTTTACTTTTTATTGTACTTAAGTTTGTTAATGTGGCCCAAGTTAAAAAAAAATTACATTATAATTTTTCTTTAAGTTAAAAAAACGCAATCCATCTTATTCATTTATTTTTCTTCAATTTAAAAAAAAAAACTTCCATTATAATTTTATTATTAGTTAGGGGGCGCGTGGTTAATTTGAAGAGAATTAGAATGGGTAAAGATAAGGGAATGCAAAAGAATTCAATGAACATTCCTTATATTATTATCATTACTATTGTTGGTAATTTATCATATAAGACGTGGTGGTAATTGGAGATGGTGGCAACAACTGTTAAGGTGATAGTCAATGGTTGCGACGATAACGAGCATCGTGGTGGCGTCGGAAGGGTGGTGTTAACGACGATGGTGGTGGTCAGTGGTGGTGGTGGCGTCGGAGATTGGTGGTGTCGGAGAGTAGTGGTGGCGTAAGGAGTGTGGTGGTAGCGACAATGGTGGTGGTGTCATCGGAGAGTGGAGTGTCGGAGAGTGGTGGTGGCGTTAGGAGGGTGGTGGTCAGTGGTGGTGGCGGCGTCAGAAAGTGGTGGTCTCAGAAAGTGGTGGTAGCGTTAGGAGGGCGGTGGTAGCGACAATGGTGGTGTTCAGGGGTGGTGGTTTCATCGGAGAGTGGAAGTGTCGGAGAGTGGAGGTGTCGGAGAGTGGTGGTGACGTTAGGAGGGTGGTGGTCAGTGGTGGTGGCGACGTCAGAAAGTGGTGGTGTCGGATAGTGGTAGTGGCGTTAAGAGGGTGGTGATAGCAACAATGGTGGTGGTGGTGTCGGAGAGTGGTGGTGGGGTTAGAAGGGTTGTGGTAAGACAATAGTGGCGGTCAGTGGTGGTGGTGGTGTTGAAGATTGGTGGTGTCGGAGAGTGGTGGTGGTGTTGGAGATTGGTGGTAGCGACAACGGTGGTGGTCAGTTGTAGTGGTGGCATCAGAAAGTGGTGGTGTCGGAGAGTGGTAGTGGCGTTAAGAGGGTGGTGATAGCGACAATTGTGGTGTTCAGTGGCGGTGGTGGCGTCGGAGAGTGGTTGTGGCGTTAGGAGGGTTGTGGTAACGACAATGGTGTTGGTCAGTGGTGGCGGTGGCGTCGGAGAGTGGTGGTATCGATGAGTGGTCGTGGCGTCAGGAGGGTGGTGGTAGGGACAATGGTGGTGGTCAGTGGTGGTGGAGGCGTCAGAGAGTGGTGGTATCGGAGAGTGGTGGCGGCGTTAGGAGTGTGGTGGTAGCGACAATGGTGGTCGTCAGTGATGGTGGTGGTGGTAGGTGGAAACACACATATACATACGTCAATTTATTACCTTGAATCCATTACTCTAAATTTACAGAGGAATGATTCATTACTATTAGTGGGTAATAATTACCTATATTTTTATTAACCAAGCAATATTGATCATTCTCTTTTCCGTTCCTTGCCCCTTAATACCCTTAACCAACCGCACCCTGAAAGTTTATTTCTATCTTTTAGATGTTTATTTTCTATTATGTGATATGGGCTACACAATTTTGTCAAGATAATAGTGATAAGAGTTGAAGCAAAAGATCTCTTATATTATGTAACATGGTAGTAGCTTTTATATACTTGTTTTGTTACATGTTGTGTAAGCTAAATGGAAATCCGACAGATACATTTCCTTTATCTACGAATGCCAATCATAACGAAAAGTATTTGAACAAGAATTAGCTTAAAGAGTAAGGCATGGGACTATCGGGAACTGATAGAAAACATGTAGTTTGAATCTTGAGATATACGATCTATGAATTTATTTTATACATTTGTTATGCATATCCATACGTGGCATTATTTCATTTTTCGATTTAAGTGAAGCTCTTTGTATGTTTGTAAGTGAGCTTTGAAAGTAAAATAACCATAGATATGCGGGTTTTTATTATTGTAGCGCGTGTTAAAATATGAACATACTCGACAAATATTAAGTTGAAGCAAGTCCAATTTGTTATTATGTAATCAATACGCAAAAACATGAAGCTTTGTTGCAACGCGTGGTCTACCATGCTTGTTTTGATAACATTGTTCGACATGAACTAATTAAGACGCTTGCCCTTTCTATTGACCATAAAATAGTCTGTTGAGGTGTCTCTCTATATAAACTTTTAAGGTAATTGTTAACAAAAGAAAGTGAAAACGAATCCAAAATTTAAGCAAAAATATTTGTTTCATATTGGTTGTTATTTTCTAAATGACCATACGAGTACATCAAATATTTTTAGAGCATCTCTAAGGTCATTATTTTTTCAATCACTTTATAGATTTAACACAATTAACTGATGAGTATAAATCTTTTGTAAATAGTTATTACTTCAATGGTAAAAGCTTTTAACAATGGTTTTTTAGAATGAAAATATAAATGTGGTGTAGTGTATGCACTAAATTGAAGTACAAGCTTCAAAGACTTTTAAAACTCAAAGTCATTGTAAAAAGCTTTTGAAAAAGCTTATCCCTTCAATGCATAAAAGTCATTCAAATACTTTATGAAATACTGAAAAGTTTTAGAAAAATGGGGCATTGAAGATGATTTTAGAGTGTTGATCCCAAACTTAGATCGATTATCTTTGTGTTAACGAGACTGAATCAAGTTTGACACGTAGAGAAACTTTGTGTTAACAACAATCTAAGTCTTATGCGGAATTAACACTTATAACAAAGAACAATGCAAAACACAATGTAAACCAAACTTTCACTTATATTGATGATCGATTTGAATACAATGAAAGTGTAAAACGTATTGTGTTGTGTATCTAAACAATGAACCCTACGACCTCCTTTTATAGCACAAGGAGTCGTGTACAATAATCTACGAATCAACTATCTTAGGTAAGATAAATATAAAAAATACAATATTAAACATATCTTTCCTAAATATACAAAACGTGTTGACTAAGTATTCTTTGGTGGCTGGAACTTCCTTTGTCAGCGTTCATGATGTCAGCGCCTCAATTCCTCTTGTCAGTGTCCAACAATTCTCCCCTAAACTTGATATCTACTCTAGTAATCAAGTTTTCTGAATAAAACAAAATACAAGAGGATTCTTACAAATAAAACCTACTCCTGAATTTGAGAATATATAAATCTAACAAAGTCCATGCTAACATTACTGGTGTAATCAACTTTCAGCTTAGTAGTAACCATCATCTTTAATAATTCTTGAGACAGAGGATACTTTTGGTTAATCAAAAGATACTCTGCAAACTTTGCAGTACTTAGATGATACACACAAGCAACTGAATACAAACGCCATTTCAAGCCACTCAAGTCATCCAGATCCAGCCAAACTGGATCAACTTCATCATGGGCAAACATTCTTTTGAATGTTGTCCAGATCTTTATTCAATTTCTTGATGAAGGCTCATCAGCTTCATATTTTTCCTTCATCAACTTCCACATAGCTTCCATATCCTCTCTGTCTAAGCTTGCAAATAAAGAGACCAAAGATGTAAAAGTATGTACCTTCTCACCAGCCCTGGTGACGACCCAGAAACCAACTGAATCTTCTTCATACTTGATAATGGGGTTTCTAAAGTCCAAAGATACAACTGTTGTAATGTCTGAATCCTCCAAAGGAGAAAGCTTCATGGTCTTCTTTAACACAACTTCATTGGGGTTTAACTGATCAAGCTTTGGAAAATTAAGCTTGAATCCCTTCTTAATTGGTTTGGGCACAACTAATGCCTTCTTGATTTTCAATTGTTCTTCTAGTTCTTCCTTCCTTTCATCTGAGAGCATTTTAAAAGTATTCTCCTCACAAACCGACTCTCAAATAGGATAGGCATAGTACTCCAATTGCTCAAAGGTGAGATTCTTCAACTTGGTGTATGTCCACCCTGTTTGATGACATCTCAGCAACATATAATAGAGCTCCCTTCTTGTTTTCTTGCTTTACAATAGTACCCTGTTAGCCCTGTATTTAAGGATCACTTGTGCATCCTTAACAAAATTTCTAAAGCCCAAATTTTCTCTGACATAGACATGTCAGGATGCTGTTCACACACCTCTTCCCACTTGAAGTACATAGCAGGAATTTATGGCACATCAAAATCCACTTGAAGCTTTAACAATCTAAGCCTCTCCTTTGCCACTTCATCTTCACCATATTCTAGTCTCTCTGGATCTTTAATAATCATCACACTAAAACTAGAACTATGTGAACTCTTATCATCACCTATCTCATCACTTGAAGATTCAGAAGACAATACCTGACCTTCAACCAATCCCTGACCAAGTTCCTTAACCTCTTGTTCTTAAATTTGAGCAGATCATAGCATCAAACTGCACTTGAGCTGCATCCTTAGGAACCTGTTCTTCTACCAAAATACCTTTGCCTTTATCTAATGCACCAGTGTAAGGTAAAGGTGTTGTTGGTACCTGTGTAGACACATCTTTAAACATGAAAGGTGGTTGGGATACACCTATCATACCTGTAGATCCGTCAGCGTCCAAACTCATCTTGTTAGTGCCCAAAATGTTCTTGTCAACGGCTGACTCACTCATTTGATTCATCATCTCCACAAAAGACAATGTCTTAGGAGTAACCAAAGAGAAATCAAAAGTTGGTTGTTGCTCCTACAAACCTGTCAGTGCCTCAACAATTTCAGCATCTTTAGTTCCATAAGAACCTCCTTCTTATGAACCTTTATCACTCAAATTCACAGGCTCAGTAGGCACATCCTCCCCTTTGTATGAATCATCTTGTGAGGACTACATCTATACTGTCTCCGTCTGAAACTAGTTGTTTCCAAAGTAACAATCCTCTCCCTCAATGAATTGAGTTCAAGGCCTTGAGCATTGACAATATGTACAAGGTCTGTATTTTGATTTTGCAAGCTTATACAGATAGCCGTTGTCACACCCCCAAATTTCACTGCAGCGGAAGACTGGATTTGGGTTGTGACTTCATGGCGTGAAGAGGACTTGACGCGAGAGAACGACCTCTACATGCAAAAACAACGATGCAGACTCCACACAATTCATATAGTAGCATACCTGAGAAAAACATTGATAAAGTGTCAACACAAAGTTGGTGAGTTCTTAGGTTTAAGTTTAAGAAAACATAAAAATCATTTATGTGAACCACAAGATTCGTATCCACCTGTGACAATATAACACATACAAAGTCACATAGTTTATCTTTACTACTATTTAAGCTCATGACATTGATGCGTTAACAAGTCTAACTGACTTCGTGTGTGCCCGTGAAGGTGACTAACCCAAGTCACCCATTGTCTTCAAATGAAACTGTATTTACTTGAATGGACTGATTCAAAGTAAATAGGAGTGTCAACTCCGATAGATCTATCCATAACATTCGCGCTCACTTTGTTGTAACACAGCTAGGTGACTAACGGTTCATGATTCGTGGGCAATTATCATTTAGGTTGTTTCGGGACTTAGATCAGCTAGTAAAGAATAGTTCACTTGTGTTCACGCGTTATAATTAAAGCAATGTTTTCACCCCAAAAGATGACAAAACATTTTGAAAGAGATAGGGGCTAGTAACTCACCTTATTGATAGTAAAGTGTCGCGGGACAAAGTAGAATTTTACCGGTAACCTAATAAGAATAATGTTCATTTAAACCATGTGTAATTAAATATAATTTACATGTATAAACCCTTTCTTGGTTGGTGAATTAGGTTGGAATAATAACGACTAAATTTTTATAAACTTTTTCTGCTATTATTTAATTTAATTATTTAAAGTCGGGTTTTATCTTTTTAAACTAGGGTTTCATCAATTATTATCATTTTAGATTTTCATGTTTATGCATTATAAAATAATTGATAGGCTTATATAAATTCAAATAAAAGTAATTTATATATTTTAAACTTTGATAACAAATTAATAATTAAATTTTACATAGTTTTTAATAAGTAAAAATTCAGGTTTTACGGTTTCAGCTTTCGTATTTATTTCTTAATAATTTTAAGTATTATAAAAGCATGTAATTGTTTACTAAATTAACATGAAATATAAATTTATAAGTTTAGCATGAAATTTCATTTAACAATTTCATGAGATATAAAATATAATTATATTTTCTTAAAAACGATATTTTTACGTGTAGTAATCGTTTATTAATTCCAAACTCGTTTTTAATCCTTTTACCATGATTCTTTTTGCAGAGATTGATTCATATTATGATCTTACCATTTTATTAGGAAATTCATATTAGTGACATTCAAAGTGGACTAAACTTTACCATTTTATATGCATACAATTTTATTAATTTCACATAAAATCATAAAATTGAAAGTGTGATAACTAATTCATTTTTAGGTCTTTTCACTTGCTTCAAAAAGCATTAGAAAACTTATGAAAAATGAAATATTAATATTTAGAGTAAAAATTTCATGACCAACATTGTATGGTCGGTTTTTAATAAAAGTTTAGGCGTTTTTAAGCTAGTTTAGCAACGAGGGTTTCAGCTACTTTTACCACTTGATCAAATAACATTAACTACTGAGTTTAACTAACATAAAATAATTACTAACATCATATAACAATAGAAAACAAGTAAAATCAGTTCAAATCAAGTTAAGCAAAATTAGGGCACGGTTCTTACGCGTACGCCCCATTAGGGCTCGTTTTTATCCATTTAGCCAATTACGTGTTATTTTTATACTTTAGGCATTACTAGGCCAGGTTTTAACATGTAATAAGAGTTACTTGTACTAGTTAAATTAGAACTTACGAAGTGATTGGTGTTTTGAGCTAAACTGAACCTATAAAACCCTAAAAAGAGCTCAGCTAGGATTTTGCTTGCACAATCCGTACACGAACACTTGGAGGACTTAGGAACATTTACTAGGACTAGTTGGAAGACCAGAATTGATATAAAGAATATTTCTAAGTAACAAGAACACCAACAACAACAAGAATCAAGAATCAAAATTAGGGTTTCTTAGACAACCCTAAATCGGTTTTGACTAGGATTTCGTCTAGGGTTCTTCAACCTTGCTGAGGTTCTAGGGCAGAGATCAAGGGTCATCGGTGAAGGTTTAGGATCCCTTGAAATTATTTATGGTGGTGGAAATGATGGTGTGATGATGGTTGTGGTTCACGGCAGAAAACAACCACAAGGAAGAATTCAATTGAATTTGTTTGATGTTTTAATGTTTTGGTGATTCAAGCAATGTTACTTGCTTCCTATTTATATTAGTCTTGATCCCTTATCACCATTGCTTCATTAATCAATAGAAATCTTGAATTATGGCTGAAATTCATCTATTGTAGCCATGGATTGATGAATAGGAGCTTGAGGATTTTTAGGGATAAGAAAATAACGTCGTTGTTGCATATTGGAAGAGTATGGGTCGAAATTTTATTATCAGGGAATAATAGGTGTATTATTTAGGCAACTAGATAACTTGTAATTGAATTAAAATAGGTTTCTTAAAGTATATGTATTGTAAAATTCGATTTAAGAGTGGTATGGGCTGAGTCTCTACCGAAATTTATTTATTATGGGTCATTAGGGGCTTAATTTTGGTTTAGGTGCTTTTAGTTGGGTTTAATTTGGGTTTTCGCGCTTCTAAAAATAGTTACGGGCGTATTTTTGGTCGTTTAATAATTTATTTAAGCTCGTACAATTTATTTTGAAGTTTACAAATTATTTTTATTAGTTCTTAGTTGAAAAAGTTAATTTACACATTTTCGTGATCATTTTTCTATAAAAACCATATTTTATAATTAAATAATAAATAAAATACGATTACCTTGGTAAATTATCCGAAATGTTAAAATAAATTAAAAGTGAGAAATATATGATTTATATACTTTTTATAGCCGATCATATATTGTTTTGAAGAAATCGTGAGCTGAAAACGTTTAGATAACTTTTAATTATTAATTAACGGTGATTTTGATAATTTACGTTAACTATTAAAATTAATTATTATTGACACTTATATGATATATAAACTAAAATTAATTCATTTTAAGTAAAATAAATAAACCAATTAATCTTTTAGTTCGATGGCCTTCAGTTATAGTTAATCATGATTTCCAGATAACACAGTAATTATTTTCTGTTTTGCAGTAATTAATTTAAACACGTAGCATATAAATTTTTATATCACAAATAGAACTTTCTAATAGTCCTTCGTAATTATCTTTGGTGATAATATAATTTGTTAGAATTTGGATATCCTCATGTTTATAATTTACAGTGTTATCTAAAAAATAATTTGTAGCGAAAATTATTTTAAACAATGAGTTCAAATTTACGGGTTGTCGCATTCACCCCACCTTAGGTGATTTCGTCCCGCAGTCAAGGCGTCGTATACGTTAAGCTATTTGTCGAGAAGAAGACAAAAGTGGTTAGTGGCATTTTAGACCTTTTAGAATTTATGATTTCTCCCATACTCCCATACGTTAGTGTATGGTAGAAAAAAGATGATTACTTTTATTTTGAGTGAGCTTTATTAATTTTGGTATTTGTGGTAACTAATACGAACATACTATTGTCTCATCTAAATTATACATAGGTGATCATGCTATTATATTCTAGATACAACTTATAACATCCTCCTTTTCGTCAACTCTTTTATTTGTATTATATTTTCGCTATATCTTACCATTAACTAACATTTAACTAGACAGAGCATGGCATATTGTGTAGTATTGTAATACTAAATTGCAACCAACTAGGTTACGTCATCCCACATCCATGGGTGTCGATGCATAGTCCCAGAAAACATGTTTTTTATAGTAACACATAGTAGTCTAGTAAATCAAAATAGCATCTCAAACAATTTAGCTTTTGATAATGATCTAAAACTAGATGGTTGGTATGTCATATTAGCATGTGATTTAGAGCCGATTATAGTCTAGAGTTACTAATGCAACCTAGTTCTATAATCCAGGCTCTGATACCATTCTATCACACCCTCAAATTTCACTGTAGTGGAAGACTGGATTTAGGTTGCGACTTCATGGCGTGAAGAGGACTTGATGCGAGAGAACGACCTCTACATGCTAAAACAACGATGCAGACTCCACACAATCCATATAGTAGCATACCCGAGAAAAACATTGCTAAAGTGTCAACACAAAGTTGGTGAGTTCCTATGTTTAAGTTTAAGAAAACATAAAAATTATTTATGTGAACTACAAGATTCGTATCCACCTGTGACAATATAACACATACAAAGTCACATAATTTATCTTTACTACTATCTAAACTCATGACACCGATGCGTTAGCGAGTCTAACTGTCTTCGTGTATGCCCGTGAAGGTGACTAACCCAAGTCACCCATTATCTTCAAATGAAACTATATTTACTTGACTGGACTGATTCAAAGTAAATAGGAGTGTCAACTGTGACAATCCGAACCCGAGGTCATTTATTTAATATTATATAATATTATTTTACGAATAATTTTGAAATTTTTGATGATTTGAATGATATGACGATTGATGGTTTTATTTAAAACTGACGTTGGAAGTCTTATTTTTATCTTTTTACTAATAGCGAGGATTATTAGTGACCACGATATCGACAGATGCCAGAGATTTTATGTTTTATTATTTGTTGTCTCGATGTTTATATTTTTGACGTTTTTATTTTAAGTTCGTATTAAGTCGAACTGGGATCATATTATTATCATATTTTGAGTGCGTTTTAACTTTTAAAAAGTATTTTTACGAAACCCGAGCCTCGTAAATATTTTCAAAATTGACAATTTACATTTTATACCCTCATAACTATAATTGCATTTTGGACCAAAACTATCATAAATTGGCAAAAACTACCCCTCCACCCCACTATATAAACAATTTCCACTAACCAAAACACATACAAAAGTGTGAAAACAAAATCAAATCTCTCTTTCTCTCTTTCCTTTTTTATCTGTCACCTCCAACACCCCTTACCATCAAAATTTCTTGATTTTTATTATGATCTAATAAAAAACAAGGCAAGACCCATCCCTAGAATTCAACAAGGATCATTTTGGTGTAATTTTTAACAACATGCAATAACTTTAATGTTTTTTTGATGATGATGCATGAAGGTTTGATCTATTTTTATGATTGTATATTGTTTTTAGTGATGTTATATACATATTTTAATTATTGCATGTTTGACATTTTGAGTGGGTAAATTTTTGTATAATTATTCAATGGTGTTATGGGTTAGATGATATGTTTTTGATGATATTAGGATGATTTTAGACATATAAGATTGATTAAAATTGGTTGAAAAATTGATTTAGCATGACTTTTTAAAAGGCAATTTAGATCAGTAGGTTCAAAGCCAATTTTGGCTACCTTACTGTTTGAAAATGGTTTAACTAATTGTATAGGGTTATAGAGAATTCTTTTAGCTTCGATTTGATATAAGGTAGAGCTTCTAGCTCCAAACGAGCGCGAAGTTATGATGTTTTGATTATTCGTGTACCGGGAGACGAGTATCGACACAATCCAAAGTTGTTGTCGATATTTGGATCGAATCTAGGGGACTATAGAATGAGTTTTAAAAATGATCAAGTTCTGATGTTTGGTTCTAAGCTAAGGTTTGTGAGTCTATTTTCAAATTTAAGTGTCGGATTTGTAAACGGGATTGTTTAGAATGGTCAAAATGATTGTATGAGTCGGTGACGTAAAACTGTCCGGTTTTTGTAGTTCAAAAATGTGTCGGGCAGGGAACTTTAAAATTAAAATCTTTTGATGGGCTTTTAACAGGTCTTTCTATATATAGTAAGTGACATCTCTGATTAGTATCATAAGTATTTGATGTGTTTAAGTGGGCTAAATGAGCTCGTACATTTGGTGTGTACCGGCAGATTTTTATCGAAAGGATTGACTAATAAAGTAAACATATAGAAGGAAGTAATAGGTCACTTGTATTGTTTTCATTTTTGGGTTGGTTGTGATTTTATGAATTTGAGTTTGATGTTAATAAGTATGGATTTTATTCGAGTTTATTATTAATGAACGCACTTTATTTGATAGTTTGCGGTTTTTGTGTTTATCGGGCATCAACTATCGTCGAAGGTCGTCTTGCTACTGCTATTACTCCAGGTGAGTCTATAGCCTCGCTTTGTACTTGTTTTAAATGATTTTAAAACCCGCGAGGGGGATACATGCTATTTGTAAGTAAAATGAACACAATTCATGATTGATTGTTTGGACCTGAATGTTGCCTTGTTGCCTTTGTTGTTCTGAATTGTATGAGTACCTAAATTGCAAAAGTCCCTAAATTCATGAACCGTTAACTATCTTCTGACGTGATGTTGTGAGTTGAGAATAGCCGCTTATTCTAATAATAGTACTATTGGGCTTACGACCCTATCTGAGACCAGATCTTTACGCTGAGTAACCTCTGGGAAGGATAATTTTATGAGAATGAGAATGTGGTATACTTGCAATTGATACCCTAGTAGGGGCACTGGAATTTATCTAGTCATGCCGGCTTTAGGCGTGGGTGACTAAGTTAAGGGGTCGGTGTCATGAGCTTAATACAATTCTATAGCTATTGTTATATGCCTGAATGCCTGACTAATAGATTGTGTGCATGACAATTCTATTAAATGATCTTGATTGATTTTTCTCTTGTGTTCAAATGATGATTTGGAAAACCTATAGACTCGCTCAACCGATATGTTGATGATTTTTAGCATGTATTTCAGGTGATTGAAGTGGATTGTTGATGGAGCTTGCTAGAGAAGGATTGCGGATTGCCTTTGTGGTGTTTGGTCTAAAACGGATTTCTTTCCCTTTTGTCATAAAAATAATAATGTACGGTCATGTACTTTGGTAAATTGTTTGTTGATTTGATAAAGTCTTTGGGGGACCTAAATGTGACTCTGATATTTTTAAAAATTGTTTTACTTGGGATCGAAAATTTTAGACAATGGTTAAATTATATCCTTTTATATTTCAAATATATCATTTTGAGATTGTTCAAAGTGTCTTGTATAACGATGTTTGTATTTAGCACCCAAATGTGTATTTCCGTTGCGCAATGTAATTTGGGGGTGTTAAAGATTGGTAATCAGAGCTTTTTAGTTATAGCGAATTAGGTCGATTTTTGAAAATGTCCTAAACTAAAACTTTGGTGTCGAAAATATTTTACAAAAGTAACGCAACTTCTCTACAAGGCTCCGGTAAGATTATTTGTTTTGTATTGTTTTATATTTAGATGTATCCCTTAACATTGAAATGATTTTTAGTGTATTTATTAAGTAAATACTATGATGATGTATTGATGTTGTTGAAACTATGTTGAGTACTTCTTATCGTAATTTTCTTTATGTAATGCATATGTATTTAATTTTAAATAATGACCTTATATACCGCCGAGGGTCTAGGATAGTAGACCAGATGATGAACGATTTTACAACTGAATTGCTTGCGACTTATATCGGGTATGAGGAAGTTTTACTAGCAGATGTATGATAGATATGTGGTTAAAACTGGTGTGATTAGAAGGTTGATGTGAAAGAAAGGTTGTTTTAAAGGTTGTATTTGGTATGTGGAGATTTGAGTTTGTTAGGACTTGGAAGATGGATGAGATTGCTAGTCGTAGGTCGATTGTGATGAATTTGTGTGCTTGAATTGAAAGGTTTAAAGAGAAGTAGGTAAGTTTTGAAAGGATGAGTGAGTGGGAGTCTCATGTGAGATTAATTTTGGAAGTTTAGGGATGTTGAAAGTCGTATTGAGATTTGACTTGTGATTAATCTGCCATGTATGAGTGAGTATTTGAATTCTGAGAGTGAGCTGCCATCATGTTAGGGATTCGACTTTGAAGTACGAAAAGGGAAATAGATGAGTGTGATGAAGCTGACAGCATTATTAAGGAGAATGAGGAGCCAGCGTCTAAGGAACTAATCGCGTAATGGATTTCTTTGTATCTTATTTTCTTTTTGTGATCGAACTTATTTAAACCTTATGTCGTAGCATTGTGATGGAACTTATTATCTTTTAAGTTTGTTCGGTAGATGATTGTAGTGACAGACACTGCCACTATCTTGTTGAATCCTAAACGCAATTTGAATTACCCTCATGATGTATGATGTGCCTTTATTAACTCTTTTGAGTTTTGGTTGATGAACCATTGTAGCTTGTGTTGTTCGTACATGTAGTATCCATGAGATGTCCTGATAAAGCATTCCTTCTTTTATCTTGATATGTATACTTATCATGTTTCTTTATTCTGTGATGATGGAAGAAGGAGTAAGGGAAGCATATTTCTGTCATTAGTAGATCGCTACGTGACTAAGTTTCTTGAAATATGTCGCCAAAACTAACGACTGCTACTGTGAACACTATGATCGAACAAGTTATTGCTTGAGCACCTGAAGCTGATCGTGCTGCAAGGAATCAAGATGTTGGGGTTAGTTGTACTAGAGATAATGGTGCTGCTGAGAATAATGATGATGTTGCTAAGAATAATGATGTTGCTGCTGAGAATAATGATGATGCTGCTGAACATAATGATGATGCTGCTGATCCAGATGGGAGTGTTGCTGCTGTTCTGCAAGTTCAAGAGCATGTATATATATGTTAGTTTTTGGAAGTGTAGTTCTACACAGTTTTGTAGTATTAGTGGTGCATTAGAATTGCATAGGTGGATGGATAAGATAGAAAGTACTTGTGAGAATAGTGGGGTTTCATAAACTAATAAGGTGAAATTTGTTGTTGCTATATTTCAGGATGGTGCACTAAGATGATGGAATAAACAAGTGACTACTTTAGGATTGGTTGTGGCTAACGGTAAGACATGGACCGTGATGAAAGGACTATTAACTGCTAGGTTTTGTCCTGAGTAGGAACTAGGACAGTTGGAATCCGAATTGAGATAATTAGTGCTAAGGGGCCATGTTATTACTGCTTACTGGGAAATTTTCCGAGCTATGTTGTTATGTCCTGATAATTTATGAATGACCGTAAGACAACGAAGTAGTACATTAGAGGATTGTCTAGTGATATCAAGGGTGAGCTTACTTCTTTAAAACCTGGATCTTTCGATGAAGCTGTTCAGATGGCGCATGATTTAATGGAAGTAAAAATGCAAGATAGGAAAGATAGTATTGTTGAAAACAGTAAGAGAAAGTGGGAATCTGCTCAGTCCAACCAGAATCGAGGTTAGAGTTGTAAGGATTACAGTAATAACAATAACCAAGGACAGAACCGAAATCAGTATTTAAACCATGGAAGGAATGATGGGATTCGTGTTGCCACTGTGTCTGGAAATAACAAGATAAATTGTAAGTGTGTTGCTGTACTCTATACCGTGTAGGTAATTTTCCACAATTGCGACTAGAGTTAGGACAACCTGGTCATAAAGATGCTAAGTGTAGGACAAGAGGATTAGTCACTGGAATTAGTACCCCTGGAGTAGTGATATGTTTTAGCCGTAGCGAGAAGGGACATAAGCAAGGGAATTGTCCAAGGAAAGGAAATTGACAAGATAGGAATGCTTCCGCTCCAACTTACGTTTGCGTGATGCTGACAAACCTTAAGGTCTGGACATTATAAATGGTATATTCTTACTTGAGATTCTTTATGTCAGTATGTTGTTTGATTTCAGATCGGGTAGAAACTGTAGAAATGTAAAGATTTAGTTGTTTTATCAAAGGAGAATTAGTAAGATTGGCAATTAACTATGATGTAGAGTTAACCGATGGAAAGGTTACTAGTGTTAGTTCTATACTAAGAGTGTGTTCCTATAATTTAGGAAGGTAGGTGTTTAATATCAACTTGATGCTCAAAGAGTTGGAATCTTTGGATGTGGATTATTGGTATAATTTGGTTAGTGGTGCGTAGTGCTGATGCTTGAGATTGGACTAATCTTCACTATAAATTGATAGCTGCTGATTTAGATTTTGCTGATAAGCTGAGTGTTGATTGTGAGAAGTGATGAGTGAACTATCCATTTGGGAAGTGTGTCTTGCTTGGAAACAAGGAAGTATGTGGAAAAGGGATGTGATGTATTCCTAGCTTAGGTAACTAGTGATAGGGTAGTTGAGGAGAAGTTTGGAGATCTGTTAATAATTCGAGAGTATTCTGAAGTTTTCTTAAATTTTTGCAGAGTTGTTGCCGCCTCATGAAGTGGAGTTCGTGTCGATTGAGTGTTTTAAGCGATAGGTGTAGTGCTTCTGCATTTCGTGGTGTAGTGCTTCTACGTTTCATTGAGAAATATTTGTACGCCTTATCATTTGCCACCGTCTGAGTGGAATGAGTTATCGGGTCAATTGCGAGAAGTGATGGATAAGGAATGTATTAGATTAAGTTTTGTTACAATGGCGATCGCTTGTGTTGTTTGTCAAGAAGGATGGATTGTTTAGGATGTGTATTGATTATCGAGAGCTTAACAAATTGACAGCCAAGAATCGGTATCCATTACCGAGGATTGATGATTTGTTGATCCTTGCAACTTGTTTTCATCTAGTGTGTACTCAAAGATCACTTTGAGTTCAGGTTATCATTAACTGAGAGTTATGGAGGAAGATGTTCCTATAGTTGTTTCTTTTTGTACTTAATGTGGTTACTTTAAGTTTAAAGTGATGTTTTTGGAATTGACGAACGTGTCTGCCGTATTCATGGACTGGGTGAATCTTGTGTGTAAGACGTACTAGGATGAGTTAGTCATTATATCTATCGAAGATATTCTATTTTATTCCAAGAGGAAAGGAGGAACATAAGTAGCATATGAGGATAATTTTTTTGGGATGGTTGGAAAAAGAGAAACTGTATGTAAAGTTTCCTATGTGTGAATGTTAGTTGAAATATTTGCGTTTTCTAAGGCAGTTGATTGACAACAAAGGTATTCGTGAAGATCTTGCCAAGATTGAAACGATTAAGGATTGGTCGGTACCAACGACGCCGACATAAATCTGTTAATTCCTTGGTCTAAGCTGGGAATAATCGGAGGTTTATCGAAAGGTTTTCACTAATTGTTAAACCATTGATTAAGCTGACTAAGAAGAAGTGGATGTGTGAGTCCCACTTATACATCTAAATTGTAAGTTTCGAAATCTGATCCCCATCAGATGAGGAAGCTGTATCCTGAACACTGAAGGGTAGGTTGTGTTCTGCACCGATGTTGTCATTGTTGAAAGGATCTAAAGGATTTATAGTTTGTTGTGATGCGTCTCATAAGGGTTATGTAGTTGTGGTGTTTGCTTTGAGATTGTAGAAATATTACTTGTATAGAATCAAGTGTGTAGTGATAAAGGATCATAGAAGTTTGCTCCATAATTAATTTCTTGGGATGATAAAGGAAATGAGTAGAGGATCACCGGTTATATATGTTTTGAGTACTTGAGTATGTTGATGGTTATAACATTATGACTACGAGATTCGCTACCATCCGGGAAAGGCGAATGTGGTAGCTAATGTACTTATCAAGAAGAGAAAGGAAAAAGCTTCTAAGGTTTGAGTCTTGGTAATAACAAAAAGTGTGGACTTGATAGAAAGGATATTGAAAGCTTAAGTTATCCGTCTGATTTAAGAAGGATGTCAAGGTAAGTGATTTCAACATTTTGTCAAACTTATGGAAAGGATTTTTGTTGTAAAGTCAAGTGAGACATGGAATATTGAGCACTCTTAACATATCTGAGTTGAGAGAGTAAGACTTAGTGATGAAGGAATCTCACAAGTCAAGTAATCGATACGTTTTGGTTTGGGTAAAGTTGAAAGTTGAGTTGAGTCCTATGTGTTATACAGAGACTGATAGACAGAGTGAAAGGACGATTCGAACATTGAACGGTATACTTGTGCGTGTGTGTGAATGACATAGGAATTGTTGGAATTTTTATATGACGATGGTTATCATATTAGTAGCGAGGCTGTACTATTGATGGTACATAAAGAACTTCAAATTTGTGAAGGTTAAAGATAGTGAGTTATGGACGTAAGATTAGGTTTTCGGTGTATTGCAGAAATGTAGGTGGAATAGAATGACTGAACTAAAAGTGATATTGACAATATTGACAAGATTGTATGGGTTAAGGACCGTTTAATAGTAACAAGGAGTTGTCAGAAGAGTTATGTTGGCAATCGAAGGAAATCGATGAAGTTTGAAATTGGGAAGCGTGGTTATGCTTACAGTGTCGTAATGAAGGGTGAAATTTGTTTTGGGAACAACAAGGAAAGAATTCAACTTGAAGATAAGTTGCATTTCATAGACGAGAACTGTGAAGAGTTCTTAAGAGGTTGAAACATAGTAAGGATTATACTGTGAAGATACAAGAATTCCAAGAGTGGAATCTGAGATTGTTAAGGAAGCATGAGGATTTCTTTAAGGAAAAGAGTTCTCTTTTGTTCTGGAGGTATGGAATATGAGTATAAGAGGGGCCGAGCGCTGGGACTTCGCTCTCTTTTAGGAGGGTAGGATGTGACAATCCGAACCCGAGGTCATTTATTTAATATTATATAATATTATTTTACGAATACTTTTGAAATTTTTGATGAGTTGAATGATATGACGATTGATGGTTTTATTTAAAACCGACGTTGGAGGTCTTATTTTTATCTTTTTACTAATAGAGAGGATTATTAGTGACCACGATATCGACGGATTCCCGAGATTTTATGTTTTATTATTTGTTGTCTCGATGTTTATATTTTTTACGTTTTTATTTTAAATTCGTATTAAGTCGAACCGGGATCATATTATTATCATATTTTGAGTGCGTTTTAACTTTTGAAAAGTATTTTTACAAAACCCGAGCCTCGTGAATATTTTCAAAATTGACAATTTACATTTTCTACCCTCACAACTATTTAATTGCATTTTGGACCAAAACTATCACAAATTGGCAAAAACTACCCCTCCACCCCACTATATAAAAAATTTCCACTAACCAAAACACATACAAAAGTGTAAAAACAAAATCAAATCTCTCTCTCTCTTTCCTTTTCTATCCGTCACCTCCAACACCCTTTACCATCAAAATTTCTTGATTTTTATTATGATCTAATAAAAAACAAGGCAAGACCCATCCCTAGAATTCAACAAGGATCATTTTGATGTAATTTTTAACAACATGCAAGAACTTTAATTTTTTTTATGATGATCCATGAAGGTTTGATCCATTTTTATGATTGTATATTGTTGTTAGTGATGTTATATACATAATTTAGTTATTGCATGTTTGAAATTTTGAGTGGGTAAATTTTTGTATAATTATTCAAGGGTGTTATGGGTTAGATGATACGTTTGTGATGATATTAGGATAATTTTAGACATATGAGATTGATTAAAATTGGTTGAAAAATTGATTTAGCATGACTTTTTAAAAGGCAATTTAGATCAGTAGGTTCAAATCCAATTTTGGCTACCTTACTCTTTGAAAATGGCTGAACTAATAGCATAGGATTGTAGAGAATTCTTTTAGCTTCGATTTGATATAAGGTAGAGCTTCTAGCTCCAAACGAGCGCGAAGTTATGATGTTTTGATTATTCGTGTACCGGGGAGACGAGTATCGACACAATCCGAAGTTGTTGTCGATATTTGGATCGAATCTCGGGGACTATAGAATGAGTTGTAAAAATCATCAAGTTCTGATGTTTGGTTCTAAACTAAAGGTTGTGAGTCTATTTTCAAATTCAAGTGTCGGATTTGTAAACGTGATTGTTTAGAATGGTCAAAATGATTGTATGAGTCGGTGACGTAAAACTGTCCGGTTTTTGTAGTTCAAAGATGTGTCGGACAGGGAACTTTAAAAGTAAAATCTTTTGATGGGCTTTTAACAGGTCTTTCTATATATAGTAAGTGACATCTCTGATTAGTATCATAAGTATTTGATGTGTTTAAGTGGGGGGGGGGGGGGTAAATGAGCTCGTACATTTGGTGTGTTCCGACAGATTTTTATCGAAAGGATTGACTAATAAAGTAAACATATAGAAGGAAGTAATAGGTCACTTGTATTGTTTTCATTTTTGGGTTGGTTGTGATTTTATGATTTTGAGTTTGATGTTACTAAGTATGGATTTTATTCGAGTTTATTATTAATGAACGCACCTTATTTGATAGGTTACGGTTTTTGTGTTTATTGGGCATTAACTATCGTCGAAGGTCGTCTTGCTACTGCTATTACTCTAGGTGAGTCTATAGCCTCTCTTTGTACTTGTTTTGAATGATTTTAAAACCCGCGAGGGGGATACATGCTATTTGAAAGTAAAATGAACATAAGTCATGATTGATTGTTTGGACCCGAATATTGCCTTGTTGCCTTTGTTGTTCGGAATTGTATGAGTACCTAAATTGCAAAAGTCCCTAAATTCATGAGCCGTTAACTATCTTCTGACTTGATGTTGTGAGTTGGGAATAGCCGCTTGTTCTAATAATAGTACTATTGAGCTGACGACCCTATCTGAGACCAGAGCTTTACGCTGAGTAACCTCTGGGAAGGATAATTTTACGAGAATGAGAATGTGGTATACTTGTAATTGATAGCCTAGTAGAGGCACTGGAATTCATCTAGTCATCCTGGCTTTAGGCGTGGGTGACTAAGTTAAGGGGTCGGTGTCATGAGCTTAATACAATTCTATAGCTATTGTTATATGCCTGAATGCTTGACTAATAGATTGTGTGCACGACAATTCTATTAAATGATCTTGATTGATTTTTCTATTGTGTTCAAATGATGATTTAGAAATCCTATAGACTCGCTCAACCTTTGTGTTGATGATTTTAAGCATGTATTTCAGGTGATTGAAGTGGATTGCTGATGGAGCTTGCTGGAGAAGGATTGCAGATTGCTTTTGTGGTGTTTGGTCTAAAACGGATTTCTTTCCCTTTTGTCATAAAAATAATAATGTACGGTCATGTACTTTGGTAAATTGTTTGTTGATTTGATAAAGTCTTTGGGGGACCTAAATGTGACTATGATATTTTTAAAAATTGTTTTACTTGGGATCGAAAGTTTTAGACAATGGTTAAATTATATCCTTTTATATTTCAAATGTATCATTTTGAGATTGTTCAAAGTGTCTTGTATAACGATGTTTGTATTTAGCACCCAAATGTGTATTTCTGTTGCGCAATGTAATTTGGGGGTGTTAAATCAACTCCGATAGATCTATTCATAATATTCGCGCTCACCTTGCTGTAACACAGCTAGGTAACTAACGATTCATGATTCGTGGGCAATTATCATTTGGGTTGTTTCGGGACTTAGATAAACTAGTAAAGAATAGTTCACTTGTGTTCACGCGTTCTAAAAAAAGCAATGTTTTCACCCCAAAATATGACAAAACATTTTGAAAGAGATAGGGGCTAGTAACTCACCTTATTGATAATAAAGTGTCGCAGGACAAAGTAGAATTTTACCGGTAACCTAATAAGAATAATGTTCATTTAAACCATGTGTAATATAAATATAATTTACATGTTGGTGCTTTAGGTTGGAATAATAATGACTAAAGTTTTATAAAACGTTTTATGCTATTAATTAATTTAATTATTTAAAGTCGGGTTTTATCTTTTTAAACTAGGGTTTCATCAATTATTACCATTTTAGATTTTCATGTTTATGCATTATAAAATAATTGATTTGATTATGAGTTCAAATAAAAGTAATTTAAATATGTTAAATTTGATAACAAATTAACAATTAAATTTTACATAGTTTTTAATAAGTAAAAATTTAGGTTTTACGGTTTTAGCTTTCGTATTTATTTCTTAATCATTTTAAGTATTATAAAAGCATGTAATTGTTTACTAAATTAATATGAAATATAAATTTATAAGTTTAGCATGAAATTTCATTTAACAATTTTATGAGTTATAAAATATAATTATATTTTTTTTAAAACGATATTTTTACGTGTAGTAATCGTTTATTAATTCCAAACTCGTTTTTAATCATTCTACCATGATTATTTTTGTAGAGATTGATTCATATTATGATCTTACCATTTTATTAAGAAATTAATATTAGTGACATTCTAAGTGTTCTAAACTTTACCATTTTATATGCATACAATTTCATTAATTTCACATAAAATCATAAAATTGAAAGTGTGATAACTAATTCATTTTTAGGTCTTTTCACTTGCTTCAAAAAGCATTAGAAAACTTATGAAAAATGGAATATTAATATTTAGAGTAAAAATTTCGTGACCAACATTGGATAGTCGGTTTTTAATAAAATTTTAGGCGTTTTTAAGCTAGTTTAGCAACGAGAGTTTCAGCTACTTTTACCACTTGATCAAATAACATTAACTACTGAGTTTAACTAACATAAAATAATTACTAACATCATATAACAGTAGAAAACAAGAAAAATCAGTTCAAAATCAATTTAAGCAAAATTAGGGCACGGTTCTTACGTGTACGCCCCATTAGGGCTCGTTTTTAACCATTTAGCCAATTACGTGTTATTTTTAAACTTTAGGCATTACTAGGTCAGGGTTTAACATGTAATAAGAGTTACTTGTACTAGGTAAATCAGAACTTACGAAGTGATTGGTGTTTTGAGCAAAAACGAACCTATAAAACCCGAAAAAGAGCTTGACTAGGATTTTGCTTGCACAATCCGTATACGAACACTTGGAGGACTTAGGAACATTTACTAGGACTACTTGGAAGACCAGAATTAATGTAAAGAATATTTCTAAGTAAAAAGAACACCAACAACAACAAGAATCAAGAATCAAAATTAGGGTTTCTTAGACAACCCTAAATTGGTTTTGACTAGGATTTCATCCAGGGTTCTTCAACCTTGCTAAGGTTCTAGGGCAGAGATCAAGGGTCATAGGTGGAGGTTTAGGATCCCTTGAAAGTATTTATGGTGGTGGCAATGATGTTGTGATGATGGTGGTGGTTCACGGCAGAAAACAACCACAAGGAAGAATTCAATTGAACTTGTTTGATGTTTTAATGTTTTGGTGATTCAAGCATTGTTACTTGCTTCCTATTTATATTACTCTTGATCCCTTATCACCATTGATTCATTAATCAATAGAAATCTTGAATTATGGCTGAAATTCATCTATTGTAGCCATGGATTGATGAATAGGAGCTTGAGGATTTTTATGGATAAGAAAATAATGTCGTTGCTACATATTAGAATAGTATGGGTCGAAATTTTATTATCAAGGAATAATAGTTGTATTATTTAGGCAACTAGATAACTTGTAATTGAATTAAAATAGGTTTCTTAAAGTATATGTATTGTAAAATTCGATTTAAGAGTGGTATGGGCTAAGTCTCAACCGAAATATACTTATTATGGGTCATTAGGGGCTTAATTTGCTTTAGGTGCTTTTAGTTGGGTTTATTTTGGGTTTTCGCGCTTCTAAAAATAGTTACAAGCCTATTTCTGGTCATTTAATAATTTATTTAAGCTCGTACAATTTATTTTAAAGTTTACAAATTAATTTTATTAGTTCTTAGTTGATAAAATTAATTTACACATTTTCGTGGTCATTTTTCTATAAAAACGATTTTTTATAATTAAATAATAAATAAAATACGATTACCTCGGTAAATTATCCGAAATGTTAAAATAAATTAAAGTGATAAATATATGATTTATATACTTTTTATAGCCGATCATATATTGTTTTTAAGAAATCGTGAGCTGAAAACGTTTAGATAACTTTTAATTAACGGCGATTTCGATAATTTACGTTAACTATTAAAAATAAAATATTATTGACGTGTATATGACTTATAAACTTAAAAAGAGTTCTCTCTGCTACATGGATAGGGCCATTAGAGGAGAACTCTCTGGTAGTCCTTTGGCGTTTTTAAAACTATAATCTTGTTGTTCATATAAGGAAGTGGAAAGGGGGCATGCTAAGTTTGGGTTTGGGGGGCATGGGTGTCAGCGGACAAAGTGGTAGTGTTAGCGTCTAAAATATGAATGTCAGCGCCTGACGGTTGTGGGTCAATATCCATTTGGACATTATGATGGGGTGATGGTGGTGGTTGTTCTGGTGTTGGTTGTGGGTGTGCATCCGCCTCAATGACAACCAACATAGATGAGGTGAGGAGTAAGTCATGGAATGGTAGGGTGTTCATGTTCATCAAAAGCATTTTCTTTTGAACACGGATCTTATAAAGGTTGTCATGATCCCTACTACAATATCGTTGCAAATCAAACACCATTTGTAAAAACCTAGGATAAGCAAGAGTTATCTTGTTACCCTTATTGTGACACATGCCATCAAAAATCATTTTTGAAAAATTATACTTTTGCCCAGTTGCTATACAAACAATGGCACTCCCAATGGAACGGTTGATTTCATTGAAAGATGAGCATTTGGGACTAAGACATTGAAGAATGACATGTATCAAGTACTTTCAGGCTGGGGGAAATTGTTGTTTAGAATATTTGTTAATGTGCCCAATAGGAGGCAAAACATACCCCAAGCCTTAAAGTCCAGTTTCTAGCTCTGCTAAGTGAAGGGTTGTTACTCCATTAGCGTCATCAAGCTATAAAGCTTGACGAACTAGAGCTTCAGTAACCACCCAATCAACCCCATGAACAGAGGCAATCAATGTAACCACTCCATCAATAGTTTCAGAACGAACAGTGTTCCAAAACTGTTTGATGTGTGTGGTAGGGATGAGAGGAGCATGTGAAAGAGCATACCTTAATGGAGACACCATCAAATACTCAATCATCTGTGTGTATTGAGGATGCAAAGTAGTATCAGCTTTCAAGTAAGTAAGCATATTATGTTGATCTATGAATCCCAATACAACACCAACAGGTTTAAATGTAGGTGCCATGATAAGTGTTTATGTGAAAATCTTTAGTATGAATATCAATGGAGATTGTAAGGTTTGAAGAAGTTGAAAACAAATAAACCAGTTACCCTGTTTAAAATAGTGGGACGATTTTATAGGAGGTAAACTAGGACACTACTGGTTGAAAAAGAGGTAAGTTATATTCAAACAGTATTGATTAAAATCCTTGAAAATCTATAACTTATCTCATTCTTTAAATAAAATTACCAACTCTATAAAATTACGGCCCAAAATATCGTGAAAAGTAACAACTATGTGGGACTCAATGTTTTTCAACGGTCCAACTAGCTGTCAGCGGGTAACGGCTATATTTGTTAGTGTGTAAAATATGCCATATCAGCGTCAAAATTGTTCCTATCAGCGTTGGAAGTATATTATGTCAGCGGCCAAAACAAAAATAATTAAAAATAAAAAGACCTTAACAAAGAAGTTTACCCTAATGAAGATAACTCTTCTCTGACACAGACCGAAACTAGCATTATCCGTTCAGTTACACACACTTGCATAAGCAAGATAGACATAATTGCCCTCTAGTTAACCTTGCCAAAGTAAGTCCTTAAGAGTGAAGTTATCTCTTATAAACTCTTTGTAACTCCCAGGTAAGCCCAATTTTAATTTACACCAAGTCTTACAACCGACCAATCCCAATCTAGGTCAAAAAATCTTGGCAACATGCAAAAGTACGTAAACTTTGCATGCTATAGTGCCTCAAGGTGTAGAAATGCCAACAATCCTTAAAAAGAAAAGTTTTCATTATCTCTACCCCTTACTCACCAGTGGACACAATCTAAGATTGTGATAAGAGCATTCTAAGAATACCAAAAAATTCTAAAGGTTTCCTAAACCTCCCCTTAAACTATGCTTACACAGTTGCAAAATTTTGATATATGACAAATTTTTATTTCAAGATAGGAATGTAAACATTACAACCATCATAAATAAAGACTTAACATATCCTTGAAGTCCATAAGCAACCCTGCATGATTAGATGAAAAACCACAAAAACTAACATTTGTTGTCAGCGGACAGTGTTCCACTTGTCAGCGGACAAATAACCTCTGCCAGCGTTTAGATAAAAATTGTGGAAAAATCTAACACTTTTACAAATACTAATAACAATGCACATCCTCTACATACTATCATTTTAAGATTCAAAAACACATTTAGGTAAGATTGATCATTCTAATACTTGTTACCAAGTACTGGAATCTCCCAACATCAAAAGGTTTAGTTAAAAGATCAGCCACATTATCCTCTGTGTCTACCATATCTTGGTGTATTAAACCTTTTTCAAAACAATCTCTTATAAAATGATGCTTAATTTCTATGTGTTTAGTTTTAGAATGATGCACATGATTCTTTATTATGCACAATGTACTGTTATTATCTACAAAAATCTTGGTATGCATAAAATTGTACCCATAAGTCCAACAACTGATTTTGAATCCATAGCACTTGTCCACAACATGCAACAGCAACTACATATTCAGCTTTAGTTGTTGAGTTGGCCACCACCGTTTGTTTCTTGCATTGCCAAGATATAAGTCTACTTCCAAGAAATTGGAATCCACCAGTTGTAGATTTTCTATCAAACTTATCACCCTATAATCACTGTCTGAATAGTCAATAAGCTCCAATGAAGAATCTTTAGGATATCATAATACCAAAGTAGGATAGCACCTAAGGTATCTAAAGATCCTTTTGACAACATGGAGATGACACTCTTTGGGAGTCACTTGATGACGTGCACATGCACATACTGCAAACATGATGTCAGGTCTAGAGGTTGTGAGATACATCAATGAACCAATCATTGATCTATAATGCCTAACATCAACATCTTTTCCATCTCTAGTTTTTCCCCAGGGATGTTCCCTGTCCATGGGTGTGCTAGCCCGTTTTTCATGAGGGGAAAAACCAAACTTATTCAAGATTTTAGCCACATACTTGTCTTAAGAGATGAACATACCCTCTTCCTTCTGTTGAACTTGTAGACCAAGTAAGAAGTTCATCTCTCCCATAGCACTCATCTTGAACTTATCAGTCATAAGTGTGGAAAAGTCTTCACTCATCTTTGGATTTGTTGATCCAAAAATGATATCATCAACATAGACTTGTACAAGAAGAACATCTTTACCATTCTTCTTGGTAAAAATAGTTTGGTCTATGGTGCCCCTCTTGAACCCATTTTCCACAAGATAAGTGGATAATGTTCCATACCATGCTCTAGGGGATTGATGAAGGCCATACATTGCCTTCTTAACTCTATACACTTTATCTAGATGCTATGAATCTTAAAAACCTAGAGGTTACATAACATATACTTATTCTTCAATTGTGCCATACAAGAAAGCACTTTTGACATCCATTTGGTAGACAGTGAAACCCATGCAATAAGCATAGGCTAGGAAAATCCTTATTGCTTCAATCCTAGCAACAGGTTCAAAAACCTCTTCATAGTATATCCCTTCTTCATTTGTATATCCTTGAGCAATTTGCTTTATTTCTGATCACAATACCTCTCTTATTCTTCTTGTTTCTTAAGACCCAACGTGTTCCAATTGGTCTAACATACATAGGACAATCCACAAGCTCCCAAACGTCTTGAATAGCAAACTGACGAAGCTCATCTTGCATTGCTTCAACCTAGCTTGGTTCTGTAAGAGCTTCAAAGATCTTCTTGGGCTCCTTTTGTGATAGAAAACAGGCAAACAAACATGCTTGAACACAAGGGGTATCTTCCGTCTTGTGAATGTTTGCAATGAATCCTCCTTTGAAATTCTTCTTCTTCATCCCTCGTGTTTGAACTAGTGAATTAGTATTTGAGAAGGCGGATGAGATTTTGTCAGCTTAGTAGAGTATCCCTCCCCAAATAAAGTGGTGTCATGAACAGTAGAGTTTAGAAGTCCATTATCCCATTCATCATCATTACTACCATACCCACTGGATCTAGGAGATTCATTATCAGCATCTGGATTAATGACGCTGACACCTTCATGGGGTATGGTGACTTCACCTTGTTCAAAACTTTTCTTGTCAGAGGAAGAAAGCTGGCTGTCAGCGCCTGATTTGTTCTTATCAGCACTTGGAATGGAGCTGTCAGCGTCCGGTTCTGGTCTATCAACGTCTGCACTTACACTGACTTGCTCTTCTTGTTGCTTTCTCTCCTCTTCTCTTTCAATAGAAGATGATTTAATGAACTCTTTACTCCATATAGGGATATCCAGATAGTTGAATAGAGGAGTATGCTCATCAGCTTGTAATCCTTGCATTTCTTTAACTTGTGTACCTACATTTTCAACAATAGACTCTTCCAAGACACTTGGATCCTTTTCCACAGTATATGTATTAGTAACAGCCTTATAAATCATAGACCTAGATAAAGGCTCTAAATCAAACAGCCAATCTGGTCCATTTTCAAGATCACTATGTTTACTTTCCAAGAAGTTAATATGAAACTTTTCTGTGATTAGCTTATCCTTCTTGTGATAAACCTTGTACCCTATGATATTTGTAGAATAACCCATAAAATATCCCTCATCACCTTTTGAATTAAACTTGTCTAAGTTATCACTAGTATTCATGATTATTACATGACAACCAAAGGGTATAAGAAAGTCTATACTAGGCTTCCTTTTCCAAAATAGCTCATAAGGTGTCTTGTTGTGAGTTTTGTTGACCAAGGCTCTATTCTGAACATAACATGCAGTGTTAACAGCCTCAGCCCAAAAAGCAATAGGTAACTTAGCATCTACCAACATGGTCCTAGCTGCTTCTATGAGTGTTCTATTTCTCCTCTCAGCTACACCATTTTGCTGTGGAGTTCTAGCTATACTAAACTCTCTAGTAATTCCTTTACTAACACAGAAGGTATCTAGAAGGGTATTTCTAAACTCGCCATCATTATCACTTCTAAGAATGTTAACTAAATACCCTGATTTCTTTTCCATTTGGGTGATAAAGTTAATTAGGGTTTTAGCAGTGTCACTCTTCAAGGCTAAAAAGAAATCCAAGTAAACATAGAATAATCATCAGTAATGACAAAACAATAAGATTTACCATTTAAGCTTTCTATATTCGTAGGACCACACAAGTCCATGTGAAGCAAGTGAAGGGGTTTAGAACTAGAATGCATACTCTTAGACTTAAAAGAGACCTTATGTTGTTTGCCTTTAAGATATGCAACACAATTATGATCATCGTGGAAAGCTTTTGAAGGCAAACCACTAACAAGATCATGTCTCACAAGTCTATTTATGTTTTTAAAGTTAATGTTCCCTAACCTTTTGTGCCATAAATTACTCTCATCAACTGAAGCTTTAGCATAAAGACATGACAAATTATTGTTCATTTTAATCCCAGTGAGATTAACATTATAAATGTCCTTATGCCTAGGTGTTCTATACTCAATAAATTTATCAACAGGAATCTCAAATCCTTACTCAACACCAAGCATTCAGTATCTGTAAAAAGAACTTTATTTTTGTTGTCACAAACTTGTGACACACTAAACAGATTATAGTCAAGTTCTTTTACCAAGAAGACTTCATCAAATATTAAGTTGTTGGTGATAAGAGTTCCTTTTCCAGAGATTGTGCCGTAGCCTCCTCCAAAATGTACTCTATCACCATCTTTGATTGGCATTAAATTTGTCAAGTAGTCTTCCTTGCCTGTCATGTGCCTTGAGCATCCACTGTCCCAAAATCCATGATCATTGACCTGTTTGGAATGCCCTGCACATGAAGAAAACAAAATAGTTTTCTTTGGGAACCCAAGCCTTGGTAGACTTGGATCCAGCTAGTTGTTCAACAAGAACTAATTTGTTTCTTGTAACAACATCATGTTCATCCCTCTGTACCCTAAACACCCAGTTTGACCCAACATTCTTTTCAAGATATTTAAATCTGTTGCACGTCATGGAGACACCATTAAAATTAGGTGACTGTACTTGTTTTGGTCTCTATGTTAAACTGGATGATGCCTTAGACCCTCTACCCTTAGGTTGTAGATACTTGGTATGATTTGGTCTAACATTGGGCATGACAACTACTAATTGTGGCATTTTCATGCCAAACTTAGTTCTGTCATCGCCTTGTCTGGCCCTGTCAGCGGTGAAATTATTCCTGTCAGTGTGCGAATTAGGGTTTGATACAGGAACCCACTGTCTGTTAGACCAAGTATTGGTCTTTTGAAAGGGTCTTTAGCCTTGGGTATTAGTTGCCTTAGAGAAGAAAGGAGCTTGTCTAGTAACATGTGGTCTAGTGTGGGCATAAGACTTGTTTTGAAAATTAGTTGGCCTATTGTCAGTGGCTGGTTTGTGTCCGCTGATACATTTATAGGCCAAGTGGGAAAAGCTCTCACATGTATAACAAGCCTTTCTAGACATAACTTTAGGTCTAGATTGAAAGAATCTCGTTCCATTAACACTAGCCTTACTCTAGGGTGATCTAGGTTTTCTATACGTTTCAACATATTTAACACTAGATTTACTTTTAGATGGGGAGCCAAGATTAACAGGTTTTCCAGTATTAGGATTAGTGATAACAATGGGTTTAGGGTTTGCTAATTCATCATTAAAAAGCCCCCTCTTAATAAACAAAACAGATTTTGCCTTCTTCCATTATTTTAGGTCAGTCAGTTTTTGCTTATATTCCTCTACTGGGGTGAGCACACGTGGTGGAGGAATAAATTCTTCTTCTTGAAATTCTGGTAAACCAGTTCATGACAAGTCGTGTCTCTTATGAACCCCATAGAAATCACCTGTTGGGGGTGGGATGACAACATATTCTTTTATGTGCATCCTAATCCCAGACATGTCTTTATGGTTTCTTTGCTCACTTACAACCTTTTCTAGGATTTGACTTGCTTTTTTCAAAGTTTTCAAGTTTAAGCCCTACATCCTCTCTAGATTTAACAACTTCTTCTACCTTAAGTGTTAACTCAGCATTAGCTATGGCATAACATGCTTTTGCTTCATGACTAAGTTCTAGATCTCTTTTAAGGATATTTATTTGATCTTTTAGATTAAGATCCATATCCTTATATTCTTGCACCATCCCATTCGATTGTGCAAGCCCTCTTTTGTAGTTTAAAATAGTGATAGTTAAACCAAGCATGTCAGATTTTAACTTTAAAATTTCTTTATTAAGTTTATCTGTGTTTAATCTACACCCTTTACTACAAAAAGCATCATCATATACCTCATTATCTGATGATGAAGAAGAGTTGGCCATGAGAGCATATTGAATATGCTCTTCATCCTTTTCAACAACCAGTGCTTGATTCTCTACCTCATTCTTGTCTAGAAAGCTCCAATTAAATCCAATACCATCAATTCCTTGCACGGCCACCATATCTTTGGGTCCAGAATCTTCAATCTTGATGGTATGTCTTGCATGTTGTCCTCCATCACTCCTCTTAGGAGATCTAAATTCTCTAGCGAAGTGTCCTAATCTATTGTAACTGTAGCACTCAACTTTGAATTTATCAAATCCAGCAGTCTCCTTACTATTGAATGTCATCTTCTTACCATACCTCTTGTTCCATCTACTGGCCCTTATGCTACTAAGTGCCACATTCCACTTGATATCCATCTCCTCAAGATCAATATCACTTATTTGCTGAAGATCTTCAAAAGAAACTGAAGATCCATTAGGCAAAGAAGCAATATATGCACATATAGTATCCAAGTCCAATCCAGCTGGTTTGATACTTGGAGATGCATAATCATATGTGTCAGCGGCTATAGATCCGCTGTCATGAGAAGTTGACCCGCTGACAAAGCAAGAGTTGTCAGCGTCCAAAGGATCAATGTGAGAGATAAAAGCCATGCTCTTAGAAGATGTGTTATTCCCTTGTTTGAGTACGACTTCAGCTTGCATGACCTTCAATTGATTATAGATATCATCAAAGGTCATGGTCTTGTAAACTCGAGTAGCAATCAATGACTTTGTATGAATTTCCCATCCATCTCCAAGAGCTCCACGAAAGGCAGCATTAACATCATCGTCTTCAAAAATAGTTTCCATGAAAGCAAGCTTACTTTTGATGTCTTAAAGTCGGCTCCTTACTTCACTAAGCTTTTCATTAGGACGCACTTTGAAAGTAGAAAATTCCATTACAAGCTGCTTCTTTCTTTGTTTGAGAGTGTCCTCGTTACCACCATAGTTTATCTCAAGGGCTTCCCAAAGCTCTTTAGCAATTTTATACAGTCAGAACTTGTGTTGGTTTTTGTTTCTACAAGCAAACTTCATAATGCTTAAAGCCTTCATGTCAAGCCTTTTATCAGACATCTCTGCAGCTGAGGTGGCTCTTCCATCTTTAGGTTTTGGTTCTAACTCTTCAGGTGTAGAGGCGGTAGTTTTTCGTTTGTCAATAGATTCCTTAATTTTAGCAGCTTCATCGGACTTGTTTCCAATGTCAATAATTTCCCAGAGAAGGTAGTTATCAACTTGGACTCTTGGAGACATTGCTAAAAGTGGAACTTACATAGTTCAAAGTTTTCAGGGTCAAGCATGGGGATTTTGAGGTTGTGATTGGAGGATTGACTTAGGGTTTCTGTTTAACTTGAGGTCGACATGATGTTTTTGGGGTTTTTGAAAAATTAGGGTTTCGGATGATTTAGGGTTTTGGTGTTCTTTAGATCAAAGTTCCTCAAAAATCTCTGATACCACTTGTTGATCCTAAACTTAGATCGGTTAGCTTTGTGTTAACGAGATTGAATCAAGTTTAACACGTAGAGAAACTTTGTGTTAACAACAATCTAAGTGTTATGCGAAATTAACACTTAAAACAAAGAACAATGCAAAACACAATGTAAACCAAACTTTCACTTATATTGATGATCGATTTGAATACAATGAAAGTGTAAAACGTATTGTGTTTTGTATCTAAGCAATGAACCATACGACCTCCTTTTATAGCACAAGGAGTCGTGTACAATAATATACGAATCAACTAACTTAGGTAAAGATAAATATAGAAAATACAATATTAAACATATCTTTCCTAAATATACAAAACGTGTAGACTAAGTATTCTTCAGTGGTTGGAACTTCCTTTGTCAGCGCTTGAATATTCTTTGTCAGCGTTCATGCTGTCAGCGCCTCAATTCCTCTTGTCAGCATCCAAAGTTCCTTTGTCAGCGTCACAGTGACTTAGCTAATTTTATTCCCAACATAGAGCATCTCCAATGCATGACTTTTCCAATAGCTTTTTAGTATTTGAAAATAAATAATTGGATGACTTTTTACTAGGGGTGAGCAGAAACCGCACCGCAAACCGTAAAACCCGCAGAAAACCGCACCGTAAAAACCGCACCACAATAAAAACCGGTGGATCGATTTTAAGAAAAAAGAAAACCACAAAATGTGGTGCGATTGCAGTTTTACCTCTAAAACCACACCGCACCGCACATTAGTTATATAATACCAAAAAACGACATATCAATTATTTAACATGTGTTTTAAGAGTTCTAGTGCATATTATCATTATTATCTATACTACTTTATAAAGCATTTGAGACCTTCTTAAAATAGCAAGGCTGAAAATTCAGACTTTTTTTCCTACTAAATAAAGCAACTTGTTGATATCTTCATCAACATTATATATTATAACTCTTTCTAACAACATTTTGTAACAAACTTTTGTAACAACCTACTTAAATAACATTTTTCTTTTCAATTGAAAAATCTTTTTATTTATTTATTATTTTTATAATCTAATTTCACCATATTTTTAAAAATTTTATTCTCTTTAATTTAATATCCATTTTGCTATATTTTATTAACTATTAATTTTTTTTAAATTTAAAGGTATTTTTTCGATTTTTTACAAATTTAACAATACAAACTTAATGAATAAGAGACTAATATTTGTTTGCCTAAAAAATTATTATGGGTACCAGTCGCCGCATTGCGCGGTAACATGCTATTCAAGTAATATGTGTGTTTACATTAATTATATGCATTGTTATAACAAAAAATACCAACATTGTTGAAGCAAAAACCGTAAAAACCCGCATTAATTATATAATTTATAAGTGATAGTGCGGTGCGGTTAAAATCCGCAAAACCCACAAAATCCACAAAAAACCGCGCGGTGCGGATTTTACATTTTTTAAAAAACTACAATTGCGGATGCGGTTTGGTTTTTGCTAAAATCCGCACCGCTCCGCACCATGCTCACCCCTACTTTTTACCACTGGAATTTATAGCTTTTCAAAAAGGTTTACTCAAAGATTTTGAATTCTCAAACTTATTGCAGCAAGGCTTTACAATTAATGCATTATTATTTTATTCTCTTTATTTTTTACTTTTTTTTCTTTCAAAAAACTTTTGTTGAAAACTTATCATTAGAGTAAGTTTGTAAAATAACTTTAATAAATGAAAAAATTACTTCGTACTCCGTGATATTTAATGTAACCGAATGGAAAGTCAATGTTTTGTTACAGATGATTAACATATTGTGCGTTTTTAAAACAAGTCAATCTTAAACACTTCTTAATTACATAACATAAGCCCAACGAAGGTTAAAAGCCCATGTGGATGATTCTAATCGGTCATTTAGGAAGAAAAAAAAAGTAAATATATCATTTAAAAGTTCGATTATATATGGAATTAATTTTATTTTTATTTTACAAAAAAGGAAAAAAAAGAAATGAAACGAGAAAGAACTCATGTTCACAAAAGTTCAAGCGAAAATATGTGCCGATCAATATTACCATTCATACTGCTAAAACCCATGCAAATATAATCTTAATCGAAGTAGACATTAAAACCCAAGCATAGTTAAAGGCCCTTGTACAGCCTAACAAGTAACAAGTTCCAAGTAAGGGTGGAAACGAGTCGATCAAGCTGCTCATTAAAAATTCGAGATCAGATCGTTAAAAACTTCGAACGAGCTGAGCCTAAATGAGCTTGAGTCCGAGTTCGACCTTAAGTTGCCGCTCGTTTATGAAACGAGCTCGAGCCTGATCTTAAAGCTCGGGGCTCGTGAGCCTAAACGAGCCTAATGTTTTATATACGAGCATAATAACAAGCTTATCAACGAGCATAATTTAGATGTATTACGAGCTAATCTCGGACTAAATTTTATTTTTACATTATCAAATCGTATAAACGAACCAAACTTGAGCCGATTTTTTCTAACAAGCTAATCAAAATGTTATCATACATAAATACTATATTACAGTATATATTTTTGTGCATGGAAGATAAATGTATACAAACACAAGAGTGAAATGCAGAAATACTTCATGTGGTTTGCTCAAAATGCAGAAATGCTCCCCATTTTACGGAAAGTGCAGGCGGCCTCTCCAACGTTAAGGAAAAGTCGGCAAGCAGCTTCCTCCGTTAACCAAAGCTTCCTCCGTTAACCAATGTTTACTTTTACTCGTTACGTAGAGGCAATACCGTCTTTTCCATATTAAAATAATAATAAACACATGTCCAGTTATTTCTTATAAGTAACATCGATTCAGAGGGTTTTTTTCCAGATTTTCCCCAAATTCTTTTCTCTTCCATTAATTATTTTCTCTCTAATTAATAACCATCTTCGCGTATGTGATGTTTGTTTTATTTTTTAGTCAATCGAATCTTTATATATGCATAATATATAGGATTTTATGATGTTGAGATTAGAATTTGGGGGTAGATCTAGGTTTTTAAGATTCATTGCATGATTTATTCCGAAGTTTTAATATTTTTTTAATGTTATTATTGATTATATCATATGTAGGTATTTTAGGATTACAAGTGATTTTATATACTTCGTAGTTGTTAATGTTGTGTCGTTAACGATTACCGAGACTTATAGAATGTGAATTAAGTGGGTATTTTTCGATGATTATGTAATTAGTTGAAAGTTTACAAGATGTTATTTGGTGATCGGTAGTGAACCGTGTATTTGGATGTAAAAGGAACCAAGAACAAACCCGTTAAGGCGACATAGATGACTGATACAACATTCAATATACCACTATCAAAACCTGTCCTAACCTCCAGAACATCATGAACTATGAGCACCCAGAGTCCAGACATAGTATTTTCAGTGGAAGATACTGCTTGGCCATCTGCAAAACCATATGCCAAACATCTTTTTTAACAACCATATGTTTCTAAGAAACTAATGTTGAGGCAGAAATTACATGATATTCGTGTATCTGCCATGATAAAATCATTTTAGAATACAGAACTCATTAAAAAAATCGACATGATAATCCAATATTGTGCCCAACACATAAAGTGTGTATACCTTTGACCAAGCCAAACACTCAAAAATCAGCTTTAAGGCACTGTATCAATACCATAGGCTACTTATTAACATGAACTTTACCAAGATGCCTAGTAAAAGGTAGGGTTAAGTCCATAACTTGTACACATATAGGTAACCAACCCAACATATTACTAATATGGTTATTGAAACCGGCTAAAATTTTGAAATATAGGTAAGATGGCTGGCTAAATTCCAACTAAATAAATAATTAATTTATATATTCCACATGGACTTTTTATTCATTATTAAATTGAACTCTAAACCCCGTTAACCCAACAACCAGACCCAATTTTACGAATATCAAACTCGTATATATCATCAATTTGACAACTTCTTTCAACCTCCATTAATGGATAAACCACCTCGTCGAGGTGCACCTTATGGTAGGGGTTTTAGATCTTTATTCTGTTACCAGGTTGAGTTTTGGCTCGATTTTAGATCTTTATTGTGTTGGCTGATGAACTTCACGAAAATCAATCTTTTGGGTTGTATCCATCTCTCGATCTTCATTTCAGATCGATTTATATCAAGCAATTTTGGTTTAAAGAAAGAATTTTATTGGATCCGTGACATATGTTACCAATGATTGGGTTGGTTAAAAATGGGAAAGTAGTGCAGTGGGTCTTTAGTTTTGGTAGAATTAGTGATAAGGTCGGAAATCTGCTGGTGTTACCGGAGAAGACAAAGTGAAGAGGATGATGTCTAGGATGTGTGTTTGGATACATGTTTATAAAGAGTGATGTGTAGTGTTTAGATGATGTGTATATCCAACTAAACAAAATAAATAATGATGTGTCAGTCGTTATTTAGTTTTAACCTGCTACTAGCCGGTCATCTTACCTACATCTATATAAATTTGAAAGTTTTAATACCCATATTAGTAATATGTTGAGTTGATTACCTATATGTGTAAAATTTAGAAAGTACATTGCTAATATATGGACTTAGCCCTAAAAGGTACAAGAACAAGAACAATTAAATGAACAAAGTTCCATACCAGTCAGAACGACTAGTTTCTAAACACCCTCAAGACTGGAAACTTCCAGTATTTTGGCTACACTCCTTAAACTAGACTTGAGCAATCCTAAAACCAAAGGAAGTAGTCCCATCTTTCATGAGTTGCTAAACTTGGTAGTAGGGATTCTTTGCTAATTCACTGGGCATCGTTATACTTTTTTGGTTATTGGTTATCATTTTGTGATGGCCGACCCGAAGTATGAAGGCAACTAGTGGTTATGGCTGGTGCCACTTCCAGAGGAGTAGATATCACAGTTTTGTTTTCAAAATAAAAAATCAGCCATGTGATTCGAGCTGCAAGTTTAAAAATGTCATTTTTCTTGGTTTTGAGAATGTTACTCTATTGATAAAAATAAGGGGAAATGCAGAAATGCTCCCTGTGGTTTAATAATGAAAAGACGGTCATGCCCTTACTAAAAAAAAGATAACGAGTCAACGTTAACGCTGGTGAGGCTGCATGCCGACTTTTCTTTAACGTTGGGAGGCCGCTTGCACTTTCCGTAAAATGGGGAGCATTTCTGCATTTTGAGATAACCATAGGGAGCATTTCTGCATTTTCCGCTAAACACAATTTAGAACATTAGTACTTCGTATCAAATTTCATAGGGTAAAAGCTATAAAATAGACATGTACTCTTTATTTTGTTCCAATATGGCAAATGTACTATTTTATGTACTTATTTACCCATTGAACTTGTTAGTTTGTCACAATATCACCAATATAGGTAACTTGTTACCGGCTATACCGGTTTTTTTGTATTATTGATAAATTAGTCACAAAATTAGTCATGAAATGACTAATTTACCCTTATCCCCTTCATTGTTTTATATCTGGGTTACAACTTATAACACATAAACACCAACTCATCAATCACATATGAACCTTAAAATTCCTTAATCCCCAAAAATCCTAATTCTTGCCTCCATCAGATCACATGACCATATATCTAGTTCAGATTAAAACCCCATATGTATTTCAGATGGGGTGTTCGGATCTAGGTTTTCTTAAGGAGGTGGGGAACTGTGGAAGGGTGGGATTTGTGACGAAGGTGGGGGCAGATCGGGCGACGTGAAGACAACGATGGATCAGTGGTGTGAAGGTGAAGCCAAACCAAACCAGGTGGTCGTGATTCAGAGATGAAACTGTGAATTGTTTTGATCCGGAAAAGAACAACATATTGTTAGATGAAGACCTAGAGAAGAAAGAGATGACAGGGTATAATAAACTTTATGTTTAGATTGTTGTTCCTAGTTGGAAAAGAGTGTGGTTTTAGTACCCATCTACATATAGGAAATCCATTTGCATTAAGCAAAAAAGAAACATGAATTTGATCTTGTGTGGATAAGAAACTGTTAGCACACAACTATTAAGCAAAAAAGAAACTGTTGCACACAGCTACTTAAACCATATACAAAAACACATTTTCTATTTTTCTCTCTCACATAACACCTCTAGATCTTTCTTTCCATCATCTCACCGAATAATAATAACTTTTTTTATACAATTATCATCATCATCAGGTATATAACACACATATCAACCATTAATTCAATCAATTTTAAATAAAATTCAAACGATGTAATCTAATCTAACTTTGTTTTTATATATATATCTTACAGATTAGGTAGTTGATATAATCAGATTATTCAAAATCGGTTATGAGTAATATTAATTAATTGATTAATTCATAATTAATTAATTAATAGCGAGATGCCGGAATTAGCATATGATTATAATCGTTTTGGTGACGTAGATGATGATGTTGATGATGATACGACGACGTCGTTTGAGTTAATTTCACCTACTGAATTCTGGTCTAAGCAACCCTGTAATGATGATGTTCTTCTTATCAGCTCCAAAAGGTTTATTTAATTATTTTGCTTAATTTGATAGTGGGAGAAGGGGATAGGGTAAATTAGTTATTTCGCGTTATAAAAATGACATGGAAATAGATCCGGTCATATTGGTGATATTGTGACAAACTAACAAGTTAAATGGGCAAATGAGTACATAAAATAGTACATTTGTCATATTGGAACAAAATGAAAAGTTCGTGTCTATTTTATAGCTTTTACCTAATTTCATAATGTTTTTAGTGCTTGTTAAGAAAAATAAAAATACATGAGGTCATTATAAACGACAAAATAAAGACTTTATATGAAATTTCCATAAACGTTTTTATAGAATCCCCTTTCCCTGAATGTATGTGAGGGAGACTAGCAGATACGTACATGAAAATGATTAGTTGAAAAGAACAAAGAAATGCTTAGTTATTAAGTTTAACAAGTATCATCACATCGCTTCAAAATCGAACCGAATCAAAAATCGATTTGCAAAAAAGAAGAACCGAAAACCGGACGGAATTAAACCGAGCAAAGCCGAAACCGAACCGAATCGAGAAAAACCGAACCAAATACATAATTTAAGCGTATTTTTCGTGTCTTTAACCCGATACCGAACCGTACCGAAACGAACGAGTAATACCGACGTAAATATACAAAATCGAAAACCGAACCAATAATGGTCGGCTCGGTTCAGCTTAGTTTGTCGGTTCTATTTAATTTTCGATTGGTTTTGCTCATATTAAAAGTTATTTTTCACTTAATTTCACTACAAACATTTGAATTCAGTCTATAAAAAATATGGAATATTGTAAATTCAGAACTTGAGATTAATGCAATTTTTGTCAAGAAAAAACATTTCGAACACATAAAAGCGAAACTAAAGGGAAAATCTGGAGCACATGTTGAGTTTATGCAATTTTAAAGAAGATTACGAATGGCTTTCAATCTATTAAGAAAAGAAGTGAACATAAAACGCAAATCCTCATTGCAATCTCTATATCCACTATCATAAAATCCAATTAAAATGTTCTACTACCCACCAAGTGTTTGTGAAAATGTCTCAACCAAAAAACATACATAAAACTCATTATCCTTTTCGTTACAAATCCATATCCCGTATTTACTTTCTTGTTTTTTTTAATGACATCCTCGTCTATTTCTTCGGGCGGTATTTGGCCGTGCCCGTTTAGGGGCTTTCATTGTTGCCCGGATGTTGAAGTGGGGAATAAAGGGTTTCCTCGTTTGATTTCTCATCTCAAGAGACTACACCTTTCGTGCAATGAACGTAAAGACGCATTACGCGAGGCTATCTCCATGGACCATGGATTATATATGGATTTTGAGGATACTTTGAAGGCATTTGGCCAATGACTTTGTGGGAAGTGTATGGATTTACATGCTGTAAGTCGGGCTTGTCATCACAAAGATGGTGTGGTTCGTCTTCCTAAAGGGCTCGATGACACGAGTGGTCATATTGTTGGCATTTTGAAGCCTTCTAATAAAGATTCTGAGATAAACGTAACCGAGGGGGTGGCTTTGGATGTTGAGCTTCTTGATCGTGTTTTTAAATTGCCTATCACTATTGTAAAAAGTATTCCTCATGGTTGTCGTCTGGCTTTTTCTCAGGCTTTTAAAATAGTTCTTTACAAGGTGGTTGCCCAACCTGATTCTGTTGCAGCATGGGTCAAGTTGTTACTTTTCCCACGATGTACGTTACAGGTGTATAAGCCCAAAAATAGACAAGAACGTAGGTCTGGAAATAGAAAATCCTTGCAACAAAGCTATATCTTGAAGTCACTAGCCACATGGGGGGAAGATGACGGTATTGAAACGTTAGTTAAGAGGATGTTTGATTGTTCTGGGTCAGGTCCGTTGGACCAGGGTGGAGGTGATTTTATAGAGGAGACAACATCAGTCAATGGCAACATCAGGCAATGTCTGCGCAAGGTCGTGGATGGGCACTTTACAACAGCAGTGAAAGTGTTATCCTCTTCCGGTGTAGCTTCATACTGCGCTGATACCATTAAAGCCTTGGAGGCTAAGCATCCTTACAAGCCTCCCCCATTCATGCCGAGCAACGCATTTTCTGAGCCTCCCCTTGTAGCAGGAATTGATTCTGTCTTTGGTTGTATTAAATCATTTCCTAAAGGTACTTCATGCGGTAGAGATGGTTTAAGGTCTCAACATATCTTAGATGCTTTATGCGGAGAGGGGTCTGCTATCGCCGCAGATCTCTTAAAGGTCATCACCTCGGTCGTTAATTTATGGTTAGCGGGGAGGTGTCCGCTAATCTTGGGAGAGTTTGTTGCATCTGCTCCTCTCACACCTCTCCTTAAACCAGATAACGGGATTCGACCTATTGCAGTAGGCACTATATGGAGACGTTTTGTTTTCAAGGTTGCTATGAAAGGTGTGGGTAAAGAAATGTCGAAGTACCTTTCTGATTTCCAGTTTGGAGTCGGAGTGTCGGGTGGCGCTGAGGCTGTGTTACATAGCGCTAATAGGGTGTTGAGTAAATACCATAATGATGGGTCTCTTGCAATGCTCACCGTGGACTTCTCAAATGCTTTTAACCTTGTTGATAGATCGGCATTACTCCATGAGGTTAGGGTGAGGTGTCCCTCTATTTCTTTGTGGGTGGATTTCTTATATGGGCAGGCAGCGAGATTATATATTGGAGACACATATATTTGGTCTGCCATAGGGGTGCAACAAGGTGACCCATTAGGACCTCTTCTTTTCGCTCTTGTATTACACCCGCTTATACATAATATCAGAGACAACTGTAAGCTTCTTCTTCATGCTTGGTATCTTGATGATGGAACCGTTATTGGAGAGTTAGAAGAGGTTGCCAAGGTGTTAGACATTATAAAGGTGAATGGTCCAGGTTTGGGTCTTGAACTCAATATCCAGAAAACAGAGGTATTTTGGCCCTCATGCAATGGTGTGAAGCTCCGTGATGGTTTGTTTCCTATGGATATTTGGAGGCCGTCTTCGGGTGTGAAGCTTCTTGGGGGAGCTGTTAGTAGAGATGCCAATTTTATTAGAGAGATGGCCATGAAGAGAGCCGTGAATGCTGTTGATTTGATGAGTCTTCTTCCACAGTTACATGATCCGCAGAGTGAGCTCCTTTTACTTCGATCATGCATGGGTATTTCCAAACTCTTTTTTGGGTTAAGGACCTGCCAACCTACACATATGGAGGATGCAACCTTGTTTTTTGACAAGGGTTTGCGCGGGTCAATCGAGAACATAGTGGTTTGTGGAGGGCCCTTCTTTGGAGACTTACAGTGGCGACTTGCCTCTTTACCCATTCGTCTTGGTGGTTTGGGTTTGTACTCGGCAAATGAGGCCTCCTCATATGCTTTTGTGGCCTCGAGGGCCCAATCTTGGGTGTTACAAGACCACATCTTACGTGATAGTGGTATATGTGGTATGGATGATGATTATGCTTCTGCTTTAGCTTGCCTACGTGATACGATTCCAAGCTTTGATTCTAGTTGTTTCACTAATAAGGATACCGCCCCTTCTAAAACCCAACAAACATTGGCGACTACCCTTTTTAGTGAAATAGTCAAGGATATGGAGGTCCACTTTGACATGACTTTGAGGCAGAAAGCAGTTTTTGAGTGTTTACGCGCATCACATGCTCAGGATTTCCTACTAGCTATCCCTATAAACGGGCTCGGTCAACATATGTCACCAGTGGAATGCCGTTCTATTCTTAAGTATCGCCTCATGATCCCATTATTTTCGGCTGATACAATATGCCCTGTTTGTCGCAAGGCATGTTTGGATTCTTTTGGGGAACATGCGGTTCATTGCAAAGAGCTCCCGGGCTTCAAGTATCGACATGATATGATTAGGGACGTTCTTTTTGACATATGTAGGCGTACTGGCATCTCCGCCAAGAAAGAAGCACCTGTGAACTTCTTGACTGATCCGTTAGATGGGAGATCCACACTTAGACCGGCGGATATTTTGGTTTTTGGATAGGCTGGAGGAAAACATGCGTGTGTTGATCTGACTGGGGTTTCTCCTCTAGTGGGGTTGGGTAGCCGTTTTACAGCGGGCCAGGCTGCTTTGAAAGCCGCCTCATGCAAAGTGACAAAACATGAAAAATCATGCATTGAAAATCAACACGTGTTTATTCCTTTTGCATTTGATACCTTCGGTTTCCTTGCACCTGAAGCGGTGGAGCTTCTGACGAGAGTTCAGCGCGTTATGAATAGCAACGTTATGACACCTAAATCCACAGATGTGGTTTTTCATAGAATTAGTTTCGCTATTCAGAAAGGGCTTGCGGTGCAGCTTGTTGCTTGCTTGCCTTCTACAACTGTGTAATTAAATTTTAATTTCTCTAAAAAAAATTTTCCAATCTACGAGGATAAATTTTAATCTATTAAAAAACTAATTAAAAAAATGAATGGTTTCTAGGTTTTTTACGCAGTAATCAAATGTGCTTTTATATAATAAGCCACTAAACCCGATATACGGAGAATTAGGTAAGTTATGGCATAGATTAGTCAATTAGCAGGAACAACATTACTACTTGCTTAGTTAGTTGCATGTCACTCGCTGTCAAGGTCTGATCGAAACCATTGTTACATTCATATACTCACTTAAAATACTGTGACAAAGAAAATGAAGTACCATCCATATGAACACAAAATTCATACTTCCAAACTATATGGAAGGAAGGAATCAGTCCCTTTCTCCCTCGTACTCACACCCACGTTAACACCAATCAAAACAACATACTTGGTTTCAATGCTTCTGTTTATTAATACGGGAATCTGCTTACATAAAAAGAAACCTACCGGTCTATTTATAGACTATAAAGATACACATAAAAGGAACGTGGTATGCACTCCCATGATCTCATGAATAATAGGTAAACAACGAACTAGTAAAACCTCCTAAAGACGAGGTAACTAATCAAGATTATCCAACATTCACCCCATAATCTTGATGATCTTCACCCGTGCCTCTTCCACGACTGTCTTTCCCGGTCACATCAAAACCATCTCTATTAAGCTTCCAACACAACGATGTTCACGAACTTGTTCTCCAGCACCCCTTCGAGGCAAAACCCGATTTGTGTTTTTCTTGCTCGTGCTGCTCGTTTTTTTATCTCTTGAGATAAAACTTCAGTCGTCGGTGTTTTGATTGAACTGTCCTTTCTTCTTCGGTCTTTTCCTGTTGAAACTACAGTCTAATTTCTCAGGCAACACGCGGTCACGTGTCGGTCTAGATTGCCTCCTTCGGTCGTGGTCTTGACTTTTTCTATCTTGGTCTCGCTCTAATACTTTCTTAGATGAGCCTTCGGTCTCAACTTTCTTCGGTCTAGGTGCCGCCATGCCGCCGGTCTTTTTTGCGGCTCCTCGGTCTTCTTGGTCGGAACTATCTTTCTTTCTCATTCTTCTTTTTTTAGTGACCAAGGTCAGCTTCTTTCTTTCTTTCGAGGCCTTCTTTCTTTCTTGCGAAGCGACACCAGCCTCTTTCATTCTTTCTTGTGACGCCTCTTTTTCCTTTCATTCTTTCTTGCAAGAAATCTTGCTACTTTCTTGTCGACTACTTTCTTGTCCGACTCTTTCCGTCTGACTCTGTATGTCGACTCTTTCTGTCGACTTTCTTTCTTTCTTTCTTTCTTGTGGCCTACTACTTTCTTTCTTTCTTTCTTCTTTTTATTCTTGCTGTGATTTCTACATCTTCCGATGTGACCAACACTTGCTGCTTGCCTTCACCTTCCTTGCTACGTCTGCCATGCAGCGAAGTGTTACGTCGGTTCTCAAAACCGACTCTCAAACCGGCCTTCTAACGAACTCAGCTCTGATACCAAATGAAGGAATCAGTCCCTTTCTCCCTCGTACTCACACCCACGTTAACACCAATCAAAATAGCAGACTTGGTTTCAATGCTTCTGTTTATTAATAAGGGAATCTGCTTACATAAAAAGAAACCTACTGGTCTATTTATAGACTATAAATACACACATAAAAGGAACGTGGTATGTACACCCATGATCTCATGATCTCATGATCTCATGATCTCCTGAATAATAGGTAAACAAAGAACTAGTAAAATCTCCTAAAGACGAGGTAACTAATATAGAACTAAAACAAAACAATAGGAGGTGCAAACATATGTTTAAAAAACTTGAAGAAGTTTATGTTTTATATTATCAAAGTGGAACTTCATTTTATATTTATGTGACACGGAGAGATCCTTAATCTTAAACATCTTCATAATTTAATGCAAGTGTTTTATAAAGCTTTCAAACATTTATACCATAGTGAATATGAGTTTATTAATCCAAAAAGTTCAAAACTTAATGATGTGACATGGAAAATTTAATTTAAAGAGGTTTATAATATTTTACCATAGTATATGCCGTAAGTATTTTCCGTATGCACAATAAAGATTTTTAATCTTCAAGATATACTTTGATTATCGATAAGGAAGATGGGACTGTAGAGTGGAATGATTCAAAACTCCAGATTAAAGACCGAACTAAAATTGGTCCAATCCTATTAGGCATAATGACGGATTTTCGATAAATACTGAATGAGATTGGACCGAACAGATCTATAACCGAAATGGTCTAAAACCTCGGTCCGGACCAAAAATTATACGGTCGCATCCGGTCCGGTCGACAGTGCAAAATACTCACCCTTACTTTACTTATCAATATGATCGAAATATTACCTACTACCGGCTAAAACGGCTAGTTTTGTCAACATTTTCAACGTTATCCCTTTATACTTATGGCTTTTTTAATTAACTAAAATTTGTTTTTTAGTTACTCTAATTTTTTTAAAATTTATACTAGTTTTATACAAAAAGATCGGTTATCTTCTCAATTCACTACAACGGGTGTTTTGGTGCAGAAAGCACTAACAATTAGCAGAAGCAGTTAAATTAAGCAGAGTAGCAGTGGATTTATAAAAGTGTTTGATTATTTAACAGTAGCTGTAATTTAAATCTGTAAAAAGACATAAAATAACATGCATGCATATATAAATAAGGAACTCTTTTAATTTTAATGTCTTATATTACTAAAAGTATTCATGTAATTTATTAAAATTTATGCTCTTTCAATAATATGCTCATCTAAAAATGTTCATCCAAAGAGAATACGAGAAGAGAGCATTTTTGTGATAACCGCTCATGTTAATAATTGTTACCAAGCAAACTTTTTTCTTAATTATGTTAAATGCTAATGCTAATTGCTATTTGCAACAAATAATTCCATCTGATCCTCCTTTACCAGTTTCGGTCATTGTTGTAATCAGTTGAAGGAAATTTGCTAAATAGGATTCAGGAATTCCAGCAAGTAGAATATGAGAAAGTTTCTTAAAGAGCGAGTAAGAATCAGACTCCTGGGTTGCATACAAGAGGTTGTCTTATAGATGACAGCTGCACTCGCTTCGTATAGTAGACTGAATACCAAACTTCTTAATGACATTTTTGTAGAACAAATTCTCAACCACAACAATCTTCAGAGAGTTTATGTTGTTGAATTCAGACAGCTTAAGTCGGGAATATTCATTTGGATGGTTGCTGTAAATGCAACGCTGAGTAAATGGGAGAGCCTAGTTTACCAGTGAAGTTTTAAAACTACCATCTATCAGGCCATCGGGTACAGTTGTGGAACAACTCGTAAGGAAAGTGAAGTTGATCATCCATACTAGAAGCTAACCACCGAACACCATGAAGGATTCTTATCAAACATGATTTGAACAGCTTATATTGGCCATTCTTATCAAACATGATTTGAACAGCTACAGAAAGCTGTAAGCTTATCGCTAGAATAATCATCCCATAGTGTATCAAGTACCTTTAAGAGATATTCGCACTTTTCTATGTAACATTTTGATGAAACATGTGACAACAAATGCCATAATTCCTGAGAATTGTAATATGTGACAGTGGCTCCTGGATATATACAATCTAACATCATGTTCTTGAGGATGGTATGAGGGATCTCCTCAACATACCTTTCCACCTTCGTTATTTTTAGAAAATCGGTGACTCCTAATTCCTGCTAGAATTTTTTCAATTTTGAGGTTGCTGCAGGTAAGGATTTGTATACTGCGTGTTCCAGATAACTCTTATCGATCTCAAACCAAATCATATCAGTCCCACTAACCAACTTACTTATATCAATTAGATTCCCGAATCCTTTACTGAAATGAATCGGCACATCAGCAAGTCGTTTGTAACCATGATTTGTTGAAATAAAAGCATAGTTTTGTAAATGTGAGAGTATGTACTCCTTTTCTACAAGACACTCGTGACAAGATGTCTCTAGGTGAAACATAATGAAAGAAAGTAACTCGGTTATCAATCCTGTATTGTCTTTCATATATATTTCATTAGAAATGGCTGGCAAGGAAGTGTTTTTTTAAAACGTCATGTTCACAAAAGCGCCAACTTTGTAAAGCATCTGAGTTACATTTTCTGCATGAGAATTGCTTAAGAGTGCCGGATTGACAACTCGAAGTTTGGTATACAGATTCCCGAAAGCTTCAAAGCGATGATCAGGATCCGGATCTGTATGCAACCAAATTGGACCATCTTGAAAAGAGGCATAAGTACCATCCACGAGTGGAATAAAACGTAATTGGTAAAGAGAACGTATGACTTCAGCCGGAATCCCATTACCCGACATCAAAAACAAGACATTTAGCCAAGAAGATATCCAACTGAGACCCATTGACTTTACAGAACCGGCACATAAGGATGACATAACTCGAATAAGAGCGTAAGGCTTGTGCCAAAGAATCAGTTAAAACCGTGTCTTTACTCAGGTACCCAATACCAAAACCAAGATGCTCTTTAATCAAACTTTCAGGCAACAAAGAACGAGCTGCCTCTGTCCAGTTTCTCAGTACTTTACATGGCCCTCTCACTGTTGTTACCTTCTAGAGGCAGACACTTAGATTGACACAGCTTAGATATAATCTTACTTGGAAGTTGAGAAAAAAAACCATCCACTTCCCCTCCAAGAGGAACGAAGCTCATAAAGACAGAAACACCCTTTGCCGGATTCTCTTTAAAACAAGGCAGGCTGCAGAATGACTGCTCGGCGCTAACAAACAAATTTGGAAACTCGGATAGCAAAAATTTGTTCCATGGACTATCTTTATTAACTTCTTCCCGTGATGCAGTAAGAACAAAATCCGTTTGGACAATAAATTTCAAACCATAATCCCGTAAAGGGAGAAAGGCAAAACCCCGCTGTTGGTCGAGTTTTGGGATGTAGTTTCCATTACTTGAATCATATTCTAACGTAAGTGCCACTGATATTTCGGTTGTTTCGACATCTGCACGGATATGACTTGATTTTAGTTTACGAGACTCAACAAACCATATCAATTTATCTTTCCCAGTGGAAACATTTACTATACCATTTCCAACAGTTTCTTTCCTCATGACAATGAGGGAATCATCTAAAAGATTTCTGAACTTGGATGCAGATCCAAGAACATGGAACTGAGTTTCTCTACCGAAAGATCTTCATTTTTCTTTAGTTTGAAAGGAAGCATAATGCATGTATTCCAATGTTTTTCATTTGTCGTATCACTGTGCGAAGCGAAGAAACCATCTTGCTAAACATATTAATATCACAAGGCGGAACATTTGTTGGCAAAACAAAACCAATTTCACCTTCACTTATGTCAAATTTGATATGAAACCCGTTAGAATGGATTTCCAGAGCATCAGTCACACGGAACACTGATTTGAAGCCGATTCCCTTTTTACCAATATATTCAGCACTACGTTCCTTCTTTGTTGAATTCCCAACATCACAAAGTGCTTTTATGTTTTCAACAGAAAACCCTTGTTCATTATTCAGGACTATAACGCCTGTTTCTTGAAGAATAAACCTCAGAGTAGGCGCCACGTCACATGGGTACGTATTATCATCAGCGTTTTGAATCTAAAAATGAGAAAGTGTTGCACAATAATAAGTGTGAAAACACTTATCCTTTTACCACTTATTTCCAATAATAACAAGACCAAAACGTGTGAATTATGTCGTAAAAGTCGGAATTATGCGTGGTTTGTGTTTTTATTGTGTTTTAGGACCAAAATATGAAAAAGGAAGAAAACACGGGCTTTCACGGGCTTTTATCGAAGAAAACGGGAAAAGACGAAGTCAAAAGATCAAGAGTGCTTAAAGAACGGATGTCCAAGACCTATTCTGGAGATTTATCGAAGAACAAGTCTAAAGACGGAAGTTTAATGAAGTCAAAGAACTTAAGTCTAATAGAAGAAGAAAATTAAGAGACAAGTTCAAATCCCGAGACTACAAAGACGAAGAATTAAAATCGAGTCGAGAAGAAAAAGAAAGAAGAAAGCACCACACATGTCTTCCACTTCCCTATAAATACCCTCCTAATCACATTAGGAGGGGGTTAGCTAGTTTTTATTTCTTTAGTTTTCTTTCTAGTTTTTAGAGGGAGAAAGTCTTAAACTTTCTCTCACTAGTTCATCTTTTTCTTTTAATCTTTCAAGATTAAACACTTTTGTATTGCTTATTTCATTAATCAAAGTTCTATTTTAAGCTTTTGATTCTTATTCTCATTCTACACTTCTTGATTCATTCACCTTTGATCCGATTTACATACTTCATGTTTATGATTTGATGTTTTCGTGATTAAAGGATTGCTCTTGTTCGTACACACAAGCTCCTTCGTATAGACCATAAGCTCGTAATGCTTATTGGCTTATTCGAATCTTAGCTTATTGAGTTTCGGATTTCTTCAAGGTTTTTAATGGTTTAAAGTTCATTTCATAAAGTTCTTGATTTTAAGTTTTGATAAGTCATCGAATTTGAGCTTTTTGGGATTGTTTAAGATTCGTTAGAGTGGCTTATTGCAACTGCTTATTAAGTTTCACTCTTCCACAAATTTCGGAAATTGTTATATCCCATCGCAATCTTAGGGTTTTGACAAACATTCCGACGGTCGACTACACATTCCGATACCTTTGGTTTTTGATCGCAATAACCCATTAGGGTTTTACTTTGCGATCAGTTGGTTAACCCCCTTATTCCGATCTGGGTTGCGATCGCACATTGCGATCGCGTATTCCGACGGGTCTTAAGGTCTTGGTTAAGACGAAGTGCTGCCTGTTTTTCGATAGAGTCATTGCGATAGAGGCATTCCGATAGGTGTGCCTATTGCGACAGAAGTGCTCCTTAAGTATTCCGATCTGAACTTAATTTTTCCGATGGTTAATTTTAGCGATTATTCCGATGGTTGCTATTTTGGTGTATTCCGATGGACATGAATTGTTTTCTTACAATTAATTAAGTTTTTTAAGTTTTTAAAGCTTTAAGTTTTAAGAATTTTCATCAATTAACTTTAAGTTTAATTTTGTCAAAGCTTTAATTTACTCAACGACACTTTAATTATTTGCTAGTAGTTTAGAACAAACAAACCAAATCATTCTCTTGATTCACCAAAAGACAATTGAGTCGCACTTAAGACCGGTTTTCAATTCGAAAAGATTCGGAACTATAACGAACTTGAACTTTAATATAGGGTGTCAAAAGCCGTGTATTAAATGGCGCCGCTGCCGGCTCTTTTCGTTAAGATAAACGGTTTCTAGTGAGAGACGCATTGAATTTTGGGATCCGTTCTTTGAACGTTATTTTCATTGCTATAAAAATTTCCAATAATCCATAAAAATTATAAAACTTTTCAAAATACAAAAACATAAAAAAAAAAAACCTATAAAAACCAAAAATATTATATTCCTTGTGTATATTTTTCTTCTGCAGGTGCATGCGTACTAGATCTTCCAACTATTCTGAGCCCGAGACTCTTGAAGATTTAGATATGGCTGGTGTTAACAACAACAATAATCACCCACCTCAAAATAATTTGAATAACAACAACAACAACAACAATGTCCCTCTACCTGATTTACGAACCATGGAGGAATTGTGCCAACCCACCATGAACGGACGCGGAGGCCCGATTGCGCCAATGCACGTCACGGCTCAGGAGTTTTCGTTGAAGCATCATATGATACAACAAGTGCAAACGAACCCGTTTCGTGGAATTCCGGATGATGATGCCAACAAACACCTCGACAAATTCATTACCATTACCCAAAGCATGAAGTGCCCCGGTGTTTCTATGGATGACCTTCGACTTCAACTTTTTCCACACTCGCTTTCTCACCATGCCGAAAAATGGTTTGACCGTCTTCCTAAGAATTCTATTCATACGTGGAACGACATGACTCAACGCTTTTTATCGCGCTACTTTCCTCCATCCATGGTCACTAGCCTTCGTAACCAAATCAGTGGATTTATGCAAGAGAATGATGAATCGCTTTTCGATGCTTGGGAACGCTACAATGATTTGATCGACCGCTGTCCTAATCACAATATGCTCCCCGTCACTCTCATTGACACCTTCTACAATGGTCTCACCTTTCGTGATCGTGACACGATCAATGCCGCCGCCGGTGGTACTTTTATGAAAAGGAGACCGGAGGAGTGTCGAGAGTTGATCGAAAACATGACTACTCACCACAAGAATTGGGATTCATCCGCATCCTCAAGATCTAACTCGAGAGTAAATGTTTCTTCTACTACCTCCAATCCTGAAATGTCTGAAATTTCTCGACAACTCGCTGAAATGAACAAGAATTTCATGGCCATGGCCACAAACCACTTTCAACAAGCTAAAGCTGTTGCTATTTCTTGTGACACATGTGGTGGCCCTCACTCTTATAATGATTGTCCTTCTACCCAAGGAAATTATTCTGAAAACGTTAACGCAGCTTACGGCACTTATTCCACGGGAGGCTATCAAGCTCGACCTCAAGGAGACCTTGGCTTGCTAAGTTATCGATCCAACAATTATCTTGCTCCTCCCGGTTTTCCTCCTGCAAACCAAAACCAACAACAAAGCTACAACCGCAACAACCAATCCCAACCTCGTGCTCAAAATCAATATCAATCCCAAAGAAACCCATACCCAACTCAAGGAAACTCTCAAGCTCCACCTCTCAATCAACCGATGGCAGTAAGTCCAGACGTCGAGACATTCATGAAGACCAATCGTGAGTTGGTGACGAATCTTCAGAGTCAATTTGTCAACTTGAAGAATGACATGGTGAAACAAGGGAGCGATATACGAGCCGAGCTAAGGAATGACATGACCAAACACAACAATGATATTAATGCCAACATGCAAAACTCTTTTAACAATCAAGCTCTTCACCTTCGTGATATGATTGGTTCGCTCATCCAAAGTAATCAACCCTCTTCTTCGGGTACTCTTCCGAGTAATACCGTTGCGAATCCAAGAGGGGAGATGAAAGCAATCACCACTCGCAGTGGAAAAGGTTATATGGAACCCGAGCTTCCTACACCTCCACCCGTGATTGTGAACAAGGAACACGAGCAACTTTCTTCACCTCCTTCACCTTCTATCCCCATTTCCCCACCACCCGTGGTTGTGAGTGATCCTATTCCCCTAAAGCCTTCTTCTTCATCCAATATACCTTATCCTTCACGGTTGAGGAAAGAGAAGCAAAAGAGCAAGGATGATATTCAGGTTTCGAACTTCCTTAAAATGTTCAAACAATTGAATTTTAACATCTCCTTTGCCGAGGCTCTCGCTCACATGCCCAAATACGCTAAAATGTTTAAAGACCTTCTGAGCGACAAGGAAAAGCTCCTCGACATTGCCAACACCCAACTTAATGAGAACTGCTCTGCAGTGCTCTTAAGGAAATTGCCAATCAAGCTTGGTGATCCGGGTCGTTTTCTTATCCCTTGCAATTTCCCGGGAGTAGAGAATTGCATGGCCCTAGCCGATCTAGGTGCCAGTATTAATCTCATGCCTCTAAGTGTTTGGAAGCAATTATCTCTCCCAGAGCTAGCCCCCACTAAGATGACTTTGGAATTGGCCAACCGTACGGTTGCTTATCCAGTGGGGATAGCCGAAGACGTTATTGTAGGAGTCGACAAATTCACCTTCCCTGCTGATTTTGTTGTCGTCGACTACGAGATGGACCCCCGTGTGCCACTTATTGTTGGTCGTCCATTCCTTAGGACCGGTCGCACTCTTATTGATGTTGAAGCCGGAGAGCTTATCATGAGAGTGGGTGACGATAAAGTAGTCTTCAACATGGGAAAGTTGTCTAAACAACCTTATTCATATGAGAGCGTTAATTGTATTGACGTTCTTGATGAGGCTTGTGAAGAACACTTTAATGATGCTTGCAAAAGTATTCCTACCTCTCTTCCCACTATTGAGACCGTGTCCTCCATTGATTCATCATTGTCTCTATTTGGAGATGGTGATTTATTCTGGAACAATCTTGAAGATACCATAGGAGATGTGAATTTAGCTACTAATGATTCTCCCACCGAGGGGGATGAAGATATGAGTTTCTTTGACAATCTTCTCACCGAAGCCAATCCTTCGCTTCCATCTCCCATGGTCATTGCTATCGATACTCCGTCTTTGAAAACACCTCCCGTCGAAAATCCTCCGGATTTGGAACTTAAGGAGTTGCCGCCACATCTCGAGTACGTGTTCCTTGACGACAACAAGAAGTCGCCCGTCATTATTGCAACGGATTTGAAAGATGAAGAGAAGACTCGCCTCGTTACTGTGTTGAAAGCTCACAAGAAGGCTATTGCGTGGAAAATCTCGGATATTCGTGGAATTGATTCTCACTTCTGCACACACAAAATTCTCATGGAGAACGACTTCAAGCCCACTATTCAAAGCCAACGAATGGTGAATCCAAAAATACATGAAGTCATCAAAAAAGAAGTTATCAAACTTCTTGATGCGGGTATGATTTACCCTATTTCGGATTCACCGTGGGTTAGTCCAGTCCATTGTGTGCCTAAGAAAGGTGGTATCACCGTTGTGCCCAACGCACACAACGAGTTGATTCCTACCCGTCTCGTTACTGGGTGGAGAGTTTGTATAGACTACCGCAAACTCAATGATGCCACGAGAAAGGATCATTTCCCTCTACCTTTTATGGACCAAATGCTTGAACGTCTAGCTGGTAATGAATATTACTGCTTTCTGGATGGTTTCTCGGGTTATTTTCAAATACCCATCGATCCCCAAGATCAAGAAAAAACAACATTCACTTGTCCCTACGGCACATTTGCTTATAAACGAATGCCTTTTGGCTTATGCAATGCCCCCGGGACTTTCCAAAGGTGCATGTTGGCTATCTTTCATGATATGGTTGAGCAAACCATGGAAGTCTTCATGGATGATTTCTCGGTCTTCGGGGATTCTTTCTCTGCTTGCCTTGCCAATTTGGAACGTATGCTTAAGCGGTGCGAAGACACTCGCCTTGTTCTGAATTGGGAAAAATGCCATTTTATGGTAAAAGAAGGCATTGTGCTAGGACACAAAATCTCTAAAGCCGGTCTTGAAGTTGACCGTGCTAAAGTAGATGTCATAGCCAAATTACCTCCACCTTCAACCGTGACGGGTGTGAGAAGCTTTCTGGGTCATGCGGGCTTCTATCGTAGATTCATTCAGGATTTCTCTAAAATCGCTCGCCCGATGACCCACCTCTTAGAAAAAGATACTCCTTTTATCTTTTCTAAAGAGTGTCTCGAAGCCTTCAATCTTCTCAAGGATAAGCTCACTAAGACACCGGTCTTGGTTACCCCTAATTGGGAGCTACCTTTTGAATTGATGTGCGATGCTAGCGACTTTGCTATTGGTGCGGTTCTGGGCCAAAGAGTGAATAAACACTTCCAACCAATCCACTATGCTAGCAAAACAATGACAGGGGCTCAATTGCATTATACGACAACCGAAAAAGAACTTTTAGCTGTTGTCTATGCTTTTGAGAAATTTCGCCCCTATCTTGTTTTATCCACCACCATCGTATACACGGACCATTCCGCGTTGAAGTACTTGATGACAAAGAACGATTCTAAGCCAAGACTTCTTCGTTGGGTTTTGCTCCTTCAAGAATTCAACATTGAAATTCGTGACAAGAAGGGAGCCGAAAACCTGGCCGCGGATCATCTGAGTCGACTTGAGGATCCATATCAGGGGGATCATCCGAACAAAGAGATCAATGACTCTTTCCCCCTGGAGACTCTAATGTCTTTAAATCTCAATCTTGATGGCACCCCGTGGTTTGCAGACATTGCAAACTACTTAGCGGGTGGTATTCTCATCCAAGGGTTAACATCCCAACAAAAGAAGAAGTTCTTGAACGATGTTAAGACTTACTTTTGGGATGACCCTTATCTATTCAAACAGTGTGCTGATCTGATTATTCGTCGATGTGTTGACGGACCGGCAGCTTTTGACATCCTCCAAGCTTGCCACAAAGGACCCACCGGTGGTCACTTTGGTCCCAACTACACCGCTAAGAAAGTGTTTGATTCTGGATTCTACTGGCCCACCATTTATCGTGACGCTCACGAAATGGTTAAGCATTGTGATGCTTGCCAACGTCAAGGCAAGATCACACATAAGGATGAGATGCCTCAAAATTTCATACAGGAATGTGAAATCTTTGATGTATGGGGCATCGACTTTATGGGGCCATTTCCATCATCCAAAGGGAACAAGTACATCCTCGTCGCCGTCGACTACGTCTCTAAATGGGTTGAAGCTAAGGCTCTTCCTACGAATGATGCGAGGGTGGTTGTGAACTTTTTAAAGCAGCTTTTCGCTCGATTTGGCGTTCCTCGTGCTATCATCAGTGACCGCGGGACTCATTTTTGCAACGATCAATTTGCACGAGTCATGGCAAAGTATGGTGTCAATCACCGTCTTTCCACCGCCTATCATCCCCAAACCAATGGGCAAGCCGAAATTTCCAATCGTGGCTTGAAGAGAATTTTGGAGCGTACTGTGGGAGAGCATCGTGCCGCGTGGGCCGATAAGCTAGATGATGCTCTGTGGGCTTTCCGTACTGCTTACAAGACCCCGATCGGTTGTACACCCTATCGTCTTGTGTACGGGAAAGCCTGCCACCTACCCATCGAGCTGGAACACAAGGCGCACTGGGCCTTGAAATGGGCGAACTTCGACATCATCAAAGCCGGTGATCATCGCAAGGTTCAACTCAACGAGCTACATGAACTAAGGAATGAAGCTTATGAGAACTCGCTGATCTACAAGGAGAAGACGAAGATGATCCACGACGCTAAAATCAAGAACCGAGAGTTCCACGTTGGCGATCAAGTCTTACTCTTTAACTCTCGGTTGAAGATCTTCTCTGGCAAGTTGAAGAGCCGCTGGTCTGGCCCATTCACCGTCGCCAAAGTCTTTCCGTATGGGACCATTGAGCTTTCTCAGTCAAATGGACCCAATTTCAAGGTGAATGGCCAGCGTTTAAAGCTGTACTTTGGTGAGGACATCTCTCAAGAGATGATTCCATCTCTCACCACGTTCCCCATGAACTAAAATTGGGTCGAGTCAGGCTCATGACTCGGTGAACAAAAACAAGCGCTTCTCGGGAGGCAACCCGTGTTCTATCCTTTACTGCTTTCATAATAAGTGTAGGGGGAGCCCCGCATATGTTTGTTGTCTTGTTTCTTGTGCTGTGCAGGGATTAAAACTTCAGAAAGCATCTTGATGACTTTTGATGAACCGTGATACCGTGTTTCCTATCTTCCCGGTTCAATCCTAAACTCTTGTGATTCAATATTTCATATTCTATATGTTCACATTGAATTCACTTTAGTTGTCCTTTCCTTAGCAAGATTTAAACAAAGTGCACAATGTCTTAAGTGTAGGGGAGTTTACTCCCACATGCTTACACATTGAGGACAATGTTTATCTCAAGTGTAGGGGGGACTTCTATCGAAGTAAGTGGTCTTTTCCATGAATTTGCCCTCATTTTAACCGGAAAATTTGATTTTTCGACATTTTTCAAAATTTTTAATCTATTTTGGCCTAGTTGTATAGTTGCATTTTCCTTTATTATGTTTATTTTCTTCCTTTACTAGAATAAGTTTTTAATAAAGTGGTTTTAGATTTTTCTTAGTCGTGAACATTTTGACTCAACCCGAGTTTACTTGCCTAAGTTTACTCTAGCTAGTATCCTTAACGTGTTTAAGTCAAGTTTTTCTAGGCTTTTATATAGGGAGCTATAAAACGCGAAAGTCTTAACTCTCACGGGTTAAGAACAAGAACTTTTCGCAAGTTCCTATAATTGATCCTAGAGAGTCGTTTATCTAGGGAACTTTAAAATGCGATTTCTAAACTTGAAAAAGTCTAAGAATTTGCAAGATCCTATAGGCGACTCGAAAACCCAAAACTTTGATTTAATAGGCTAAGCATCCACGAATCTCATTCCTTGAGATTTTAAACTGTGGAGAACGAGAGATGATAGAGTCAATTATAAGTTCGGTATTCTTTCGTGAATTTATGTGAGTTAATTATGAGCCTATTCTCCCTCCGCTTGTTAATAAATTAATCTGCTAATAAGTAAGGTTGTACGATTTGAAAAGTTACTTAGCTTCTAGCCCCAGATCGTTTAAAAGTTGCTCGGTAATGACGAGAGTTCATAGCCAAGGCATAACTTATGAAGCGGGGCGCGAAGATTGGCGAGTTCGAAAAGGCCCTAACAAGGCATGAGGGCTACATTTTGTTGCTAAAGATCCAAAAGTGATGTGAAGAATCATTTATCAAAAATCAATATGAAGGATCGAGACACACGACGAAAAGCAAAAACTCCCCAAAAGTCATGGAGAAGTCTATCCGAAAAGACCCTAACAAGGTATGAGGATAAATAGATCCAAGTCCTAAAAGGAGGCGGATCGTTGTATATCAAAGTCCAAAATAAAGATTGGAGAAAAATGAAGAAGTCGTGGTCCAAAGATGAAGAATCTCTCAAAAACTTCAAGTGAAGAAATTCCTATTATGAAGAGAAGACCATAATTTCAAGAACGTCTCTCGAAGATTCGAAGTATGAAGTCGCTGCCAAATATCGGCCCGAGAAAGGTCTCAAATCGCGAACCAAGTTATGCCAAGATATGAACTTTCTGATATCCCGAGAAGCAGTTTTAAAAGATTTGGTCCTTTAGCTAACTATTGATTAAATCGTTCACCTTATTTTCGGACTAAATAACTATCGAAATAAGTCAAACAATGCATCCTCGTGATCATTCAAGACAAAAAATAAAATATAAGAGATACACCTAGGAATAAGGGAGTCTAAGTGAATAATTGGCCCACATGAGTTCGTGATAGTTTGCTAACTTATAATAACAATGATCTCGTTTCTAAGCTTGGTATGGGGAACGTGAAACTTGAGGATGATAAACGTTCATGACCGCCAAAACCCAATGTAAGTTTTTAATTTCTTTACTTGTTTCTATCTTTTCATCTTTAGTATTTAATAAAGGCCAAGGTAGGTTATTTATGATGGAAAATGTAAACCGTGCTTTAAAATTAATGCATTGCATGAGGGCATTGCAATGGTCAAGTGTAGGGGATTTAATAAGTGTGAAAACACTTATCCTTTTACCACTTATTTCCAATAATAACAAGACCAAAACGTGTGATTTATGTCGTAAAAGTCGGAATTATGCGTGGTTTGTGTTTTTATTGTGTTTTAGGACCAAAATATGAAAAAGGAAGAAAACACGGGCTTTCACGGGCTTTTATCGAAGAAAACGGGAAAAGACGAAGTCAAAAGATCAAGAGTGCTTAAAGAACGGATGTCCAAGACCTATTCTGGAGATTTACCGAAGAACAAGTCTAAAGACGGAAGTTTAATGAAGTCAAAGAACTTAAGTCTAATAGAAGAAGAAAATTAAGAGACAAGTTCAAATCCCGAGACTACAAAGACGAAGAATTAAAATCGAGTCGAGAAGAAAAAGAAAGAAGAAAGCACCACACATGTCTTCCACTTCCCTATAAATACCCTCCTAATCACATTAGGAGGGGGTTAGCTAGTTTTTATTTCTTTAGTTTTCTTTCTAGTTTTTAGAGGGAGAAAGTCTTAAACTTTCTCTCACTAGTTCATCTTTTTCTTTTAATCTTTCAAGATTAAACACTTTTGTATTGCTTATTTCATTAATCAAAGTTCTATTTTAAGCTTTTGATTCTTATTCTCATTCTACACTTCTTGATTCATTCACCTTTGATCCGATTTACATACTTCATGTTTATGATTTGATGTTTTCGTGATTAAAGGATTGCTCTTGTTCGTACACACAAGCTCCTTCGTATAGACCATAAGCTCGTAATGCTTATTGGCTTATTCGAATCTTAGCTTATTGAGTTTCGGATTTCTTCAAGGTTTTTAATGGTTTAAAGTTCATTTCATAAAGTTCTTGATTTTAAGTTTTGATAAGTCATCGAATTTGAGCTTTTTGGGATTGTTTAAGATTCGTTAGAGTGGCTTATTGCAACTGCTTATTAAGTTTCACTCTTCCACAAATTTCGGAAATTGTTATATCCCATCGCAATCTTAGGGTTTTGACAAACATTCCGACGGTCGACTACACATTCCGATACCTTTGGTTTTTGATCGCAATAACCCATTAGGGTTTTACTTTGCGATCAGTTGGTTAACCCCCTTATTCCGATCTGGGTTGCGATCGCACATTGCGATCGCGTATTCCGACGGGTCTTAAGGTCTTGGTTAAGACGAAGTGCTGCCTGTTTTTCGATAGAGTCATTGCGATAGAGGCATTCCGATAGGTGTGCCTATTGCGACAGAAGTGCTCCTTAAGTATTCCGATCTAAACTTAATTTTTCCGATGGTTAATTTTAGCGATTATTCCGATGGTTGCTATTTTGGTGTATTCCGATGGACATGAATTGTTTTCTTACAATTAATTAAGTTTTTTAAGTTTTTAAAGCTTTAAGTTTTAAGAATTTTCATCAATTAACTTTAAGTTTAATTTTGTCAAAGCTTTAATTTACTCAACGACACTTTAATTATTTGCTAGTAGTTTAGAACAAACAAACCAAATCATTCTCTTGATTCACCAAAAGACAATTGAGTCGCACTTAAGACCGGTTTTCAATTCGAAAAGATTCGGAACTATAACGAACTTGAACTTTAATATAGGGTGTCAAAGCCGTGTATTACACAACATAAGATAAACATGAAAAGAATAACATTTAAGCACGTGAAATGGATGCACTTACAAGTTCAAGTAGAAAATGTGAGTCTTGAGAATACAAATCTACAGAAAGACGATGTAGTGCTCTGCCTAAACGAGCATTTTGCTTCTTCAGAATGCTCTCCTCCATAGCCGAGAAAGCTGGATCCAACCCAAACTCTTCTCGCCTAATACTCTGAATAATCTTGGCTGCTTCCTTTTCATTGATATAATTCTTACCTTTTAAGACAATATCATACGCTTGACCCGATCCTTTGACCCCACTGACCTGTTGTGTGGTGACTGTGCCCAAACTTAGTCGATCCATCTCAACTGAAGAGAGTCCAGCATTTACATCAAAAGAAAGTATACCTTTTCCATGATCGGATTGACTTTTGAAACCAATCTTCATTTCAGAAAACTGTAGATCGATTCCAGTACCTGATAGATCTTTTAAGGCTTCATCTTCATCCAATATCAGTGAAGGTGTCGCTGAGGCTGGACTTTGTTCAAAGATCTGTTCACCATTACTCTCAGTAGAGTCTTTTGTAACTTCATGTCTCATTTTATCAGTATCAGTTGGTTTTGTCTTTGATGTATTACCATACTTCTTAGGAGTAGACTTTGTAGTATTTACATCAAGTGGCAATCCCAAGCTTGTTGTGGTCGGTGTAATCTTATCATCTACAGGCGAAGGTATGGATGATACAGACCACTGTGGTTCTCCAGCTGCTTCTCTGTACAACCTGATTCTTTCATTGTTGTAATCAGGTCAAGGAAACTTGCCAAGGGCGATTCCGGAATTCCAGCAGCTAGAAAACGAGATAGTTCCGTAAAAAGAGAGATAGGATTAGACTTTCGGGTTGCATACAAGATGTTGTCCTGTAGGAGACAACTGGACTCGTATCGCTAATTAGATTCAATTCCAAATCTTTTGACGACATTCCTGTAGAACAGCTTCTCCACCACGATAATTTTCAGACAATTTAGCTTCTTGAAACCGGACAGTTTGAGCTGAGAATATTCGTTTTGATGCTTTTTATTAACGAAGCGCTGAGCATATGGGAGAGCCCAGCTTACCAATGAAGTTTTACAACTACTATCTGATAAGCCACTGTATATTGCTTCACGAGTCACAACCTACGGAAGACATAATAACAGATGAATGGTACGACACACTTCAATTTTCAATACGACATTATCCCAACGGTTAAAACTATAAACTGAGCTAAAATGGAAAAGGTTCAAATGGGTCAGACAGATCAAACGGGTCTGTTCAATTACCTAAACATCTAATAATTAGCTATATAAAAACAGTTACATTACTGTTTTAAAATGTAGTTTTCTTACCATTGTCTAAAATAATAATATTCAAAAAAATTGCCAGATCGACCCAACCCGAACCAAAACCACACCAGTATTCACTATTTCCCGATTGATCCTGTTACTCAACCCACCTATATTGCCACAATACGAGACCAAAAGAGATTACCTCAGAAAGTGAAGTAATTCCCAGCCTCCAAAATAATGCAGAAACCTTATCTTGAAACAATTGTTTTTCTTCAGTAGTAAGATTCCCCAAATACAGAAAATTCACATTGTTCAAGTTCTGAAATTCCTTTTTTAACTCCTCGTCGTAACACCAACGTACGAGACCAAAGGATTGATGTAAAGAAACCCACTTGTCTTGCAGAGTTGGAAGGATCGTCATTTCCTTTTCCTCCATACTTTTTTTCAAGTAGTCAATATCATCAGATCTCAAAACCCCCGAGTCTAATCCATCACTCCATTTTTGGAAAACTTGGAAAGCCTAACACGTGATATATAAAGAACTATGAGCATGGCTACTTGTATGTACCAAACAGAGCAATTTCAACCCATATATATTTTTATCTCAAACGGGTCGAAATTAACAAAATTGACTGTACTCACTGTTTTAACAGGTTGAAAGTCGTCCAAAGTCTATTCTAAATGTATAAAACCTCCTAAAGCGCTGTATCAAATTAATTAGCTTAGTTTTCATAATACTGTAACCTCGTAATTATATTACAGATTAATAATTTCACTGTACTCACTGTTTCAGCTTCCAGTGATGGTGAACTCCCAGTTGATAACTGTCGCAAAAACTGTAGATAGCAACTGAGCGTAGAATTATCATCTACTCCAAACTCATCCACGAAGAAATCATGAAGGTCGGGATAAATGTTGCATAACATCTTGCTGAATGAGCCACAGTTGACTTTGTTTGCTTCATTAAACCCGAAGAATCATGCCAATATACTTCACTAGGAGATAATAATAGTCTAGATACAACTTCTAGCTTAGAACCGGACGAGTAAGGAACAAATATGAAAGCTTGAGAATGCAAATTCCCGATTATCTTCTGCTTTGAGATACTCATCTCGTTCCATATATATGTGTAGAACTTCGACATTTTGGAGATGCTGATAGTTGGAAATCAAAAACCGTTAACAAACATGTTAGATTGACACTGACAATAAAGACGTGCACTCCTAAAACGAACACATTAGTGATACCTGGCTTTAAAATTATCGGATTTTCTCCAAAGTTCGAGAACTGATAAAGCGTCATCAAGAGTTGCTGTACTTTTTAAGCCAATGTAATTTTTCAAGTCCACATTGTTAACCTGTTTAACGACAACGATTAGAAACATAAAGTAGGCATAAAAAATGTTACGGGTAAAAAAAGGTTGACTAATCACACCCGTCACAGTCTAAAAACATATAGTAGGCTAAAACATGCTACTGGTATCCAAGGAGTAGACGACCAATTACACGTGTACGACCAGAGAGGTGTTTAGTCGGACCAAGTTGTTCATTTGAAGGTACTTAGTACCAAGTCATAATACGGATTGTAAACCTTAGAACAGTCAAAACTATGAACATGGGAACACTAATACGGTAATCCTATAATGTAAGATGCAATGACTCTAAAAGAGGAGAAAATAGAATACAATAACTGTAATCAATAGAAGGAAACAACCTTTGGAATAGCATAAGGCGCTCGGTCACCAAAAACTTTGCCAACATTCTCGACCCATAACGAATCAATCCCCTCTAATAAATCCCTACCTTTTTCCCTATCACTGCTCAGCGACACACGTGACAACAAACGCTTCAACTCCTGAGAATCATAATCTAACGTCTTACACTTACGCACATTCTCACGCTTCTCATAAACCTTTTTCACTATCTTAACAAAATCCGTCACTCCTAGTTTCTCCAAAAACTTTCTTAGCTTCGTCTTCCCATCGGGTGACGCCTTCACAACCGGATGGTCCAAATACCCAACGTCAACGTCATACCACTTCATATCACTCCCATTTACCAACTTCCCCGTATCAATCACATTCCCATACTCCTTCCCAAAATGTATATCCACTTCACCTAATCGCTTACACCCGTCACAAGTCCAAATATATCCGCCTTTTCTCAACCGTGACAATATATCCTCCCTTTCGTTCTAAAAAACAAACAAAAGACACTCTATCATCACTTCCCTACTCTCAATGCCATCAAATAAAATCGGCAATATACTAACTTCCAAAACGTCGTCTAACGACCTAACTTAACTAGCATCTCATTCACATTTTCTCTAAAACTAACATTACTAGTCAAAAGCTGGTTATCAACTACACGCAGCTTCGAGTAAAGCTTCTCGAAACCGCGAAAGACGGGTTTATCGACAGTTAACCAAATTTCGCCTTCGGAAAGCGAGGTATACGTGCCGTCTAACAACGGAATAAACTCTAACTTACTAATACTAGCTACAATGATCATCAGAATCAGTTTGGTATAAGGTGTTTATCCATGATGAGAGGCAACTGTGTGGGGTTGATTTAAGTGTGTTTGAGTTTATAAGGGTTTGGATTGTGTTGATGCTAGGGTTAGGGTTTTGGTGGTGGTGGTACGGTGGTTGAAGGTGGCGCGTGGGGTTTGGTGGTGGTGGGACGGTGGTCGACGGTGGCGCGTGGGTTTTGGTGGTGGTGGGAAGGTGGCGCGTGTGGTGGTTGACTGGACATGGTGGTGACGTGGATGGAAAATGAGACTTGGGTTTACCGATGTTAGAGGGAAAGGTATCATGGCTAGGTAAACATCTCTTCACTGCGCCACATCAGCGCCACGTTATACCAACTAATCTCTCTCCTCTTCTCCAAAAACACCCCCTTTATCACAACTAGTCTCTCTCCTCTTCACTTGGGTCCCACCACTCACCATTTTATTTAATTTTTCAATTTTCACACAAAATAAAAATTCATTTCATAAAATTAAAAATTACAAAATACTAAAAAATAAAATACAAATACGAGAAATAAAATTACGCTACGAATATAAAAATACGGAAAAAAAAGACAATACGAAAAAAAAACAATACAAAAAAAAAAAATACAATACGGTCGATTATTCATGGTTGATCTTGTGCCCAAACATGCTCAATGAGGTTCCGTTGAAGCCTTGCATGTACGTCTCTATCTCGGAGTTCTCTTTGTCTCCTGCGACGTATTTCACATCGCTCGACCCATGTCCTTAACAAATGGTTCCCAGGAGTGATGTACATTTCAACTGCTTCGGAAATCGCATACCCTTGATTCTTTAAAATCATATTATGCAAAATGATGCACGTGTACATGACCCTGCGTAGCTTGTTCACAGTCCAAGCACGCGCCGGTTGAGCAATTATACGCCATCGTCCTTGTAGGACACCAAATGCCCTTTCAATATCTTTCCGGGCACTTTCCTGACGCCGTTTAAACGCAGCGATTTTGTCATCACGTGCTTGGCTGAACGACTTAACAAAACATGACCATCGAGGGTAAATACCATCTGTAAGGTAGTACCCTCTTTCGAATAGCTGCCCGTTTACAAGATATGGTGCCACTGGTTCGTTGTCAGCCAAAAGGTCGTCGAACAATGGTGAATGATGCAACACAGTAATATCATTATTCGAACCTGCAACCCCGAAAAATGCATGCCAAATCCACAAATCGTATGATGCAACGGCTTCTAGAATGAGGGTTGGGTGTTGTTTATCACCTCTCCCAAATTGCCCGTGCCACGCTTTAGGACAATTAATCCATTCCCAATGCATACAATCAAGGCTACCTAGCATACCCGGTAACCCGTGAATCGTATTATGTGCGTTATATATGTTTTGAACGTCATTTGGTGTAGGCTTTCTTAAAAATTCGGGCATATACAAATCTATAACGCACATACAAAAATAGTCTAGACAATCACGGGCACAATGTTCACCCATTTGCAAGTATTCATCTACCCCATCCGCCACCGTGGCGTTTGCCAATTGGCGAAGAGCGGATGTGCATTTCATGATGACACTCATACTTTTCATACCCGTAGCATCATATCGAATAGTAAAAAAATGAAAATGCTTGGGTAAAGGATTATTTGTTGCACAATAAGTTTCAATACCTTCAACAATTTCCAGAAACAGCTCCCGTCTCATCCGATATCGTAATCTGAATTTTTCTGCCGGGTATTTTGGATGTGGACCAAAATAATCTTCCATTAAACGTTGTTCGGCGATGTCACGTTCACGCCAAATGTATCTGCGATGTGAATGAACTTCATCTTCTTCCTCTTCGTTAATCTTCCACACCATTTCTACTTCTTCCATTTCTTCGATATCTGACTGGTACGAATCCGACGAGGTGCTCATATTGAAGTTTTTTGTGAAAGTTTAATTGAATGTTTTTGTTGTGTGTGGTTTTTAAAGAAGTTTGGGTAGTATTTATAAGAATAAAAAGTTAAAATTTTTTTTTTTTTTTAATAAATATAGCCGTTTTCAAACGGTTATAAAAAAAAATGGGCCCCACTTCTTTTGCACGGCGAGCAATGTCACTTTGTGACATTTGAGAACTGGCGAGGGGGGGTAGGTGTAACGGCGAAGGGCGGCGAGCGGCGGCGAGGCTGCCACCTAGGCACGGCGAGCCACTCTCGCCGTTACACCGTTAACTTTTATATTTGTTTAAGTTTTTAACAAGCTTTTCTTTTAGATAAGAGCAATATTACATTTACAAAAATATTACGATACTGTATAAAGTTATTTACTTCACAAGGTACTTTGGAGCAAAACTAAGATTTTTAAAATTGAGATCCTACTATGAATTGTTTTTTAATTGCAACTATAATGTCATTTATTTAAGATTCCACTATAATGCCATTTATTTATTAGTTTTTATAATATTATGTAAATTTACAAACTTTTATACATTACTAACATTAAAATATATGAATGTTTTATAAGATTGTTAAACGTTTAAGAGATTGAAATGTTGTTTTCTTCAAATTTTATAAGACTTGACTAATAAATTTGTAGCTTTTTAGTTTCTGGTTCGAGATATATAAGATTGGATCGTAATAAATTTTAGGACTTTATGATCATTATATGAGATTTTACAACCGAAACCAGAAAGAAAACCAAGTTTGGAAACCTAAACCTTGAAATCACCAAATCACCTCTACATTTTCTTCAAATTACACTTTTAATCATCCATTTCCCAAAAGTTCAAAACATGCCTCATTATCCTTATAATTATAAAGTGTCCCTCATCTATCCAAAAGTTACCAAATAAGTCCTTGAAAAACTTATTTAATTTCTAATACAAATGACAAGGGCCAAATGTATCAATTCTAAAAGTATTATATAAAAACAAACGGCCAAAATTGGTTTATAAATTTTGAGGGACTAAAGTTGCATTTCCAAAGTTCAAAAGGTTAAATAAGTAATAAATTTGGGCGGGTAGCAACTACTATTCACCATCCCTCCCAAATTTACCCAGGACGAACTCAATTGAGGATTTTTAACCCGGTTGAAATTGGCCCAATTAACCCACCCATGATCAATCTTACACATCTCACAAGCTCATTTCATACATCACATGTCCACATCATCAACTTATGCCAAGTTGGGCATCTTGTGCAAAGCAGGAAAAAGCACAAACTCAAGGGAATTTGCACTAAAGTAAGTGCAAAAGAAACACAAGTTCTGTCATACTCCTTGCCACGCTGGAAATTCAAAGGAGGAAATAGAAAAGAGCCAAAGATCCAACATTAAAGATTGAAGCTTAAAATTGAAGCAAGATCCAAATGTTCATGTTAAAACCCTTTAGATGCCTAGTTCCCTCTATAAATAGATTGTAGTTCTCATAGCTTAGTGTGTAATTTTTCCTTATTTTTTAGTTTTAAATTATGTAATGTTTTAATATCAGTTGTAGTCTCCTTTTCATTAATAAAAGTTTAGTTATAATTCCATCTTGTCCTCTTAAAATTGTCTCGAAGTTTTGTTTCATTTATCAAGTGTTCTAATATAAGCTCTTATAATCTTAAGCCGTTTCTATAAGCTATATTATACTCACATAAGCTCTCATCAGGTCTATGTGAGTGTTGTTCTTAAATTGCCTAGTCATTCTCCCCCGCGATTGTATCATGTAAATTGTTTAGTTTTGAAGGAGTCAAAATAATTTCTCAAGATAAAATGGGCTAACTAGGTTAAGAAAATATCTTACCTTTTGACTTGATATTTATCTTAACTTATATCACAAAAAAACGAGATCTTAGTTGCTTCTATAAATGTTTTAGTTAGACAAACTAAAAGAAATACACAGATCGCTATGCTTTTCTAGAGAAGGAAGTTTTTAATAAGCTTCTTACTGACCCGCTCCTTTTGTGCGCTTTTCAAGACAACCTCAGAATCAAATGTGGCCCTAGAAATGTTCCATGTGAGCTTTTTAATGGTACTCGAAATAGGTGGGAGAAACCCTGATGGGACAAACTTAAGGCACGTTAAATAACTTATATAACTGTTTTTAAAACAATGGGTAACCTCGATTTTGATCACTAGTGGATTCAAGAACCGAGGGACACATTTTTATTTGATAAAAATAGAAATATTAATTAATTTAGAAACTTGGTTATAAAAGGATGTTCACATGCTTTCTTTTATACAAAATTTTATCATTTAGTTTCTGAAATTTTAAATACTCATAAGAGTAAATCAAGTACTATCCAAATGGTGTGATCACTTGCACCTTGGTTGTTTCACTAAAATAGTCATCTCATGTCAAGATCAAGACAAAGCAATATAATAATTGCGACGTCAAACCCGAGACTATACAATTACATGATCATGTATTGGATAACTTATGACGTGTATGTTAGGTAAAGTCGGTTGAGGTAAACTAGATACAGTTATACTAGATAATGTAGTCATGTTCTCATAAAAGATAAAAGTTGCACTTGTGGAATTATCATACGATGATTATCTTTTGAGTTATTATCGTTTCCCGATAGATCAACTGCATTAATGATAACAAGCTCAAGTTACATCTTATTCACTTGATAAAATTAGTTGAAGTCCATAAACACGGGAAGTTAATTTTATAAGAGAGCTTGTTGTCGAAGTGTTTGGACAGAGAAGCTTTTATTGTATCTATTGACTTTGTGTGGTGGGTGTTTGGCGGCGGGAATGGTATTAGTATGTGGGTTAGTGGCGGGGATGGTATTTGTAAGTGCGTTGGTGGTTAGATATAAGCGAGAATGGATGGAGGTATACTACAACAAACCTCGAAACCCATTATCAGGTGTGAAACTATTGTGTTGAGTGACTTGTGTGGTGGGTGTGTTGGTGGGGAGATTTCAGCGACAATGGACGGGGTGGTGACAGTTTATAAAAGTTTTGGGTCGAATTGGTCTAAAACCTCGGACCGAGACCGGACCGAAATGGCCCGGTTTGGTCCAGGTCGGTCCGGTCTTCGGTCCCAATTAAGAAAAATAAAAGAATTTTTGGTAAGACCGAACAGGACAGGACCAGACCGACGGGGCCGAGGACCGAAATAGTCCAAAATCACGGACCGAGGACCGGACCAAATTTGCTTGGTCCGGTTTTCTGGTTCGACGGTCCAAATGGTCAGCCCCATATTTGAGAGTGGAAAAGTGGGTGAAAGTATGTACTAATCTGACCAACGAACTTGTTAGTTTTGGGACAATATCACCAATATGACCGGTAACATGATAATTTACCCTAACCCCCTTCATTTCCATTTATGACCAGATATATTTTTACGTTTTCGACAGTAGTTTACGTTTTCGTCATTAAACTTACGTTTTCGTGAGTAAACTTACGTTTTCGTGAGTAAACTTACGTTTTCTTGAGTAAACTTACGTTTTTCGACATTATTTTTACGTTTTCGTTAGTATTGTAACGTTTTCGTCAGTATTTTACGTTGAAGAATCAACGTAAAAATACTGATGAAAACATAAGCTTACTGACGAAAACGTAAGTTTACTCAGGAAAACGTAAGTTTATTGATGAAAACGTAAGCTTACTGGCGAAAACGTAATCTTACTGACGAAAACGTAAAATTATTGACGAAAACGTAAATTTAGTGATGAAAACGTAAATTTATTGACGAAAACGTAAAATTAGTGACAAAAACGTAAATATTCTTCTGACGAAAACGTAAGTAACGTAAGGTCGGGAGTAAAAGTGTTAAGCTAAGTAGGAGGGGTTTTTAAAACTATAAGGAGAAAAGAAGAAGGAGGAGGGGGGTGAAGTTGGGCTGGCGGGAAAGAGAAAGGGGGGGGGGGGCTGAAAGAAGAAGATTATTTAGAATTGGGAAAGTGAATAAGAAGAAACCGACAGACCGACCGACCAATAATTGAATCAAATCAAATCAATGGTGGCGGCGTATGGTACTTGTGACAAAAACGTAAACTTAGTGACGAAAACGTAAGTGACGTAACCTTGGGAGTAAAAGTGTTAAGCTAAGAGCATCTCACCAAAAGCTTTTTGCATTTATTAAAGTGTAATTTCATAAATGTATAAGCATCAAAAAGTCATTTAGTTTAAACCTCTTTAATGGTAAAAGCTTTAAAAAATCTTTTGGCAATAATGAAAACAAGACAAATTGGTGCAAACTAAACTTGTAAATAGGTTTGCAAGCACAAAGCTTTTGCTAAAAGCTTTGTAAAAAGTCTTCCACTCCAATGGTAAAAAGTCATTAACAAAAGGTTTATAAATAGTGAAAAGTCTTTTAAAAACCTTGCATTGGAGATGCTCTAAGTAGGATGGGTTTTTAAAAACTATAAGGAGAAAAGGAGAAAAGAAGAAGGTGGCGGGGGGTGAAGTTGGGTTGGCGGGAAAGAGAAAGGGGGGGGACTGAAGAAGAAGATTATTTAGAATTGGGAAAGTGAATAAGAAGAAACCGACAGACGGACCCGACCAATAATTGAATCAAATCAAATCAATGGCGGCGTATGTATGGTAGTATTTAATTAAGAAGGAGAGGAGATGGATCAGAAGAAAGCTTGAAGCTGATAGGGATAATTTAATAAATAATAATTTAAGAAGATGACGATGAAGATGACGAGGGATCAGACGAAGAAGAGAAAATGGAAGTTCACATCGGCTCTTGAGAAAGCAAGAAAAGCGACGAGCCTTTATTTCCAAACATGTGGATTCGTGTTTCATTATTACTCTACCTGCAATCAGGAGGAACGCACAGTACTCAACGTTGTTAGTAAGAACCTCGAAGATATCTATCGTAGTTATTATAATAAGGTTTTCTATCCACCCAAACCCAACAAGACATCCTACAAGATTAACTTCAATGAGGATGATGTCTCTGCCCTCATTTTTGAATCCAGATCATTGTTTGAAATTCAGCTAAACTACCTGTTCGAAAACATGGTGAATCTCGAAACCAAACAGGAGATTAAGGACTTCATTCTTGACTTTAAACAAGGGGATATCACCAAATATGCTCACATTTGGGTGGGTACTAATTACTTTCTTTCTACTCTAATTCATTCGCTAATCGTCATTTATATTACTTAATACAGTTATACTAATGTGGTCGGTCTTGTTCACAGGATTATGGTGGGTCTTGCCGTGTACCACGTCATCGTATCTACGCCAACAAACGTATGTTTTCTTCTTCTTATTATTATTAGCCAGGCCAGACCAGACCAGACCAGACCATTATATCCATCCTACTTACTACTACTACTACGTACTACTACTGTATTATTAGCTAGTGATTAACTAACTCTCTTGTTGTTATTGATTTTCCATATCTCAGCTGCCACATGTAATGGACAAAGGAAAAAGAAGACCAGGAAGAAGAAGAAGAAGAATATACCAAATGCTCCTCAACTCAATGAGCTGCCTCAAAATACTCTCCTTAAAAAAGAGGTCGATCAGTGCCTAGAGATGGTTGTGTTCATGGAAAGCTTAGCTGACAACAAACAAGCCACCCGCGAGGAGCGCCTCACCCTCAGCAAAGCTTCTATGAATGTCCTCGATGCTTATACTGATTTGTCTAATACCCTTGGAATTGAGTTGGAGGACTACGACGCCTCTGTATTCATCCAGGAACACAGATCAAAGGTCGCCAAGGAGATTAACTACGTCTGCAACAACGTTTCTAATGTCGCTATCTTAGAAGCTTATCACCGCCTTCTTGCTGATTTTCAGACAGGGCCCCCTTCTCAGGTATAGATTTTCAAACACCCAAGTTCGGACCCAATAAGTGTTCTGGAATGTGTTAGGCGTTGGTTTAGTGGTTTGAATTGTTGCAGCAGTGTTTGGTTCTGCTGTGTTCTAGTGTGTGTTAGTGGTGACAGTGTCGTCTTGTGGTTGTGGTGTTTTCCCTTTAGTATTGGTTCTTCCTGTTGTTTTGCTTTCTTTTGGGACCCTCTCCTCTCAAGTGTCTTGTTAAGAGTTTGGGTTGCCAATTTTTGTATCTTGTTTTTTGTATAAATTGTTGCCTTTCTAAAAAAAATATATATATAATTGCCATTTAAAACTTCCTCTAGGCTGTTTTTCTTTATATACTAGTAATATGTGTAGCAGAGTTCTTAAGATCATTTGATTGATACTGACTGCCAAAATCCAAGGGATTTATCAACATTCTTGTTATTGGATTGTGTAAATGATATGTACCTCTTAGATTTCAGTTAAGAAATGGTAAGAAGTACTAGCAAAACAACCCGGAATCCATATAAGAAGAAATGAACTCGGAATTGAATTACAATAGCTGAAACAATAGTTGTTACAGGGAGTTTGTTACAGAATTACAGGAGAGAATTTGTGTTTACAATTTTGATTAGCTACTGAATGAAATGACCTATTGGGTATTTATGCTGGAAATGGCTTGTTGACTAAATGATTGACTTTTCCTAAGTGAATTGGTCACATATCAGTAAATCTCAAATTGGTGGTCTTCTTGTGGTGTATGATGCACCTGGAACCAAAACCTTCAAAACTTCAGCAATTAAAAGGTTGACTGTTGGACACACCCTGACTTTGAACAATTCGACCCTACTCTGACCCTACACTGTATGAAGTCCATAGTTCCCGTTTTCTGATAAGAACAGTAGCTACAAGGAATGAGTGGCGCACGTCAATAAGTTTTGTGCCTAGGGAATTTTTTTTATTTCTTTTTGGATGCATCATATTCTGCTTAGTTGTTTGTGCTTGCTTATAATGCGTATGTCCATGATGATTAATCTATGTATCTCACTCTCGCCCTTTTTGCTGCAGATACATCATCCACATCTGCAAGATCAAGATTGTAACTTTATGTCACCACTACCCATTTGCACACCATTGGGGGATGAGCCGAAGCTTATCTATGATGTGACAGAACAAGAGGTACCTTCAGAAACTACTAAGTTACTTGGATTTTCAAATCATGCGTGGTAATAGGGGTAATCCTTAATGAAAAATCATGAGTGCCCTCAAGCTATATTGTTTTGTACTTCTTTTCTTCCATCAAGTCCTCAAATTCTTTAAACAACTGATTTAATACATTTCCCTGAATGGTAACATTCAAATAGTGCAATTAAGATTTTGGATGTATATTCTGCTTAGTTGTCGTATGTCTCACTCGCCCTTTTTGCTGCAGATACATCATCCACATCTGCAAGATCAAGATGGTAACTTAATGTCAAGCAAACCAGGTATATACTCTTGTTTTTCAGAAACTATCTATCTCACGCAGAGTGTTATGATTTCACATGTATATTCGTCTTTAGCTGATCAGTTATCATCTTTTTTCCAGATATGAGTTCAGGGGAAGGAAGCTCCAAACCACTACCCATTCAGTCCCACGACAAGTGCTGTCGTACACCATATTGGGCTAAGCCGGAGCCTATCTTTAAAGCAGTAAAATGGATAGGAGAAGAGGTATGTCCATAAATTACTAATTTTATGGCTTAAAACTCTAATAATGATAGTTACTTGGATTTTGAAATTACCCGCTTATCTCCTGCTTTTGTTACTCTTACCAGGATGGATGCTGAATGTCGTGTTCTTACGTTTGCTGATGTGGAAGTGGAATATGAAGAATGGTGACGATTTCTTTTCCGGAATAAGAGCTACATAGCTGGATGTATCAGTGGTTTCATTTCTGCGAAATGGACCCAGTTATCTATTTTTAGTATGTTTTAAACTATATATCAAGTGTTGCAATTATGGCCATGTATTACTTGTACCATCTTAATTATGGCCGATAACATATTTGATGGTGGCTTTTTAATATTTTCTTGCATATTGTTTCTGGAAATGCATTTTATTAACTATAAATTGGGACACACTATACAGTTGGGAATGGATTTAAATCACTTTTGAAATGGAGCTTAATTTGAAAAGGTTTCCACTCGCCTTTCCTTGTAGGAAATTTTTGTTAATTGTAATAAGCTTAAAGCCGCATCCACAAACTTATTGCCACACATCCAATACCCTAACTTCAAAAACCAAGTCATAAGCAGGGATCGCTTTCAACTGGGATCACTTTCAGCCGTCCTTTCAATTCGTATCACAACAAACCTAAAGAACACTGTAATCATATGCGTTAGTTTTTGGATTTAAATGTATACTATATTGTATCTACGCCAAAAAAACGTATGTTTTCTTATTAGCCAGACCAGACCATTATATACTACTACTACTACTGTATTGTTCAATTTCCAAAACCCAGCTGGCACAGGTAATGGACAAAGGAAAAAGAAGACCAGGAGAAGATACCAAATGCTCCTCGGGAGCGGCACCAAAAATTGATGTATTAAAATCGTACACGTTTTAGGAAAAACGCGTATATGCGGCAAGTATTAAATTCGACGATTTAAGAAAACCGTAAAATCGAATAAATGCGAGTTCGTTCTCGAAGGAGGTGTGTGTTGTGTGCCAATATTTATAAAAAATGTTACGGGTAAAAAAAGGTTGACTAATCACACCCGTCACAGTCTAAAAACATATATAGTAGGCTAAAACATGCTACTGGTATCCAAGGAGTAGACGACCAATTACACGTGTACGACCAGAGAGGTGTTTAGTCGGACCAAGTTGTTCATTTGAAGGTACTTAGTACCAAGTCATAATACGGATTGTAAACCTTAGAACAGTCAAAACTATGAACATGGGAACACTAATACGGTAATCCTATAATGTAAGATGCAATGACTCTAAAAGAGGAGAAAATAGAATACAATAAATGAAAACTGTAATCAATAGAAGGAAACAACCTTTGGAATAGCATAAGTCGCTCGGTCACCAAAAACTTTGCTAACATTCTCTACCCATAACGAATCAATCCCCTTTAATAAATCCCTACCTTTTTCCCTATCACTGCTCAGCGACACACGTGACAACAAACGCTTCAACTCCTGAGAATCATAATCTAACGTCATACACTAACGCACATTCTCACGTTTCTCATAAACCTTTTTCACTATCTTAACAAAATCCGTCACTCCTAGTTTCTCCAAAAACTTTCTTAGCTTCGTCTTCCCATCGGGTGACGCCTTCACAACCGGATGGTCCAAATACCCAACGTCAACGTCATACCACTTCATATCACTCCCATTTACCAACTTCCCCGTATCAATCACATTCCCATACTCCTTCCCAAAATGTATATCCACTTCACCTAATCGCTTACACCCGTCACAAGTCCAAATATATCCGCCTTTTCTCAACCGTGACAATATATCCTCCCTTTCATTCTCAAAAACAAACAAAAGACACTCTATCATCACTTCCCTACTCTCAATGCCATCAAATAAAATCGGCAATTTACTAACTTCCAAAACGTCGTCTAACGAGATACGCCTAACACCTAGCATCTCATTCACATTCTCACTATCACTACTATTCAAAAGCTCGTTATCAACTATACGCAGCTTCGAGTAAAGCTTCTAGAAACCGCGAAAGACGGGTTTATCGACACTTAACCATAACATCTAACTTACTAATACTAGCTACAATATCATCAGAATCAGTTAGGTTAAAGTATAAGGTGTTTAACCATGATGAGAGGCAACTGTGTGTGGTTGATTTAAGTGTGTTTGAGTTTATAAGGGTTTGGATTGTGTTGATGTTAGGGTTAGGGTTTTGGTGGTGGTGGGACGGTGGTTGACGGTGGCGCGTGGAGTTTGGTGGTGGTTGACGGTGGCGCGTGGGTTTTGGTGGTGGTGGGACGGTGGCGCGTGTGGTGGTTGACTGGAGATGGTGGTGACGTGGATGGAAAATGAGACTTGGGTTTACCTATGTTAGTAAAAATGATTTTAACTTTTATATTTGTTAAGTTTTTAACAAGCTTTTTAGATAAGAGCAATATCTATACTCGTTAGATCATCTTTAATGGGTAATCAAAGATAAACTTTTTCTTAGGTTTTTAGGGTAATTAAAGATAAACTTTTTCTTAGGTTTTTATTATTTTGAAAAAATTTTGGAAGTAGTTTTTATCATTACATCAAAAGGTTTTAGTAAACGTTTACAAAAGGTTTATACAATAACTTTGTGTATGCAAAATCATTCTACAAACCTTTTATAAACCTTTGCTAAAAACTTATGAAACAGTTTACCCCATTGGAGATGCTTTTATAAAGTAAATTGGTATCTCTCTTTAATAATTAAGCTCGCTAAGAAGCTCATATATAAAACATTAGGCTCGTTTAGGCTCGCGAGCGTAAACGAGCTCTGTATGTAAAGCTTAGGCTCGAGCTCGATTAATAAACGAGTTGCCACTTAGGGCGCTCGTTCGAGATTTTAACCAATTCGATCTCAAGCTTTTCACGAGCAGCTCGGCTCGTTTCCACCCTAGGTTTTAGTCAAAGTTAATTGAAAACATATTTTCTTGTTTTGTGAGTGAGATGTGGGGTTGAACGTAATAGACCGTGGATGTAACTGAACCAAAAAACTGAACAGGTTGAACGTATTTTCGTCTATCATTTTTTTTCTTTCATATTTAGTGCTTCGTGTGATCCAATCTATTACGATTTCAGGCAACATCTCAAGATAGACTATTTTTTGTTTGATAGCCTGAAGTCAACGCATCTGAACTAACAAAGGTTCAATAAAAAAAAAGAAAAAAGGTTGTAGCTATTCGTTCGTTCCCACGACTCGTTTCAAAACAAAGAAAAGAATAAAGTAAAAAGGTTGTAGTTGTTTAGTGTATAAAAAAACTTTATTTAGTTTTTTACTATTATAGATTGGTAGGTGTTTGGGATGTATGGATCTATTAATTTTTTTTTTATAGAGATAGTAAAATGAAAGTGATATATAAAAATGAGATGTTATAGAGGTTTTTATAGAGATTTAAGGGGTTAAAATTTGAAAAAGTTAGGTTTTTTTTATAAAAATAATCGTTACATTTAAATCCCAACGGCTAGTCTATCTATACATTCTATTAAAAGGAACTTTGTGCTGACCTCATTTTGCTGAGGTGTGTCATTCAATCAGAGTATCCATTGGGTTTGGTCTGATGTCATAACCCACTAACAGTATTTTCTTAAAAAAATTACATCTTATTCTTTTTTGTTGAGGTTGGACGGTGGTTGACAGTGGCGCGTGTGTTTGAGTTTACAATGACTTTGTGTATGCAAAGTCTCAAACCTTTGCTAAAACCTTTTCAAAATCTCTTATAAAGTAAATTGGTATCTCTCTTTAATAAATGCAAAAATTTTAAGTAATCCAACAAATAAAACATGATGTACAACTTATTAATGCAAATAACAAACTTAGAATTAAGTAATAGAACTTATTAGTGCCTATGTACAACCACAACAAGTATAAGAACTTTTACAACACACATTACCTTTAAATTATCATTAAAACGTAATTAATATTATAATTAAAACACCTCATTATCACAATTTTAAAAAAAAAGTTTAAAAACTATTTTTCTAAAATTTTAATCTACTGTTTAATATTTTTAAATGAATTTCCAAAATCTAAAATGAAAATATTAATTACCTAAGGGAAAAATCTGGTTTTACTTTCAAAAAATCTAGAAATATAAACTAAACCTATGAAAATTGAAATTAGAGAAAAATGTAAAGGCAATAAGCTGTTAGCAGCTTATTGTTGTTCGAATTAGATTATAAAGCAAAAAACAAAATACCCCTTAAGTAATTACCTAGGGAAACTTATACCAGTTAAGTCCCTAGGGCGCAGTGGTAGAGTGTGTTTTCAGTTGGAGTGAGAGGGTGCAGGTTCGAGTCTTTGTCCGACCCAAATTTTTAAAACTTTTTTTTTTCTTTTTCTTGTTATAAACTCGTTCAACAGTGACTGTATAACACAAAAAACTCAACCCAGGTTTTAAATTAACACGTTTTGGAACAAGATTAAAAAACTCAACCTCCCAGACTTAAAATTCTTACCTTCTAGGTTCTTGCTAATGCAGTTTTGGGTATTTGATGAAGGTTGGCTGTTTTTAGGGGTACAACGGCACCCCACAAGTCAGTGGGACTTGTGGGAGTCACGACACACAAACAAAGCACCAAATAGACCACAAATCCACAATTGAACAAACTTTGAACAAAAAAAGGTGTGAGGTTTGCTACGGGCCAGCAGTGGGGTACGCAGCGAATAATCTAACCCAAAAAAAACTTAACAAACCTAGATTAGCTACTTAACACCCTAAATCTTACCCTAAGGACTACTGCTTAACAAATTTAATGCACTAAAACACAATAATCTACCTCAAATGCCTGCTGTTCTCCTTATATGCAGACAGTGACTGTCTAGGTTGCGGTTTGCTGACGTGTTTGGCTAATAAGTGGATTTTAGCAGTCTAAAGCATGGAACCAAGCTCGCCAATGCACCACTAAACTACCCAAGCCTCTATTACTCCTCCTAGACTAGCTGTTGCACCAAGCAAGATCTTAAAATGACTATTTGGTTTTTAACAGAATTTAAGTACCAACATGAGTTACCTTTTTTATTAACTCTACCACTTGATACCAAATCCAAAAACAACCTATCATAACCTACTGAGCATGTGTTTACATCAGATAAAAACCAAAATTCTTACACAAATAGCCACACATAACAACTAACCCATAAGGGCTCACCAACTGATCTACTAGAACATGAAAATAGCAAGAACAACAAGTTTGAATTTTTTAAACTACAAGACCTAAATAAACAACCTAAGAATGCTACCTTAGACTATTTGTAAACAAAAGGCTATTTGTAAACATAAATTAGCATACAAGTTGAGGATAAAAGAAAACAAACAACATCGGAAACAACTGCCAGTTTAAACTAGATTCGCTATTGTAACATTAGCGTATTAGCACCTACTAGCAACAGCTACTTTATTCTTGGTCGTTTTCTTTGGATGTCGGTCGGGACTCCATACATCATTTTTCTTAGGATGTTGGTCGGGACTCCAAAGATCATGCATGAGGATCCGTCCAGGTATCTATACTTACACTTTGCTCGGGCTTCAAGTATTGACGAAGCCAAACTTATAGTTGGGTCATCACGCCTTCTTTTTTTATTGGTACGCGATTCAAGGGTCGGTGATTCAAGCGTCCACGATTCAAGCACCGTCTTAGTAATGCCATTCTGACTAGTGTTTGTAACCGTACAGATGTTGGCAACTATAGCAGGGGAGCCCGAGAGTAGAAAATCTAGAATGGCCGCATCCGGGACACGCAACCTGCTAGAGGTTATGTATCCACTTCCACATCCCATCAGAAGGATGACACATGAATTCTGAGTGTCCCGGATATCTTTACTTGGGATATACTGCCTCCCATCGTTGTGTCCATTGTATAAGAAAACTTTGTGGCATTTCAAGGCACATTTAAGCTCATCTACACTAGTCTCTGCCACAAGCATTTCCTACATAGAAACGTCTTATCCATAAGTCTTTGCCACAATAATACTATAGTAGTGGATGCCATCAAAGTTGATGCTATTTATTAGATAATACTCATGAGAAGCCTAAAATTCATATCAAACAAGATAAACACACTAACCTTCATTGTTTCTATTATTCCCACCCAACCTTCATAGGAGCCTTCAAGCGTTTTATCTAACAAAAAGAAGGAATTTTGTGGGTCAAATGCCATTGCATCCTTCTTGTATGTGCAAAGAATAGACCCAACGGACATCATCCTATAAACTTCCTCCTTTTGTAAGATGGGAAGACTTTCCCAAGGTATCACCTACAGCCGCATTAAAAAAAAAAACAAAAAAAATCATGTTCATTTTACCAAATAAGATTGGATCGAAAGGAAGTAAACCATAAGAAAAGGTGAATTAGAAAGCCACCTGAACACTAAGATCGGGAACAATAACGACAGGGTCTCTCGTGTGGTCTGACCAATCCCGCACAAGGGGGCAGCATCCCAGCCATCCTTCCTCTAAGTCACTGTTAGAAGGCCATTGTATATATGAGTAATGTAGACGAAGATGACCAAAATTAAGAAGTAAGATGGGCGATCTTATTTACTACCAATATTACTATGATACAACCTCTTATGGAAGCCAACTCCAAAAGTTTAACAAGTTTCAAAAGTTAAATGGGAAAGATTCTAACAGACTATCCCGCCAAAACCCCACCCAACTTCTCCTATATATACCCATTCATGTTTTCATTTCCAAATGTCAATTCAATTGTAAAAACACATACTAGTATTGTAGTTCTATTCTTCAATTCTGTTGTAACAATCTCACTTCAAACTTACCTCATCAATTCTTTGAACTTTTTCTCAAGATAGTCCCGATTATTCCATCTGTTTCTCAAATACCTCTGATCCTCCACTCTGATTTCTCTCAATCCAGGTAATAAAGTATCAACAACGGTCTCACCCCAAGGAGACCAATCAGTTAAGTCTTCAGAAGTAGTACAATCTTTCTCCAAATGGAAGCCTAGGTATCAAAATCACGATGATATTAGATTAGGTATATGTCAATACAATTGAAACTATAAAAGAAAGCTACCTTTTGTTTTACATGGTTTAATGATGATATGGGGTTCACTATGGGGTTCACTATCGACCTTCATGCGGGAAAACATTATCCATGCAGAAGGCGATTGTTTTGGGATTACGCAACTGTATAGCTTGGTGTCGGTAACAAGACTGATGCACACAATACTCATACTACCAGGAAGCAGTTTAAAGAAATTCATCACCGCCTTTTCAAGGTTTTGCACACGATCAGGCATCAACACGTCTCTAACAACCGAATAATCCTGGAAAAAAAAATATATGGTATTATGCTCTTACTAATCTAATCATGGATTAGCTTGGAAAAGCAAAACATGATACTAGAAACCAGAAGGCCTAAAAAGGATATTTATATCATACACCTAACATATGTTAATCACTAGACTGTTAGCCTTATTTGTTTTAATTTCAGAAAATGCCACAAATTAGTTTCTACTCAGGTGGCTTATAGTTGTAACTTCTAGATAATATAATACAACTTCAAGCTGCACGAGCACATCCAAATATTTCTATTTTTCATGCAACACAATTTATTAGAGTTGCTTATTGATTATCGCACAAGCGTTTCCATATCACAAATCTATATACTCCCAATGGCTAGATATTAATTACAGGTTTAAGCGTTCCCATATGTAAGAAACATCAATAAAACATTTTTAACAGTTTCACAGAGAATATAAGCAATAAGAAAAAAAGTTTTCTGAAATACTTACAGCCTCCATATGAATTCTATCCTTAGATAGGAAGCAGGTATTGAAAAACGTCCCAATCGACGACTGATGAAAGTACGCCGACCAGTGACTCATGGTTAGACCTGGAGGTTCGGGCGTGGAAGAATATTTTGAAACTTTCGCCTCTTCGGATAGATTATAGTACAAGACAGCAAGCAATCTTGACACCTGTGATATCACGAATTCATAAAATTCTTAGAATAGCATTTATAAAATTCAAGATGCACAAGGAAACCTTTTGGCACTTTAGCGCCTAACAGAAATACTCCATAAGTACAGTTAGGCAATAAAGTGACCTTTTGGCACTTTAGCGCCTATAGGTAACTGGTCAGGCACACATTTAATTGAGCTCAATCTTACAAAGTTCAAGTCAACAAACAAAGTTGAGCAGTTGGTTATGCTATTCCTTTGCAATTATATTTCAAAGACATTAAATGAAAGCATGGATCTATTCTAACCTTTTCATGAACTTGTCGGTCCTCTCGGCTTAGTATGAAAGCCATCTTAAGTCCTAACACGACACCGTCTGCTGATAATACATCACGCCTTTGACTAATTAAAACAAACAGCAGTAAAAAAAGGTGCATTAGTGAGATCAAAAGTGAAATATATTTTAATAGGGTGTAAATGTTCTTCGCTATCCAAACATATGCAAGCACTTCCTTTTAAGACTTTTTTTTTTCCATTTTTAACTCATATTTTCTAAGAACCAAAAAGAGGCAATACTGCCATTATTTTGAAGAAGTAAAAAGTTAAATATTCAGTATGATTATTACCTGTGTTTCAACGAAAAGCAACATACATCATATAATATTGATGCATGCTCTAGTCCAAATGCTTCCGCTGCAACCTCTTTTTCAAGTAAACTCTTTATGTAGGGCATAGATACATTGTAGTTCTGAAAAGTACTTCTAGCTACAAGCACTTTTATGCTTGACATTAGGAATGTATGTTCTTTGTCGATATCTCCATGCAGCTTGGCACATTTGGCTGGCAATTTACAAGATAGTCAGTGAAGCTTATAAAATTTATTTAATAAACTAACAAGTAGAGTACTTATTACTGTTATAAACTAACAACTAGAGTATTTACTTATAACAGTATTAATTATAATAGTAATAATCAAGTGAATCCAATTATACCTTGCTTTCTTTGTATATGTAGCAAATGACGCCTTCTCACACATTCCCATTTCAGATAAGCTAGACTTTCAAGCGAGGAATTGTCAGTTGTCATAGGTAGACATTGCAGACAATTAGCATCACCCTCTACTTTGCATTTGCATAATACAGTATCACTTTGTTCCTTTGTAGGTTCACTGAGATGGTTCTTCCAATCGTTTCCCTCAATTTTTGATTCAGCAGTTTGAAAGTAATTTCGCGCTTCTTCAAGATCGGCTACAGCATGAACGTCGACCAGGATCTTCGAACGACTAAGGTGTAGATCACCAAATACTTGGTTAAGTTGGGAATCCAAAACAATACAGCATTTCTTGCAACCCATTGTCTTGCACTCCTTTAACCGGTTCCTAGAATCTTTTAGTTGTTCCAAACCTAAATCCCAAGAGTGCATCTTATAGCATGCTTTCCCTGAGATAAAATAAAAGGATATACACCCTACTTGTTAAAAAAGTACAGTAACAGAATTGACCTGTGGTATTACCAGCAGCTTTCACCTATCATGTAATGTATTTGTTGTTTAATAAATTATAGCAAAAATTAAAAGCGAAAAACAGAATTGACCCGTGGCCCGTCTTTATAAAATAGTGCAAAAACATACCAATAGCTGTCGAGAAACTAACAGAAAACAGCGGCAAGTTCAGGAAGTTGGCTATTCGTAATCCATGAAATAGTATTTTTGCAGCTTCCTCGCGATTTCCGGTCAACTCTGTAAGCATCCCTGTCTGTATAGCATGAGGCAAAGACAAGGTAGGTCAGGATATTTAACAAAATAAAAAAGGTGTATATCAAATTATCAACGTAAAAAGAGGTTAAGCATCTCACCTTTAGTGCACTCTCAAGATAAAGTCTGACTATGTTCCATGATGTTGGAACATAGTCATTTGTCGCAAAATCATGTTGTGACTCAAGTGATAATGTGCAAGAAGGAAGCGTATGCAGCTGCTTATACGCAAACTTTTTTATCAGATGATTTTCATCCCATTCAACAATAAAGTGCTCTGATAGAAGCTTTTTCCGAAATAGGTATGCCCCATTAGCATGATTCAGAGCCTAAAAGAGATATAGCAATCATTAGACAAGCTGAAAACAAGCAATGCTGTAAGACTGAAACATCAACAAGGACTATTAGAACTCGTTAAGTTTTATTTGAATGCCAGATTAAGTTATGTGGCCAAGTCAATAAATTCCCTTTAAAGGTTAAGAAAGTAAATCCGCATATCCTTTTAAATTTGATTATATTGCTACTTTGTTTACCATAAACCACAATCACAAAAAATTTCCTCCATGTTTGATTTTTATGATTTGAGATAACCATGTTAACTTACTTGTTAAGTTCATAATGGCGATGATACGAAACTAAAACATGACAGAACAGGAAAGACTACTTAATAAGGTATGAGCTTTGGTATTACTGAAATTATGAACGCGGTTTGTTTTATTGGTTATATCATCATAAACGTACAACTACATGCTCAGATAGTTCCTTTACGGGAGATGAGTTTACGCTTTAGATGAGAATGAAGCTGCTAAGTTTGCTTCTTTTTCTTTCTATTCGCTAAAATTTATCACAAAAGGAATTTATGGATATAGTCAAAGACGCGGCATCTTCTCATGATACCAACAAGTGACTAGCCAATCATGTCAAAAATGTAGCTGAAGCACCCTATTGTTTTCTCATGATATGTGATAGATGACACCCATAAAGAAACTTAACAATCGAATTTAAGCATCTAACATTACAGATGCATTGTATCTTTCCACTTGACCATGCACGCCAGCATAATAATTTTCCTCACTGTCTAGTATTGATACTGCATTAGCAAGCTTATAAATGACACCTTGTGCCTCTATGACTCTAAAGCTAGGACTTACATCAATATTAGTTCACATCCTAAATGTGCCCTTTAATGCAAAAGTGAAATTGGACAAGTTCATGTAATATGTTAGCTCTATAAAATATAGATAAGTTACTGTAACATATATAGATGCAACACTCAGTAACAAAATAGGTACCTGTATGTTTTGACCACTGGCAATCAATCTTTCCGAGAGATTGTAATGGAAATGTGCATCAGCATACAGATTATCCGACTTAGTCGCCTAAATTTAAATAATATTGTTAGATATAAGTACAGCATAATATGATAAATATTAGAGAAGAAAAAGTTATCAGGATCATACTTCTGTAATGAGGCCCGAAGCTGCATACGTTAATTCACGGATTGCATCTTCCGCTTTTGCAGCATGGGCATCATTTGGCGAATAAGTAGATATAAGACTAGGAACCTCGGAGAAAATCTGGTCAATTCCAGACTTCTTTGAGGCTGTACACGATTTCCAGAACGCCACATTACTGCAGGAGGGACGATGTATCAGAAGCATCTTGATGAAGGCATCGTCCACTGGCGATGAGCAAAGAGTATGGCGCGTGTTTCCTGATTGCAGAACTCTGTCCAAGAAATCCTCTAAAGGTTTCCCAGAATCCGTAAAGCAGCCAACCAGTAAGTTGTAGAGTTTGGACTGGAGCTCCATATGTCCCTGCAGTAAGCCAGCCAACATAATATATAATGAGGCGCGCACCCTGCGATGGATGACATGCTAAAAGTAAAAAAATTAATACGGAACACAAACCAACCTCAAGGGATAGAAGATCCGCAACATAGAAAACCAATATCCCGTCCATCTCACTCAACTTGAAATTTTTTGTTTTCGGCCAATAGCTTAAAGCATCTTCGATAGCGTCGGTAAAACTCTGTAACAAAAGAAGAGAGGAATGCATCATTTTGAGCCTATTATACCAAGTTTCAGATCAAATTTATTTCGTGATGTTTAAAGTAGCTAGAATTCAAGTCAGGCTAGTTTTTCAGGAATTTTAGCAAGCTTCTGATAAACGTTGATTTTCGGCTTCGTGATGTTTAAAGTAGCTACAGTTCAAGTCAGCCCAAGTTACATCTAGCTGTTTCAAAGCAATTTCAATCGTGGTGGAAGGAGGTGGCTTACCTTCCTCATAACTTTGAGATCATTATCAATATATTCATATTTCATTAAAGATAAATTCATTAATAAGTAGATATAAAAGAAACTCTGCAACCAACCAGTCTAAGCATAATTTATTCTATTCATGTCTCTAAAGGTCGCTTTACATCAATACCTTATTTTGAGGAAACGCAATCCGTTCACACAAGGAAATCAATAGATACCCCTTGATTATAAAACAACTTTCTTCATGACTGAGCTCTCCGCCATTATCCCTCTTCATCACCTGGATCAAATGAAAAATTACAAAAGAAGTTAGCGATTCAAAAGAGCAATAGAGAGAAGGCGGAGACATGGATTATGGACTATCCAAAGTGAAGGTAGATCACCAGAAAATTTATTCCTTCCTTGATATAAGCAATGCAATCAACTTCGCCGTGGTGTCCACACGATCCCATCTTTATGCCATATGTAAGGAGCCTTTCGGACATTCCTAACAATTCTTCTCTAGAATTAAGCTCTGCAGTTTTCTCTATTATATTTGTTTCCATACTTCTAAAAAGCCGTTTATCACCATCCTCCACTTTCCTATACTCGCTAAGCTCCTGAATAACAAACAACAAGATTTTAAGCTATATACACTATATATAAAGGAGTTAAAGAAGCGACAAGATAAGGCCACTTTTTTGCTTATGTAAATAAGGGGCAACATATATAAAGAACACACACTACCTGCTCAAAGATAATGGCACTTTGTTGCTTATGGCACGGCTCTTTCAAAGACTGGACAAGAGAATAAAGTGTTGGGGAAGCAACGCCTTTTTCCTTTATTATCTCACATTGTATCTGAATGAAAAATAAATTATACAGCGCAGAGGATTTTCAAACAAATATCATATATGAATTTGTTTAATTCACTTACCGTCACCCATGATTTAATGAGGTCTACTGGAATTGGAATGCAGAAATGTGTATCACAATCTAGCCATCTATTAACACAAGTGACAGTTGCGCTATTTACATCATCGCTTTTGTATTTTCTCAGTAGGGACAGCAATAGTGCACTTTTCTGACTTGCAGTTTTCACGAGGTGAACTATGCTATCATCCTCCGAGGAGAATTCCTTTGACACCCCATATTCGTTTGGCTTTAACATCACACAAAACAGTTTTACTCTCATCCATGCTGCTTCACAGCATGATATTAGTGGTCCAATAGCGGCCTACAGAAAAAGTGCATTACCATTTATAAGAATCCTATCGTCATTGTTAATTAATATATAACGAAGAATCCATATGATACCCCCCTTCTTCATTATTAACATTCAAATACAAATTAATATACAACGAAGAATAAATATATGTGTATGTACCTCTTTATTTCCGAAAGACTCACACAAATCTTTAGAGACTTTCTCCATACGTTCAAAGAGATGTTTTACCACTGTCTCTTGAAACTCGGTCTTTTTCACAATTACTTCTGAAATGATACCCTGCATTGACTAAAGAAAAACTCGAGGTCAATATATATTGGATATTTGACGAATTATATACTAATAAGATGTAAAACAATGAACCTCAGTATCTTGCTTTGTAGGCACCAAGAGACAAGCTACCGCTACATTTACGATTTTTTGGGTGAGCTCTAAGTTTTTAGATGCACTGCAAGTATAAATTAAAGAGATTAAACAGGCTAAATTAGTATCTGTGCTAAATTTATCACATATTCATGACTATGTTTGTGTAGAAAAATTTTTGGGACAAACTATTCAAAAAGAATATACATTGTTTCAACAGATAATAAATAGAGTTGCTAAATTGAGTAAATGGTTTTACCAATCAGTGTTAAAGACTTTGATTGAACGGACTAAAAAGCTACTTATGTTTGGTAGGCCCCTGGAGTTTTCAAAGGCAGCAAGCATCTCCTTATACTTGGATACGATCAATGTTGAAATTTTGTCAGAAAATACTTCATTTAACCCTGGATGTGTCTGAACTTTGATGGCCGCCTCTAAATGAGCATCCAACTTGGTTAAAAAACTTCCGAAGGTTGCATCTTCCTCAAATATGTGGTTAGGCCAGTCTTTATGTGCATCAATTTTTTCGATAACTAGTGCAAGAGCATAATGATTCATGACCACACGAAGACCTGGAATTTGGACCTAAAAAAAATCCAAAGGCTATCAAAGCTTAAATCTTCTAGCAAAACCAATAACACTTTATAGGTCAAACAAATTAGCAAGTACCTCAGATGAAGTACGGAAAAAGGATATGATTTGACCACATTTCTCTAAACTTGCATCCCCATACCCACTAGCACACTGGCCAGAAAGGCTCATAAAACTGTCGACGAGAGACTCTTGCTCTGGATGTTTCTGCAAAGGAAATTTAGGACCAATATAATCAAACAAATTGGTATATGTGTTTAAATCTATTTTCAAAAAACATGGAAATATAACTAAGCAGTGCTACTCAATTCCTCCAATTTTTAGCTTGACTTGAGAAACACCCGAAACAACCGTTAATTTGAGGAACGCATATGTATCTACACCTGCTAATTTAGCTAGGTAAATCTAGCTTGCATATGGTCACTTTAGAGGTTCTAAGTGGTTTCTATGTTAATTTAGCTTGCTTTGACCCAAATCCAACCCATTGTTCATGATAATATATATTTAGAGGTTCTAAGTGGTTTTATGTAACCTGCAAGCTATTATTTCTTGCTGGGCTGACTAAGTCAACTTTTTATGTTTAGGCCAGGGCATGACGGCAAGAGATGTTAGAAGCTAAGTTTGCTTGGTGATTACCTCGCATCGTCTACGCATATTTTTCAGGACACATAGTGGTATATTGGAATTGCCGAAATACTCATCGCTCTTGTTTGAAAAAAAGGATGCGCATATAGCGTGAGCAAACTGCAAAGGAAATTAAGCTATCAAAATAAGAAAGTTTTTCTCAATATAGAAAGCAACACGTATTAGAAAGAGACTATACGTACCTCTTGTATGATCTCAGAATTCACGGATGCGTTCTTAAACTGCGAAAATGTCTCATCGCAAAAGTTAACAACCCATGAAGGCTCTTGACGCGTATCAAGAAGAGACAATGTGATGCCCTTGAAGAACATTGGGACGCATTCTCTAAACGTCCTAAAATCAGCATCATTCTCATTAAGATTCCTGCAATTGTTAAGTTTAATTAGTTGAATTTCGTAACTAGATGTAACTAGCCTCTTGCTAGTAGTTGTTGTTGTTGTTGTTGTTGTTGTTGTTTTTAACAAAAGTCAAAATTAGTAGCATTAGTGATTACAAACACAAAATGGTACTCTGTCCGTCCAAAAAGTAGTATACCTTCCTATTTTGGTGAGTGTGGTTTAATAGTTTAGCAAATGAAATGGCGATTATGTTGTGCAATTTGAAACGGAGAAAGTAATAAGTAGATACTACAGTAATGAACAAAGAAACAAGCAAGGGTTAGAAACTATATTTACCGAAACCATGGCTCCAACTCTTTGACGAGCGGAATTATCTTAGAAAATGAGTCTTTGCCTTGATGCTCCCAAGCTCGAAGAAAGGACATGGTTACATTAATAATCAACTTGGAAGCAGCGACAGGATTGGTATCGTCGTGTAACTCAATGGTGGGAAGAATCGATCCACTATCGCGCCTATATCTCAGCCCCGACATAGCACGTAAGATCATGTATCCTTGAGCTAACACATCTTCGAACATCTCCCAGTGTTCGAAACAACCCATCAGTTTGTGGTGATTTTCAAAGCATTCGTACCTCCGCGGCTTATCAGTGTCGGAAAACATATAGTGTAGGTACACCAAGCAATGATGATAAGCTCGAGATAGGTTGTCTGTGTGTTTCGGCGGTTGCTTAAGCCGCTTCTCGAGGGCAGATAAAAGAGTGTTTAAGAATGAAAGAAAACTAGCTCGGTCTAGTTTATCAAGTTCATCTCTATTCTTGGCTAGTGTTTCATCATTCGACACTGCTGATGCTAGTCTGCGCACATGGGAACGGTCACCAATAGCACGCTCTAAAAATTCCACCACGTCATCGGCAACTTGGTCGGCCTCAGCTGACGAGTGAGAGGAGCGGATTAACCATACTAATTTAACAATATCTGGGATACCCTCTTCTTCCATTAAATGAAAAAAAAAAAAGAACAACAAAAAAAAACCTAGCTACTACACGAATGACGTCACTACTATCCCTAGCTACAACAAGAAGAAGAAGAAGAAGCAAATTAAACCCCTTTTCCTTTTTTAACAAACAACAACAGCAGCCACAGGAAACACCAAAAACAACAACAACAACAACAAGTAGAAGAAGAAGCAAATTAAACCCCTTTTCCTTTCCTTTCCTTTTTTAACAGACAACAACAGCAGGAACAGTAAACACCAAAAACAACAACAAGGGATTCACTTTAACTAATTAACAAAATTAAAACTTGTAATGTGATAATCATAAACTTTTTTATGTAATGAGAGACTAATTATAAATATGGATTCAGATGACCAAACCCCCTTTTGTTTTCTTTTCTTTTCTTTTCTTTTTTAATAATAACTTATGTAAATAAAAATAGCAAAATTTGTAACCAGGGTTTTCAAATTAAAAGAGAGGTGGTAGCATAGCATGTATATGGAAATATTTAGCAAACGAGAGAGAGTTTCTAATGTAAGTACAAGTTTTTATTCATATGGTACACATTTCTTTCTCACTTTTTGTCCTTTTGTGTTTCTTGTCAACCAATCACACCTCCACACGTGTTACAATCTTCTTCTCCTCAACAAGACCTGGTGGATACTATTTTGATTCTTTTCTTGACTTTTTTTTACTGACCTTAGTTAACTGGTAGTAACTTTTTGCCAAAGTAACCTTACACTCACTTTATTAACATAGCCAATCATCACATTTATAAACCGTCCTTGGTTACAATCTTTCTTCTTAAAAATCCATGGTCATTAAACATCTAAGTCTAGTTCTTATAGTCTATTTTTTTTTTTACTTTTTAAATTATTTGTCCAGTTTTAAAAATAGGCAGAAAGTTTAAATCGATGTTACTAAATAACTTTTATTAAAATTATAATTACAAACTTTAAATTTTTTTTTAATTAATTGGTTTAATGTAAAACTATGTTTATGCAAAAAAAAAAAAAAAAAAAAGAAACTCTAAAAATAATAATTTTATTAAAGTACGTATTTTTCATAGGTACACAGTAATCTGAGACGAAGGAAGTACTTTTATAAAATAATCATTTTTCACAATAAATTTACCCACTTTTTGGTAATACAAGAAAACATCGCTTGTTAAGAAAAAATCATTTGTCACCCACAAAAATTTTGATTTTGTTTTCTCATCAAAATGTTAGGGGTATTTGAAACATTGTGCCCTAAATTGTATTAAACAGTTTACAATAGTAACCGTAACTTGAATCGTGGGTAATCACTCATTCAAGATACCCATGTCTACGGTTATCCATCTAATGCGGTTCGATTTTATATGTTTTACGTGATTAGTTTCATTTCTTCTAGTCTATTTAGCCTAACAATGACAAGTGTGATCTATGCATACTGCTCAAAATGGTCGAAATAATATAGGTACGATATTTGACATTCTTTTAGTCATTCCTAAAACAAATTTGACATTAAATTTAGCTACCAATCAATACTCCTCTCTAGTTGAAGTGCCATTCCAGGCTTAAATATAAACACTTTGTTTTCTAGAATGAAAAACAAAGAAAGAAACAAAAGAGAAAAATCACTATTCAATTGTAACATTGACATTACAAATTTTGCAACAATTATTAATTTAAAGTAAATATGAAATACAAAATAAGTAATAAAGCAGTCACTAAAAATATATATATTTTTTATCAATTTTTAATAAAAAGAAAGTTATTAAAAATTATTTTTATTATTTTCTATCGAAAAAATGAAGTAAGTAATTAAAAAGATAACTAAATGTCTATCTTTATTTACATTAATATTTATAGGGCACGGTATGGCTGGCTGGTGGCTGGCTGGCCACGAAGGCGCGAGGCCACGGTGACGCCAACCACACCGTGGCTCGCGTCGTCGAGTTTGGGCTGGTTACTACCAGCCGACGCCATGGTGACGGCGCGAGGCCACGGCGGCGCCAACCACACCGTGGCTCGCGTCGTCGGGTTTTTTTATTTTTTTTATTTTATTTTTCTTTTTGAAAATTTTAAAAAGTTGCCGTTTTTGACCGTTGGGTAACGGATTTTTTTTTTGAACCTTTTTTTGACCGTTTGAAGGGGAAAAACCCCCATTTTTCATCTTTTTTTCCTATAAATTTCACCTCAATTTACCCACAAATCACACCTTCTTCTACATCTAATTTCTCAATTTTTTTTATCCACCATGAGTCGAAATCCTAATCCAAACCAATACCCGAATCAATGGTTAAACAATTACTTTTCCGATCCTCAAAATCAAATTTCTTCTACTCAACTACCGAATTCGTCTTCTTCGTCTAACCCGAATACTCCCTCATCCGCAACATCTAGCACTTCAAGAACATTCGCCAACTATAATCAACTCCCAAATCCGTTCACTAACTTCCCACAACAACAAAACCCGTTTCTTAATTGTACACCCGAGCAATTTAATATGTGGTCCAACAATCCCAACAATCACAACAATTCCAAACCTTTCCTCAACGCTCTTCACAAGAACCCGAAGAACCCGAACAAAACAATGAACCCGAAGAACAAGTCGATACACAACCGAAGAAAGGTTCGAGGAAGAAAAGTGTTGCTAAAAAAAACCCAAAGAACAAAGGCATAGCCGCGGCTACACAACCACCTCCGAAGTCGGACCGTTCTTTTTGGAGCCAACGTGAGGAAGAAGTTTTGGCCGAGTGTTGGATTGAAGTATCCGAAGACCCGAAGGTCGGGACCGATCAACCACACGATACGTTTTGGTACCAAATTATGGATTTGTATAACGATCGGCTTAAGGATGAGGGTTTTAAAGCTCGAAACAAAAATATGTTGACCGGGAAGTGGACGAATTTGAACCGCGAGGTTCATAGGTTTAATTCGTTTTATGAAAACGCCAAACTTTTGAGTGGCGAAAATCAAGACAATTTGATGACTCGTGTGATGAGTTTGTATCGAGATGAAAACGGGAACAAGGGGTTTCCACACAAAAATGATTGGCTTGTTTTGAAAGACAAGTATAAATGGAAAAATCCCGATTCAACTCGAACACGCCGGGCACGAGGGAAGATAGCCGATCAAGATCCGGATCTTTTCAATGACGATGAGATCCCTCGTCCATCCGGTGCTCCAAGAAAGGCCAAGGTTCAACGCTCGACAAGCTCATCCGCCACTTCGGGGTCTCAAAAAGAACAATGGGTGGATATGCTACAACAACAAATGTTATCCGATCGTGAAACTAAAAAGGAACGATTGGACCGAGAGGTGGCGGCTAGACTAGAAGTGGTTGCACTTCAAAAAAGGAACGAGGAATTGCAAATCCTTCGATACGACACTACCGGATTAAGTCCACAAGACGTGGCGAGGATCGAGAAGCTCAAAGACGAGGCGTGTGCAAAATATTTTAATTTTTAAGTTTATTTTCGTATTCGCGTTTTTTATATTCGGTAATTTTTTTTTAAATTTCGTGTTGTTTTTTTTTATTAGTAATTGTATTTTTTTTTATTAATGAAAATTTAAGTTTATGTTAATTAATTGATGAAAAAAAGAAAAAAAAAGTTGGGTGACGACGACACGAGAATTCTCGTGTTAACCAGGGAGGGGGGTTGAGCCATCGTGGGGAGTTTTGGTGTCGTGGGAGTAAAAAGTGATGTGGCATCACTTTTTGCCCACGAAACGAGCACAACGGCTAAACCAAACCGTGTGCTCTTAATAAATAAAAAAATATAACTTTTTATGACTTTATTTTAATAGAAAAAGATTACGAGTCTCTTTTATTTAATTTTATATTTAATATGTTTATTACTAAACAAAACTTCTATTAATTGTGTATTTCATTAGTAAGTAACAATTTATTTTATTATTAAGCAAATCTTTTATTAATTTTGTATTTCACAATATAACAATTGATTTATAAAAAAAACTGTCTATCGCTGTGAAAAACTTTTCATTTTTTTTCTCATCCTCCAAATTCTAGGGGTGCATTTTATTCACACTAACAATTGATTTAAGTTACATACTAAAAAAAGTAAGTATTTTTTTATTTTGTTTTTTACATATTTCAAATAAACTTGTAAGATATTTTAAGTTTATTTACATTTTTATATATGAAAATATTATTTACATAAATAAATGTGTACAAATTTAAAAAAAACCACCCATCTATTAGTTGTAAATAAAAGAGCACACTCATATTTCATAATTTTTCCATACTTTTAAGTGCAGACTCCCATTTTGTTACACTCATATTCTCGGGCTTTTTTGAAAGTATAAAAAATATAGGTGTAATAAAATAAGGTACACATTTGAAAAAGTAGACAATTTATTAATCTTTCATACTAAAATATGTGAACTTTTATTTACAACTATTAAGGTTATTTTTAGAACCAATAAAATGTACAGGACCGCGAGAACCACTATTTAATCCTAACGATGCATATATATTTTCATTATTATGTATAAATTAATGTTTAATAGTTGTTTTATTAGCTATAAATCCGAGTATGATGATATGATATGAAGAGTGCACATGTGTTTTCATATTATCCAACGAAAATATAGTTATAATACATAAAAAGAAAATACATGTGCATAGTCTTCGGATACATATTCCTGATGACTGATGACAATGAAAATTCATGTATTTCTACCAAATGAACTAACCCAATGAAAATACATGTGCATTTTATGAGTAAAAAGGTGGTTGTAGAAGTTCAATACATTTATTTGGTTCTGAAAATAACCCTACCCCTATTATATATGTAGTGTTTTGAAATTTGTTCATAGTTATATATGTAATCAAATTTTTTATGCATTTATATATGTTAATAAACTCAAATTATTTTTCACACTATTTAAAAGTGTAATAAAACAGACATTTTTTTTTGTATTGATAAGATACATTTGTTTATTAAAAGTTAAGATACACAATCATTTAAGTTATTATTATTTTTTTTAATAAAACACATTGAATATAAAAATAGTCAAAAGAAATACACATCTTTTGTCTTCTAAAAATGATCATTAAAAGTTTTATTTTGTTTAGTAGGAGTTGACAAAAATAATTTTTAATAATTTTTTTATTAAAATTAATAAGATATACTTTTATTGTCCCTTTAGGTTATGTACCTACTTTTTTTTACATTTAATCTAGTTAGCAAATGTTTTAAATTTTATAATGATTGTTTGATTTCGAGTTGTAAAACGGAGAATATAAATCTTTTTGGATTAATTTGATTTACTTTACTAGTTGATTTACTAGTATTTCTTAGAACAAGTAAATAGCAAATGTCATTCAAATCGTAGACATTGTCTTTAAAACATAAAAAACTTGATAATGTCATAGACTTTGTGAGAAATGTCTTTTATATAGCTATCTTAAGTTTGATATTTGAAACCCTTGAAATTTTGATATTGGGTTCCCCATGCACATATATACGGCTACATCATCATTACTTAGACTTCTGTTACAATTAAATAGGTGATGGTTAAAAGACACATGACACAATGCCCCTACACTGCTAGTACTTTCTTTCACTTCAATCTAGCTATCTAGAGTTATATGTCTAACACAAACAAGAGTACGATACGACTATACAATGAATAAAAAATGAAGTTAAAAAAGTGTATGTTGATAATAAGTAGTATACCAACCTTCATGTTAAGTTCTTCTTCTGCCTTTTGTTCAGGCATGGGTCGATGGTTGATCATTCCCCACCATGCTTTGAATATCTCTGTAATACGTTACTTCACTGATCGATTTTTTTGAGACAACATTATATTTTTGGTGCACCATGCAGTTTTAAATTAGCACTTTCAAGGTGCCTGATGGTGTAATAATTAATGACTAGAAAGAATAACAAAGCAAATAAAACCCGGTTAAATAGGATTCATAAATACATATATTTCAAACATAGTAACTGCCGTTTGGAATAGCCCTTTTGAAAAAGGCAATGTCAAAGAGTGATTGATATTGATCTCCCTACATAAATTCAAATTAGAAAACAGTTTATAAAATTTTCAATTCAAACATTCCAACTTTAAAAAGATATTTCTAAAATTATTTGCCTTGTTTATGGCACCATTTATTCCTCAACCTAAAATTTTCGACCTTCACATATTTTGGTTGCTATCGAGTTTTAGAAAGTTTTTTTTTTTCAACACACGTACGCTAGGCGAATGATCCATACTTTAAGGGTTCTATTATATATACCCCTTATCCCACTAAAAGTAAATAAAAAGTATAAAAATATTCCTTTTTTCCCTCCCTGCTTCAGTCAGACACAGTTTTTATCAGTTTCTGTTCTACGTTTTTTGTCTGTTTAATTATTTTGAGTCAATAAAACTTATTATTTTTTTTCGCACTTTTAATTTCACAGTTTTATAACAAATACTAAATTATAAAAAGAATAAGAATAAGGGGTGTATGGATTGTAAAAATAGGGGTCTTGATAATGTTTCATTTGAGTTTTAGAACTAGTTGTTTGGTATGAGTTAAGATGTATATAAACACTTAAATTAGCATAAACCTATCCAACTAATAATAATCATCCATTTTTTTAAAAACCCATTTCCCACCATTTTTATTGCATAAATCGTCTTTTAGGTTTGGTCATTTTGCATGTTTCGTCCTAAATATTTTAAAAGTGTTGATATCGTCCTAAAATCAAACTATTTCGCAAATTTTCATCCTTAATGTTTTGTCATTTTGCAGGTTTCGTCCTAATAATTTTCCTCCTCAGGACGATGCTTGCATTAAAGTTTCTCCACAGGGATGATCCCTGCACTTTTGTAATGTTTAGGACGAAACATGCAATTTGGTCAAACTTTAGGGACGATTTATGCAATTTACTCTTTAAAAATTAAATATCTCACAAGCGGTAAATCGTCAAACGGAAAAAAATACACAATTGTGACGAGAATTAAATCATCTATCTATCGAGAGGCACATGTATATACTTTCGACGGACTTTTTTTTCTTAAGTCACGTCTGGAGAGAATCATATATGATTCGTCACGAATCATATATGATTTTCAGAAAATCATATATGATTCATATATGATTTTCTGAGAATCATATATGTTTCGTAACGAGTCATATATTATTCTCTCCAGGCGTGACTTAAGAAATAAAATCGAACAAAAAGTTCGTCGAAAGTATATACATGTGCCCCTCGATAGATAGATGATTTAATTCTCGTCGCGATGATATGTTTTGTTTTACGTAACGATGAACGGTTTGTGAGATATTTAATTTTTAAAAAACGAGTTTTTTTGCTACATGGTAAAAATAGATGGTTGTGATTGGTTAATTGAGTTTATACTAAATTAAGGGTTTATGGAGATTTTTTCCTATACATGATTCTTTTTCCTTAAATTATTTACCTACTTTTTTCACATTTAATCTAATTAGCAAATGTTATGAATTTTATAATGATTGTTTGATTTCGAGTAGTAAAACGAACTGTGTGCCCCCACAATGAATGGTCATAAATCTTCTTTACTAGTTGAATTACGAGTATTTCTTGGAACAAGTAAATAGCAAAAGTCATTTAAATCGTAGACATTGTTTTATAACCCAATCTAAAAGGAAAGATGAAAAAAGAAAACTTATAACCCAACAGTACTATGTGGTTTAAGATATTTAGGTGCCCTTTGTTTAAAGAATATTGAAAAACTTACGTCCTATCACGATTTTGTTTTAATTTTTATTTCAAGATATCTGCGACGAAACAAACTGAACCGTGTTATCACATATTTAACTGAACTATTAAATTAATAAAGATATGTGATTCAAATGTCTGAACACATTTTCCCTATAAAATATACTAATATCCGTTACAAACAAAACCTCAATTAGAGAAATTGTTTGCTATAATTATAATGAACCAATTTACTTAGCTTGTTAGAGTGGTAGTGGTTTTGCTAGGCGAGTGGTAAATTTACGCGTGAGTTACCATTCAGTTCAAAAATTCACGCGTGAGTTATGACTCACTGTGGAGAAATCCGCACTTACGTGAGTTACCATTTTGTGGGCCCTTATTTTTTTTCATTTAATTCTTTTTAGTTTATTTGATTAGTTTGTGAGTGAATTGCGTATTTAGTGAGGTATGACGTGGCGGTGAGTTTTTCACCGACAGTAAGATTTGATGAGTGAAAAGAGAAAGCTGATGTGCTGTTAAAGTGACCAGTCCAAATAGCCTTAGGGGCCGTTTGGTTCAAGATTTTAAAATTCTGGAATTCTAATATCTAGTAAATTAGAATTCCCAAGAATTTAAAAATCTAGAATTTAAAATGCCTAATCCTGTTTGGTTGACAAAAATTTGTAATAGTTTTAACGAATAAATTTTTTTCAGACAAATTTTTTTATTTAAAAGAGTAAAAATAAAATGTTCACTTTTTATATAAATTTTATAAAAAAAATTTATAGAATGTTTTTATAAAATTTATATAAATTGTAAAAAACATTCTATAAATTTTATAAAAAGAGTTATAAATTTTTTATTTAAATCTTATAAATTTTTTATAAAAAGATCATTAAATTTTATAAAAAGTTTATATAACCTTTTATAAAAGATTTATAAAATTTTTATATAAGTTTTATAAAAATATTTATATAAATCTTATAAAAATTTCTTAAGAATTAAAAATCGAATTTTAACTTTTCATATATATTTTATAAAAAAATTTATATAGTTTTTTTTAGAAAAATTTATTAAATTTTTTTATAATTTTTATAAAAAATTTATTTAAAGTTTATAAAAATATTATAAAAAGTTTATATAAAGTTTATAAAAATTTTATATAAATTTTATAAAAAAATTAAATAAACTTTTATAAAAACTTATATAAATTTTAAAAAAAATATATGATTTTATAAAAAATTTCAATAATTTTTTTTTAGAATTTATATAAATTTTGTAAAAAAATTCCTATACATTTTATTAAAAATTTCTATAAATTTTATAAAAAAATTTCTATAAATTTTTAATATAAATTTTATTTTTCTATTTAAAAGAGTAAAAACCAAAAAAATAATTTTTATATAAATTTTTTAAATTTTGTATAAACATAAAAACCCGAATAAAAATTATTAGAAAAAAAGTTTATAAAATAAAATTTTCAAGTAAATTAAAATTCCCCACTTTTTGGAGTAATTTCAATATCCTTCATTTTGGAAATTCGAGGAATTTAAAACTCCTTCGTTAGTCATACCAAACACTATATTTGAGGGAAATTAAAATGTCAAAATTTTAAATATCCTCTAACATACCCCAACCAAACGACACTTTAGTAACTAATTTGGGCTAAGAAAAAAAATATCATATACATGCATCTTTTGTTATATTTTGTAGAAAATCAAATCCACTTCCTTTTACAAATCTAAATATATAAATAGTATTCCCTTTAACTAGATATACCCTAAATATTTTCCAACAATTTTTTCTTGTATGTTTATCCGAACATATAAGGTTGATGACAATAGTTGGTCAACTACGAGTCTTTTATCAAAGGTTGAGTATTGACCGTAAAAAATATATGTTTACGTGATGTTAGTTAAATTGTGTTAAAAATTAAATTATTTTTGGATGATTTTTTTATTTATAGTATAAAAAAACATGTGAAATAAAGCTTATAGTAGTATATAAATGTTTAATTAAGTTTGATGTTTGAGTGAAAAATTGAATCTAAGTAAAATATAAATACATCTTCCCCATGCATAGATATTAGATAGATATACTATTTACCTCGAATTGTTCTGTTTCACTCAAGTACATACTATGCTTTACATCGCTACTTTCATAGCAAAAGGTGTTACGAAGAGGTTTACCCTCTTCACTTGTGACACCTTAGCGCCACATCAAATCAACTAACCAAAATAAAAAAACCAACTAAATATCTCATCACACACAACTAGTCTCTTTCCTCTTCACTTGAGTCCCACTACTCACCATTTTTTTTTTTTTTACATTTTTCACACAAACTAAAAATTCATTTCATAAAAATAAAAATTACAAATACTTCAAATAAAAATACAAAAACTTAAAAAAAAATACGGAAAAAAAAACAATACGGAAAAAAAACACAATAAAAATACGGTCGATTATATATAGTTGCTCTTGTGCCCAGAGATGCTCAATGAGGTTCCGTTGAAGGCTTGAATGTACTTCTCTATCTCGGAGTTCTCTTTGTTTCCTACGACGGATTGCACATCGCTCGACACATGACCGTAACAAATGGTTCCCAGGAGGGATGTACATTTCAGCTGCTTCGGATATCGCAAACATTTGATTCTTCAAAATCATGTTATGCAAAATGATGCACGTGTACATGATTCTGCGTAGCTTGTTCACAGTCCAAGCACGCGCCGGTTGAGCAATTATACGCCATCGTCTTTGTAGGACAACAAATGCCCTTTCAATATCTTTCCGGGCACTTTCCTGACGCCGTTTAAATAGAGCGATTTTGTTATCGCGTGCTTGGCTGAATGACTTAACAAAACATGACCATTGAGGGTAAATACCATCTGTAAGGTAGTACCCTCTTTCGAATTGCTGCCCGTTTACAATATACGGTGCCACTGGTTCGTTGTCAGCCAAAAGGTCTTCGAACAACGGTGAATGACGCAACACGGTAATATCATTATTCGCACCTGCAACCCCGAAAAATGCATGCCAAATCCACAAATCGTATGATGCAACAGCTTCTAGAATGATTGTTGGGTGTTTTTTTATCACCTCTACCAAATTGCCCGTGCCACCCTTTGGGACAATTCACCCATTCCCAATGCATACAATCAAGGCTACCTAGCATCTCTGAAACCCATGAATCGTATTATGTGCGCTATACAACCTTTGAACGTCAGTTGGGTTAGGCTTTCTTAAAAGCTCGGGCTAATACAAATCTATAAGAGCACAGGGTACGGGTAGAAATACCCTCGCGCCGTGCGAAAACGCGACACCACGGCGCCAGAAATCACAACCCGTGTGGCGTTTTCGTGTCTCGCGCCGAGGGGACGACGCGCGTTTTCACGCATATTTAATTTTTTTTTTTATTATTTTTTTTTTTGAAAAAAGTTTATAGCCGTTGGAATTGAATTTTTGACCGTTTGAATTGAATTTTTGACCGTTTGAGGTCCGTTTTTTTTTAAAAAAACCCTATTTTTTACCTATAAAACTCTCATTTTCACCTATAAATCACATACAATTCACCAATTTCACCTCAACAATTATATACACACACTAGTAAATTTAAAATGGAAGACATTCCCGATATGTATGAGTATTACTCCACACTTGATATGAATAATTACGCTCAATACGTCGATTATTTAGATCGAATAGAAGAAGTTGAAGACGAAAGAAACTCGTATACAAGACGCTACATTCCACGTGAAAGAGAATTGGCGAAAGAAAAACTACAACGAGATTATTTTGGGGATGAAGATACGCCACCTATATATCCGGAAGAATATTTTCGACGAAGGTATCGTATGAGCTCCACTTTATTTAATAAAATTGTTAGTGATATAGAAAATTATAATGCCGACCCTTTGCCCGAATACTTCCATTTTTTAAGCAATGTGTAGATGCAACGGGTCGTTTGGGGTTTTCTACTCGTTTGAAATGTACATCCGCCATACGCCAATTGGCATATGGTTCAAGCCCCGATGCATTTGACGAGTATTTGCAATGTGCGGCACGTTGTTCCCGTGAATGCTTATGGCATTTTACTAAATGCATATATATATTGTATGTTGAAGAATATTTGAGAAAACCTAATTTAGCGGATGTCCAACATGTATATGATTTACATGAGAAGAAACACGGTCTTCCGGGAATGCTAGGGAGCATAGATTGTATGCATTAGGAATGGGTTAAATGCCCCAAGGCGTTACATGGTCAATTTAAGAATAGATGTAAAAAATACCCGACTATAATGCTTGAGGCCGTAGTCGATCAACAATTATGGTTTTGGCATGCATATTTTGGGGTACCGGGTGCAAATAACGACCTTAATGTGTTAAATGGTTCACCGTTATTTGATGACCTTCTAGCCGATAGAGCTCCCGAAACTCCGTTTGAATTCAACGGGAATACTTATAACAAAGGTTATTAGTTATCGGATGGTATTTATCCACAATTGTCTACTTTTGTCAAAGCTTTTAGTGTCGCTAGGGATGCAAAAACATTGAAGTTTAAAAAGGTTCAAGAAAGTGCAAGAAAAGATGTTGAAAGAGCCTTTGGTGTGCTACAAGGTCGGTGGGGAATTATACAACAACCGGCACGAGCGTATCAAATGAACGTCATTAGGAGAATTATGTACACTTGCATTATATTACACAACATGATATTGAAAGACCAAAAGTTCGATATAAGTGAATATATGCACATGTACGTTTCTCCCGAACCCAACATTACACGTACTTGGGTCGAACGATGCGAAAGACAACAAATGAAAACAAAAGAACTTCGGGATAGAGCAACGCACGAAGACCTTCGATACGACCTTGTTGAACACTTGTGGAATCAAGAAGAAGAGCAATAAATTTTATTCCGGTTAATTTTTTTCTATTGTGTAATTTTTTTTTGTAATTTTTTTTTATTTTCGTATTTTTTTTTAATTTATGTACTTTTTTTTTATTTTAATGAAATGTTTAATAAATTTGTTTTATAATTTTTTTATAAGTAATGGGGCCCACATAAACCCCACGGCTCAAGCCAACCAAGGAGCCCCAATTTTTGTGTTGTGGAGGTTTTGGTGTTGTGTGATCATTTACCCACCACACACCATACCCCTTGAAAAACTTGGTGTTTTCCCACGGCTCAACACCATACCCTGTGCTCTAACACACATACAAAAAAAGTCGAGACAATCGCGCGCACAATGTTTTCCCATTTGCAAGTACTCATCTACCCCATCCGCCACTATGGCGTTTGCCAATTGGCGAAGGGCGGATGTGCAATTCAAGATGACACTCATACTTGTCATACTCGTAGCATCATATCGAATAGTAAAAAAGTGAAAATGCTTGGGTAAAGGATTATTTGTTGCACAATAAGTTTCACTACCTTCAACTATTTCCAAAAATAGTTCCCGTCTCATGCGATATCGTTTTCTGAACGTTTCCTCCGTATATTTCGGAGTTGGACTAAAATAATCCTCCATTAAACGTTGTTCGGCGACTTCACGTTCACGCCAAATGTATCTACGATGCTGTTGAACTTCATCTTCTTCATCTTTGTTAATCTTCATCACCATTTCGTATTCTTCCATATCTTCGAGATCGGACGGATTGGAATAATCAGACGAGGTACTCATTTTTTTGAAAGTTTGATTGAAAGTTTTTGTGTAAAGATTTGATTGAAAGTGTTTGTTGTGTATGTATGTTTCAAGATAAAAAGAAGAATATTTATAAAAAAAAGTTATAAAAAAAATAAATTTTTTTTTATACCGTTTAGCAACGGCTCTTTTGCAGGTGGGGCCCACAAAGTTACCTTTTCAGCTTCGTTGAAGAATGGCGAAAAGAGAGCGGCAAAGGAGGGGTAGGTGTCACGCCGAGCACCGACGAGGGTGCCACCTCAGACCGACGAGGTGCTCTCGCCATGACACCGTTTGCTCTCACTCTATCTAGGAGTCTAGTACTTACTGTATGTCTCTAGCACAACAGTACGATACGGCGACTCGTTAAAATATTCACAACAGTTGTACACTTTTAATCAAACAGTTGTACACTTTTAAAGAATAAAAAGTTAAAAAGTGTTGATAATAAGTACTGTACCAACCTTCATGTTCCTGATCTTCGGCCGTTTTTGCTTTACGATGCATGCATGGGTCGATAGCCGCCACCACAACTTATTAAACTTACTGATGATCGATCATCCCGCACGGCCACCATACTTGCTGATCGTGTTTGGTACTTACTCATGCACCATGCGCTCTTTGAAATTTCTCAACAAGTTGAAGCTTTAGATTAGGTGTTTCAGATGCACTTGGAGAGGTTAGAGAGAGACAAAACACGTTGATGAAATAATTAAAGCATTTGAATATGAGAGATGATGATGCATGGTGTAATAATGAGCAGAAATAATAACAAAGCAAATAATTAGCGAGTGAAACAGACTACTTTAATACATACGTAAAATAAAACCCGGTTAAATAGGATTCATGGACATCAATTATGGTCAATATTTATTGTCTTAATTAAAACCATTCAACTAACATATATATATGGTCAACAACAAAACGTACGATAATCTCCTCCTCCTATACTTTGTGTTGTTAGTGTTTTGGAGTGTGTGTCATACTTGATTTTTATATCATTTCACAAATTAACATTAACATACCAAATATATAACTCTTGTTCAAGGATAAGCATTTCGTCCTTAATCTCGAAACTAAACCGCAACCATCTCGATATACTCAAATCTCGTTCGATACGATACCGATATTACGAAATAAAGTGAAAAAATATTCGGTACCACTACTTTGGTAAGAGTAGAGGTGCACAGAAAAACCGGTTTTTAAACCGGAACCGGAAAAAAACCGGAAACCGGGACCGGTCAAAACCAGTTTATTATAAACCGGTCCCGGTTTATTTAGGAACCGGAGGTTTGAGACCGGTTCATGATTTTCAAGAAAAATTCGGTTTTCCAACCGGTTTATGGACCGGTTAACCGGAACCGGTTTATTATAAACCGGTTCCAGTTAACCGGCATAAAAATTAAAATAAAAAAAACCGAAAAATCTAGTGGCAATTCAAAACTTTTAAAAAATAAATAAATAAAAAATAAAAACCGGAACCGGTTAACAGGCATAAACCGGTCTGGGACCGGTCTAGGACCGGTTCTACCGGTCTGTAAATTTCATCTCCCAACCGGTCCGGTTTTAAACCGGTTAATCGGACGAACCGGTCTTTTGACCGTTGACTAGGGACCGGGCCGGTCCCGGTTTAAAAAAAAACCTGACTGGTTAACCGGTTGTTTGCACCTCTAGGTAAGAGACCGGTACCAAATCGAGTAATTCCCGAAAAAAAAAGGGAAATACTCGATTTATCGATACCAGTATCGATCCCGATACCAGTATTGGTATCCGAATCACGTTCGATACAGTACCAGTACCATTAATTTATGCTCGAGAAAAAACCAATACCACTAATTTGATACAGAATCGATACGATATCGTTACCGTGCTCCTCCTACTTTTGTTGTTTCTAGTCATCATCTTCAAAAAATAAAAATAACTTTTTTGATATTGACATATTAACAAGGCAGAATAAAAAAACATATTACATACGTAGTATATGAACATCACAACTAACATAAATAAACCGAAAACATGCGATTACATTAAATATGTTATCATGCATGGCATGCATACCTTTGTAAGAAAATGGTGATCTACGTTGTTATTGTTTTTCCCATGCCGATTTACCAAATACGACATCATTAATTCTGTAGGAAAAAAAATACAAAAAGTTAATGAGAAATAAGATTACTAGTAATAGAAAGCTCCAGAAAATGAAAACTCATTTTTTTTTTAAATTGGGTACCAATTTGAGTCAATGCTATATACAAATTACCTTGCTTAACTATGGAGATATACGTTTGGAATATTTTTCTAATGACAGAGTGTGATTGATATTCTCTCCCTACATAAAATTTTCAAATTAGGAAACAGTTGATAAACAGTTGATAATATTATTTGCCTTGTTTATGGCACCATTTATTCATCAACATAAACTTTCGAGTTTTGGAGTTTTATGTTTAGTCAAAGTTTTTTAACACATGTACGGTTTCTAAAAATAGACTAACGCTAGGCGAATGATACATAGTTTAATCTTCGGAATCGGTACAAATGTTTCATTTGAGTTTTAGAACGAGTTGTTTAGTATAGGGTTAAGTTCATATATTAGTAATGTACTCTCTGTCATTTACACATTTAGGTAATATACTAATTTTATTACTAATATGGTCATTATAACCGGCTAATCTTTTTTAATATAAGTATTATTACCTGCTAATTTTCCACCTAGATAAATATTTAACTTTTATATTCCGGAGGAATTTTTAAAAGACGATTATACCCTCATCTTCAACCTCAATCAAGTAAAAAGACAATAATACCTCATCTTCAACACCAATATCCAGATTCAAATACATGTTCATAAATAACTACAAACCAATAATCATAACTGTTAACCACAGTTTATCTTGAACTAAAATACTCAAATTCAATAAAGATTATCCAATCAATTCACTAGCCACATTTTTAAACACTACGATAGATGATAACATCTAGAGGTGGCAAAACGGGCGGGCGGGCGGGCACGGGCACGGACCAAACGGACGCGGGCTCAAACGGGCGCGGGCTCAAACGGGCGCGGGCCAAACGGGCGCGGGCTCAAACGGGCGCGGGCCAAACGGACGCGGGCTAAACGGGCGCGAACTTAAACGGACACAAGTAAACTATCTTTAAAAAAACTAAATTGGAAAAGAAAAAAAAAACAGTTCGGACATCACAAAGATGTATTTCGCGTGTTTTTTTTAACATGTATTTTGCACGTTTAATCTTAAAATTTGAAGGTCAATTCAACTGGTTAAATAAATAAACAAATCTATACACTTGGTAAAATAAAAGTACAAGCACGATCAACACTGTTTGATGGCAGTTCTTCGACAACCACATTGCAAAACTTCTGGATGTCTGCAACCATCCTTTCATCATCCAAACTCCAAAGTCGCAAAGTTAATAGCAATACCATTTCTTCAAACCTTCTTCCACTTCGTACACCCTGCAACAAGAAAAAAAATTAGTGATTTCGGATATAAAAATCTCGGATAGACATGCAGTTTATGTTGTGGATATAAAAATCTTGGATAGACATATTTCGGGCTCTCCAAATGCAGGTTATAGAACATCAACGAAAACCAGATCTTTGTTGTCTATTCACCGGGCTAAATCTAGTTTAAATGTAATGGATAAAGTAGAAGTAGAAGATACAAATCACTGAGAACATTAGATTAGATTAAGCTTTTCGTGAATGGGTCATGAGCTGCAAATTTACATCAAGACTTTTTGCGTTACGTTGGTTTGGTGTGGCCAAACAGCAGGCAGCCCCGCTTCAGCTTTTCACACGACATATCAATCCACCCGTTCTCAGTTCTCTTAGAACCCTCTGATAATCACTCTCAGTTTAACAGATTCATATAAGTATATAACCAACTCGCTGCATTTTTTTCAAGATATACGTGCACCAATGGTTTTTCCAAGTAACCATAAAACCAATGACAACTCTACTGTCACTATCATGCGCAGCGACATTCTATCCAACATGAACCCGAAAACTGTTATCCCAGCTCTGTTGTTCTCAAAATAAGTCACTGCAACAAATGAAAACGGGTCAACTCAAAAAGTTTAGTTTAAAATAGAATAGTAACCCGTCGCCAAATGACTACCTTTCATCCTACTGACCAATCCCGTTTTGACCAGTCCATTCTCCTACCACTAGTATACGGGTCAATGAGCCATTCAAGATTCCGTGAAAGTGTTAGCATTTGGAAAAACGTTCAACTGACTTACCTAAAGCTTGTCTTTTCTGAAATGAAATTGTGCTATACGCATAAGCCGGTATAAGTTTAGTATTATCGAACTCATCTTCTTCATCACCAACATCTTCATAATCAGAAGAAGACGCTTCAGCCGGAAACTCCTGGTCACGAACAGTACTAACCATTGGGGTTTCGATATCAGCTTCAGGTGTCTCAAAGACATCAATTGTAGCACATACATGCCACTTGGCAACCAGAGATGTCACCCCTTGTGCCTTGTGGGTGATCCTAGTCGCGCTCCTCAGTAGTATCACTGATCACCTTGTGGGCAAATTTTTTCTACATTCCACACAGCATCTTAGGTTTCTAGTACTATTGTTAGCTCACGAAATTTATAGACACTCTTAAAAAAGCAATTGTAACAAAGAATATGTATTATTTATGAAATATAGTTGAATACACAAATTCTAATTAACTACAGTAGTAGTACTTCAATTTTGGATAAATCTAAACTACCCTAGCAGCAGCTGGCTGCTAAAGTCGAATAAATATCTTGGGTATAGATATCTTAGGCATGGAAAGTATTTCGCCCGAGCTTCGTTTAACTTGATCAGTTGTCTTTGCTTTGCTTCGTCAGCTTCTGCTGATCTCTTTCTTTCAGACTCAACATCCTCCTCCTCCTCGTCATCATCAGCGATTCAGCGGCATTGTATACATTCGACCCAACTGACTCTACACCATCATCATCAGACACCCAAAACTTGTTATCTTCATAATCATCAGAGAGTACCTCTCTCTCAGAAACACAAGAATTCGTATCGGGAATGCAGTTGCAGTTAACATGTCGTGATCTAAGAGCATAACGGGAATACATTGGACACGGCCTTTTATTTGTTCGCACCACAAAATCTTTATCATCAGACACCTTTCTCTTGGAAATCCTTTTGTACCTCAAAACCGAACTACAACCGTACCAAATTTCAAAATCTTTAACATGTCCCAAATTTCAAAACCGAACTACAACCGTACCGATTCCTTTGACATGCCGTTTATGTCTGCAACCATCCTTTCATCATCCAAACTCCAAAGTTTCTAACTTAGGCATGCAGTTTCGTAGAGGACTCAACTACAGCTATCTACTACACGGTACACATTACTGATCCTATTCTGATATACTATTTGTCCGTGAGAGATTGTATTCTAGTTATACATAACAAAGGCTGTAACTAAAACATTTTCAAGCATAATAAATAAGCGCCAAATGTTTAAGGAACTGATTTAATTGATGGAGCATTGCAGGCTAAACTTTTTCCTAATTGAATAGAAAATAAAGGAAGAAGTTATTTACTAGATAGAAATATTAACGTTTAATATAAGCTTCGATATCTTCTGATAGTTCTTCTTCCATTTCGTCCGTCTCATCTGAACATGTTAAAAGAATTTAACACTAACTAAAAGTACAAAGTAACTAAAAGTAAAAAGTAACTAAAAGTACAAGAAAAAGAATGAAACAACACACCTTCTAAATCTAACCAATCCCGAGTGCATAACAACACCTCAGCACTTGATGGCGACAATGAGCTTCGATATTTACTCAATATTCGGCCCCCAATACTAAATGACGATTCTGAAGCTACTGTTGCGATCTGAACACTTAGCAAGTCTCGAGCCAGAAGAGCTAATCGTGGGTACCTTGCCTGATTTTCATTCCAATATTGTAAAACATTAAGGTTTGTTTTTCTAGGAAGTTCGGGCTCCTCTAGATACAATTTTAATTCGGATGTGCCACTTGCTACATGTCTTCGAAAACGACTAGGAAAAGAGTCAAAATCAGCCAACTCATCTAACTCGTCATTTGTTTCACTCTGATTAGCATTTTCACTCCCACCTCCAAAAGAATCTTGCCTAGTCTCATAATTAAACTCGTAATCCTCATATAACTCACCCAAAGCATCAACTATAACACCCACTTTATCTAGACGTTCTTCAAGTTCCATTCCAAGTTTGTCAAAACAGTAATGAATGAGTTTATCCTTAAACCGAGGATCCATAATAACCGCAAAACACAAAACTTGGCAATATTTATTCCAATACTTGTCGAACTTCTCTTTCATATCTTTTCCCATATCCCTTATAACGGAATCAGAATTGTGAATTGCTTCTTCGATATTAAACTGAATTTGGTAAACTTTGTAAAAGTATAGGTTTGAAGTAGGATAAAAGCTTCCTGAAAATAAGGTTGTGATCTCATAAAAAGGTTTAAGAAACTTGGTAATTTCCCTAATCCTTGTCCATTCTTCTAGTGTTGGACAACAAGTATAATTATCATCAACTAGATCCAAACGAGCATATGCATTTTGATAAGCTAATGCACAATCAAGCATCAAATACGTTGAATTCCACCTTGTTACAACGTCTTGGCATACAAGCCTCCCACATTGCAATTGTAGATGTGCAATACATTCTGCAAAACTAGCTTTTCGTAGACTACCTCCTCTTACGTACTTTACCGACTCTCGAACCTTCCTAATCGATCCTTCAATCGCCTTCAACCCCGCTTGTACAATAAGATTCAGTATGTGCGCTCCACAACGCACGTGTATGAATTTACCATCACAAACTAACACGTTATGCAAACGTAGATGACTTTTTAAAGCATCTACTAAGTTATCATTATATTTAGCATTATCTAATGTGATGGTAAAAAATTTGTTTGCAATCCCCCAACCTGATAAAAAGTTTGTCAAAACAGATGCTAAAATCTTACCCGAATGAGGAGGCGGTACAACATGAAAATTTAACACTTTCTTCCTTAATATCCAACTTTCATCCACGTAATGAGTCGTTAAAGCCATGTACCCATCATTTGCTATCGAAGTCCACAAATCAGCCGTGAAAGAGATCTTGCTACTTACCTTCTCTAGCTCCATCTTAAGTTTTGACTTTTCCCTCTCGTATATAGCTATCACGTCTTTCTTTGCTGTATTTCTACATATGGGAACCGCGTCTCGGTGCAAAAACATATGCAATTGTCTTGTTGCCTTATGTTCAACATAAGTAAAGGGGTAATTATGTTTTATAATAGTAATGGCTAATTTCTCCCGATACATATCTTGGTCTAAAGGGACGCGTTTCCGTGGTTGCCCGCCTTCTTCTACATCAAAACATTTAAGCATGTGTCGCTTCAAACTTCTAGTTCCAGAACTCCGTTTGGCAGAAAACAACTTCCCACAATTATTACAAGTTGCCATTCTATCGTTTGGTCCTTCAACCATTTCAAAACAACGCCACACTAAAGAACGACCTTTCGTTGAAGTAGCCGAAGAAGCGTCATCTTCGTTATCCCCTTCCGTACTCATACCTTGCCTCGACATATTCGACATTTTTCTGAATCATAAAACATAAATGTGCAAGTTAGTTATGTATTTTGAAAGAGGCAGCTACTCAGCTGTTTACGTATGCATACAGATACAACAACCTTTATTTATCAGCATGCATTACCTCATTCATTCATTCAGTGTCGTAAATTAAACCAAATCGCATGTTTGTGTATGGCCAAAAGTTTCAGTCGATAGGACTAGGTCCATTTGCAAGTTAGTTCTACCTATCTAAAGAAGCAACTACGGACAATAGAGTACTAGTATTCATTTCATATGTATCTAACAATCATATGGTTACTAAAAACTAGCTTATGTACTGTATATGGTCAATTATACGAGTCTGAAAACAGAACCAGCGTTTACTGTGGATGAAGTTGTCTCTCCCCAAAATGTGTCTCAAGCATGAGAACTGTATCATACAGGTTTGTACTCGGAATGTATAACGGATTAGTATCATAGTGTGAATTAAGCTGCTCTTCAGTTATAAAACAACTACGGGTGGCAATTGTGACCACTTTACTTAAAATGGGTCAACCTTGGCTATTTAATCTCAAACGGGACGAAAGGAGCCCAAAATGAAATTTAGTTCTTACATCCTCCAAAATCACCTAATTATTAAACATTTTGTATAATAGTTACGTGATCTTTGTATAATAGTTACGTGGTTATACTCAACACATTAACTATTTACAGAAAACATAGATATGGCAAAAAGGTGGCTGTGGCTCATCTGATACATCACCCAACCCAACTGACCCTCTCATGTTGCTACCTCTACCTACAACGTAACTCAGTTTTCATAAACCTCAATTTATATAACGACAACCAACAGAGACATTTTTTTAAGAACATTAACACTAACATAAAGGTGCAAAACTAGATAAGATAGACTTCCAGTCCTGACATAATGTCAAACACATGTATAGGATTACAAGCAGGTTCGGGAAGAATAATAAGAAAACAAACCAATTTTTTAACTAGCATAGAAGGAAATATCGCTTTTCAACTGCTCAAAATTGTAACATTGTGTAGCACTCTAGGTAAGACAAACGAAACTCCTAAAAGTTCCTATCCAACAATTAATGAAAACTGAAGTGATAGTCCTTCCGTTGTGTATCCAAACAAAGCATAACATCAACAATAGAAAGTATACACGTTTTCGAGAATGATGCCATCACAATTACATAGACTAAAAGACAATAACTAACAAAAAACAATAGTTGGAGAGTCTGAATGTCTTGTTCATACCTGAAAAGATTCTTCAGCCCTGAAAGTGTATACAGTCTTCGTCTTCTTCACATCTGATAAAACTGTCTTGTTCTCTTTGTTACATAAAAAATAGACTGTGGGTGATGATCCTACCCATTCATGGGTTTTGTATATTTCAAGAGACTCGAGTGTAACCTCTGCTGAGAATAAGAGTGCTGCAAACAAAAAGTGATAGCCACATAAAAATCAACACCGACAGACTATATCAAAATTCTAGAAACATGAACCGTCTTTATTCACATAACCAAAATAGTCGTAATAAGTAAGCAGTTTATATCACCTAATATCAAACATATACGTACACACAGATTCAAACATATATGTACACACAGTTTATATCACCTAAGTAAGCAGTTTATATCACCTAATATCAAAAAGTTTGTTATTGCAAAATAAGATTGGTGATGCACGTTCTACACACTGCTCAATCATATCATATGCACAGATGCATGATGGAGGTTATTCTAGAGATATTATGTTATTGGGTGAGAAAGAAGCTCATGCAAAGGAGGGTGATTCAGTTGATAAATTATTTATGGGAGGCGGGCCTTCTGTATTTTGGACTAATTTGATCAAAGAAAATCAACATAGACTGAAGAATTCTTGTAGCAGTACATCCCGGAGGGTTCAAAAGTCACCTCGAGAATCTTGTTACATGTTCGAAGGACGTGAGGCTGATAAACCTAAAAAAACTCCGCCTCCCTCAAAAACAAAGTCGACAAAGAAAAGAAAACTGGCAGGTATGAGAAGTGTTATATGATACTCGAACTTCGGCTTTTATAGAAGTAATTAACTTCATTACAGTGATTAATCCTTTTTTCTTCCATTTTTCACAATATTTAATAGATAACTTGCTCTTGTTGATATTTCTTATAAAATCTGATGACAGAAACTAGCTCGGTCGAACATTTTCAAATTCCTGAAAGACTAGAACGACAAGCGAACATATGTTCAACCAACGTTGGTACGACTCATAAATCTCGGCATAATATAACAGAAACTAGCTCGGTTGGACATTTTCAAATTCTAGAATGTAGACTAGAAAGACCAGCGAAAATATGTTCGACCAAGGTTGCTACCACTCGTGATTCCGGACATAACATAAAGAGGACAGAAGTACGTGCCCCAGCCCCTCATCTAAGGTCAAATCCTTCACTGTTTGCACCACCTCGCAACTCCGACACCACACCTAAGAAATTTACGACACCATTCCTACCCACTCCTATCAAGTCCCCGAACACAATTGTATAAGTAAACAGAATCAAACAATGGGACCTATCAAGTAAACAGAGAATATTCTAGTTCGCCGCTAGTGGGTTCAACTCAAGGTGCTTCTTGACTTTTGTATCTGTGATGGTGGCATTTTTGTGAAGATAGTTGGCACGTCACTGCAGACTTTATATAATCATATCTAGTAATTGAAGGATCGACTCGTGCAGAAATTTTGGTAAATATATCCCGCCCAGGCATCAACTTTTGTCTTATCTGCAGGGTCTTGTTGCTCACACCTATGTATATGGTATAGAGATGCTTGCTTATAAATGTTTGCGCAATATATGTCCTTTGTTTCTTAGGTGTCGCTCTGGTGCTTATGTTAATAGACGAACAACTGTTGTGAACCTTTGCTCATGTAAATAGATAATGTTTTGTGCGCCGCCACCTGACTTATCTATTTTTGCAGTTTCATGCTTTCTATCATCTTCGATTTCAGTTTCCTTTCTTTTTCTTGGTTTCTTAGCGTTTATATCCTTAAGGATACTATATACTTTTTTCAAAAGAAAATGGTTTTGTACAGGCGTTTTTCCAATCGGTATACTGGAGTTTGTTCGGACTTGTCAATTTATGTACGGAATTATGGTCTTGTTTGTGTTGAGTTCATTGAAATTGTGTGTTATCATTGTCATAATGTAAGGCTTTGCTTTAGATAGTTGTAGTTTGATGTTGAATTTTTGGTTTATTTACTGTTGGGTCATTATTGCATTTGATGAAATAATGTTTGCACATATGGCTAGTTGGCGATTAGTGACCATAGTTCTAGACTTCTAGTCTACCGAGCATTAATGAGTCTGTTCCTCCAACTAAAGACGATGTCCGTGTTAGAACTGTGACTATTTTCCTACTTATTCCATAAACAAAAAAGTCATTTTTCCTATGTCATGAGTCATGACTAATGCTTCTGTTTCTTGATTGCCTATTGTGAAAATATGAACTATAGACTAATTACACCAAAATAGACTACTTGCGACTCAAATGTAATAGACTAATACAGAAGGTTTATCCGCTTTCTTCAAGTATGACAATTACTATATCGGTCACAAGTAGAATCAAAAATCAAAAAATCAAATTAGTACTACGTATCACACTTGGAAACCTTTATCAGATATAAAGATATAAAGTTATGCTTCGATTTTAAACACCACAAACATACCGTTTAATCTCAGTATGCATTCACAAATATCAAATAAAACATCAATTAAACAATAGATCACAACATAAACTCCAATAGCACAGTCATCAGATCCAAAAAATATCAAAATAACCAAAGTGGACCTAGGATCAAACCTTCACAAAAAATAACCAAATCGGCACCTAAAAAACCATAAATTTGACAACTTTATAATCAAGACACCTAAAGATCGAATCTTTACACTACATAACCAAAAGGGCACCTAAAAAACCTAAAATTTAACAAGTTAAACTAACAAATCAACTTCAAGATCAAATCTGTACACTAAATTACCAAAAGGGTATCCAGAAAACCATAAATGTAACAGCTTATCAACTAAAAGATCAAATGGGTACATTAAAAAACATTCAATCTTATATAAAAACAACCCAAATAACCAAATACCAATATTAATTATGAATTAAAATTTAAAAAATAGCATAATACCTGTTTAGTGTTGTGAGAGAAAACTGAATGAATCAATAGTAGAAGAACGCCCAAATCAATAGTAGAAGAACGAAGAAAAATGAATCAATAGTAGAAGAACGCCCAAATCCGCCCACAGTGTTTAGTGTTTTCAGTTTTGGAAAGAAAGAAAAAAAAGAAGGGGATAAAAGAGGTTTGGACAAAATTTGCCCATTATTTACAGGGTGCGCCCAAATCCGCCCATTAACTTTTCTCTCTCCGCCCAAATCCGCCCATAATGAAAAAGGTTGGGGCAAAATGCGCCCATCACTTTTAAAAAACTGTCAAAAAACGCCCAAAGTTTGATAAATGGGCTCATTTTGCCACCTCTAATAACATCCATTAGCAAAAAGTCAAGATCCATAATAGAAAACCTAGAATATCACACCAAAGTTACAATTGATCAGAAAACTCGAGGTCTACAAGAACAACTGCTATTAAATGGGATATCGACGATTGGTGATTTGGAGTTGACGAGATGTAAAATGAAAAGACTCAAGGTCTACAAGAACTATGGCGAAGGCGATGATGATGGCGTAGGTGATGTTGATGATGGTGGGGTTCGATGGTGGCGGAGGTAACCACGACAATTGCACGTCGCAGTGGCGGGATGACAGCCATGGATAAAAGTATGAAGAGGTGATAATGGTGAAATATCTGTTTATAAAATGAGATGTGTTTGTGATTTGTGTTTTTGGACTACTGAGAGAGATGGTGGGATTTTAACTTAATATATTTTTTTAATTTTACTTGACAGTCAAATAAAGTCAACCCTGATGTGAAATATATCTAAGTAAAATAAATAAATAAAAATGACGTGTCAGTCATTTTTGAGGTACAACTGATACATAAGCGGTCATATTACTTATATTAGAAAAAATCAATCGATTTTTATAGCCATATTAGTAATAAAACTAATACATTACCTAGATGCGTAAACGACGGAGAGTACATTACCAATATATGGACTTAACCCTTTAGTATATGGTTCTTTTTTATCTTACCTTTGAACCATTATGCTAGATACCAAGTTTTTTACTGTTTTGTTGGATGTTACAAAACTTATAACATTTGTTAACTAAATCAAATGCGGAAAGAATAAGTAACAAAAAGGTTACTAAAATTATTTTCTTATCAATTTTTACAAATAAAAAAAGGCTAAATATTGTTTTTCATCAACTCCTATTAAAATAAAAAAGATTTAGTAATACATTTAAGAAAAATAATTGTTGTGCATACTAATCATGCTTACAAGTGTACCTAATAATTTGATTGTTTGATCTTGAATAATGATTGGTGTGAATTTGGAGAAAAAAATGCATAATTCAAATTTATAAATTATTTAAATAATTGTATACCTTGATAGTAAGTAAAACTTTTAATATGTAAATGTATTTGATATTGTAGTGTGAGAATTGAGGGGTGAGTGTAAAGTGGTGTTTGCTTCTTTACTTTTTGTTTTCGAAAACTTTTAGTGAGTTAATCTTTTAATCGTTCAGACATTTTGAACGTTCAAATTGTTTATTTTTTTTCTTTCATTAAACACAATCAAATGTAAAATCATTTTAAAGGTCTAGATTTGAGAAGACTATCTAAAAGCCTTTTATATGGCATTTAATTATCTTTAAATCATAGTATCTTATAAAACATTGTATGTACTTTTTTTATATTAATTTTTTAAGTAATATAAATTTTAAAACATGTTGTACAAGTCAATTAAACATCTTTTATACATTTTTTCATCAATAAATTTTTAAGTAATACGAAATTTAAAACATGTTGTACAAGTAAATTAACCATTTTATAAACCATCTTATGCACTCTCTTGCCAATCAATTAAACATTATCATCACTTTTTTAAAATATATTTTAATTAATAAATGTTATAAAACATATTTAATAAGTACACATTAATTAATCTATTAAACACTCTATTAAATAATATTTTAAAGATATTCTTAAATAATAAATACATCTTATTATACATATTGTACAACTATTAAAACACACAAAAAAACTTCATATAAAACATATGGTTTTAAAATCAAGATAGGTCAATTGGTTTAATAATGAACCGAAGAATACCAATCAAAACTTATACAAATGAGTAAACCAAGCTTGACCGAAATAATTCTTTTACCTTTTTTTCGATTGATCACATGGTACTTATCGACACATCGTACAGATAACCTGCTAATTATATATTGTTCAGTTCGTGACTAGTTTCCAATCTTTATTCCATATTATAATATATATTAATTCTTGTTGCGTACGACGTCGTAAAACACTTACTAATGTCATTTCATTCATATGTGATTGTCGTTTAAGAGATCCCCACCAGCTCAGCAAATAATAAATAATAAAACCAATTTACAAAACAGTCCCTCTCTCTATGGAATGTGTTACAAAAATAACATTGGTGACTTTTAAATATCTACATCTTTTTCGTGCATCATATTTTATTTATCAAATATGGAGCGTAAATCTATCGATTCTTTCGAGGGAAAAAATACCATTAAAAATACCGTCTAATTACGAACCAAACGAGCCCAATATTGAAATGCTTCTGACACACGTATGATTTTATAAAAAAGGTTGAAACTTAATACACCTTTAATTTTTTATATCAAAATAGTCATTGAAGTTATTCGTTCCTTACAAAGCCAGTTATTGAAGCGAACGATCTTTCGTAATATTCGTCTGCTATAATCATTAGTCAGGGCCGTCTCGTGGATTTCGGAGGCCCTGTGCCGTGATTGTAAAAGAGGCCTCTCGAAAACAAAAAGAATTAAGAAGTCATTCGGCCTCGTTTCTCGTTGAACTTTTTATTTATCTAGACCATTTATACCGTCTCGTGAATTGTAAAGTCGTATGCGAAAATAAAACCCCAGATCTATGAAACTTTATACAAACATTAATTTTATAGAATCTTTCTAAAACTATTATAAAATTTGGAAAAAGATCCTATCAAGTTGAAGCCAAATTGATTGGTAAAGTTTTTAATCACAACAAAGATAAATACATGTGGGCCTTATGTATTTCACTAAAAAAAACTTTTATATATTTTTCTAGATCAATCAAGTTGCTTTCAACTTGAGAGGATTTTGATCCATAAAATTTATTAGAATAGCTTCTAAAAATATGTTTGGCCATTTTTAACAGTAGCTCCAAATTAAAGGGAGAAGTGTTGAATGCGTAAACCTCTAGTAACTTTTGAAATTGAAACTAAAAAAATAAATAAATAATATAAAAGCTATTAATTTTAATGGGCCAAATACAGATAACTTAAAAGTTATCATCTTCTTCACCAACGTTGTTCCATCTCTGTCTTATCTACACAACAAAATCGAGAAAATTGAGGCCCATCTAAAAATGTGGCCCTGTGCCACCGCACCTGTAGCACACCCCTATCACCGGCCCTGTTAATCCTATATCTTTCGCCGCGAAACGCGAGCTATATATCTCGTTTTAATTACATATCGTTCATTTCGTGACTATTTTTCAGAAAAAAATCTTCAATTCATTTGACAATATCTTGTTTACTTGGATTGGAAGGGCTGCTGATGTCACAACTAATACAGGATAAAAAAAAATAGCTGCAAGGACTTTTAATATATCACAAAAACAATGTTTTTAACGCTTATGCGATGGGTTTTTCTCATTATATAGCAATTCATGACGTTTTATTTTTACGTTGCTATATTATGTAAAATTTATGATTTAAATGTTTGGATGTGTGTGTAGGAAACGGTGTATACTTTTATTAAAATCAGATTATAATTAATAAAATTAACAGAATATAAAGATAGAAAATAATAACAGTTATCAAGAAATCAATAAAACTAAGACGAGGCACGTGTTTAACACGCTTCCTTTAAAACAGATTCGTCGTCTGTTTCTCATGGTACAACGTCCAAAGCTGTTGTACAGCCGGACTAAACAAACTTGCCTGAAAGATCACGGAAGCCTTGCGTGTTTCTGATCGATGAGCTGCTGGAAAACGAACTGGTAATGGAGTAAAGAAAAAGCTGCGTTTTTCTGATATTGAAAACTGAATGAGAATGATTTATTTTATAGCTAATTCATGTCTTGGTCACCAAGACAGAATATATGCTTCTAAAATAATCAGACATACAAATCTGTTAAAAATAAACACGATTTGAATATATTTTACAAACACAGGAAAATTTTGTCATGACTTAATAAGAAAGTCTATATCTATTCCTTAAATAGATGTACATAATTTTCTGGAAACAAAAATTGAATTTGCAGCAAAAAAGATACCGAAATCTGCCCGCACCCAAGCCTGTTTTCGGAGCTGCATTCGTGTCCGCAGGTCGCACGCTCGTGCACAAGTTAAGTAGCTTCGAACCCGTTTTTATCCTAGAAATCTCACTTTCTGCACCCCCCTGCGCGCGCGTAGGCGTGGGAGTAAAAACCCACAAATGAATATTGTAGGGTAGAAACTAGGATTTCCTTATAAACATGTTTTCACTTCATGTTTCAAGCGATGTGGGACAAAAATATTTTCCAAATATTGTGTTTTACGTGACTCACTTTGAGACACGATATCTCATTCATATTAACTCCATATTGGACATACTTTAGCTCGTTGCGATGCTCTCTTCGAGGAGAACGCAAAGCTACTAAGTACTACGAATATATATAACATATACATATATAAAATTATGTCCAAAGTATTGCAAAAACCATATTTTGCAAACCATTTTCCAACAATCCCCCACATGAATGGGAATCGGTCGAAAACACACGAAAGTTTCGGCAAAATTTCTGCGGTTAAGTCCTGCATAGGATAGGTAGGTGTAACCCTTTGAACCTTCCTTTGTGAGATGCACTTAGTCTCCTAGATCTGAGTAGGCGCGATGTCCTTGAACTCAGCCTCTGTTTACGTAGACGACAATACACACTCACACAAGACTCTCCCTGACCTTGTCAAGTCCTCATAGTCGTGTTCGTTATGGTCATGAACACTCGCCTGGTTCTGCAAGAGCTCTTAGAAATTGCGCCCCCATAATTTCCTTCGAAGTGACCCCACTTCTCTCTCACATAGGTGATTTCATCTTGAATCATTAAAAACATATGTTTTATGATTTCATCTTGAATCATTATGCTTTATGATTTCATCCTGAATCATTAAGCCATATGTTTAACCTCTCAACAAGTCACATTGTTCTAGGAATGGACTAGGAAAGTTCCTGTATTAATTAACTCCCCCACATTGACGTGACTTCCCCCACATTTCTATGATTAGGTTGTCCTATTGAACCCAGATCTTGGGATCTCCAGTCAATTGGGTTAGGTTTTCCTTCATAGAAACTCATTCCTTCAAGGGCTTTAGTCCCATTCCTTTAGACGACTTCCTACTAACTCTCTACTTAAGCCTTTCGTAAGCGGATCCGCAATGTTATCCTTTGACTTCGCATAGTCAATTGAGATAACTCCTGTTGAGAGTAGTTGTCGTACCGAATTATGTCGACGACGGATATGTCTGGACTTTCCATTATACATTGTGCTATGAGCTCTGCTAATTACCGATTGACTATCACAATGTATACTAATGGTCGTTACCGGTTTAGGCCACCTGGGTATGTCCTCTACGAATTGACGTAGCCATTCCGCCTCTTCTTCGCATTTATCTAACTCGATAAATTCTGACTCCATCGTGGACTTAGCTATTACAGTTTGCTTGGAAGACTTCCTAGATATAGCGGCCCCTCCCAGTGTAAAAACATATCCACTGGTCGATCTAGAATCCTTTATGTCAGATATCCAATTTGCATCACTGTATCCTTCAATAACAGATGGATATCTAGCATAATTCAGTCCATAATCACGACTGTATCTCAAATAATGAAGTACCCTAGTCATAGCTTTCCAATGTGCATCACTTGGATTACTAGTATATCTACTCAGCCTGCTAACAGCATATGCTAAGTCAGGTCGGGTACATGTCATCAAATACATTAACATGCCAATAATTCTTGAATACTCTAATTGGGCAACACCTGCGCCTCTATTTTTAGATAGATGCAAACTGGTGTCAATTGGATTTCTAGCTAGGCCGGAATCCCCCGCATTATGAGTATTAAGAATTTTGTCCACGTAATGTGCTTGACTTAATGCAAGTCCACTTTGAGTTCGTATGATCTTTATTCCAAGGATCACATCAGCCAAACCCATATCTTTCATGTCAAACTTTGATTTCAACATGTCTTTAGTAGACTTGGTCATCTTGTCGTTACTGCCAACGATAAGCATATCATCGACATAAAGACACAAGATTACATATCCACTATTTGTTTCTTTGACATAAACACACTTGTCGCATTCATTAATTTTGAATCCACCCTCTAGCATGGCGTGATCAAACTTTTGATGCCATTGTTTTGGAGCTTGCTTTAAGCCATACAATGACTTAACAAGCCTACAAACTTTGCTCTCTTGTCCAGGATCCATGAAACCCTCGGGTTGGTTCATGTATATTTCTTCTTCTAAATCTCCATTTAGAAAAGCCGTTTTCACATCCATTTGGTGAACTTCTAAATTTCTTAATGCGACAATAGCAAGAATCATCCTAATAGAAGTTATTCGCGTAACAGGCGAATAAGTATCAAAGTAATCTAGACCTTCGTTGTCTAAAACCTTTAATCACCAATCTTGCTTTATACTTATCAATGGTGCCATCAGCTTTCATCTTCTTCTTGAAGATCCATTTATAGGCTAGTGGTTTACAACCAGGAGGTAAATCCACGAGCTCCCAAGTATGATTTTGTAAAATAGACTCTATTTCACTATTAATCGCTTCTTTCCATCGAGGCCCTTCTGAGGAATTTACAGCTTCTTGATAAGAAGTGGGTTCATTTTCTACCATAAAAGAGACAAAATCGGGTCCAAATGATTTCTCGGTTCTCGCTCGTTTGCTTCTTCTAGGTTCAACCTCTTCTTCCTCGGGTTGATCTTGTCTCTCATCTTGGAGATCATTATCATCTCGTTGTCTCTTATCATGGACGACTGCATAATCTATTCTAGATGTGCTTCCATTTTCATTCTTTAAACAAGGAAATATGTTTTCAAAGAAGGACGCATTCCTTGATTCCATAACTGTGTTCTTATGTATACCTGGATTTTTCGAATCATGTACAATGAAACGATACGCACTGCTATTCTTAGCATATCCAATAAATATACAATCCACAGATTTAGGTCCAATCGTTTGGGCCTTAGGTGTCGGCACAACTACCTTGGCTAGACACCCCCACACTCGTAAGTACTGGTATGATGGTTTTCTTCCCATCCATAGTTCATATGGGGTTTCCTCTTTATCCTTACGAGGTATCTTGTTTAAAAGATAAGTAGCCGTTAGAATGGCTTCCCCCCACATGTCCCGGCTCAAACCAGAACTTAACAACATGGCATTAACCATTTCTTTCAAGGTACGGTTCTTCCTTTCGGCAATACCGTTTTGCTGAGGTGAATAAGGAGCAGTAAACTCGTGTCTAATTCCATGTTTCGCACATAGATCAACAAAAGGAGACACATATTCACCTCCTCTATCACTTCGTACAACCTTGATTTTCCTACCAAGTTGATTCTCAACTTCGGTTTTATATAGAACAAACTTGTCTATAGCTTCATCTTTACTTTTCAACAAGTAAACGTAGCAGTACTTTGTGCAATCATCAATAAACGTGATGAAGTACTTATTGCCACCTTTTGTGGGTAGTGATTTCAAATCACATATATCTGTGTGTATCATATCAAGTGGTTCGGTTTTTCGTTCAACCGATTTAAAAGATGATCTTGTAAGTTTGGCTTCGACACAAGTTTCACACTTATAATTTGAATCAATATGAAAATTTGGTATGCCACTTAATTTAATCAAACGACGCATTGAATTAAAATTAACATGTCCAAGACGGCCATGCCACACATTAGAAGACTCAATCAAGTAAGCAGAAGAATTCATTTTATTGATAGCATTCTTAACAACTATTACATTGAGCTTAAACATACCATTCAGGGCATACCCCTTACCAACATACATTTGATTCTTAGAAAGTACAACTTTATCAGACTAAAAAACAAGACGAAAACCAAACTTATTCAAAAGCCATCCGGACACAAGATTCTTACGAATCTCCGGAACATACAAGACTTTAGTCAACTTGAGCTCTTTCTCGGATGTCATTTTCAAAATAACATCTTCTTCGCCCTTGATATCAGCAGTTGCAGAGTTGCCCATGTACATCTTCTCTCTATTGTCAATAGCTCTGAAAGAGTGAAACATACTCTTGTCAGCACACACATGACGGGTTGCCCCAATATCAACCCACCAATCATTATTATTAGAACCTACCAGGTTAACTTCAGAAATCATGGAAACGACATCAGACACCATAGCAATCATGTCCACATTATCATTCACCATATTAGCCTCGCGTGGAGTCACCCGCTTTGGCACTTTGCAATTAGCAGCACGATGACCTGGCTTGTCACAGTTGAAGCAATTTCCTTGGAACTTCTGCTTTGTAATTCCACCTTTAGGAGCAAGGTACTCAGACTTCCCTTTTCTCTTCTTGTCATTCTTCCCTTTGCCAAAGCTCTTGCCTTTAGACTTTGAAGAAGACGAACCATGCTCAACCATATTTTCCTTGGCAGAATCAGGTGTATAAGTGTTTTTCTGAGCCAGCTTGTTGTCCTCTTCAATACGAAGACGAACAATCAAGTCTTCAACAGTCATCTCCTTTCGCTTATGCTTCAAGTAGTTTTTAAATTCTACCCAGCTTGGAGGTAACTTTTCAATGATAGCAGCAACTTGGAAAGTTTCACTCAAAGTCATACCCTCAGCATGAATGTCGTGTAGCAAAACCTGCAGATCTTGAACCTGAGTTATCACACTCTTTGAATCAACCATCTTGTAATCCAAAAAACGAGCTACCACGAACTTCTTTGTACCAGCATCCTCGGTTTTGTACTTGCGTTCCAACGACTCCCATAATTCTTTTGCAGTCTTAGTCTTGTAGTACACATTGTACAAAGAGTCCACCAAACCATTCAGAATATAGTTGTGACACAAGAAGTCTGAATGTTTCCATGCTTCAACAGCTTGTACGGCTTGTTGATTTTCGGGTACACCTTCTTTAGGAGGTTCCACCTGAGGTACAGTCTCCTTTAAGAACTTCGCAAGGTTCAAAGTAGTGAGATAGAAGAACATCTTCTGCTGCCACCTCTTAAAATTTTGTCCATTGAATTTTCTGGTTTTTCAGCATGATTAGCAACCGTGTGGGTAACTGGCGCAGCTGTTACTTTCACAGTAGTAGTTGTAGGAATTTCAGGAATGCTAGTAGACATTCTGAAAGATCAAAGAAGATCAAAACACAAACAGTTAGACAACTGTTATAATTCTGTATATAAGAAATTCAATCGTGATCTTTATATACTTATAGTGGATCTGCTTCAAAGAAACTCAATCTTGGTTTCGATGAATCAGATGAATTTATCAAATATATATCAGTTTAACAGAAACACAATCTTGGTTTCAATAAACTGATTAGAACAACTGCTAAAAAAAACCTTATCTGTTAATAAAATTTGTAAATTAAAACTGATTTCCAGTGAAACTCAATCCTGGTTTGGGCAGAAACAGTTTATAAATAAATCTGATAAAATTATTAATCCGATTTAATAAAAGTTTTAATTCTGTTAAACAGAATCTGTTTTAAGATTGTAGGAAACGGTGTATACTTTTATTAAAATCAGATTACAATTAATAAAACTAACATAATATAAAGACAGAAAATAATAACAGTAATCAAGAAATCAGTAAAACTAAGACGAGGCACGTGTTTAACACGCTTCCCTTAAAAAAAATTCGCCGTCTGTTTCCCAGGGTACAACGTCCAAAGCTGTTGTACAGCCGGACTAAACAAACTTGCCTGAAAGATCACGGAAGCCTTGCATGTTTCTGATCGACGAGCTGCTGAAAAACGAACTGGTAATGGAGTAAAGAAAAAGTTGCGTTTTTCTGATATTGAAAACTGAATGAGAATGGTTTATTTTTGATTGTAGGATAAAACACGACTCTTGTTTAGGAAAACAAAAAGAACGTATATGAGCGATAAGTATCGACGAGTGATTTAGGAAAACCACAAGTAATGACCCACAATCAAATAAAATGAGAGTAGAAGTTCGTTTCCCAAGGAGGTATGGTGTTGTGAATTAACTTGTATGTATTTGAGATTAATATTTGGAAGAAAGGGGATGAGAGGATGAAAAGACGGATACGCTAAAATTAAACTACGACGTAAACGTAAAACCGTGAAAAACTACTCAAATTAAAAATTATTATACTACCAAAAACAAAATATCAAAAAGGCTAAAAACAAGTCTTAAATAATATAAACAAAGATACAAATCCAACAAAGATATTTTAAAACCTTTTATTAATTAAATAATTAATTTTAAATGCTAATTAAAGCCCTAAAATTAAATTTAACTAATTCAAATGTCTAAAATATGATTTTATTGAATAATCACTTAACTTATATTATTAGAAGACTAAAAAGTAATTTTCTAAAAATTAAAAGCTATTAAAACTATTTTTAAAACTCTAAAAATGATTAAAAATGATTAAAACCTAATTAAGCTTAAAATAATTATAAAAATAAATCTAAAAGTTATAAAAATAATCTAAAAATGGAAATAGTCCTAATTAATGATAAAGAATCTAAGAAAAATGAAAAAGAAAGAAAAATGAAATTTTGAAAAATTATTAATAAAATATTATTAAAATAATACTAAAAAATAAAAGTTTCTAAAATTTGAAATAAAAAATTTATAAAAATCCTAAATAATATAACTAAGAGAAAAACACAAATTATAGCTCCTAAACCTTTTTTAATAATTTTATAAAAATCTTTAAAGTTTATAAAAAACCTTAAAATATTATAAAATTAAAAATAAATGTTTTTGAGACCAAAATAAGATGTAAACCTCAAAAATATATTTAAAAAGCTTAAAACTATTTTTCCTAAAAATTTAAAATCTTTTTGGTATTTTTTAATGAATTAATAAGAAACGTCTATTAAATAAATTCTAATAAATAAACTAATTAAAGGAAAATTATGAAAATAGCCTAGAAAAATCTGTAAACTTAATTAGATTCTAGGAAAAATGAAATAAGCAAAAATGAGAAGCAAATAAGCTGGAAATAAGATAAATAAGCCACGGCTTTATTAAATAAGCTAGAAACCAATAGACTTTAAGTAATAGCCCTTTCACTTCTATACACAAGATTAATGCTAGCACACTGGTAAGAGCCTTGAACCCTCCAACGAGAGGTCAGGGGTTCGAAGCCAGGCTAGTGGATTTTTTTGCTATTTATTTTTTATTTTTATTTTTTCTTTTTAAAACAACTGGTGACACTAAACAAGCTTATAAACCAATTCCACTTTCCTTTTTAGCCAAGATTAGATCAAAAATTCAATCACAAACGTGACAGACTTGGACTGATGAACACAAGCTTGTTGGCTTGGTGTTCTTGCTTTTTGACTAGGCCAAGAGGACTTGGCAATGCTTACTTGGTGATTATTATGGACAATGGGGGGGGCACCCTTGAGCTTATTGAAGCTCAAGGAGTCAATAACACACAAATAAAACACTAATCACACACAGGATAAGCAAATCAAGCACACCTTAGCTTATGCAAGTTTCTGATAAGATAGAGCAGATTAGTGGGCTGTTTAAGCTTATAACTAACTCCCTAGTGTGATTCAAAGCTTTAACTTAAACACACAAACTCACAAACATAAGCACAATCAATAGCAACAACTCTTAATCCCTAAACCTAACAAGATTATAAGATCTAAGCACCAAAATTTGATCAAAAACAGGCAGATTGAGAACTAGCAGATTTTTGAACTTACTTTTCTCTTTAAAGCACACAAATCTGTTTCAAATCTCTTCTAATTCTACTAACAACTAACTAGCAACCTATCTTAACTATTTTTAAACCTTCTAACACCTTTTAAATCCACTAATCAAATCTTATGTCCTGCTAAAACCTAATGCCAAACACCACTTTATTTTGATTAAGCAACTTTTATCTAATCAAAACACCATAAAACTTAATCAAACTGTTCCAATTAGCATCCAATATGTATACCAACACAAATGAACACTAATCATGCAATTTAAACACACTTAATCACCAGATCAAACCAGATCACATGAACACTTATTTTCTGAAATTTGAACAAGGAAAAAGGTTTATACCTTAGGGCTTTACATCCAAAGCCCTAGAGGATGTAAATCCTCCTCCCTACCAGCCCGGGCTGGTGCTGAACACAAATCAACAAGCTTTCACAACCTGCTTAAGAACAAAATCAAAGAAAATACACAATAATACAATATATGATATTATTCTGTTTACTTTTTTCTTTTATACTTAACCTTCCAAAAACTTTTCCAAAACTTCTTAACACGTTTTCTTAACCCTAAAATCACCAATTAACACTGATTTCTTAACATCAAAACCTTGGACAGATTCTTACCAAAATCTTCCAATTTTCAAAACCTTAAATGATTTTTGAACCACAAAATTACTTCACCAAAATAACAATGGAACTCAGAATCAATCTCCCTCACAACACACAATCTTTTAAAAACAATAAAAAAGGAATTATAATTGAATTTTTCAAAAAACCAAACTTTTTATTTCTTTAAAAAGGAATTACAAGTGAGAGACTTGAAACTGGAACAAAGGGTCACCCACAGGTTGGGGCCTCTTTTATACTAAGCTAAGAAGGATCTAGAATCCAAATAACTAAACCCTAATCACTAAGAAAATCCCAAATATGCCCTTGAACGGTTTTGAGTGGTGAGCTGTCCTTTTTGATCTCTACCCTTCATTTATGCGTTGTGGCTAAGCAATAAACCGTGGCCCTTGATTTAGGACACGTCATGTGCCTTGGAGCCAAAGGAATGCTCCTATTGGTGGACGGGGTATTGGGGGTTTGGTACACATGCGTGGGATTGGGTAGTTTAGGAGTGGGAAGAGTTTTAGGTAGTGTGAATTACACGTGTGAGAGGTTAATTGAGTTTTACCCATGGTTAAGTGAGGGTAAGTTCTGGGCTGTAAGAATGATGAACAGTAAGTTCTTGAATCCGAAATTGGGGGTGGTAAAGTGTTAGGCGCCTTTTTAGGATTTGAATGTTTCAGTTGGCACATTTGGTCCCTCTCTTTTGTTCTTTTTGGCATATCAAGTTTTCAAGCCCTAAAACCCGTTTTACTTTGTAAATAACTTTCCCCACTTGACATTTTTGGCACAAGACTTTGTAAAAGGCTTATCAAGGGTTGTTTTTGACATTTTAGGATATTTCAAGGGCTGTTCTTGGACTTTGATGATCTTCAAAGGTCTTCATTGTGTCTTTCACTTCATGAGGGACCATAGTTGACAAATTTGATTTGTTGAGGGACCAATCTTGTCATTTCTTCAAAGTTGAAGGACCTTTTTGTAATTTTGACAAACTTAAGGGACCAAACTTGTAATTATTAATATACAAGGGTTTTAAGTGTCATTTATTCATTCTTGGATGATCAATCTTGTTTGTCTTCAAGTCTTCAAGGGTATTTTGATGAAAATTCCATGATTAGGGCCCGGTTCTTTGTACGGCTTCGTTTCTCGTGTCCGTTTTTCCTTGTATCTTGTGATCTTTTGTCTTTTTCACGATATCCATACCTAAAATACACAAGTAAACAAACACAAGCATATATATGGTATTTTATGACATTTTTATGCATTTAAAGCCCGAAAAGAACGATGAGATCATGTATAAATGCCATCTCATCACTCCCCCATACTAAGCCATTGCCGTGCCCTCACGCAATGCTAGAATAAAGTATCTAAGCATCACCAAAGTTCAGTTTTATTAACCTTTATTGAAGAGTAAAAGACTTGCAACATACTACGAGATTGTGTAAAGACATAATGTATGATTTTCATCACCAAAATGTGACATTTAGGGTCACAGAATAGAAACAAGTTAATGTCCCTTAGAGTAAATTTCGTCATCCTTGATTGTCATACATTCCATGCTAAGTGCAAAAACAAGATCATTGTTGGTACAAGTCACAATGCTAACACTACTCATACGTTCAAATTGTGTAATACTTTTTCTCCCCGCAATCCTAGTTATTATAAAAGAAATGGGTTACTAGCATTTTTTTATCTAATTGTCATGGATCACAAGTGATTCATATTGACTTATTTGAGTAGTTATTAGTCCGAAAGCAAAGTAGCACGATTTGATCAATAGTTAGCCGAAGGACAAAATCTTTTAAAACGGCTTCTCGTGTATCTCCTTAAGTTCATATCTTGGCATAACTCGTTTCACGATTTGAGACCTTTCTCGGACCGATATTTGGCATGTACTTCATACTTCAAATCTTGGGAAGACGTTCTTGAAATTATGGTCTTCTCTTCATATATTTGGAATTTCTTCACTTGACGTTTTTTGAGAGATTCTTCATATAGGACCACGACTTCATCATTTTTCTTCAATCTTTACTTTGGATTTTGATATACAACGATCCGCCTCCTTTTCGGACTTAGATATATTTATCCTCATACCTTGTTAGGGTCTTTTTGGATAGACTTTCTCCATTCTTTAGGGGAGTAATTGCTTCTCGTCGTGTGTCTCGATCCTTCATATTGATTTTGGAACAATGATACTTCACATCATCTTTGGATCTTTAGCAAAAATAGAGCTCCTCATGCCTTGTTAGGGCCTTTTTGGATGATCGCCAATCTTCGCGTCCCGCTTCAATAAGTTATGCCTTGGCTATGAACTCTATTCAACCCCGAGCAACTTTTAAACGATCTTGCGCTAGAGGCTAAGTAATCTTTCAAATCGTACGACCTTACTTATTGCAATTATGATTTATTCCTAATGCATTGATCTTATGGGAAGAAAAAGCCACAATTAAAAACATATGAGTTTTTGAAAGAACACTTTCATGTTCTACGTTTAGCATGATCACTTGTCTAACTCTATCATTTCTCGTTCTTCACTATATAAAGACCTCTAATTAAAGAGACTCGTGAATACTTAGCCGTGCAAGTCAAAATTAAGCCAAATTTGGATTAGCTTTCATTAAGACTATATCAAATCAAAGTTTTGGGTTTTCAAGCCACCTATAGGATCTTGCACTTTCTTGGACTTTTTCAAGTTTAGAGAATGCGTTTTAAAGTTCCCTTGATAAGTGACTTTCTAGAATCAATTATAGGAACTTGCGAAAAGTTCTTGTTCTTAACCCGAATGAATTAAGACTTTCGCGTTTTAAAGCTCCCTATATAAAAGTCTAGCAAAACTTGAATTGAGCGGGTTAAGGAATGTAAATGGCTCCAAATGCCCATCAAGTCAAAAATTAACTCTTATTCTACCCATCGGAAAATATACATTCGTGTCTTAAAAACACTTATGAAAACTAAGAAAAATTTTAAAATTTGGCCATTTTTAGCCTTATTAGCAAAACAAACATTGAAAGTTGGAAAACGTGAGGGCGTAGCAAAGCAAGTACCTATTTACCCCCCCATACTAAAAGTAAACATTGTCCTCAATGTTTTGAGTCTAAAGGTGGAGCACCCCCATACTAGAGACGAAGAGTCGAATGCTTAGGATCTAGCATGGAAAGGGTGATCAACAATATATCTAAAGCCGTTTATTAATTATGCTAAGAGATATTTGTTAGAACAATAAAGGATATGTCATGGAATCGTGAAAAACTTCTTCAAACGAACGATGGAGGCTCACGTAAACGAACACGAGAGTCTTCAATCGTAGACGATGATGATGATCTAGATAACACAATCACAAACAACCACGAGACAATGAGTTGGAAGGGTACAAGTCCCCTTATTAGTGAATATAAAACATAAAGATAAGCATGGGATCTCCCCCACGAGGCACCTCGTTTTTGATTACCGAGTCGTGAGCTCGACTCGATCCCCTCAAAATGTGAACATTTAGGGAAATCATGGTGTGGTCAAAGGGGCTTACATGATAAACAAGGCCCAAAAAACAACCGGTATAAAGGACTAAGTCCTTAGATGATGCAAAATACCGGGGTCGAAGATGGCGTTCTCGTTTTTATTGGAAAAACAACTCAACGCCACTTCAACATGTGCCATAAACTCAAAGAGATTGAAGAAAATAGATGAGAAGTAGAAGGGTGAGACAATTGGTAAGACAAACGTTTGAGCTACTCGAGGTAGACTCGCACCAAGCAAATAGATATAGTTTCCATTTATTGCATCGGTGGAAGACCGAGATTTCCCTTTACATGAAATTCCGGGATCGAATATCTCGTCCTCGGTGGACAAGGATGAGGGAACATAAGGGGCTTCCCCCATACTAGGACCACACAAAACATCGTCAAAAGGAGTAGACGAGTTTGTAGCAACCAAATCACGTGGTGATGACGGAGTTAGATTTGTAGAAAAATCAATTAAATCACATTTAAGATCTTTTTCCTTTTTATCTTTTAAACTCTCCTTATGAAAACCCTTTTTGATTATGTCGAAAATATTCGGTGTTTCTAAGACGATGTTAGTTACACTAAAAATTCTCACATTTTGAAACCGTTTTGGTTTTGGTGGTGGCAAGTTCTCAAAACGTTTATCGACGAAGAAAACCTCCCCATCGGGGCCAACATATTCATCATCCGAAAGTTCTTTCGTAGAAACCGGCAACTTTTCAACACTTTTCAAGAACGAATGTTCGAGATGAGGCGAAGGATTTTTCGATTCAAGTGTTGACGGTTTCTTCTTTGTAGGCTTAGTACTCATAACCTCCACCGGCGGAGGAAATGGTAAATTGTTTTTGGAGACATTCCCTAAAACTCTTGGTGAAAATTCTTTGCAAACGACATTGGTCGAGTCACCATGGTTTAAAGTTGCAATAGAATATACATGAGAAAGATTGGAGTTTTGTGTTGCATTGATGACAAGTTCTTCTTCATTGAAACGAAGGGTGATTTTTCGAGCATGAACATCGATAAGTGCTCGTGATGTATCCAAAAATGAACGACCCAAAATGAGAGGAACTTTTCGATCGATGGGAATGTCTACAACGATAATGTCAACGGGATAGTAAAACTTTCCGACTTTAACGAAAACGTCCTCGGCTACTCCACATGCCATGATCGTAGAATGATCGGCCATCTCGATGGACATGTTCGAAGGAGTAAGAGCCGGAAGCGAAAGCGATTTGAAAATCTCGAGAGGCATTAAATTAATACTAGCGCCAAGATCGGCCAAGGCGTAGCATTCCTCCATATCTTGTATAGCACACGGAATCAAAAATTTACCGGGATCACCGACTTTTTGTGGTATGCGGCTTAGAAAAACCGATGAACAACTAGACGATTGTTGTAACTTTTCTTTGTTGTTTAGCATACTTTTGAAGTTTGCGGCGAATCGAGGCATCATGATTAAAGCATCGGCAAAACTTATGTTAAAATGCAAATCACGAAACATTTTCATGAATAGCTCAAATTGATAATTGTTCCTTTCTTGTGCTTTCTCTTTGTTTCATCTCGAAGGGTAGGGTAAAGGTGGTGTGGGTTGGTCATTAGGCAACGGCTTTGGAAACTCGGGTTCCATTATGGGTATTGGTTCAACCGTAGGTGTGGTTTGAGCGGTACTTCGTGGGATTGTAATATGCTCCTTTTCGACCATCACCTCGGGTTCTTCCTCGATTTCCTTCTCCGTAGAAGTACTTGGACGAGAGATTGGTTCCTTGAAAGTTTTACCACTACGAGTAGCAACAACCTTCAATTCTCCCCTCGGGTTGTTAATGGTATCACTAGGAAGACCACCCGAAGAAGAGGGCTTACACATGATAGCTTCAAACATCTTACCCATTCGGTCCTCAAATTTTGATTGCCTAGCATCCGCTTTCAATAACTCTTGCTTAATCTCATGTTGTCCTAATTCCATCTTTTGTTGGTTTTGTTGAAGACGTTGGACATTTCCTTCCATTTTATTTGCATGAGTTTTAAGTTCATTAGCAAGTTCATTCTTAAGCTCGTTTTTCAACTCGGATCTTAAGCTAATCATCTCACGTTGCATATTATCAAATTTTGCATCATTTGCTTTTGCATAATCTAAAAATTCTCCTTGCAAATTTTTCGTGTGAGCATTTTGAAAACCTTGTGTAGTGTTTTGAAAATCACGGTTTGGGTTTTGATTAGAGATTTGTCCATTCCCACTTTGATAATTCCCTTTGTTGTAATTGCGTGTGTTGCCTTGGTAATTACCTTGGTTGTTGTTTCGATAATTATTAACATTTTGATTTGGTGGAGCTTGATTTTGGCGGGAACCTTGGCCGTTTTGGTTGTAAGTTCCCGTTGCTACATAAGCACTCGAAGTGTTACCATCCGCGGTAATGCACTCGGAAAGATCATGAGCTCCTCCACACGATAAACAACTCTTAGCAACCGCTTTAACCGAAGCGGAATTGGAAGCTTCTTGAGCCTTCCAATGGGACATTAGATTAGCAAATCTATCAAAAAACCGATTTTCCTCATTAGCTTCATCATGTAAGGCATTAATGCTACGAGACGATTGTGACGAAGATGACGAACCCATATTGGCAACACTCGGTGTGTTACGAGGGCTATAAACCTTAGATCGATTTTCAATGATTTGTAAAGCCTCATTTGTCGTCTTGCACAAAAAATTACCACCCGCGGCGGCATTCAAAGAATCTCGTTCATGATCATTAAGCCCATTATAAAAGGTATCAATTTGATGCAATTCCGAAAAATCATGGTGAGGACATTCATGTAACATCTCCTTAAATCGTTCCCATGCCATTGAAAAACTTTCATTGTTACGTTGCACAAATCGTGAAATCTCATTTTTTAAGTGTGTTGTTTTCGATGGTGGAAAAAACTTGTTCACAAACTTAGAAACGAGATCGGCCCATGTCAAAATCGAATTTGGCGGTTCTTTCTCGAGCCAAATTTTTGCGGGTCCATCCAACGAATATGGAAACAACATCATCTTAATGGCGTCATGCGGAACATCCTTAAATTTGCTAGTGGCGGTGAGACGGTTGAAATTCCTAATATGGTAATGCGGGTTGTCTTTCTCGTGACCTCGAAACTTGTTTGCTTGTAGCATCGACATTAAACCCGTCTTAATCTCGAAATTCTCCGCAAGGATGGCGGGAATAACAATAGTTTCTCCAAAACCCTCGGTGGGTGCTTGTAGCAACTCCATCATAGTACGATTAGCCATTACGACTTCTTGTTCTATAATAGGTTCAACAATTGGAGGTTCTTCAACAATCAACGATCCTTGATTTGCTTGCTTTTGGAGACGTTTACGAGCTCGTTTAGCTTGATTACGAGTGATCATAAACTACACGAAGAATGGGAGGTGAGCAAAGAAGATTCTTTTTGGTTGTTTTGTGGATTTTCAATTTTTTTGTGTTTTTGATGATATTTAATTTTTTTTGGATTTTGGTGTATCTTCGTAGACAACAATCTACAAAATCTCTCCTCGAATCAAACTCTTGATTAAATAAGCCTCAAAGGAATGAAAACGATCACGTGGAGTGAACGCCTTCGAATGACTTTAGAACTTTGGTGAAAACCAAATTGTTCACGAGGGTTTAATCACAAAGAAAACCAAGCAAATATAGTATACGTATTAATACTTTGGGCGGCAAAACCCTCGATTAGCCTTCAATGTCAAAATACTCACAAGCAAGCGGGGAAACGAGGCGGCGCGAAGCACTTAAGAGCCTTTTTCCTTAGGGTATATTTTATAATACCCGCCTTATACCCACCTTATAGTTTGTATTTTTCAAAATCGAGCTTCACGAAAGTATTTATCTATTTTTGCCTTTTCTTTTTGTTTGAGATTCGAATACAATAATTAGGAGATCAAATCCCAATTAAGGTTGTGTTTTCACACTTTTGGAGATATTGTATATTGATTGTGATACTTAATACAATATATTAATAATATTCACAAAGAAAAACCAAGAAAATCGATAATACGTGTTAAGGGAGTTCCACTTAACACAAATACTATTTATGGATAATATTAAAAACAAAAGTTTCCAAATTAAAGCACAACACACCTCCCCGGCAGCGGCGCCAAAAATGATTGTAGGATAAAACACGACTCTTGTTTAGGAAAACAAAAAGAACGTATATGAGCGATAAGTATCGACGAGTGATTTAGGAAAACCACAAGTAATGACCCACAATCAAATAAAATGAGAGTAGAAGTTCGTTTCCCAAGGAGGTATGGTGTTGTGAATTAACTTGTATGTATTTGAGATTAATATTTGGAAGAAAGGGGATGAGAGGATGAAAAGACGGATACGCTAAAATTAAACTACGACGTAAACGTAAAACCGTGAAAAACTACTCAAATTAAAAATTATTATACTACCAAAAACAAAATATCAAAAAGGCTAAAAACAAGTCTTAAATAATATAAACAAAGATACAAATCCAACAAAGATATTTTAAAACCTTTTATTAATTAAATAATTAATTTTAAATGCTAATTAAAGCCCTAAAATTAAATTTAACTAATTCAAATGTCTAAAATATGATTTTATTGAATAATCACTTAACTTATATTATTAGAAGACTAAAAAGTAATTTTCTAAAAATTAAAAGCTATTAAAACTATTTTTAAAACTCTAAAAATGATTAAAAATGATTAAAACCTAATTAAGCTTAAAATAATTATAAAAATAAATCTAAAAGTTATAAAAATAATCTAAAAATGGAAATAGTCCTAATTAATGATAAAGAATCTAAGAAAAATGAAAAAGAAAGAAAAATGAAATTTTGAAAAATTATTAATAAAATATTATTAAAATAATACTAAAAAATAAAAGTTTCTAAAATTTGAAATAAAAAATTTATACAAATCCTAAATAATATAACTAAGAGAAAAACACAAATTATAGCTCCTAAACCTTTTTTAATAATTTTATAAAAATCTTTAAAGTTTATAAAAAACCTTAAAATATTATAAAATTAAAAATAAATGTTTTTGAGACCAAAATAAGATGTAAACCTCAAAAATATATTTAAAAAGCTTAAAACTATTTTTCCTAAAAATTTAAAATCTTTTTGGTATTTTTTAATGAATTAATAAGAAACGTCTATTAAATAAATTCTAATAAATAAACTAATTAAAGGAAAATTATGAAAATAGCCTAGAAAAATCTGTAAACTTAATTAGATTCTAGGAAAAATGAAATAAGCAAAAATGAGAAGCAAATAAGCTGGAAATAAGATAAATAAGCCACGGCTTTATTAAATAAGCTAGAAACCAATAGACTTTAAGTAATAGCCCTTTCACTTCTATACACAAGATTAATGCTAGCACACTGGTAAGAGCCTTGAACCCTCCAACGAGAGGTCAGGGGTTCGAAGCCAGGCTAGTGGATTTTTTTGCTATTTATTTTTTTTTTCTTTTTAAAACAACTGGTGACACTAAACAAGCTTATAAACCAATTCCACTTTCCTTTTTAGCCAAGATTAGATCAAAAATTCAATCACAAACGTGACAGACTTGGACTGATGAACACAAGCTTGTTGGCTTGGTGTTCTTGCTTTTTGACTAGGCCAAGAGGACTTGGCAATGCTTACTTGGTGATTATTATGGACAATGGGGGGGCACCCTTGAGCTTATTGAAGCTCAAGGAGTCAATAACACACAAATAAAACACTAATCACACACAGGATAAGCAAATCAAGCACACCTTAGCTTATGCAAGTTTCTGATAAGATAGAGCAGATTAGTGGGCTGTTTAAGCTTATAACTAACTCCCTAGTGTGATTCAAAGCTTTAACTTAAACACACAAACTCACAAACATAAGCACAATCAATAGCAACAACTCTTAATCCCTAAACCTAACAAGATTATAAGATCTAAGCACCAAAATTTGATCAAAAACAGGCAGATTGAGAACTAGCAGATTTTTGAACTTACTTTTCTCTTTAAAGCACACAAATCTGTTTCAAATCTCTTCTAATTCTACTAACAACTAACTAGCAACCTATCTTAACTATTTTTAAACCTTCTAACACCTTTTAAATCCACTAATCAAATCTTATGTCCTGCTAAAACCTAATGCCAAACACCACTTTATTTTGATTAAGCAACTTTTATCTAATCAAAACACCATAAAACTTAATCAAACTGTTCCAATTAGCATCCAATATGTATACCAACACAAATGAACACTAATCATGCAATTTAAACACACTTAATCACCAGATCAAACCAGATCACATGAACACTTATTTTCTGAAATTTGAACAAGGAAAAAGGTTTATACCTTAGGGATTTACATCCAAAGCCCTAGAGGATGTAAATCCTCCTCCCTACCAGCCCGGGCTGGTGCTGAACACAAATCAACAAGCTTTCACAACCTGCTTAAGAACAAAATCAAAGAAAATACACAATAATACAATATATGATATTATTCTGTTTACTTTTTTCTTTTATACTTAACCTTCCAAAAACTTTTCCAAAACTTCTTAACACGTTTTCTTAACCCTAAAATCACCAATTAACACTGATTTCTTAACATCAAAACCTTGGACAGATTCTTACCAAAATCTTCCAATTTTCAAAACCTTAAATGATTTTTGAACCACAAAATTACTTCACCAAAATAACAATGGAACTCAGAATCAATCTCCCTCACAACACACAATCTTTTAAAAACAATAAAAAAGGAATTATAATTAAATTTTTCAAAAAACCAAACTTTTTATTTCTTTAAAAAGGAATTACAAGTGAGAGACTTGAAACTGGAACAAAGGGTCACCCACAGGTTGGGGCCTCTTTTATACTAAGCTAAGAAGGATCTAGAATCCAAATAACTAAACCCTAATCACTAAGAAAATCCCAAATATGCCCTTGAACGGTTTTGAGTGGTGAGCTGTCCTTTTTGATCTCTACCCTTCATTTATGCGTTGTGGCTAAGCAATAAACCGTGGCCCTTGATTTAGGACACGTCATGTGCCTTGGAGCCAAAGGAATGCTCCTATTGGTGGACGGGGTATTGGGGGTTTGGTACACATGCGTGGGATTGGGTAGTTTAGGAGTGGGAAGAGTTTTAGGTAGTGTGAATTACACGTGTGAGAGGTTAATTGAGTTTTACCCATGGTTAAGTGAGGGTAAGTTCCGGGCTGTAAGAATGATGAACAGTAAGTTCTTGAATCCGAAATTGGGGGTGGTAAAGTGTTAGGCGCCTTTTTAGGATTTGAATGTTTCAGTTGGCACATTTGGTCCCTCTCTTTTGTTCTTTTTGGCATATCAAGTTTTCAAGCCCTAAAACCCGTTTTACTTTGTAAATAACTTTCCCCACTTGACATTTTTGGCACAAGACTTTGTAAAAGGCTTATCAAGGGTTGTTTTTGACATTTTAGGATATTTCAAGGGCTGTTCTTGGACTTTGATGATCTTCAAAGGTCTTCATTGTGTCTTTCACTTCATGAGGGACCATAGTTGACAAATTTGATTTGTTGAGGGACCAATCTTGTCATTTCTTCAAAGTTGAAGGACCTTTTTGTAATTTTGACAAACTTAAGGGACCAAACTTGTAATTATTAATATACAAGGGTTTTAAGTGTCATTTCTTCATTCTTGGATGATCAATCTTGTTTGTCTTCAAGTCTTCAAGGGTATTTTGATGAAAATTCCATGATTAGGGCCCGGTTCTTTGTACGGCTTCGTTTCTCGTGTCCGTTTTCCTTGTATCTTGTGATCTTTTGTCTTTTTCACGATATCCATACCTAAAATACACAAGTAAACAAACACAAGCATATATATGGTATTTTATGACATTTTTATGCATTTAAAGCCCGAAAAGAACGATGAGATCATGTATAAATGCCATCTCATCAATTTTATAGCTAATTCATGTCTTGGTCACCAAGACAGAATATATGCTTCTAAAATAATCAGACATACAAATCTGTTAAAAATAAACACGATTTGAATATATTTTACAAACACAGGAAAATTCTATCATGACTTAATAAGAAAGTCTTGGTCTACTCCTTAAATAGATGTACAGAATTTTCTAGAAACAAAAATCGAATTTGCAGCAAAAAAGATACCGAAATCTGCCCGCACCCAAGCCAGTTTACGGAGCTGCATTCGTGTCCGCAGGTCGCGCGCTCGTGCACAAGTTCAGTAGCTTCGAACCCGTTTTTAGCCTAGAAATCTCACTTTCTGCACCCCCCCCCCCTGCGCGCGCGTAGGCGTGGGAGTAAAAACCCACAAATGAATATTGTAGGGTAGAAACTAGGATTTCCTTATAAACATGTTTTCACTTCATGTTTAAGCGATGTGGGACAAAAATATTTTCCAAATATTGTGTTTTACGTGACTCACTTTGAGACACGATATCTCATTCATATTAACTCCATATTGGACATACTTTAGCTCGTTGCGAAGCTCTCTTCGAGGAGAACGCAAAGCTACTAAGTACTACGAATATATATAACATATACATATATAACATTATGTCCAAAGTATTGCAAAAACCATATTTTGCAAACCATTTTCCAACAGTGTGTAACACTAAATTGCTTTCCAATAGAAATATTCGTGCGTTTTAAAAAAAACAATTTTATCATATTCATATTCATACACATTTACGTTTAAAATTTAGATTCAAATGTATGATTTGTTGGGGTTTACTTCATTTCAACAGGTAAAGATAATCAATACCCTAACTACGTACCAATGAATTAGTTACCGGATATCACTTGAAGTCGTGTAATCATTTTCTAAAGAAAATTATTCGACCCTATGCATGTGTTAACACGAATACCTTCTTGGGATAAAACCAAATGTTTGTTCTTGTTTTAGGCACAAATCAAGAACCCTACGCGTCTATGTGTTTATGTATTCATATGTTTCATCATGCAAGTATGATCACTATTTATAATAATCACATTCCTTAGAATGTAACACATAATCAACGGAATAATGAGTAATAATCTACCAATTAATCTCATTATTTACTACATGATTACATAGTGGTTACATGACTATAAGGCTGAGCATTTGGGCCGTCGGACCGGACCGGAAAACTGGACCGACCCGGGTCAGACCGAGCAAATTCAGTCCGGTCCTCGGTCCGTGATTTTGGACCATTTCAGTCCTCGGTCCGGTTCGGTCTTACCAAAAATTCTTTTATTTTGTCTAATTGGGACCGGACTGGACCGAAGACCAGACTGGACCGAAGACCGGACCGACCCGGAACAAACCCGACAATTTCGGTCCGGTCTCGGTCCGGGGTTTTGGACCAATTCAGTCTTCGGTCCAGTCCGACTTTGATCGGTCCAGTCCGGTATGGGTCTGCCGCTCAGCCTTACATGACTATAATCATGGTCATTATGTCAATCTTAAACCCCTCATGAAACGGTCAAAGAGGTTACAAAGATAACCCACCTACTGATAACTTAGCCGCTGACAAGCATAATCCTAGCCGCTAACAAGGCAAATCCTAGCCGCTGACAAGGCAAAGCTTAGCCGTTGACAAGGAAAAATCTGGCTGCTGACACAGGCAAATCTAGCCTCTGACAAGCATAATCTAGCCCCTGACAGGAATCATCAGCAAACCACTATATTGAGTTAAGGGAGGTCAGGGACTTAATAGGTGTACACTCCGTACCTCTAAACTCATTTATAAGTCTAACCATATCCCACAATTGCACTAAATTTTCAAAAATCCTCCCTAATTTAGTACAGTTCCTTTTGCATGAAAATCAACTCTAACAAAACAAGTGCATAAATGAAAATGTTCTGAGGATTGAATTTCCATCTTAGTACATCACTTCAAATATTCTAGAATCGAGGTGTTCTAGTAATTGAACCCTTCAACTACTTTGAGTACCTGAAGATAAAATACACACAAGTTTTCAAATACTTAAAAACGCTCCTGACACCATAAAAGCCATGTGTCCATATCTAATTCATAAATGTTGTAAGAGCCAAAGTCCATGCTCTTTGAGGCGGAGAAACCTCAACATTTAAATAGGTGGTTTCTCTTTAGTTCATGCTCCTGCTTAAGCACTTTTTCAAAGACATTAACCATTAAGAAGTTTATAACTTCATCATCCTTTCAGTAGGTACAAGCACATCCTTAGGATGATATGTAAAACATGTGCTTCAGTCCCCTGAATGTTTAGCTTTCCACATAGAACTCAACTCCTAAGTTTCCTTACGAGGGAGTTGGGTGTCCTAGCATTCAGTGACTAGTTTGGACTTTAAACCCATCCCTTTATCAGACATTATAACCAAGTCTCTAGCCAATCCCTTCGTCAAGTGAACAACTAAGTTTTCTTGAAACCTCACAAACTCTATTAAAATTACCACATTCATGATTAGCTCATGAATCATGCTATGTATAACACCTAACTGTCTAGACTTGCCATTGTACATCTAGGTATATGCCTTAGCCAATATAGCTGCACTATCACAACGGATATATATGGGTGCCATAGGTTTGACCCACAATGGAATCTCAAATAGCAAGTTTCTCAACCATTCAACCTCTTTACCAGCAGCTGCTAGAGCCACAAACTCAGATTCCATTGTTGAACCAGTAATGATAGTTTGCTTTTTGGATGCCCAAGAAATTGCACCACCACTAAGTAAGAATGCCCAGCCACTTGTGGATGAATTATCCTTAGTATTGCTGATCCAGCTTGCATCAGTGTAACCTTCCAATGCTGAAGGATAACCACTATATGACAAACAATAATCCATTGTTACTTTCAAATACTTTAGTACCCTCTGAATAGCTTGCCAATGCTAAGTACTAAGATTACTAGTGTATCTACTCAGTTTATCCACTACAAATGCTATATCAGGCCTAGTACTAGTAATGGCATACATCAAGCAACCAATCAACATAGAATACTCAAGCTGGGAGACAGCCTGACCATTGTTAGGCATTACTTTCTCACTTGTATCCATAGGTGTAGTCACTGGAGTACAATCAAAGTGATTAAATTTCTTCAAGAACTTCTCAATATAATGAGACTGAGAAATTACAATACTGTGAGAACCCATACTTTCCCAGCATTATTTTATTCTTTTTATTCGTGCTTCTTGCATTTTCCAACGTATTACGTTTTCTTGTATTGCTATATGTAAATCCTGAGATTTTTAAATTATACTTTTTAAGTATTTATCTGATCATCGATAAGTACTTTGTATGGAATTATAAAATTTTTATTTTATTTTTCCATATTTAATTTAAATCAAAGTTTTTGATTTAAAATCACCCGCGTGCGTTTTACAACGAGTTTATTCAAAATCAATGTACAACGAGAATTCCTAATGATCGCGATACCGACGGATGCCCAAAATATTACGTTTATTTATCGATTGTTTCGATAACTATTACTTTCGACGATTTCGTTTTAATTACGTATTAAGTCGTGTCGAGAAATCGTATAATCATTTTTTATGATGCATTGTAACTTTTGAAAAGTATTTTTACGAAACCCGAGCCCCGTAAATATTTTCAATATTTACCAATAACCATTTTCTACCCTTTAAACTAGTAAATTATTTTTAAGTCCACAAGTTTTAAAGTTGGCAATATTAGCCCCTCCACTTAACTAGCACTATATAAAGAATTTTCTTCCACTAACTTACACACATAATCATTTTTAAAAAAAAGTCACCTCCCTCCCCCTCTCTTTCTCTTTTCCGTCACACCACCACCACACAAACACCACAAAAACATCATCATCCACCATGAATTTAGAAAAACAAAGATTTGAACCATTCTTAAAATCTTCTTGCCATTCTTTTGGTACCAAAATCACCCACATGCATCAAAATTTCAAGAACTTTTGATTTCATGATTGTAAGATGATTTAAATCATCTTGTATGCATTGTTTTTGGTAAGATCATCACATTTTAATCCTTAAAAGTCTTGTTTTCAATATTTAATTTTGTTATATTTTACATGCAAGTGTTTTTAGGAGTGTTTGGTTGATGGTTATGATAGTATGATGATTCTATAGGTATAGGAATGAGTGGTGTTGCTTGAAAAATTGATTTGACTTGTTTTCTAAAAAGGTGTTTTGGGACAACAGCTTTAATCAGATTGTTTCTTGGGTTTAAGGTCTGTGAAAGACTGAGATTATTTGAATTTGTTGTAGAGTTTTACGAGACGGTCGTTTTGGTATAAGATAGAGCTTCTAAGTCATTACGAGTCAAAAGTTATGCTAGTTTTAGTTTTCGTGTACCGGGAGACGCAAGTCGGCACAATCCGAAATTGTGGCTGATTTTGGGTTGACTCTCGGGGACTTTAGGCTTGGTTAGATTGTTGATACTACTGGTTTTCAAAGTTTACAAACTGAGTTTGATGAGTCTAGTAGTGGTTTCAAAAGACGGATTGTCGAGTTAATACTTTTAAAGTGGTCCAAACGGTTTTACAAAACAAGTGCACAAATCTGTCCTAAATTTGGAGTCGGGTAAAGTGTCGAGCTGATGGTTTTTAAAGTGTGAACTTTGGCTCAAATTTTGGTGAGGTCTTATACAGGTTATAAGTGACCTTGACACCAATTTTCATCTAAAACGGACAAGTCTAGATAGGGTAGATAGGTGTGTACATTCGGGGTGTACTTGCTGATTTTTATTTTGGACACATAGTTCAATGTTTGTGTTGCGTGAGTTTGAGTATTCATCATCGGACATGATGACTTATTCAAGTGCTTAGTCATTATGTAAATGACTTAGCTACTGGTCCGAGCGATGTATAAGGATAGTTTGACTTGCGTTGACTTGGCATCGTATGACGGGTCAATTTCGAGTGTACAGGTGTTTAAACAAGTAACGCTGGATAAATGGATTCATTTGGTTCGTGTCAATGGTTTTGAAAACATGAATACTTTGAAAACATTTGAGTCATATTATATTTGGTATATATATCGATATTGATTTCGAGTCTTAACGCACGCCTTATTTTGATAGGTTGCTGTTTTCGTGTTTCCCGGGCATCCATATCGTCGGTGATCGTCTACCATTACCGTTTCTACTCAGTTGCTGAGTACCGTGATTGACTTACCTCGTGGCTAAGGTGAGTTCATAGCCCCTTTTTACTTGTACATGGTTTCTAAACGCGGGGTGAGATTTGACATGGTGGAACACAACCATTTAAAAACTGTGTGATATCCTCAACTTGTATGCTATTCTGAAATTGTATGCTTTCCAGAACTTGAGGATTTCCAACTGATTTTCATTGATATTATTGCTTTTAGTCTTTAGCCTTAAGTTACCTCTCATTGATCATGAACCGTTAATTAATCCTGCTACCAAGCGCGAATGTTGTGGGTGGATCCATCGGGATTGACAATCCCCGTCCCGATTACCTTGATGCACGTACATTTGTTTATTTCACTTGAGTATTTAGGCTGAATACTGACTAGAGGAACTTACACTGAGTTAAGCTTCGGTTCATGAACTAAACAGCAATAATAATGTTTCGGACAATGGTTACTGTACATAACCATTTTCCCCTATTTCTTGTTTACAAATGAATGCTTGTGTTCCACATCCTTATTATTAAACCTATGAATATCACTCAACTTTGTGTTGACGATTTTACATGTTTAATCTAAGGTATTGTTACTTATCTTTGCTTGGATGGGAGCCCGCAGGATATTATCGCAGCTTGGAGATTTCTGTGATGCTTTTGAAAGATTGGTTTTATATAAACTATCAGAAGTTTATTTAATTCTTTTGGGCAACTTTATGTTATAAATAGAGACGAAATAATAAAATTTTCTGCTTCTAAAACTCTGGGACCCATTGTTAAAAACTCTGACCTTTTATGATGTAATATACATGTTTTTATTTCGTCACCTTTGTATGAACTGTAATTCATTGTTTCTTGTACTATGACGTGTTACCCCCTCGTTGCCTAGCTGTTCCATGTCAGATTTTGGGGGTCTCACAGATTGGTATCAGAGCGATGGTTATAGGGAACTGAGTCGTTTTCAAAACTTAGTTTATAACCGAAAGTTCAAAATTTTCATGTTTTAAGTGTCAATCACAGAATCTGCCAATGTTGTTCGATATCTGCGCGGGTAACTCTCTAATCCTCATTATTTGCTTTTAATTATCGTTTTAATATTTCATCTCTTGATTTCATTTTGAAATATTACTTCACCTTAATGGCGATAATTACTATGTCTTTACAAAGCCTAGTGCTTCATGAATTATCATTGAATGTTACTGTGATTACATCTGCATATACTGTATTTCTTGAATTCTTGTTCTTGTGAATTGATCTTATTGCAATAATTTTATATCGTTATAACGTTACATACTTGTATTCAGAGCGCATATGCTGCCGACTTTTCATACTCATTTTTCTGAGTACTATTGCTATTCCATTTATGCGTGATACGACTGACTTCATATACTCGTTCGTTTTGAATCATATGTTTTTCTCGACTCGCTGCTACATGTTGTGCATACTCTCGTGATACCATTGTTCGGGATTGAATAAGTGTTGTTTTCGATGAAACTTCTGATTTTCATTCTACTACCGTTCGTGTTGCTTTCATTGTTTAATCTCTTTAAAATATCTATTTAGATACGCATATTTTCTTTCCGACCATTTGTGATTGAATGTCTTGGAAAATAGTCTATAGACCATTGTGTAGCTCAATGTGTCTCCGAAAAAGACTGAAAGACATCGAGTGAGTCACACATCTCGAAGAATTCGTTGAATTAGTGCTGAATAATATTGTGAGTTTTCATAATCTTGATTTACCTTTACGTCACCGTTTTACACGGCACTTGTACATGGATTACATCTTATTTCATTGACCATTCTACATTTCGACTTTGACTTACAACATCCGTTGTACCTTGGACACATGATCGTCATTTATTATGTGACGATTGTTTGGAATACGATCCTACTTGTATCCTCCCTTTTTCATTAAACCTCCTCGCCTCAGGAGGGTGACTTGTTAATATTTTGTTTCTTTCTCGGCGTGTCTTGTGATTTTGGAAAATCACACTGCCAAGAGACCTTCCTGCATGACATCTTGAAATCGAATGCGACGTTTTTTATTTCTTAGATTTTCGTTGGCATTCTTGAACCATTTCCATACTGTGTTTTCTTTACATGTTTAATTATACGGTTTATTCTCTTTCGTCTTGATGGAATCCACAAGTCTGAGTTATTATGAAATTTGGATTTAATTTCAAGCTGTGTCGAAAAATATACTTCGTACAGAAAGCTTACAGGAAATTTAACAGTATCGCAGAAAATATTTTTATAACACTAGACATAAAAATATATATTTCTACATGTTGAGACGTCCGTTTAGGACATAAAATTTGACCAGAAAAATTTAAAATCGAGCAAGTTACGCTCATTTGAGATTGTAAAATCTAAGAAGTTATTTTCTGAATAATGCTAAAATATCGTTTTGCTGACAGATTTAATGCAAGGGCATTTTCGTCCATTTTTATTCCGTTTCAAGTCTCGAGTAAAACTAGAAAGTTGTTCAAAACATTGTTTTACATCGAAATGCATTAGACTTTAGGTCTTAGGGTGCGTTTGGTTCGTTGTAATCTATTGTAATTGGATGTAATTGTAATCTAGATTACATTACATAGGTTGTTTGGTTCATAAATAGAGGGAATTGTAATTCGGATTACATTACGTAGGGTGTTTGGTTTGCATTGTAATTGTAATTCAAACATTACAATTACATCAAATGAAGGAATTGAGATTACATAGGATATTGGATAGAAAGTTTTGAATTACGTCGTAATTCAGTATTTTTATATTAAAATATGACTATTTATAAATAATAATAGTAATAAATAATAATAATATAATTATTAATATTTTATTATTTCTATTAACGTTATATAAATTAAAAATTAATAATAATTAATTTTAATATTAGTATTAATATTTATATTATTTATTAATATTAATAATAATAATAATATATTATTATTATTATTATTATTTATTTTTTATTACTTTTAGTTAATATTAATATTAATTATTTTTTAGTTTATTATTTTTATATTAATATTTTTATAAAAAATAAATATTTTTTATCTTTTATTTTAATAATAAAAATAAAAATATTTATTAAAAATAATATTTTTATTATTATTATTATTTATTTTTTAAATTTTTATTTTATTTTTTAGTTAAAATAAAAATAATAAAAATTATTTATTTTTTTATAAAAATATTAATATAAAAATTAAAATAAAATATATTTTTATTATTAAAATAAAATATAAAAATATCTTTATTCCTTTTATTATTTTTTTATATTAATAATTAAAAATATAAATATTTTTATTATATTATAATAATTTTTATTATTACTCATTTATTATTTATTATAATATTATATTTTAACTATTATTTTTTTATTTACTAAAAAATATGAATTACATTACAATGCATGTCAATCAAACACATCAACAGGTTTAATTAATTACAATTACAACACATTACAATTATAACAAATTACAAACCTTTAAATTACAATTAAATCAAATTACAATTCCTTCATAAAATTACAATTCCTTCAAAAATATTCAGCGAACCAAACAGCCCCTTAGAATATCGTTTAGTGAGTTAAATTGGTCTAGTCAAACCCAAAAGTCAAAACTAATAGACTTTAAAAAAAACAATGATTGCGTTTGAACAAGTACAAAATAGTAACTTTGAGTTCGGTCGTACATATACATAGATCTTGAACTTTTGAAATTCGGTAACTTCCTAATATAGAAACTTTTCTGAGTGAGTGCACTATTTGTTAACTGATACCCTACTTTCTTAAAAATATATTATTGTCAAATTAATCACGATGTGCACACATACGGATTCCTTTATCCTTTCTTTTATTTATGACTTAATTGTCATTCAATTGTCTTTCTTTGCTTCTATCGTACCACTGAATTGGACCGAGGTTGAAGATCTTGCTTTCATAACGTTTGTTATCATCTTGACACGCGTCTCATGACGATTCCTGCTAAACCTCTTGAAATCTTATCACCTTGTAACCATTTCGTTGACTTACTTGAACTACTCCTTATTTTCCCTCATGTAACCCACTCGCTACTTTATAAACTATTGTCATGTTACCATATAACTCAAACTGGTCTTGTTTGCGAATCATTTTACAAAATGTTTCATTTGGGCTTTCTTAAATAATTGAATGCTATCTTATAAAATTATTTTATGTTAATTTTACAATGTATTCTCACAAATTGTTCTACCTTGGGTCTTGTAAAGAATCTTGTAACATTTCAATTGTTGAATTAAATATCTACCCAGTAACTTATTGGCGAATAGTTTCATAAACTATTTTGATTCTGTTTTTACAAATGCTATTATATACATATTTTAAATCATATGATATGTAATACTGGTTTGACGAAGCTGAGCATCGCATTGCTAGTCCTAAATTATACATGGCCTGATCACCTATGCTTAATTTAGAAGGAGCCATGCAAGGCTGAATAATAGTCACCTTAAATATTTGACCAACAATCAACTTTTTAATTATGTTCCTTAAAAAGTTAGATAAAATAAAAGTTTTGAAAACTTTTACATTTTATGCGAGTAACAACAATTCGTGACTTACACATATGAACCCTTATCTTTTCTTGAACAAAGTGTGTGCCTCAAGCACATATTTCCTTACTCAGCGACCTTTATTTTACCTGTAACCTTAATACAAGGTTTTTACCCCAAGTATCAAAATTCATAGTTCCAAATCTTTTCGAACTGACTATTGGTTCAAAGTGCGACTCAAATGTTCTTGGTGGAAGATAAATGGTTTGGTTGATTATCTATTTTAAACTAATAGCAAATATGTAAATGTCGTTGAGTAAAATAAAAGCTTAAGAGATTAAACTAAAAGGACGATTTAAAAATAAACGCTTGAAAACTTAAAGACGAGATTAGAAAAATACTTGGACACTTAATAAATCTAAAACTTGAAAACTTTGTAAAAACAAGAACTCATCCAATCGGAATGTGCAAAAAGGGAGTGATCGGAATGTGTGAAAATATCACTAGTCGGAATCCTGTCGGAATAAGTCTAAATCGGAATGTCAAACAACACTCTTGTCGTAATACTGAAATCGGAATGCCCAATCGGAATAAAGAAAAAGGAGGCAGTCGGAATGTTTAGCAAGACACTCCAATCGGAATGTCAACAAATTCCACAGTCGGAATAATAAAACCCTAATCCGATCAACAGATCGGAATATGAGGGGGCTAATCGGAATGCTCCAATCGGAAAAGGGTTTACCCTTTTCCGATTACCTTTTGATTCAAAAATTAAGCTAAGTGATAAGCTAAGATGATAAGCTAACACCAAAACTTGATCGAATCTAATATGAAAAAGACTAAATAAGTACAAATAACAACTTTTCCAACTTAAAATAAGCAATCTTTTAAATCAAACCAATAAAGATGAAACTTTTTAAGAAAACTTTAAAAGTAAATAAGCTAAAAGAAGCGAATAAGCCAATAAGCACAAGAATCTTAAAGCTTAATCATATGAAAGCTTAAGTATGAATAAAAAGATTAACTTTTTAAGCACGAAAACATCAAGATCAACACGGATCAAATATATTTCGCACCAAAACTAACTAAAATAAAGAAAGGTAGAAAGAGATTAAAGATTAAAAGCTTAAACTTAAACTTGATTAAATGAATCCAAATACAAAAGGCTTAATCTTGAAAGATTAAAAGAAAGAAAAGATGAAAACTTAGTGAGAGAAAGTTTGGAACTTTCTCTCTCTAAAAACTAGAAAGGAAAAATGAAAATGAAAACTAACTACTAAAAACTAACTAACCCTCCTAATGTGTATTAGGAGGGTATTTATAGGGAAAATGGGAAGGTGTAAATGTGTTGCCTCTTCTTTCTTTCTTCTCGACTCGATTTAAATCCTTTGTCTTTCTCGACGTCGTCTCGGGATTTGTCGATGTATATTGAACTTGTCTTGTAATTTTCTTCTTCAATTAGACTTAAGTTCTTCGACTTCATTAAACTTCCGTCTTTAGACTTTTTCTTCGATAAATCTTCAGAATAGGCTTTGGACTTCCGTTCTTTTTGCGCTCTTGATCTTTTGACTTCGTCTTTTCTCGTTTTCTTCGATAAACGACCGTGAAAGCTCGTGTTTTCTTCCTTTTTCATCATTTGGTCCTAGAACACAATAAAAACACAAACCACGCATAATTCCGACTTTTACGACATAAAATTCACGTTTTGGTCTTGTTATTATTGGAAATAAGTGGTAAAAAGATAAGTGTTTTCACACTTATTAAATCCTCTACACTTGACCATTGCAATACCCTCATGCAATGCATTAATTTTAAAGCACGGTTTACATTTTCCATCATAAATAACCCACCTTAGCCTTTATTAAATACTAAACATAAAAAGATAGAAACAAGTAAAGAAATCAAAGACTTACATTGGGTTTAGGCTGCCATGAACGTTAATCATCCTCAAGTTTCACGTTCCCCATACCAAGCTTAAAAACGAGATCATTGTTATTATAAGTTAGCAAACTAACACGAATTCATGTGGGTCAATTATTTACTTAGACTCCCTTATTCCTAGGTGTATCTCTTATATTTTATTTTTGTCTTGAATGATCATGAGGATGCATTGTTTGACTTATTTCGATAGTTATTTAGGCCGAAAATAAAGTGAACGATTTAATCAATAGTTAGCTAAAGGACAAAATCTTTTAAAACTGCTTCTCGGGACCTCATAAAGTTCATATCTTGGCATAACTCGCTTCACGATTTGAGACCTTTCTCGGACCGATATTTGGCAGCTACTTCATACTTCGAATCTTTGAGAGACGTTCTTGAAATTATGGTCTTCTCTTCATAATAGGAATTTCTTCACTTGAAGTTTTGAGAGATTCTTCATATTTTGACCACGACTTCTTCATTTTTCTCCAATCTTTATTTTGGACTTTGATATACAACGATCCGCCTCCTTTTAGGACTTGGATCTATTTATCCTCATACCTTGTTAGGGCCTTTTTGGATAGACTTCTCCATGATATTTTGGGGAGTATTGCTTTTCGTCGTGTGTCTCGATCCTTCATATTGATTTTCGATAAATGATTCTTCACATCACTTTTGGATCTTTAGCAATAAACTGTAGCCCTCATGCCTTGTTAGGGCCTTTTCGGACTCGCCAATCTTCGCATCCCGCTTCAATAAGTTATGCATTGGCTATGAACTCTAATTAATACCGAGCAACTTTTAAACGATCTTGGGCTAGAAGCTAAGTAACTTTTCAAATCGTACAACCTTATTTATTGCAGATAAATTTATTAACAAGCGATGGGAGAATAGGCTCATAATTAACTCACATAAATTCACGAAAGAATACCAAACTTATAATTGACTCTATCATCTCTCGTCCTCCACAGTTTAAAATCTCAAGGAATGAGACTCGTGGATGCTTAGCCTATTAAATCAAAGTTTTGGGTTTTCGAGTCATCTATAGGATCTTGCAAACTCTTAGACTTTTTCAAGTTTAGAATCGCATTTTAAAGTTCCCTTGATAAACGACTCTCTAGGATCAATTATAGGAACTTGCGAAAAGTTCTTGTTCTTAACCCGTGAGAGTTAAGACTTTCGCGTTTTAAAGCTCCCTATATAAAAGCCTAGCAAAACTTGACTTAAACACGTTAAGGATACTAGCTAGAGTAAACTTAGATAAGTAAACTCGGGTTGAGTCAAAATATTCACGATTTTGAAAAAAAAAATTTAAAACCACTTTATTGAAAATTTATTCTAGCAATGTAAAGAAAATAAACACAACAAAGGAAAATACAACTATACAACTAGGCCAAAATAGATTCAAAATTTTGAAAAATGTCAAAAAATAAAATTTTCCGGTTAAAATGAGGGCAAATTCATGGAAAAGACCACTTACATCGATAGAAGTCCCCCCTACACTTGATATAAACATTGTCCTCAATGTTTAAGCATGTTGTTGGCCATTTCACGCTGAAGATTTTGCACGATCACATCGTTAGTCCTCATGTAGGTTTCAACATCTTGGTGTAAGGCTGTGGGTTGGTTGAGAGGAGGAGCATGGTAGGCGGGTGGTTGATAAGCAGGTTGTTGGTAAACTTGGTTGTTTCTTTGAGGTGGATATGGGTTTCTTTGGTTTGGATATTGATTTGGAGCACGAGGTTGGTTTTGATTGTTGCGATTGAGGTTGTTTGGGTTTTGTGAGGGAAAACCGGGTGCTGAAAGAAAGTTGTTTGAGCGATAGCTGAGCAAGTTGCGGTCACCTTGAGGACGTGCTTGATAGCCTCCTGTAGCATAGGTACCGTTGGCGGCATACACATTTTTCGGATTGTCGTGAGTCGAAGGACAATCGGTGTAGGAGTGAGATCCCCCGCATATATCACAAGATTGAGTCATAGCATTGGCTTGGGCAGTGATAGCTTTAGTATTGTTGGCGGCTTGGAGAGCAAGTGATTCAACAAGCGAAGTAAGCTTATCAAGTCTCTTGTCGCTCTCATTAGTGCTAGCACTAGCCACATTGGTCCGAACACTCTTAGTTTGCACTCTAGACTTGTTCTCAATAATATCCCAAGCGGCATTAGCAGACTTAACCAAAAGATTATCCCCCGAGGCACTATTTAGTGAATCTTGGTCATTCATACTTAAACCATTGTAAAAAGTATTAATTTGGTGCACCTTGGTAAAACCATGTTGTGGGCACTTTCTTAAAAGTTCTTTAAAACGGTCCCAAGATTCACTAAAAGTTTCATCGTACTTTTGTTCAAAAGTAATTATTTCATTCCGCAAAGCGGTAGTACGAGAGGGTGGGAAAAAGTAGTTTATAAATTTGGTCTCTAAATCCGTTCACGTAAGAATACTTTGTGGCGGTTCCTTATCAAGCCAATGCCGGGCTTGTCCCTCTAAGGAGAGGAAAAAGTTGCAAAGGAATTACCTCTTGTGAAACCCCATTGAATTTGACCGTATTCGTGAGTTGAAGGAACCTTTTGATGTGGTTATGAGGATCATCAATGGTACGTCCCAAGAATGGTTGAGCAGAGACCATCTGAATAAAGCCGGATTTAAGCTCAAAGTTGTTGGCTCCAATCGCGGGTATGACAATAGCATCGTGGTTGCCCTCTACATGTGCTTGCAAAAGTTCGATCATTGGACGATTGTCCGGTAGAGGTTCATTGTTGTTATTATTCATGTTGTTTTGAGGTGGATTATTATTATTGTTGTGTACACCAGCCATGTCTAAGTTATCGAGAGTCTCGGGCTCTTGATAAGACGTTGATCGAGTGCGCATACACCTGCAAAAGAACTTAAAAAAGCAGAAATATTTTTGGTTTTTTATGTTTTTTAATTTTTTTGTATTTTGAAAATTTTATATTTTTTTAGGATTTTTTTGAAAATTTTAAAGCAAGGAAAATAACGTTCAAAGATGAACGGATCCCAAAATCCAACGCGTCTCTCACTTAAAACCTTTAATCTTAACGAAAAGAGCCGGCAGCGGCGCCATTTAATACAAGGTTTTTACCCCAAGTATCAAAATTCGTAGTTCCAAATCTTTTCGAATTGACTATTGGTTCAAAGTGCGACTCAATTGTTCTTGGTGGAAGATAAATGGTTTGGTTGATTATCTATTTTAAACTAATAGCAAATATGTAAATGTCGTTGAGTAAAATAAAAGCTTAAAAGATTAAACTAAAAGGACGATTTAAAAATAAACGCTTGAAAACTTAAAGACAAGATTAGAAAAATACTTGAACACTTAATAAATCTAAAACTTGAAAACTTTGTAAAAACAAGAACTCATCCAATCGGAATGTGCAAAAAGGGAGTGATCGGAATGTGTGAAAATATCACTAATCGGAATCCTGTCGGAATAAGTCCAAATCGGAATGTCAAACAACACTCTTGTCAGAATACTGAAATCGGAATGCCCAATCGGAATAAAGAAAAAGGAGGCAGTCGGAATGTTTAGCAAGACACTCCAATCGGAATGTCAACAAATCCCACAGTCGGAATAATAAAACCCTAATCCGATCAACAGATCGGAATATGAGGGGGCTAATCGGAATGCTCCAATCGGAAAAGGTTTTACCCTTTTCCGATTACCTTTTGATTCGGAAATTAAGCTAAGTGATAAGCTAAGATGATAAGCTAACACCAAAACTTGATCGAATCTAATATGAAAAAGACTAAATAAGCACAAATAACAACTTTTCCAACTTAAAATAAGCAATCTTTTAAATCAAACCAATAAAGATGAAACTTTTTAGGAAAACTTTAAAAGTAAATAAGCTAAAAGAAGCGAATAAGCCAATAAGCACAAGAATCTTAAAGCTTAATCGTATGAAAGCTTAAGTATGAATAAAAAGATTAACTTTTTAAGCACGAAAACATCAAGATCAAAACGGATCAAATATATTTCGCACCAAAACTAACTAAAATAAAGAAAGGTAGAAAGAGATTAAAGATTAAAAGCTTAAACTTAAACTTGATTAAATGAATCCAAATACAAAAGGCTTAATCTTGAAAGATTAAAAGAAAGAAAAGATGAAAACTTAGTGAGAGAAAGTTTGGAACTTTGTCTCTCTAAAAACTAGAAAGGAAAAATGAAAATGAAAACTAACTACTAAAAACTAACTAACCCTCCTAATGTGTATCAGGAGGGTATTTATAGGGAAAATGGGAAGGTGTGCATGTGTTGCCTCTTCTTTCTTTCTTCTCGACTCGATTTAAATCGTTTGTCTTTCTCGACGTCGTCTTGGGATTTGTCGATGTATATTGAACTTGTCTTGTAATTTTCTTCTTCAATTAGACTTAAGTTCTTCGACTTCATTAAACTTCCGTCTTTAGACTTTTTCTTCGATAAATCTTCAGAATAGGCCTTGGACTTCCGTTCTTTTTGCGCTCTTGATCTTTTGACTTCGTCTTTTCTCGTTTTCTTCGATAAAAGCCCGTGTTTTCTTTCTTTTTCATCATTTGGTCCTAAAACACAATAAAAACACAAACCACGCATAATTCCGACTTTTACGACATAAAATACACGTTTTGGTCTTGTTATTATTGGAAATAAGTGGTAAAAAGATAAGTGTTTTCACACTTATTAAACCTCATCTTCCTTCGTGATACAATTCTTATTACTGCTTGTCTAATTTCTTACCATTGATACACGACTTGAAAGTTTCAACGTTGTTATGCTTCTACATTGATCGACCTTCTCTATCTATCTTGGCAGACCTTCGAAACGTCTCTGGACGCGATTAATGATTTATGACTGGACGTGAACGATGATTTCGTGTAATTTTCATGATGTGTGTTAGACTTTGTCGTCTTGAAATTCATTCGTGTGAATCATGTGTTGATTTCGCCTTTCATTGCTAATATTTTCAATTTACTGGAATTACTATCAAGTAACTTCTTAATAAAATTTTTTGATTCGAAAATTTATTGTGTGGCTTTTCTCTTTCGATTGTGTATCGACCAATGAGAACTTAATAAGCCGTTATTGGTGACGCCAACCGCACTCGTGAATTAATCTTGCTATAATCCTTGTTTCTTATTATTTTTATCATCGACGCGTCTATTCTATCATGTTTGTTTAGAATTGATACGACTTTTGTTCTATTCTCTTGTGTTATCGCTCGCATACAGATTGTTGACCTTTATATGATTCATATTCGTTTGCTATTTTGTCACTTTCTGAAAACCAGAAACTGTTACGTGTTTATCGTTTGATATCTTAAACACTTTCTTGAATTTCTAAAAATTATTATTAATTTATAAGAACGTTTTATACATTTTATCAAATGTTTAAATTACCAAAATAACTATTTCAAGTTAAGTACCGGATCTATATATCCTCTTTGGTAACTTTAAAACTCGTATTTAAAGAGGATATTAAGCTGTATCTTTTAAAGTAATTGATTTTATCATACTTTACCTTCAATAATGAAATTATTAAATTAAGTTTTAATTTCTAACACTGATTCTAAACAACTTGGAAAATCTGATCTTCTCTAATGGTTACGATAAACCAGAACTTTAACGATAATTTCATGTAGTCACCCAAAAGTTCTTAAGCCGATCAGGATAACTATTTTGAACTGTTCTACTTTTGCTTTGAAAATTATGATCAAGAAAAAGATTTGACAATTGTTTACCCACTCATTTTATATAGAGTTTGATTTTTTTAAATCACTACACCTTGTAAAATTTTCTTTTAATCAAGAAAATATTTAAACTGAGTTTTAAAGTAATACCAAAATACTAGATAACTGATTGTGACAGCTTGTATTTTGAATGATAATACATAATTCATTTCTCCCTTCTATTTCCGTTGTAACTAGATTGTTACGTTTTAAGACTGTCATGTTTTACAGTTGCGAGAATTATAAATCCTTGTTGATTACAAATCTTGGTTCATTTTATCGTACTTTACCTGTTTAGGCGATTCTTGGGTTCGTTCTTGATAGTTTATCGCACGTATTTCCAACAACTATATCTCTCTATGTATCTCCATATTGAAAGATCATTATCCTAATCCAAGACTGAAAATCTATACGAAAAGGAGTTAAGAAACTGAAGCATAGTGAATTCTAACCGTTAAGATTCGTCGTGGTACAGAAATTTACCTGGGAAGCAATGAATTTTGTTCTACACTTTGTACCTCCTTTTGTTTGCATCTTCTACTGTTTTCAGGAGAACTCTGGGGACCAAAGTTCCTTTAGGGGGGAAGACTGTGAGAACCCATACTTTCCCAGCATTATTTTATTCTTTTTATTCGTGCTTCTTGCATTTTCCAACGTATTACGTTTTCTTGTATTGCTATATGTAAATCTTGAGATTTTTAAATTATACTTTTTAAGTATTTTTAAATTATACTTTTTAAGTATTTTTCTGATCATTGATAAGTACTTTGTATGGAATTATAAAATTTTTATTTTATTTTTCCATATTTAATTTAAATCAAAGTTTTTGATTTAAAATCACCCGCGTGCGTTTTACAACGAGTTTATTCAAAATCAATGTACAACGAGAATTCCTAATGATCGCGATACCGACGGATGCCCAAAATATTACGTTTATTTATCGATTGTTTCGATAATTAATACTTTCGATGATTTCGTTTTAATTACGTATTAAGTCGTGTCGAGAAATCGTATAATCATTTTTTATGATGCATTGTAACTTTTGAAAAGTATTTTTACGAAACCTGAGCCCCGTAAATATTTTCAATATTTACCAATAACCATTTTCTACCTTTTAAACTAGTAAAATATTTTTAAGTCCACAAGTTTCAAAGTTGGCAATATTAGCCCCTCCACTTAACTAGCACTATATAAAGATTTTTCTTCCACTAACTTACACACACAATCATTTAAAAAAAAAGTCACCTCCCTCCCCCTCTGTTTCTCTTTTCCGTCACACCACCACCACACAAACACCACCAAAACATCATCATCCACCATGAATTTAGAAAAACAAAGATTTGACCCATTCTTAAAATCTTCTTGCCATTCTTTTGGTACCAAAATCACCCACATGCATCAAAATTTCAAGAACTTTTGATTTCATGATTGTATGATGATTTAAATCATCTTGCATGCATTGTTTTTGGTAAGATCATCACATTTTAATCCTTAAAAGTCTTGTTTTCAATCTTTGATTTTGTTAGATTTTACATGCAAGTGTTTTTAGGAGTGTTTGGTTGATGGGTATGATAGTATGATGATTCTATATGTATAGGAATCAGTGGTGTTGCTTGGAAAATTGATTTGACTTGTTTTCTAAAAAGGTGTTTTAGGACAGCAGCTTTAATCAGATTGTTTTGTGGGTTTAAGGTCTATGACAGACTGAGGTTATTTGAAATTGTTGTAGAGTTTTCCGAGACGGTCGTTTTGGTATAAGATAGAGCTTCCAAGTCATTACGAGTCAAAAGTTATTATAGTTTTAGTTTTCGTGTACCGGGAGACGCAAGTCGGCACAATCCGAAATTGTGGCTAATTTTGGGTCGACTCTCGGGGACTTTAGGCTTGGTTAGATTGTTGATACTACTGGTTTTCAAAGTTTACAAACTGAGTTTGATGAGTCTAGTAGTGGTTTCAAAAGACGGATTGTCGAGTTAATACTTTTAAAGTGGTCCAAACGGTTTTACAAAACAAGTGCACAAATTTGTCCTAAATTTGGAGTCGGGTAAAGTGTCGAGCTGATGGTTTTTAAAGTGTGAACTTTGGCTCAAATTTTGGTGAGGTCTTATACAGGTTATAAGTGACCTTGACACCAATTTTCATCTAAAACGGACAAGTCTAGATAGGGTAGATCGGTGTGTACATTCGGGGTGTACTTGCTGATTTTTATTTTGGACACATAGTTCAATGTTTGTGTTGCGTGAGTTTGAGTATTCATCATCGAACATGATGACTGATAGGTGTGTAAACACCCATCCTTTTTACCACTTAACTACAATAATAACCGAGCCAAAACGTGTATTTTATGTCGTAAATGTCGGAATTATGCGTGGTTTGTGTTTTTGTTGTGATTTAGGACGAAAATGTGAAAAGGGGAGAAAACACGGGCATTCACGGGCTTTTATCGAAGAAAAAGACAAAAGACGAAGTCAAGAAATCAAGAGTGCAAAAAGAACGGAAGTCCAAGACCAATTCTGAAGATTTATCAAAGAAAAAGTCGAAAGACGGAAGTTTACTTAAAGCCGAAGAACTCAAGTCTTATTTATGAAGAAACTTCAAGACGAGTTTAAAGAAATCCCGAGACAAAGTCATTAAAGTCGAAGAACTAAGAAGATTAAGGACTTAATGATGCAATTAAAGAAAGAAGAAAGAGGGGAGGAAGCTTCCTTTAAGCACCTCCCTAATCCTCCTATAAATAGTCTTCATTTTCCTTTCATTTGTTTTTGTTGGCTAAAGTGACACTAGTTCTTCCATTTTCATTTCCTTGCACATTTAAATACATGTCATTCAATTAATTGTCTTGCACCTTAAATACCTTTAATTTCAAGTAAGTTTTCTTTTAATTATTGTCAATCTTTACTTTTATTGTTCATCTCTTATCTTCCTTTCTTGTTTATCTTTAATCTTTATGCTTATTGTTCATGTTTATGTTCTTTAAATTTTATTGATTTAATCAAGTGGGTTTTGATTATTTTGATTAGTATTGTTAGTTTTATTGATTTGGATTGTTTGTTTATGATTAGTAGATGTTTATTGATTAGTTTGATTTAATCTTGTGATTGATTTTGATTAATTTTGTTTAGATTCGTGTTATTTGTTCTTCCGTGTTCTTTGCTATACTGTTGTTCCCCAGGTTATTCCGGATCAAAACAACTTCTTCCGAATCAAGTGTGTCAGTTGATTATTCCGAATAAAGGCAGATATTCCGGATAGGTGACATATTCCGGATAAAGCTTTTATTCCGGATCAGAGCAGATATTCCGAACCAAAGAAACATTCCGGATCAACAACTTATTCCGAATAAAGAAGTTCATTCGGAACATCCAATATTCCGAATAAAAGAGTTCATTCGGAACATCCAATATTCCAAATAAAGGAGTTCATTCGGAACATCCAATATTCCGAATAAAGGAGTTCATTCGGAACATCCAATATTCCGAATAAAGGTATTCATTCGGAACATTCCGAACGAAGGGTTGGAGAATTTGTTCCGGATCAACAGAATATTCCGAGTCAAGGAAAACATTCCGGATAAAGCTTTTATTCCGGATCAAGGGTGTATTCCGGATAAGTGACATATTCCGGATGAACCATTATTCCGAGTGAAGCATTTATTCTGGGTGAACTAGATATTCCGGATCAGGGTTTTGGTAATTATTCCGAGTGAAGAAGAATCATTCCGAACGAAGGTGACATTTCGGATGAGTGATTATTCCGAACGAAGGATTATTCCGAATGAGCTGTTTTCAGGTTCTTTTTAGTTTCAGTTTTTAAGTTTTAATTTTTAAGCTTTACTTTTCCCGCCTTTTTACTTAGTCGCACTTTAAGTTTACTTGCCTTAGATTTATTTTAAGCCTTGCCTTAATTTTAAGTTTTAGTTGCGTTTTAAGTTTGCCTTAGATAGTTTTAAGTTTGCATTATTTACTTTAATTGCCTTTTAATTTCTCGTCACGCTTTTTAATTCCCATCATTTATTTCAATTAGAGTTAGCTTTATTTACTTTACCTTTATTTTAATAGTTTTTGCACGTTAACATTATTACAACGACACAACATTTGTTTCCACCAAAGACAGTTGAGTCGCATAGTTAACCAATTATCAATTCGATTAGACAGGAACAACGAACGATAATTTTCTTACTAGGCAAAAGCCAGTTATCAAATGGCGCCGCTGCCGGCTCTTTTCGTAAATATTAACGGTTTTATGTGAGAGACGCGTTGCTTTTTGGGATCCGTTCATTCGTGAGCGTTATTTTCCTTGCTTAAAAACTGTTAAAAATCCATAAAAATTAAAAATTTTCAAAAAACCATAAAAATTAAAAATTTTCAAAAATCCAAAAAGATTTTATTTTTATCTTTATAGTGTATATTTATTCTCTTTGTGTTTGGTATTGTTTTCTTTTGCCTTTGCAGGTGTATGCGTACTAGATCTTCTACTTATCAAGAGCCCGAGACTCGTGAAGATTTAGGTATGGCAGGTGTGAACAACAACAATAATCCACCGCACCTCAACAATAATAACAACAATGTTCTTCCACAGCCCGATCTTCGGACAATGGAGGAGCTTTGTCAACCAACAATGTTTGGACGAGGAGGACCGATTGCGTCGATGCAAATCACAGCTCCGGAGTTTTCGTTGAAGCATCACATGATCCAGTAAGTGCAAACTAACCCATTCCGCGGAATGCCTGATGATGATGCCAACAAACACCTCGACAAATTCATTACTATCACCCAAAGCATGAAGTTGCCCGGTGCTACAATGAATGTTCTTCGCCTTCAACTCTTCCCACATACTTTATCACACCACGCCGAGAAATGGTTTGATCGTCTCCCGAAGAATTCTATTCATACTTGGGATGACATGACTCAACGTTTTTTGTCGCGCTACTTTCCACCATCCATGGTCACGAGCCTTCGCACTCAAATCAGCGGTTTCATGCAAGAACCCGATGAATCTCTCTTTGATGCTTGGGAAAGATATAATGTTTTGATCGATCGTTGTCCAAACCACAACATGCTTCTTGTGACCTTAATTGATACTTTCTACAACGGTTTGACTTTTCGTGATCGTGATACGATTAATGCAGCCGCCGGTGGCACATTTATGAAAAGAAGACCCGAGGAGTGTAGAGAGCTTATTGAGAACATGACTACTCATCACAAAAAATGGGATTCCTTTGCTTCTTTAAGGAACAACCCGAGAGTCAATGTTTCTTCTACTTCAGCAAACCCCGATATGACCGAATTCACCCGCATGATGGCCGGAATGAACAAAAATATCTTGCTCCTCGCTACAAACCAACAACAACAAGTTAAAGCGGTAGCCAATCCTTGTGAGACATGCGGCGGTCCTCACTCATACACTGATTGTCCTTCCACTCAAGGCAATCCGGAAAACATGTATGCAGCTTATGGTAATTATTCAACAGAAAAATTACCAAGCTCGACCTCAAGGGGATAGAAATTTGCTAAGTTACCGGTCCAACAACTACCTTTCACCCGGTTTTTATCCTCAAAACCAAAACCCCAACAACAACACAATAGAAGCAACCAAATCCCACCTAGAGCTTTTAATCCTTATCACCCACCCGCTCAACAAGCCCCACCCATCAATCAAGATGTTGAAGCTTTGATGAGAACCCATGGAGAGCAAATTAAGAATCTGCAAAGCCAAATTATCAATTTGAAAGGGGATATCACCAAGCAAGGGAATGACATTAGATCCGAGCTTCGAGATAATATACAATCCTCCTTCAGCAATCAAACGAATGATTTGAAGAATATGCTGGCTAGTTTCTTGCCCACCACTCTTTTGGGTCAAAAAGTTGATGTGGCAGAAACTCAAAAACGAAGAAAACATGAAGGTATTTGTCTAGGCGTTGACATGTGTATTCCAGGCGTTGACAAGAAGAATTTAGGCGTTGATGGAATCAAACATTGTCAAGAGTAATCCAAGCATTGTCACATGCAATTCAAGCATTGACAAAACGTAGACAAAGAAGCTTCTATTTAGATAAACATGCAAGATATATTCTGCATAAGTTTATTTAAATAGAAGATTTACTTGTTTATTCATCATTATCTCTTGTAAAACCCTAATCCTTACACTATAAAAGGAACCAAGGGTTATTAGGTTTTTTTATCATTCATATACAATGTAAACCTAAAGTGTGTGTCGACTAGGTGTGGGATTCAATGTACACACACCTAGTGGTTGTTCGTTATTAATATAATGAGCAATCCCATTTGTTTTATTCATGTTATTGTGCCTAAACATCTTGTTAATGATTGTTGTTCTAATTCCGCTTTGATTATTTAATCATATGAACAATGATCATTCCTAGTTTCTTAAAAGATCCAGAAACCAAGGTTTCCACAATTGGTATCAGAGCTTGTTGAGGAACTTTTGATCTTAAAGAACACCAGAACCCTAAAAATCACCAAAACCCTAATTTTCTCAAAAATCCTAACAACATCATGTCTGAAGCAATAACCTCCTCTTCCTTAGCCTTACCAAACATCAAGATTCCCATGCTTGATGCAACCAACTTTGACTTGTGGAAGTTCAACTTTGAACAATATCTGGGGATCTATGACTACACACTCTGGGAGATTATTGAATATGGAAACACATTCAATAAGGCTCAAGTCATTGCTCAAAGATCAGCTGTTGCTGGATGTTCTGAAGAGGATAAGAGAGAAAAACCTGGAGATGGTAGAGCTGTGGCTGCTGATGACATAGCAAAGAAAAGGGTTGACATGAAAGCCCTAAATATTCTGAAAGTCTCTTTGGGACAAGAAAACCAACATAAATATAGAGGCTATGAATCTGCTAAGGATCTTTGGGAAGCTCTTGAAGTTGCATATGGTGGCAATGCAGACACTAAGGAAGAAAAGAAAAAGCAACTTCTGCATGATTATGCTGTCTTCAAATCTCAACCCAATGAGAAACTGAGTAGTGTGAGAAGCAGATTGCTTGACATTACAAGCAAGTTGTCCTTCATGGGGACACAAGTTGGTGATGTTGACATCAATGCTACCTTTCTTAAAAGTCTTGGTGAGGCATGGAAGATTGAGGCAAGATCTATTCTTGCCAACAATACTTACAAGAGCTCCTCGTTTGATGACATCTACAACAAACTAAGGCTGTTGGAAGATGAAACTCTTTTAGAACATGGAAGCAAATCTACCAACAACAACATGGCCTTCTTCTCTCATAGTGAAGGTCAATTCAATCAGAAAGACTCTTACATGCATCCAGTTACTGGATCATCATATGTCAGCGCTGGAACAAGTCCTGTCAACGTCTCCTTTTCAGACGCTGACACATACAAGAATGACTCACCAAGAGTTAAACCTGCTGGTTTAGATTTGGATACTGTTTGTGCTTACATTGCTTCTTTGCCCAATGGTTCAGTGATTACATATGAGGACCTTGAGCAGATAAGTGATGAGAACTTGGAAGAGATGGACATCAAGTGGAACATGGCTCTTGCTAGTATAAGAGCAAACAGGTGGAACAAAAGGTTTAAGAAGAAAATGACCTTCAATGCTAAAGACACAGCTGGATTTGACAAATCCAAAGTTGAATGCTACAACTGCCATCGTATGGGGCACTTCATGAGGGAATGCAGATCTCCTAGAAGATCTGATGCTAGTAAACCCTCAAGTCAGGTTGTTAAAGCTCAGGATTCCAAAGCCATGGTTGCAGTTCAAGGAATTGATGGTATGGGATGGGATTGGAGCTATCTGGCTAAGAATGTTGAAGAGGATAAAGCTTTGGTTGCTGATATTGAAGAAGAAAAGCATGTTGAATATGCTCTCATGGCACACTCCTCCTCTTCATCTGATAATGAGGTATATGATGACGCTTTTTGTAGCAAAGGTTGTAGGTTAAATACTGAAAGACTTAACAAAGAGGTGTTAAGATTAAAAGATGATATGAGTACTGAAAGATGTAAATTGTCTAATTATCAACTAGCTCTTACTGAAACTGAGAAAACCGCTTCTGAATACAAGAAAATGGAATTTGACTTAAAAGATAAAATCAATATCTTAAAACATGAGTTATTGGGTAGTATGGATATTAGAAACATCTTGGAAAGGGTTAATGGTGAATTACAGGCTAAGTTAGATGAGGCCATTAAGAATAAAGATAATGTTGGCCTTAAAATTCAAAGATTTGATAGAGCCACCCAAACCCTAGGAGACTGTAGCTAAACAAAGGGATCCTAAGGACATGACTGGGATTGGGATGAATGATTACTCTTTGGTTCCACCACCAGCTGGTGACTTCTATGGTGTCCAACAAAGGGACTTATCTTGGACTGGTTTGCCAGAGCTCCAAGAGGAGGAATTCATTCCTCCACCAAGAGTTGTCACTCCAGTTGAAGAGTATCAACAAAAACTGACTGACCTGAATGAGTGGAAGAAGGCTAACCCTACTTTATTTGTCAAGGGTGGCTTGCTATGTGAAAGTCCTAATGAGTCACCACCCATTAAGGTTACTTACCCAATCACTGGTAAAGCTGTTGACCTAGGCTCAAACATTGTTAGAAGACCTACCATTAAATATGCAGAGATGTATAGGAATACTAGGTCTCCCAAGAGCCAAGTTAGCAATCATGGAACAGGATTCTTCTCTTCTAGACCTAAGGTTGTGTCTAGAAAAGCCTGTTACACATGTGGTAGCTTTTCACACTTGGCATACAAGTGTGTCAACGCTCCCAAAGCCAGCGCTGACAGGAACAATTTCAGCGCTGTCAGGAACAAAGTGAACGTTGTTAGGAAGTCAAACGTTGCCAGACCCAAACCTTGTGTGCAGCAAAGTCCACAAGTGATTAGACCTGCCCCATTCTTTACTAGAGGGTCTAACACTCATGGACAAAGACCATTTCAAAAGACAAACACCTGGTCAAATAGGCAATGGGTTTCTGTAGCAAACCCTAGGTTCAACACTGACAAGGGTAATTTCAGCGTTGACAGGACAAATTCTAACGCTGACAGAAACGTGACCAGACCTAAATATTTGCAACCACAAGGTAAGGGGTCTAAAGCTTCTTCAAGCTTAACATGGAGACCCAAGAAAGATCAAAACCCTAATGATAATGGGATTTCAATGACTTGCAATAGATTTAATTACATTTCAAAGGTCATTACAAAACCTATTGGGGTTAACTGGGTATTTCATCCTAAGAAGGATGAGAATGGGGTTGTTGTGAGAACTAAGTCTGTTCTTATTGAACAACCAGATGAATCCAAGTCTTTTAAGACTTGGGTTCCCAAAGAAAACTAATTTGTTTTCTTTATGTGCAGGGCATTCAAAGACAGGTCAATGATTATGGATATTAGGATAGTGGATGCTCAAGGCACATGACAGGAAAGGAAGACTATCTGACGAACTTCTCTCCTATTAAAGATGGTGATAAGGTATACTTTGGAGGCGGATATGGTACTATCACAGGCAAAGGAACCCTTCTAACCAAGAATCTGCGTTTTGAGAACGTCTTCCTGGTAAAAGAACTTGATTACAACCTGTTTAGTGTATCATAAGTTTGTGATAACAAAAATAAAGTTCTTTTTACTGATACTGAGTGTTTGGTGTTAAGCAAGGATTTTAAGATCCCTGATGAGAAATATATTGAGTATAGAACACCTAGGCATAAGGACATATATAATGTTAATTTAAATGGGATTAAAATGAATAATAATATGTCTTGTTTTTATGCTAAGGCCTCAGTAGATGAGAGTAATTTGTGGCACAGGAGACTAGGGCACATAAATTTTAAAAATATAAATAGACTTGTGAGGCTTGGTTTAGTTGATGGTTTGCCTGAGAAGGCCTTCCACAATGACCACTCTTGTGTTGCATGTCTTAAAGGCAAGCAGCACAAGGTCTCATACAAGTCTAATCAGGTGCACACTAGTTCTAGACCTCTTCATATGCTACACATGGACCTCTTTGGTCCAACCAATATAGAAAGTTTGAATGGTAAGTCATATTGCTTTGTCATCACAGATGACTTTTCTAGGTTTACTTGGACATTCTTTCTAGCTATGAAGATTGACACAGCTGATGTTCTTATTGATTTTATCACTCAGATTGAGAAGAGGTCTGGCAATGAGGTTAAAATGCTTAGGAGTGATAATGGTGGAGAATTTAGGAATAAGAAGCTAGATGATTTCTGTGCCAGGAAAGGAATTACAAGGCAATTTAGTATTGCTAGAACCCCACAACAAAATGGGATTGCTGAGAGGAAAAATAGAACCCTAATTGAAGCAGCCAGAACAATGTTGGCTGATGATCACTTTCCTATAGCCTTTTGGGCTGAGGCTGTTAATACAGCTTGTTATGTGCAAAATAGAGCATTGGTTAACAAAATTCAGAACAAAACACCTTATGAGTTACTTTGGGGAAGAAAACCTAATATTGGTTTTCTCAGACCTTTTGGTTGTCATGTAGTAGTACTAGACACTAGTGATGCCTTAGGGAAATTTAGTGCCAAAGGTGATGAGGGCTACTTCATGGGGTATTCAGTCCAGAGCAAGGGTTATAGGGTTTATCTTAAAGAGGACAAACTTATAGTTGAAAGAGTACATGTTAGGTTTTTAGAGAATAAACCTAGTGATCCTGAAAGTGGTCCTAATTGGTTATTTGACTTGGAACCTTTATCTAGAACTTTAAATTATATGCCTGTCACTAATCCAGACATTGTGAAGGTAACTTCAAATGTTATGGAGGAACAAGTTGTTGATGTTTCAGGTACTCAGCTTCATGAAAAGGTTGGATCACAAGCAGAAAAGACATCTCCTATCCTAGAATATGTTACCATTCCCATTTGGACAGATGCTTTTGCTACTGCTGCTGCTGCTGGACAATATAATGGTGGTTTCCAAGTACCACCAGATACAAATATGCATGGTCATTCAGGCGCTGCCAAAGGCAAATCTAGCGCTGACAAGACCAATTCAGACGTTGATGGTTCAAACGTTGACAACTACACTTCATGTGTTGTTAGCCCAAGCGCTGACAAACAAGATTCAGGCGTTGACAACAATTCTGCCCATCTTTTCTCTTCCAATTTTGAACAAGGTGAACCTTCCAATATATATGAAGAGGTTCATCCTCATGTTGATGAAAGAGAGTCTGATGAAGAAGATATTAGCAACATGGAGAATGAGGTTGAGGACACCAGACTTTTTGAAGGAGGAGTTCTCACTTCTACAATGAAGAATCACCCCCCTTCCCAGATCATTGGTGATGTTATGACTCCAGTTTAGACTAGAAGGTCTCATCAAGGTCTTGGTGGGTTTATTGCTAATATACACAAGAAGGTTGATACCCCTCTTGTGCAAGCATGTTTGTTTGCCTGTTTTCTGTCACAAGAGGAACCCAAGAAAATATTTGATGCTCTCAAAGAACCAAGTTGGGTGGAAGCAATGTAGGATGAGCTTCACCAATTTGCAATTCAGGATGTTTGGGAGCTGGTTGATTGTCCTAGATATGTCAGACCTATAGGGACAAGATGGGTTCTCAGGAACAAAAGAGATGAAAGAGGCATTGTGGTCAAAAACAAGGCAAGGTTAGTGGCTCAAGGTTATACACAAGAGGAGGGGATAGACTATGAGGAAGTCTTTGCACCAGTTGCAAGGATTGAAGCTATAAGGATTTTTCTAGCCTATGCATCCTGCATGGGCTTCACTGTCTATCAAATGGATGTCAAGAGTGCCTTTCTCTATGGCACCATTGTTGAGGAAGTATATGTAATGCAACCTCCTGGTTTTGAGGATCCAAAGCATCCAGATAAAGTGTATAGAGTCAAAAAGGCTATGTATGGCCTTCATCAGGCCCCTAGAGCATGGTATGGAACTTTGTCTACCTATTTGGTGGACAATGGATTCAAAAGGGGCACCATAGATCAGACACTGTTCACAAAGAAGAAAGGCAAGGATGTGTTGCTTGTGCAGGTCTATGTTGATGACATCATTTTTGGGTCTACTGATCCAAAGATGAGTGAGGATTTCTCCAAGCTTATGACAGACAAATTCAAGATGAGTGCTATGGGGGAGATGAACTTCTTTCTTGGTCTACAAGTTCAGCAGAAAGAAGATGGTATCTTCATCTCCCAGGATAAATATGTTGCTGAGATCTTGAAGAAGTTTGGCTTTTCTCCACATGAAAAGAGGGCTACTACTCCTATGGATAGAGAACACCATTGGGGAAAGATTGGAGATGGGAAAGATGTTGATGTCAGGCACTATAGATCCATGATTGGATCCTTGATGTATCTTACTGCCTCCAGACCTGACATTATGTTTGCTGTGTGTGCTTGTGCACGCCATCAAGTGACTCCCAAAGAATGTCACCTTTATGTTGTGAAGAGGATCTTTAGGTACCTAAGATGCTATCCTGGTCTTGGTTTGTGGTACCCAAAGGATTCACCATTGGAGCTGATTGCATATTCAGATAGTGATTATGGAGGTGATAAATTTGATAGGAAATCCACAACTGGTGGATGTCAGTTTCTTGGGAGCAGGTTGATCTCTTGGCAATGCAAGAAACAAACAGTGGTGGCTAATTCTACAACTGAAGCTGAATATGTGGCTGCAGCTGCTTGTTGTGGTCAAGTTTTGTGGATTCAGAACCAAAATTTCATGCATACCAAGATATTTGTTGACAATAACAGCACTTTATGCATCATTAAGAATCCTGTACATCATTCTAAAACTAAACACATAGAAATTAGACACCATTTTGTAAGAGATTGCTTTGAAAAAGGTTTAATACAACCAGATAGGGTTGACACTGAGGAAAATGTGTCAGATTTATTAACTAAACCTTTTGATGCTGGGATATTTCAATACTTGTTAACAAGTATTGGAATTGTTAATCTCACATAATATGTGTTTTGGAGTCTTTTTGTAGAAGTATGTATAGGATGATGCATTGTTATTGGTCTTATTGATAATTTAGATTTTCCACTATATTTTTCTAACACTGACAAAGGTTGCTTGAACGCTGATAAGTGTTTTTGCAACATTGTCAGCAATATAATTGTCTAACGCTGACAAAGCTTCCCTCAACACTGTCATGTGTTATCGGGGCGTTGTCAGCAACAATGTTAGTTTTGTGGTTTTCAATCTAATTGTGCAGATGGTGTTAGCAGTATACCATTGGATACAGAATTGCTTATGGATCAATGGAGAAGCATTTGGACAAGTTTTTATTTATGGATGATGGTTGGAATGTTTCATTCCTATCTTGACATAAATTTTTTATGTTCATGCATGATTTTAGCAAACTTTTGTATCATAGTTTAAGGGGAGGTTTTAGGAACCTTTAGGATGTTTGGGTATCCATATGATACTCTTATCACAATTCTAGATTGTGTCCACAGGTGAGTATGAGTTAGTTTTACTAAATCATGAGGCACTGTAGCATGCAAAGTTGATATACTATGCATGCTGCCAAGACATTTTTGGCCTAGAATTGGTTGTGGTCTGTTGGGAGACTTGAGAATGATTTTGTTATGGGAATTACCTTGGAGTGAAAAGGAATTTTATGAGATAACTTGGTTGTTAAAAGTTTTGGTTAGCAAGGGACACTAGAGGACTGTTATGTCTATCTTGCTTATGCAAGTGTGCATAACTGGACAGTGCTTGCCGCCCTATAATAATTATCAGATTTTGGTTATCTTCTCTAGGAAAAATTACTTGTTAAGGTCATTTTTCACTTTTAAAACATTTTTATTTTTGGACGCTGACAAGACTTTTCCAAGCGTTGTTGTGACCAAATTGGACGCTGACATGGCTATAGGCAAACGTTGACAAGATTATAGCCGTTGGGCGTTGATAGGTTATTTTTGACCGTTGACACTCAATGGGACCTACCCAGTTGTTACTTTTTGACATATTTTTAGGCCGTAATTTTAGGAGTTGTTACTTTCATTTAATGCATGAGATAACTTATAACTTTTTCAATATTTTCATGATTGATTTTTGAAAATACTTGCCTATTTTTAGGCCTATCACATGCATTTTCTTCTCCTATAAATTTGGCTCCTATTTTAAACAGGGTATCTATAATTCTTGTCTAACACATTTTTCTCTTATCAACTTCATCTTCTTCACTTAAAATTAACAGCTTTCATCAATGGCACCAAAGTTTAGACCATCAGAATTGGAATTGGGGTTCAGATCTCAACACAACATGATTGCGTATCTTGAAGCTGCTGATACTCTGTTTCCCCAATACACACAAATGGTGGCGTATTTGAACGCATCCCCATTAAGGTATGCTCTTTCTCATGTACCACTCATTCCAGTCACACATATTAAGCAGTTTTGGAACACTGTTAGTTCCTCAACAGTTAATAGAGTGATCACATTGACTTCTATTGTTCATGGGAGACCTTGGGTGGTTACTGAGGCTTTGGTACGCCAAGCCTTGCATCTTGATGATGTTGATGGTATAGCCACCCTTCCCATAAATGAAATAGAACAAGGGCTTAGGGCTTTGGGATATCCTTTTCCTGATGAAGGTACTCTAAACAAGTATCATAAGCAGGAATTTCCCCCAGCCTGGAAGTACCTCATACATGTCCTCCTTCAATGTTTGAGTCCCAAATGTACTGCACACAATGAGATCAATAGATCCATTGCCAGTGCTATTGTGTGCATTGCAACAGGGCAAAAACTTAATTATTCTAAAATGATTTTTGAGGGGATGTGTAAAAACAAGGGGACAAAAATGACTTTAGCTTATCCCCGTTTTCTACAAATGGTTTTTGATGTCCAAGGTTACTGCTCAAGGGATCACAATGATTTTTATAAGATCCCTGAGCAAAAGAAAGCTATCTTTATGAAGATGAACTCACCACCTCATCGTGACCTACCTTTAACCCCAGCTATGCTTGCTGTTATTACAGCAACACAACCCCAACCAGACCCCAACCACAAATTGACCCTCAACCCCAACTTGAACCAATCCCTGAACCTTTACCTTCACCTGAACACATGCAAATTGACTCAGAATCCTTCAACGCTGATACATTAAATGTTGGCGTTGATGTGCCTATTTCCAACGCTGACACACAACCTTCACAAACCCAAACACCCCTTAACCAACCCACATCCACCCATTCTTCCACACCATCTTCCACACCCCCTGAATATAGGTTGATGAAACGCCAAAGGACTACTGGAGTGTTCTCCTCTGGTGTTCCTAGCCATGTAGCAGAGAGAACCACCACCACAAGTGTGGCTGGTGCCCTGGATGAGGCTGGGACTATTGGTTCTGGCTTAGATGCTGGCCAAGGCAGTCCCACCATCATTAAGTCCTCATCCATGCCCAATGAATCTGACTTGGGAGGTCAAATCCCCATTTTAGAAGAGGGCAGACTAGAACCAATGACTCTTATGGAATTGACGGTAGTCTGTATAAGCTTGCAAAAGCAAAATGCAGACTTAGTACAAGTAGTCAGCTCACAAGGCCTTGAACTCAAGCAATTGAGGGAGAGGATTGTTGTTTTGGAAGGTGCTGGTGCACGGAGGGGTATGGAGGAATCTTCCAAGGGGGAGGAAGATCCAATAAATCTAAGTGATAAGGGCAGTCATGATGGTCAATCAATGGATGTTGCTGAGGCCCTTACAACTTTGAAGAAACAAACAGGTTTTGATACGTCCTTAGTCTCTCCTACCAACTTAAATTTATCATTTACAGCTATGTTGAGAGAGGTTACCCAAGGCGCTGAGGGAAGATATTTGGGCGTTGACAAGGAAGAGTTGGACGCTGACAGAAATATTTTGGGCGCTGATAGGATAAATTTGGGCGTTGACAGACCTGCACATGAAGGTGATGTATCCCAGTCATCATCTATCATCAAGGAGGTTTCTACTCAGGTATTAACATCTACCTTACCAACCATTGCACCATCAGATAAGGGTAAGGGTATAATGGTAGAGGAGATTGTTCCAAAGGATGTAGCTCAAGTTGAATTTGATAGAAGATTGGCTGCACAAATCTTGGAACAGGATGAAAAGGAAAAGTCACCATTTGTTGTGACTTCAGAAGAAGGAAGTGATGGAGCTAGCTCAGACTCAAGTGTGATGATTATAGAACCAGAAAGGCTTGAGTATGGGGATGAGTTGGCCAAAGAGAAGCTGAGAGAGTTGAAATTGCAGGTTGACTTTGACATGCCAGAGGTGGTTCAAATGTACAATGCTTGGGAAGAAAGATGCATGGATAATCCAGATTTGACCATTTCAGATCAAATATGGGGTTTGGAGCTTCTTCTTAGAGTTCAGAAGGATTGCCAGGTAATTTTGAAACACAAGGCAAGCAATATTCTCTCAGAGTTGAAAAGGGATAGAAGGGAGCTCTACTTTATGTTGCTCAAATGTCATGGAGTTGGATGGACATATCAGAAGTTGAAGGCTTTGACATTTGATGAGTTGGAAAACAGGGCTTATCCCATTTGGGTGAGAGTGCAGGAAGCAAACACTCTCAGACTTCTTTCAGATGAAAGAAAGGAGGAACTTGCCGAAGAAATGGAACTCAAGAAAGCTATGGTTATTCCCAGGCCAGTGAAGAAGGGAATTTCATTTGAGTTTCCCAAAGATATGGATCCACTATATCCAAGTGAAGCTATCATCAGAAAGAGCCTCAAGCTCTCACCTTTAGAAGCTTCAGATATGGTGCAAGTGTTACCATTAGATTCCAGGAACCCAATTGTGAGCTATGAAGAAGATGAATGTGGGTTTTGGAAGATTGGCAGATTTGGCAAGGAGGTACACACTTTTACCACTCTCATATCTTTGTTTGCAAGTTATGATAGAGAAGACTTGGTGGACCTTTGGAGGTTGCTGGAGACCAAGTATGAGGCTGAAGCACCAACTTCAGCTAATGGAATAAAACTTTGGACCACATTCAAAAGAATGTGTGGACCAAAAGATGAGGATCCTGCAATTTGGAAGGATCTTAAAGATGACCTCAGTGGTCTTCAATGGAGGTTATATTCAGCTGCTGGTGTTTACCATTTGAGTTCTACAAAGTTTGTTGAGTATCTACTTGTGGATGGTCAGTATTTTATATCCAAAGCCATTTTGGAGAAGATGAAGGACACTCAGCTGGAAATAGATTATTCAAGTGACGTGGCAAAAGATTTGATTAGATTTATTCATTACCAATATGAGAAGGTTTGTAAGATTCCTCCTAGTTCTTAATGCTTATTCAGAAACTTGATCATAAGAGTGGATATCAAGTTTAGGGGAGGATTGTTGGGAATAAATTAAGGCCAGATCACTTGAGCGCTGACAAGAGTAATACAAGCGTTGACAAGAACAAAACAAGCGCTGACAGCTCAAGCGTTGACAAGATAAAGTCAAGCGTTGATACATTGAAGACAAGCACTGATAGGAAGATATACTCTACGCGTTTATTGTATTCTAGAATAGTTCTAGTAAAGATAAGAACAACAATGTATTTTCTATATTTATCTTTACCTAGAATAGCTGATACGTAGATTATTGTACAAGGCTTCTTATGTCTATAAAAGAAGACCTTTAGGTTAAAGTTATATATAAGTTTTCATTCGTAAACTACTTTCATTGTAAGCAAGTTTGATATTGATAATCAAAGTGAAAGTTTGTGTATATCATTGTGTGTTCTTGTTTAAGTGTTAAATTCCGCATAACACTTAGATTCATAAGCATATACAAAGGTTTCTCTACGTGTATTACTTGATCTAATCTCGTATACACAAAGCTAATCGATCTAAGTTTGGGATCAACACACTCAACCCTCTACTTCGAGTTCTCTACCTTCAAACACCGTCACTAATCCGTGAGCGAATGTGAGTGCTATTACTACCCGTAGTGGAGTTACTTTAGTAGAACCACTTATCCCGCCCCCATCATCTACACCTCCTCCACCACCATTTATCCCTACTACTCCTACACCTAGTATTAGTACACCATTACCGTCTCCGCCTCGTCGTGACGAAGTACCCAAGAAGAACCCTTCAACATCTCAACCTTCACCTGTTACACCTCCACCACCCAACCCCAGCATTCCTTACCTTTCTCGACTCAACAAGGCTCGAATTTTGACAAAGAATGACATGCAAGTCGCTAACTTTTTGGAAAAGATTGCCGGCATGAAAATCACCTTTACCCTTGTTGAAGCTCTTGCTCAAATGCCACAATTTGTCAAGATGTTTAAGGAATTGCTTAGCAAGAAGGAGAAGATGGTCGAGTTTGTTAATACTCGATTGAATGAAAATTGTTTTGCCGTCCTTCTTAAAGAACTTCCGGAGAAACTTGGAGATCCCGGTCGTTTTGTGCTACCTTGTACTTTTAACCAAACCGACAAATTTACTGCCTTAGCCGACCTCGTGGCAAGTATTAATTTAATGCCTTTAAGTGTTTGGAAAAAGTTATCATTGCCCGACCTTACACCCACCAAGATGACTCTTGAGCTAGCCAATCGCACTCTCGCTTACCCCGTTGGTATTGCCGAAGATGTGTTCATTAAAGTTGGCACATTCACTTTTCCAGTCGACTTCGTCGTTGTTGATTATGAAATGGACCCTCGTATTCCGTTAATACTTGGACGCCCATTTTTGAGAACCGGTAGAGCTTTAATAGATGTGGATAAGTGTGAACTCATCTTAAGAGTCGGGGATGATGCACAAGTTTTTGAAACGGGGAAGCTTACAAGCAAATCCTTTGGAAGAGAATCCGCGAATATGATTAATGTGCTTGATGATTTTGTCGTCTACAACAATCCTCTATTCGATTCTTGCATTGATAATCCACTTTTTCAAGATGATGTGGATGATTCTCTCTCCAATTTGGAACCTTCACCCATATATGATTCTCTACCGATCTATGATGCTTATGATGATGATTTTAGCTCCGATGGAGATGATTATGATGATTTTACTTCCGAGTATCCCGACATGCCCACTTATGATGATTTTGATGAGGCCGATACTCTTTCGAGTGATTTTTCTCATGATGAAGATCCTCCACCTACATCACTTGATCCTACTTTGGATGATTACTCATTTGAGGAAGACTTCTCTACTTTTCTCAATACATACTTCCCTCATGAGAGTGATGTTCCTCCTTTAGACTTCGATGATTATGGTCTTGATCCTACTTCGGATTTGAAGAAAATTCTTTCAAAGGAGAAGAAACCGGACGACACCAACATCCGCAGCACGTATGTTTTGACACCTCTTGGTCTACCTTCTGAGGACGAGGTTGTGCATTTTCTTAGCGGATCATCTTCACATTCTGCTGAGCCTGAGTGCTATTTTCCCCTAAAGGAAAAGGTGTTCGACCCCAGTATTGAAATTTTTAAGCCATCTCAGTATCCATCTGATGAAATAAAAGGAAAAATCTTTGGAACTTATGAAGATATGCTTGCACCTCTTCACCCTTGCTACCACCGTGCTCCATCTTTGCTTAAGGGAACCTTGCCTACTCTTCTTTGGCTTGCCTTGTTCGCCTTAAGCTTGTGTTACTTGATGGACGAAAACTATGTCTTTGATCCCGGTGGATGTGTTTCATGCTTCTTCCTATGATAATCAAGGTCGAGTCAGGCTCACGACTCGGTAATCAAAAATCAAGCGCTTCTTGGGAGGCAACCCAAGTATCTATCTTTTAGCTATCTTTATCCTAAGTGTAGGGGAGACCCGTTGGTGTTTGCTATTTCCTCTCTTCTAATATTCAGGGATTCGAGCGCTCAATGATCCACTCTTGATGATTTTTGATGACCCGTGATTCCATGTTTCCGTCTTCCCGGTTCTATCCTAAACTCTTTTTGATTCACTATTTTATATTTCTCAATATTAAAATAGGAATCTCGTTAGTTGTCTCTTCCTTAGCAAGATTTAAACAAAGTGCACAATGTCCTAAGTGTAGGGGAGTTTACTCCCACATGCTTAAACATTGAGGACAATTTTTATATCAAGTGTAGGGGGGACTTCTATCGAAGTTAAGTGGTCTTTTCCTTGTATTTGTCCTCATTTTAACCGGAAAATCAATTTTTCGACATTTTTCAAAATTTTTGATCTATTTTGGCCTATTAGTTTTTACTTTTGTATAGTTATTTTCTTTCTTTGCTAGAATAAATTTTAATAAAGTGGTTTTAATTTCCAAACGTTGTGAATCTTTTGACTCAACCCGAGTTTACTTATCTAAGTTTACTCTAGCTAGTATCCTTAACGTGTTTAAGTCAAGTTTTGCTAGGTTTTAATATAGGGAGCTTTAAAACACGAAAGTCTTAACTCTCACGGGTTAAGAACAAGAACTTTTCGCAAGTTCCTATTATTGATCCTAGAGAGTCGTTTATCAAGGGAACTTTAAAATGCGATTTCTAAACTTGAAAAAGTCTAAGAGTTTGCAAGATCCTATAGATGACTCGAAAACCCAAAACTTTGATTTAATAGGCTAAGCATCCACGAGTCTCATTCCTTGAGATTTTAAATTGTGGAGAACGAGAGATGATAGAGTCAATTATAAGTTTGGTATTCTTTCGTGAATTTATATGAGTTAATTATAAGCCTATTCTCCCATCGCTTGCTGATAAATTTATCTGCAATAAATAAGGTTGTACGATTTGAAAAGTTACTTAGCTTCTAACCCAAGATCGTTTAAAAGTTGCTCGGTATGGATTAGAGTTCATAGCCAAGGCATAACTTATTGAAGTGGGATGCGAAGATTGGCGAGTCCGAAAAGGCTCTAACAAGGCATGAGGGCTATATTTTGTTGCTAAGATCCAAAGTGATGTGAAGAATCATTTATCAAAGATCAATATGAAGGATCGAGACACACGACGAAAAGCAAATACTCCCATAAAGATCATGGAGAAGTCTATCCAAAAAGGCCCTAACAAGCTATGAGGATAAATAGATCCAAGTCCAAAAAGGAGGCGGATCGTTGTATATCAAAATCCCAAATATAGATTGGAGAAAAATGAAGAAGTCGTGGTCCAAATATGAAGAATCTCTCAAAACTTCAAGTGAAGAAATTCCTATTATGAAGAGAAGGCCATTATTTCATGAATGTCTCTCAAGATTCGAAGTATGAAGTCGCTGCCAAATATCGGTCCGAGAAAGGTCTCAAATCGCGAAGCGAGTTATGCCAAGATATGAACTTTATGAGGTCCCGAGAAGCAGTTTTAAAAGATTTTTTCCTTTAGCTAACTATTGATTAAATCGTCCCACTTTATTTTCAGCCTAAATAACTATCGAATTAAGTCAACAATGCATCCTCGTGATCATTCAAGACAACAATAAAATATAAGAGATACACCTAGGAATAAGGGAGTCTAAGTAAATAATTGGCCCACATGAGTTCGTGTTAGTTTGCTAACTTATAATAACAATGATCTCGTTTTTAAGCTTGGTTTGGAGAACGTGAAAAATTGAGGATGATGATCATTCATGACATTTCCAAAACCCTAAGGTATGTTTTTTATTTCTTTACTTACTTTCTTCCTTTGAATGTTTATAATTTTCTATCTCTTTAATAAAGGCCAATGTGGATTGATTGTGATGAAAAGTGTAATCGTGCTTTGTAACTAATGCATTGCATGAGGACATTGCAATGGTCAAGTGTAGGGGATTTGATAGGTGTGTAAACACCCATCCTTTTTACCACTTAACTACAATAATAACCGAGCCAAAACGTGTATTTTATGTCGTAAATGTCGGAATTATGCGTGGTTTGTGTTTTTGTTGTGATTTAGGACGAAAATGTGAAAAGGGGAGAAAACACGGGCATTCACGGGCTTTTATCGAAGAAAAAGACAAAAGACGAAGTCAAGAAATCAAGAGTGCAAAAAGAACGGAAGTCCAAGACCAATTCTGAAGATTTATCGAAGAAAAAGTCAAAAGACGGAAGTTTACTTAAAGCCGAAGAACTCAAGTCTTATTTATGAAGAAATTTAAAGACGAGTTTAAAGAAATCCCGAGACAAAGTCATTAATGTCGAAGAACTAAGAAGATTAAGGACTTAATGATGCAATTAAAGAAAGGAGAAAGAGGGGAGGAAGCTTCCTCTAAGAACCTCCCTAATCCTCCTATAAATAGTCTTCATTTTCCTTTCATTTGTTTTTGTTGGCTAGAGTGACACTAGTTCTTCCATTTTCATTTCCTTGTACATTTAAATACATGTCATTCACTTAATTGTCTTGCACCTTAAATACCTTTAGATTCAAGTAATTTTCCTTTTAATTATTGTCAATCTTTACTTTTATTGTTCATCTCTTATCTTCCTTTCTTGTTTATCTTTAATCTTTATGCTTATTGTTCATGTTTATGTTCTTTAAATTTTATTGATTTAATCAAGTGGGTTTTGATTATTTTGATTAGTATTGTTAGTTTTATTGATTTGGATTGTTTGTTTATGATTAGTAGATGTTTATTGATTAGTTTGATTTAATCTTGTGGTTGATTTTGATTAATTTTGTTTAGATTCGTGTTATTTGTTCTTCCGTGTTCTTCGCTATACTGTTGTTCCCCAGGTTATTTCGGATCAAAACAACTTCTTCCGAATCAAGTGTTTCAGTTGATTATTCCGAATAAAGGCAGATATTCCGGATAGGTGACATATTCCGGATAAAGCTTTTATTCCGGATCAGAGCAGATATTCCGAACCAAAGAAACATTCCGGATCAACAACTTATTCCGAATAAAGGAGTTCATTCGGAACATCCAATATTCCAAATAAAGGAGTTCATTCGGAACATCCAATATTCCGAATAAAGGAGTTCATTCAGAACATCCAATATTCCGAATAAAGGAGTTCATTCGGAACATCCAATATTCCGAATAAAGGTATTCATTCGGAACATTCCGAACGAAGGGTTGGAGAATTTGTTCTGGATCAACAGAATATTCCGAGTCAAGAAAACATTCCGGATAAAGCTTTTATTCCGGATCAAGGGTGTATTCCGGATAAGTGACATATTCCGGATGAACCATTATTCCGAGTGAAGCATTTATTCCGGGTGAACTAGATATTCTGGATCAGGGTTTTGGTAATTATTCCGAGTGAAGAAGAATCATTCCGAACGAAGGTGACATTCCGGATGAGTGATTATTCCGAACGAAGGATTATTCCGAATGAGCTGTTTTCAGGTTCTTTTTAGTTTCAGTTTTTAAGTTTTAATTTTTAAGCTTTACTTTTCCCGCCTTATTACTTAGTCGCACTTTAAGTTTACTTGCCTTAGATTTATCTTAAGCCTTGCCTTAGTTTTAAGTTTTAGTTGCGTTTTAAGTTTGCCTTAGATAGTTTTAAGTTTGCGTTATTTACTTTAATTGCCTTTTAATTTCTCGTCACGCTTTTTAATTCCCGTCATTTATTTCAATTAGACTTAGCTTTATTTACTTTACCTTTATTTTAATAGTTTTTGCACTTTAATATTACTACAACGACACAACATTTGTTTCCACCAAAGACAGCTGAGTCGCATAGTTAACCAGTTATCAATTCGATTAGACAGGAACAACGAACGATAATTTTCTTACTAGGCAAAAGCCAGTTATCAATGACTTATTCAAGTGCTTAGTCATTATGTAAATAACTTAGCTACTGGTCCGAGCGATGTACAAGGATAGTTTGACTTGCGTTGACTTGGCATCGTATGACGGGTCAATTTCGAGTGTACAGGTGTTTAAACAAGTAACGTTGGATAAATGGATTCATTTGGTTCGTGTCGATGGTTTTGAAAACATGAATACTTTGAAAACATTTGAGTCATATTATATTTGGTATATATATCGATATTGAGTTCGAGTCTTAACGCACGCCTTATTTTGATAGGTTGCGGTTTTCGTGTTTCCCGGGCATCCATATCGTCGGTGATCGTCTACCATTACCGTTTCTACTCAGTTGCTGAGTACCGTGATTGACTTACCTCGTGGCTAAGGTGAGTTCATAGCTCCTTTTTACTTGTACATGGTTTCTAAACGCGGGGTGAGATTTTACATGGTGGAACACAACCATTTAAAAACTGTGTGCTATCCTCAACTTGTATGCTATCCTGAAATTGTATGCTTTCCAGAACTTGAGGATTTCCAACTGATTTTCATTGATATTATTGCTTTTAGTCTTTAGCCTTAAGTTACCTCTCATTGATCATGAACCGTTAATTAATCCTGCTACCAAGCGCGAATGTTGTGGGTGGATCCATCGGGATTGACAATCCCCGTCCCGATTACCTTGATGCACGTACATTTGTTTATTTCACTTGAGTATTTAGGCTGAATACTGACTAGAGGAACTTACACTGAGTTAAGCTTCGGTTCATGAACTAAACAGCAATAATAATGTTTCGGACAATGGTTACTGTACATAACCATTTCCCCCTATTTCTTGTTTACAAATGAATGCTTGTGTTCCACATCCTTATTGCTAAACCTATGAATATCACTCAACTTTGTGTTGACGATTTTACATGTTTAATCTCAGGTATTGTTACTTATCTTTGCTTGGATGGGAGCCCGCAGGATATTATCGCAGCTTTGAGATTTCTGTGATGCTTTTAAAAGATTGGTTTTATATAAACTAGCAGAAGTTTATTTAATTCTTTTGGGCAACTTTATGTTATAAATAGAGACGAAATAATAAAATTTTCCGCTTCTAAAACTCTGAGACCCATTGTTAAAAACTCTGACCTTTTATGATGTAATATACATGTTTTTATTTCGTCAGCTTTGTATGAACTGTAATTCATTGTTTCTTGTACTATGACGTGTTACCCCCTCGTTGCCTAGCTGTTCCATGTCAGATTTTAGGGGTCTCACAAATACCTTCACTTTCATGTTTAATCCTTATGCCAAGGATAACATCAGCCTTCCCCATGTCTTTCATAAAGATCCATGATGACAAAAACTCTTTGGTTAAATCAACCCGAACTTGGTCAGTACCAAAGATTAATATGTCATCAACATATAGGCAAATGATAACTCCTTTACCAGATTTATCAAATTTGCTATATACACATTTGTCAGTTTGGTTAAGTAAATGACCATTAGACTAATGCTAGGCGAATGATACATAGTATATCAATTTTGCTATATACACATTTGTCAGCTTGGAGTTTTATGTTTAGTCAAAGTTTTTTAACACACGTACGGTTTCTAAAAATAGACTAACGCTAGGCGAATCATACATAGTTTAATCTTCGGAATCGGTACAAATGTTTCATTTGAGTTTTAGAACGAGTTGTTTAGTATATGGTTCTTTTTTATCTTACCTTCGAACCATTATGCTAGATACCAAGTTTTTTTTACTGTTTTGTTGGATGTTACAAAATTTATAACATTTGCTAACTAAATCAAATGCGGAAAGAATAAGTAATAAAAAGGTTACTAAAAGTATTTTCTTATCAATTTTTACAAATAAAAAAAGGCTAAAAATTGTTTTTCATCGACTCCTATTAAAATAAAAAAGATATAGTAATACAATTAAGAAAAATGATTCTTTTGCATACTAATTATACCTAAGGCTGAGCACGGCAGACCTAAACCGACTCGGATCGGAAAACCAGACCTGACCGACGCGAACTGGACCGAATTTCGGTCCGGTCCTCGGTCCGGGGTTTTGGACCAATTCGGTCCTCGGTCCGGTCAGGTTCGATCTTACTAAAATCTCGTCGGTTACGCCCAATAGGACCGGACCAGGCCGAGGACCAAACCGGACCGAACCAACCCCGACCGAACCGTACCATTTTGGTCCTCGGTTCGGTCCGATCTTGGCCGGTCGGTCCGGTCCCGGACTGATGCTCAGCCTTAATTATGCCTACAAGTGTACCTAATAATTTGATTGTTTGATTTTGAATAATGATTGGTGTGAATTTGGAGAAAAAAATGCATAATTCAAATGTATAAATTATTTAAATAATTGTATATCTTGATAGTAAGTAAAACTTTTAATATGTAAATGTGTTTCATATTGTATTGTGAGAATGGAGGAGTAAATGTAAAGTGGTGTTTCTTTTTTATTTTTAGTTTTCAAAAACTTTTAGTGAGTTAAATCTTTTAATCGTTCAGACATTTAAACTTTCAAACTGTTTATTTTTTTCTTTCATTAAACACGATCAAATGCAAAATCATTTTAAAGGTCTAGATTTGAGAAGATTATCTAAAAGCCTTTTATATGGCATTTATCTTCAAACCATAATATCTTATAAAACATTGTATGCATTTTTCTTATATTGATTTTTTAAGTAATATAAATTTTAAAACATGTTGTACAAGTCAATTAAACATTATTATAAACCATTTTTATACATTTTCTCATCCATAAAATTTTAGGTAATACAAAATTTAAAACATGTAGTACAAGTAAATTAATCATGTTTATAAACCATCTTCTGCACTCTCTTGCCAAACCAATTAAACATTATCATCACTTTTTTAAAATAAATTTTAATTAATACATGTTATAAAACATATTTTACTTGTACGCATTAATTAATATATTAAACACTCTATTTAATAATATTTTAAAAATATTCATTAATAAAAAATACATTTTATTATACATATTGTACAACTATTAAAACACAAAAAAACTTTATATAAAACATACAACAAGTTAGTGGTACATATGGTTTTAAAATCGAAATAGGTCAATGGGTTTAATCAAAAACTGAAGAATACCAATCAAAACTTATGTAAATGAACGAACCAAGCTTAACCGAAATCATTTTTTTACCTTTTTTCGATTGATCACATGGTACCTATCGCCGCATCGTACAGATAACCTGCTAATTATATATTGTTCATTTCGTGACTAGTTTCCAATCTTTGATTCATATTATAATATATATTAATTCTTGCTGCGTACGATGTCGTAAAACACTTACTAATGTCGTTTCATTCATATGTGATTGTCGTTTAAGAGATCCCCACCAGCTCAGCATATAATAAATAATAAAACCAATTTACAAAACAGTCCCTCTCTCTATGGAATGTGTTACAAAAATAACCTTTGACTTTTAACTATTTACATCTTTTTCGTTCATCATATTTTATTTATCAAATATGGAGCGTAAATCTATCGATTCTTTTGAGGTAAAATACCATTGAAAATACCGTCTAATTACGAACCAAACGAGCTCAATATTGAAATGCTTCTGACACACGTATGATTTTATAAAAAAATGTTGAAACTTAATACACATTTGTTTTTTTATATCAAACTTAATACACGGGTCTGGTCCGGTTCGGTCTTACCAAAAATTCTTTTATTTTGTCTAACTGGGACAGGATCGGACCGACCCGGAACAGACCGGACAATTTCGGTCCGGTCTCGGTCCGGGGTTTTAGACCAATTCGGTCTTCGGTCCGGTCCGATTTTGATCGGTCTGGGTTTGCCGCTCAGCCTTACATGACTATAATCATGGTCATTAAGTCAATCTTAAACCCCTCATGAAACGGTCAAAGAGGTTACAAAGATAACCCACCCACTGATGACTTAGCAGCTGATAGGCATAATCCTAGCCGCTGACAAGGCAAAGCCTAGCCGCTGACAAGGCAAAGCTTAGCCGCTGACAAGGAAAAATCTGGCCGCTGACACAGGCAAATCTAGCTTCTGACAAGCATAATCTAGCCCCTAACATGAATCATCAGCAAACCACTATATTGATTCCAGGGAGGTCAGGGACTTAATAGATGTACACTCCGTACCTTCAAACCCATTTACAAGTCTGACCATATCCTACAATTGCACTAAATTTTCAACAATCTTCCCCAATTTAATACAGTTCCTTTTGCACGAAAATCAACTCTAACAAAACAAGTGCATAAATGAAAATGTTCTGAGGATTGAATTTCCATCTTAGTACATCACTTCGAATATTCTAGAATCAGGGTGTTTTAAGAATTGAACCCTTCAACTACTTTGAGTACCTGAAGATAAAATACACACAAGTTGTCAAACACTTAAAAATGATCCTGACACCATACAAGCCATGTGTCCTTATCCAATTCATAAATGTTGTAAGAGCCAAAGTCCATGCTCCTTTAGGCAACGAAACCTCAACATTTACATAGGTGGTTCCTCTTTAGTTCATGCTCCTGCTTAAGCACTTTTTCAAAGACATTAACCATTAAGAAGTTTATAACTTCATCATCCTTTAAACAGGTACAAGCACATCCTTAGGATGATATGTAAAACATGTGCTTCAATCCTCTGAATGTTTAGCTTTCCACATTGAACTCAACTCCTAAGTTTCCTTAGGAGGGAGTTGGGTGTCCTAGCATTCAGTGACTAGTTTGGACTTTAAACCATCCCTTTATCAGACTTTATAACCAAGTCTCTAGCCAATCCCTTCGTCAAGTGAACAACTAAGTTTTGTTGAAACCTCACAGACTCTATTGAAATCATCACATTTATGATTAGCTCACGAATCATGCTATGTATAACACCTAAGTGTCTAGACTTGCAATTGTACATCTAGCTGTATGCTTTAGCCAATGTAGCTGCACTATCACAACGGATAGATATGGGTGCCATAGGTTTGACCCACAATGGAATCTCAAGAAGCAAGTTTCTCAACCATTCAGCCTCTTTACCAGCAGCTGCTAGAGCCACAAACTCAGATTCCATTGTTGAACCAGTAATGAAAGTTTGCTTTTTGGATGCCCAAGAAATTGCACCACCACTAAGTAATAATACCCAACCACTTGTGGATGAATTATCCTTAGTATTGCTGATCCATCTTGCATCAGTATAACCTTCCAATATTGAAGGATAACCAGTATATGACAAACAATAGTCCATTGTTACTTTCAAATACATTAGTACCCTTTGAATAGCTTGACAATGTTGAGTACTAGGATTACTAGTGTATCTACTCAGTTTATCTACTGCAAATGGTATATGAGGCCTAGTACTAGTCATGACATACATCAAGCAACCAATCAACCTAGAATACTCAAGCTGGGAGACAGCCTGGGCATTGTTAGGCATTAGTTTCTCACTTGTATCTATAGGTGTAGTCACTTGAGTACAATCAAAGTGATTTAATTTCTTCAAGAACTTCTCAATATAATGAGACTGAGAAATTACAATACCATCACTTTCATGTTTAATCTTTATGCCAAGGATAACATCAGCCTTCCCCATGTCTTTCATAAAGAACCTCGATGAAAAAACTCTTTGGTTAAATCAACCTGAACTTGGTCAGTACCAAAGATTGACATGTCATCAACATATAGGCAAATGATAACTCCTTTACCAGATTTATCAAATTTGATATATACACATTTGTCAGCTTGGTTAAGTAAATAACCATTAGACAAAACCACTTCATCAAACTTCGGATGTCATTGCTTAGGTGCCTGCTTTAGTCCATATAAGGACTTAATAAGTTTACACACCTTACCTTCATGATCAGACATGATGAAACCTTGAGGTTGGTTCATATAAACCTCCTCTTCCAAATCACCATTCAAGAATGTTGTCTTCACATCCATCTGATGAATAATCAGATTGTGAATACTTTCCAAGGCAATCAACATTCATATGGTACTTATGCATGCTACAGGAGCATAAGTATCAAAGTAGTCTACCCCTGACTTTTGCCTAAAGCCTTGAATGACTAACCTTGCCTTGAACTTTTCAATAGTTCCATCTACCTTCATCTTTTTTTATAAGATCCATTTGCATCCAAGTGGATTGCAACCATGAGGTAGATCAACCAACACCCAAGTGTTGTAACCCATGATGGAGTCCATCTCATCATTGATTGTTTCTTTCCAAAAAGCAACATCTTGAGAATTAATTGCTTCATCAAATGTTTTGGGATCATCCTCAACATTAAAGCAATAGTAGTACTGGTCAGAGACATCATCCCTTGTTCCTTCAACTAAGTATAGTTGAAACTCAGGCCTAAAATTCTTTGGAGTCCTTTGCCTTATGCTTCTTCTAAGCTTAGGCTTAGGTTTCTGAATCACAACCTCATCATTGACCGTTTGAGGTTCCAAGGAAACACCAATGTGCTTAGCTCCACTAGGAGTCCTAAGTCTTGGTCTAGGGATTGATGAGAACCTTGTCCCATCAAAGTTAGCATCCATTGATTCAATGATTGAGTTTATAGAAACTGAATCATTAGGTTCAATAACATAGAACCTATAAGCTTTGGAATGCTCAGCATATCCAACAAAGATGCATTCAATGCCTCTCTCACCCAAGGTTTTCACCTTTGGATCATGGAGTCTTACAACAACCCTACACCCCTAAACTTCAAGGTAGTTTAAGTTTGGTTTTCTTTTAGTCCATAGTTCATAAGGGGTAATCATGTTCCTTTTATTATGAACCCTATTTAATAAATAGAAAGCTGTTAACATAGCTTCTTCCCAAAATCCTTTACTCAGTCCTGAGCAAGACAACAGGGAATTAACCATCTCTTTTAGTACTCTATTTTTCCTCCTTTCAGATATACCATTTTGTTGTGGAGTATAGGGGGCATTTGTTTCATAGATCATTCCAAGAGCTTGAAAGTATAAAGTATACATGTACTCACCTCCCCTATCAGTCCTAAATCTTTTGATTTGTACTCCTTGTTGTAGTTCAACCTCAGTCTTAAATACTTTAAATTTATCTAATTCTTCATCCTTAGTATGCAACAAATAAACATAACAAAACCTTGAATCATCATCAATAAATGTTACCAAGTATTTCTTATTCCTTAATGAGGGAGTAGCATGCAAATCACATAGGTCACTATGGATTAGTTCCAAGACTTTAGTCTCACGTTTTACATCTTGAAATGGTTTCTTAGTAATTTTATTTAGCATGCAAGTTTGACACTTTTCAGTGTCTATGTCAAAACCTGGTATTAACCTATCCTTAGACATATCTTGCATCCTTTTATAGTGGACATGGCTTAGCCTAGCATTCCATAGTGATGAATCATTTAGTTTAGTGGTAGTCATCAAGACATATTCAACATTCATATTAGAATCAATATTAAGTCTGAACATTTGACTACACAAATAGCCAAAACCAATAAACACACGATGTTTATATAAAACAAACTTATTAGATCCAATCACTTGTTTATAACCACAATTATTCAAAACACTACTAGAAACCAAGTTCTTCCTAATATTAGGAACATGCAAACCTTTAAACAAATAAACAATCTTTCCAGAACTAAACTTAAGATCTACACAACCACGTCCATGCACTAGGGCTATTGACTCATTTCTCATGTGAAGAAAAGATCCATCATTCAGTGACTCATAAGTCTTGAACCAGCATCTATCTTTACACACATGAACTGTTGCTCCGAAGTCAACCCACCACTCCACATCATCATCCTGCACAAAATAAGGTTCAGATACATATGTAATATAATAAATTTGAAGATATTCAGTAAACATATTTTGACCTTTCAGTGTGTTGTTAGAACCCATCACTGAACCATTTGTGCCTGATCCACTAGCTTTGTTGCTAGTACCAACATCTTTGCAATCCCTTTTTCAAGTGTCCAAGTTTCCCACACTTCCAACAAGCCACTGATGACTTCTTGTTAGGATTAGCTTTGGTGTTATCTTGATGCTTACGTTTACCCTTGTTGTGATTGTACCTGGAGGAGTTATTATGCTCCATAATATTGACAACTGATGAATCAGCAACATTGTTGCTCTCTGGCTTGCTATTATCATGCACCTTGAGGGATTTCTCAATGTGCAAATGACTGCCCAACTCAACAAGAGTTAAATCCTCCTTCTTATGTTTCTGGGTGTGCTTGAAATCTTTTCAAGAAGGAGGCAGTTTGTCAATGACACACGAGACCTGAATGGTCTCATCCATGTTTATTTTATGTTGTGTAAATCTACCAAGTATTCCAAGAATTTTATTGTATTGTTCTATGACTGGTCTTGAATAATTCATTTTGTAATTTGTGAAATCACTCACAAGGACCTTCTTACTTGATGCATCCTGAGCTATATATTTGGCTTCCAAGGAATCCCATAGTTCTTTACCAGATTCAAGTTTTGGTAAATATCAAACAAGGAATCACACATACCATTGAGAATTATGCCGCGACATACATAGTCATCATTCTCCCATTTACTCCTTTTCCGCAAGTCCTCCAAAGTAGCATCACCACCACCATCATGAATAGGCGTTGTCAGCACGTACACCACGCTCATGGTAGAAAGAAGAAAGTGCATCTTCTTTTGCCATCTCCTAAAATCAACCCCTTCAAACTTGTCCAGTTTGGAGAAGTTAGCCACCATATGCTTCATTGCAGCCGTCATTGATTATCACAAAATAATATTTTTTGATTGTTGGGGTTTACCTCGTTTCAACAGGGTAAAGATAATCAATAGCCTAACTACCTACCAATGAGTTGGTTACCAGATATCACTTGAAGTCGTGTAATCACTTTCCAAAGAAGATTATTCGACCCTATGCGCGGGTTAACACGAATACATCCTTAAGATAAAACCAAGTGATTGTTCTTGTGTTAAGCACAAATAAAGAACCCTACGCGTCGATGTGTTTATGTTTCTGTATGTTTCATCATGCAAGTATGATCAATATTTATAGTGATCTCATTCCTTAGAATGTAACTCAGAGTCAAAGGAATAATGAGTATTAATCGGCCAATTAATCTCATTATTTCCTACATAATTACATAGTGGTTACATGACCATAATCATGGTCATTAAGTCAATCTTAAACCCCTTATGAAACGGTCACAGATGTTACAAAGATAATCCACCCACTGATGACTTAGCCGCTGACAGGCATAATCCTAGCCGCTGACAAGGCAAAGCCTAGCCGCTGACAAGGCAAAGCTTAGCCGCTGACAAGACAAAATCTAGTCGCTGACACAGGCAAATCTAGCCTATGACAAGCATAATATAGCCTCTGACAGGAATAATCAGCAAACCACTATATTGAGTCCAGGGAGGTCATAGACTTCATAGGTGTACACTCCGTACCTCTAAACTATTTACAAGTCTAACCATGTCTCACAATTGCACTAAATTTCCAACATGATTTACATACAAATTTAAAATCTCTCGATAAACAAATGGCAGCTGAGTTAATCCATTTTGCTTATAACTATTCATACAAAAGGAAAAGTTACTTTGCATTTCACTCGTACAATTTTAATATGAATATCCAAAGGTTAAAACACTTTTTGAGCTATGATGTATTTTTTCTACATATTTGAAAAGGGAGGTGATTTGCACACTCTTTATATTGATTGGGACACTCTAAATTAGTGTGTCTTGACGTATATACCCTCGGTTCACTTCTAATCATGTTTTATTTATAAGGATATATGTGTCAAGACACACCAATTTAGAGTGTCCCAATCAATATGAAGAGTGTGCAAATCACTTCCCGTTTGAAAATAACACCCATTTTGGTCTAGCCTTGTGAAACATTCTTTAATTTCAATCACGCATTAATGACATAGATTTGGAGAAGATGTCTCTCATTATCTCATTCTTCTAATTCTTTTCACTTTACTTAATATTGTTATTTGATTCTAACTTTATATATATATATATATATATATATATATATATATATATATATATATATAAATTTATTATATCACACATTCATTTAAAAATATTATTACAAATAATAAAAAAGGATAAATTAATTTGTTAAAAGTAAATTTATCACTAAAAGAATTTTTGGAAATAGAAAAATGGAAAAATTAAAGTCACCGGTCATAGGTTTGACGAGACTGGGTCACGGGTTCGACGACAACGGGTCACGGTTCTGACGACACTTGGGTCAACTAATCGAGTCACCAAGTCATGAGATCGATCATCGGGTTAACACGATCGAGTCACCAGGTCATGAGATAGACCATCAGACCAACATGGTCGAGTAACTGGGTCACGAGATCGATCAACGGGTCAGCCTGATCGAGTCAACGAGTCATAGGTTTGAACACCGGGTCAACTTAATGGAGCCACCGGGTCACGGGTTTGAACACACTGGATCAACCCGTGGAGCGACCGGGTCACAGGTTCGATCATCGGGTCTAACCTGGTCGAGTCACTAGATCACGAGTTCAACTACCGAGTCATCTCGATCAAGTCATCAGATCATCGGTTCGACCATCAAATCACTTGAAATATCGTTAACTATCCGTTGTTAGATAGTTCCGCCATTGTACACAAGTACACGTCAGACTAAAATAAAAATGTAAAAAAGTACACAGTGTATTTAGGGTGTGTTTGGTAAAGAGAAAAGAGAGTAAAGAAATGGAAAAGTTTTACATTTTCATTGTTTGGTATGCAAAGAAAAAAAAAGGTGGAGAATTTGTTGTCTTTTTAATTCTCTCTAGTGTAAATTTAATAGACATAATTTCCATCTCAAATTGAATGGAATTGGTATTCTCCATGTGTTGGCAAGTGACGAATAGTATTCATTTTATTAATAGATACATCAAATAAAGATTAACTAGTTATATTTTCTAACAAACTTTTTTTTAATATATAGAAAACCGTAAAACATATTGGAGTCAATTTGGTCGATTCAAATTGGTGTTAGTCAAATATTTCTAGCTCATGACCTTATTTAATATTTGGGTGACTCGAGGCGATCCAAATGAACCGAATACATTTTTTGACACGAGTAATTTAATTCCAGTAAAACAATGTTAAAAACTCAAAATAAATACAAACAAAAGCATTTCTCAGGTTTAAGTCTCTGTTGCTACCAAACAGAAGAATCAAACAAAATTCTCTACTGATTTCTATTCTCTGAAGTTATATTCTCTACTTTATTTCCAATCTCTTATATTCTCTCTACCAAACATGCCCTTACAGTTTGTACCATCATGTTATGAAGGAAAATAGTTAGTACTACTTAACACCATCATGTTATCATGAAAGGTGGTCAACTCGGTATGTTATGATCACCGAACATACGCGATCAAACATACTGTATGAGATGGAAGCTAAGAACTATGTATTCGATGACACATTAACCAAGTGCACCTCATTTATTTACACAACATACAAACCCTTTACCCGTGCAAAACAATACAAAATTTACTGTTTTTTTATTTGTTTTTTTTAAACAAAAGTGACTAAGAATAAATAAAATCTCAAAGAGTAAAGGAGATAGGTTGCTTTTATTTTTCTTTATTTTCTGAGTGACAAATTTTATTAACGAAATTAAAAAGATACTAGAAAAAATACAAAGTAATTAAATTAGGGATTTTTAACCAACAGTCTCATGAAAAAGAAAAATAAAACGATTCTGGAAAGACCAAATATACCACCACGCTACGTATCTCACGTAGGGATGACAACGAAGCGAAATTGGGGCGGGGCGATCATTCCAATTCTCAAACCCGATTAGTAAAGTTCTCCCCAAACCCGTCCCGATCCCCGTCCGGGATTTTATCGAGGTGTCCCGTTGGGGCGCAATGCCCCCCCAAACCCGCCCCATACTAATCAGAGGTCTTATCGGGTGCCCTCTTTGAAGAAAATTTTCTATCAAAACCGCACTATTTCATTTTTATTATTATTTTTAGACTATTAGAAATAAGTTTGAAGTATTAAAAACTTACTAATAATATAATAATAAATTACAAGGAAGACTTATAAGATTTTAAACGATACTATTATAAATAAATAATGATATGTTACACGTCAAAGAACTTAAAATACATTAAACAAGTTTCTATACTATTAATTTGCAATATTGAAATGATAAAATACTAAAGAAATATTTATTATGAAATAAATAGTAAGGAAAACCTCTATAAAAATACTTATATTTGTATATGTGTATATATTAATCGGACGGGAGGGAGTCGGAGACCTTGTTCCTCGCTTTTGCCCGAAATCAATTAAAAATCCTCGTTTAAACCCCAAACCTGCCCCATAACCCGATAAAGATATCCCGCCCCACCCCAATTATTCCGGGTTTCGAATTTCCCCGTCGAGTTCGAATTTTTTTACCATCCCTAATCTCACGCCCTCAAACAAAACTTTAAACAATATATACCATATAATAAAATTAAATACCAGATGTGATTAGAAAAGATTAAGGTTAAAATTTTTGTTTGGATAATAATTGTATGCATATTAGAACAAGTTAAATGGTTACTTTTTGTTATATAGTTAATCGAGCAATTATATCTTTAGTTAGTTACTTTGAAAAGAGTAAGTGTATACATATTCTCGAAAATCTTAGATGTAAGCTTCATGGCTAATCACGGCATATAATAACCCTTCCTAGTTCATTTACTAAAAGGAACAAGCAGAATAGCGGTCCGCATGTTGCGATGAGCGTGTTTTTCCTAGTTTGCCAACCCGTATACTTAAGTAACTTGAGTGAACGAATTGAAACATTATTATTTTAGACGTATTTTTTTGAAAACGTTAATTACTTACGTATATATTAACCTTTTTTGGTTTCGGTTTACACTTTGGGCTCAAAAAGAAATTGACACAACTAACCGCTTCACTTTATCGCATGGAAATGAAAGCAATTAAGGATAATCGAAACCCATTTTGTCCCGTCCTAGTTTACTTGTTTGACAAATAAATCAGCTCATCTAATCCACACATAACATTGGAAATCGAAGATCAACCAAAACCCCTCACTACAGTAACTTAGAAAATTAAACGCAAACCCACCTGAAAAAATCAAGGTATAATCAAAATCAAATTGTAAACTGTCTTAGAAAACAACATGCCTGCAATTTGAAGCAATAAATTCAAACCTATTTGTAACAGCTTGTAGCTTCGATAAAAATATCTTCAAGTAAAGGAAAACCTCCAAAAATCTTTGATAAATTTATCTGTGCATGTGAATATGTGATGTCTAAAGGATATACTAAAGTTGGTAAAGGCCGAATGAATTTGGGCTAAAAGTTAGCCCATTGTCAAAGACACGTCGTATTTTCCCTCTAATAATATGTTTCACTTCGGCCTTTTGCAAGTCACCGACTTCATCACTCTACGACTGATACTGTTATGTGCTTTATTTTTTTTATCTCTAACGCATGCATCAACCTTCTCATCTTGAATTTGACCTTTAATGTCTAACATATGAAGTTCATCGTTCTTTAAAAGATGATCATGAACCTCTTTGTTCAAACGTAAAAATAGTTCCACTTTGTTCATGATCATCTAATCGTAAAATTTTTGTTTATCTAATCGTTCTCAATCTTCGTCGCTTATCAAAGTGAAACTATTTTTACGAACAAGGTTTTCATTAAAAGCGTTTAAGATATCACATTGTCGTAATATATTTTCAAATATAATGCAAGTAGAGTTCCACCTATTATTATTATCATAGCAAGCTCCTAGGGTGTAAAACCACATTGTTGACGAAAACGATGATAGTTCATTTGTCGTTCGTTACTCGAACTATATATAGTTACTAATAAACTCCTAAATTTTGTCTTTAAATCACCACATATTATTAATGCCGCTTGAACGGATGAATTTATAACATGAGCAACACAACGAGAATGAAAAAATGCACCATCCAGTACGGGTTTTATATGTAATTTTAATAAATCCATAGCTTTAGTATTATTAGATGCATTATCTAGTGAAATGGTAAAACTTTTATCATCTAAATTATATTCAATTAAAGTGTCATGTAAAATTTTTCTTAAATTTGATCCCGTATGTGGATAACCACTAGTTTAAAAGCAATTGTTCGTTTCATTAATAAAAAAGAATCGGGATCAAACCAATGAGCCGTAACGGCTAAATAAGAATTTGTCGTACCATGTGGTGCGGTCCAAGCATCCGTAGTTATAGAAACACCATATTTATAATTACGAAAACCATCAATAATTTCGTTTTTAGCCATTTCCCATAATTTAAATGCATCACTTCTAAGAGTAGTACGACTTACATGTTGATAACGCGGTTGTAGCCTTTTTTTTATGATCTCCGTAAGCTTGACATTGTCGAAGTGGTGTGCTTGCTCCATAAGAATTTGAGAAGAGAAGACCATATTTATTGTTGTTTAACTTTTGATTGATTGATAATAGAATTACACAATGAAACCTTAAATACTAGTTGTGTGATAAACACAAAGATAAATGATAAACATAAAAGATACTAAAGATAAACACAAAACACAAACATATATTCTAAGTAAATAGAAGATATTCATGCGTAACAAATTTTGAGACGTTTCCTAAGCATTTGCACACTCTCTTTCAACTTGTTATGTGGCTTGAGTAGTAACGATTTCTGAATTGCTACTCTACACCCCTTCCATTCGAATTGAAAAAATGACGTGGCACTCTCGGAAGATTCATCAACAACAAGCCATGATTCACTAAGCTAATCTCAATTTGAGATTCCCCAACCATAAGCGACTTCGATTCACTAATTATAGGTTGCGATTCACCAATAATAAGTTGTGATTCAACAACAATAGGCTCCGATTCACCAATAATTGGTTGCGGTTCACCAATAATAGGTTGCTTATCATTTGACCATGATAAAACTATATCTAATTTTTCTTCGATGTTAAGATTCTTCCCTTCAATCTCCGCAATACGAGCCTCCATTATACGGGCTAAGGAAAAAACTTCCCCTAAATTTGTAGATGCTGACCTTGAGAGTGCACATTGTAGGATAGGTTTAAGTCCACATATATAAAAATACATAAGTAAATCCCGAGACATCCCCGTAACTCGATCCGCAAGTTTCACGAACTTACTCTCATAATCGGCCACCGTACCCTTATGTAAGAGTGTAGATTGAGCGTTCCAATCGTTGTTGCCGGATGCCATAGCAACCCAAAAAAGCAATTAAAAAAATATTTTTATTAATTTTTTTCGGATGAACATTACCCGATGAATAGTAACGTCAGATAAACAGTAGCACGATGAACAGTACCCGTTTGATGAACAGTGTGTCAGATGAACAGTACTTTCAGTGAACAGTAACTATTTTCCGTTTTTTTATTTGAATCTTAAATCAAAAACCCCCAACGAATTGAGGGCTCTCAATGAAAGCACCAATTGATACGACCCGTATTAGGGTGTATTGGGATAGATAGCACCACTTCAAACGTGTGCTTGCTCCATAAGAACTTGAGATGAGAAGACAAGAGTTTATTTAACTTTTAACTTGATTGATTGATTGCTAAATGATTACATCATGAGACATTAAATACTAGTTATGAGATAACTCTCACAACACAAAGACTTATCCTAAAACATAACAAATACTATCCTAAACACACTTCCTAAACAAAAGATAAGTATGATGGTTATCCTAACCCATCATGTAGTTCTGTGTATATCAAGAGGCGTAACAGATGCATAAGTCCATTAGATGTCAAAGTACAAAAGAGTACCACTCATTTATATAAATCAAACAATAGTTTTTGTAGTTTTTGAAACATTGATTCTTTTATTTATGCTAAATGTCTTATATGATATATGAAGTATTATTTTTTACACAGTATACGATTTTTGTGTTTTTCTTTTTGAAAGGCAATTTATTATTGAAAAACAACTATATAAAAGAAAGACCAAAGACAAAAGAAGATGCATATTAGCCAATAAGACAATTAGAGCCAACATCTAACACAAACAATACAATACACTCCTAAAAATAAAAGCTTACCACAAACAACCATAACATAATACATCAACAAACTAAAGTACTCCAAAGATCAGTAACTAAAGTACTCCAATCATCAACAAACTAAACTATTCCAAAGATCAGCAACTAAAGTACTCCAACCATCAACAAATTAAAGTACTCCAAACATCAGTACTAAAGAAATCCAAAGATCAACAACTAAAATACTACAACCATCAACAAACTAAAGTACTCCAAACATCAGCAACAAACACTCTGTTCCTAAGAAAATATGGAAAGAAGGGAGATGGATATGGAAAAAATAAGATAGGTAAAGAGGAGAGAAGTATGAAATAATTTTTTTCCTTTGTGTTCCTAAGTTGGAAAGAAAGGAGGAGCAAGTAACCAAAAAGAAGACTTAATAAAAACTTCACTCCTTTACTCTCTAATTTGGGAAGAAGATTTGGAGAGTAAATTTGGTGTAATTTACTCTCCTTTACATTCCACTTCTCTCCTTGAAAATCTCAGGAACATAAAGTTTTTTTTATTTCCATCCCAAACCTTTCCCTTTCACTCCAAAATATAAACTCGAGAACATAAAATACTCCAAACATCAGCAACTCAAGTACTCCAACCATCAATAAACTAAAGTACTCCAACCATCAGTAAACTAAATTACTCCAAAGATCATCAACTAAAATACTCCAACCATCAACAAACTAAAGTACTCCAAACATCATCAACTAAAGTACTCTAAACATCAGCAACTCAAGCACTCCAACCATCAGTAAACTAAAGTACTCCAAACATCAGCAAACTAAAGTACTTCAACGATCAGCAACTAAAATACTCCAACCATCAATAAACTAAAATACTCCAAACATCATCAAACTAAAGTACTCCAACCATCAGTAAACTAAAGTACTCCAACAATCAGTAAACTAAAGTACTTCAAACATAAACAAACTAAAATACTCCAAACATAAGCAACTAAAGTACTCCAACCATCAGTAAACTAAAGTACTCCAAACATCAGCAACTCTAGTACTCCAACCATCAACAAACTAATGTACTCCAAACATCAGCAACTAAAGTACTCCAAACATCAGCAACTAAAGTACTTCACCCATCAGTAAACTAAAGTACTCCAACAATTAGTAAACTAAAGTACTCCAAACATCAACAAACTAAAATACTCCAAACATTAACAACTAAAGTACTCCAACCATCACTAAACTAAAGTACTCCAAACATCAACAACTCTAGCACTCCAACCATAAACAAGCTAATGTACTCCAAACATCAGCAACTAAAGTACTCCAAACATCAGCAACTAATGTACTTCAACCATCAGTAAACTAAAGTACTCCAAAGATCAGCAACTAAAATACTCCAACCATCAACAAATAAAGTACTTCAAACATCAGCAACTAAAGTACTCCAAACATCAGCAACTCAAGTACTCCAACCATCAATAAACTAAAGTACTCCAACCATCAGTAAACTAAAGTACTCCAACCATCAGTAAACTAAAGTACTCCAAACATCAGCAAACTAAAGTATTCCAACCATCAGTAAACTAAAGTACTCCAACAATCAGTAAACTAAAGTACTCCAAACATTAGCAAACTAAAGTACTCCAACCATCAGTAAACTAAAGTACTCCAACAATTAGTAAACTAAAGTACTCCAAACATCAGCAAACTAAAATACTCCAAACATCAGCAACTAAAGTACTCCAACCATCAGTAAACTAAAGTACTCCAAACATCAACAACTCTAGTACTCCAACCATCAACAAACTAAAGTACTCCAAACATCAACAACTAAAGTACTCTAACCATCAGTAAACTAAAGTACTCCAAACATCAAATGGAAACTCATAACATTTAACGCTTTAAAACTTTATAGTAACTCATAACATTTAACGCTTTAAAATTAATGAATATGTCATTTGTAGTAAAATACTTGATTTATCTTTTCGATGATACATATTTTTTCCATATTTTGTTGCTATTGCAAAAAAAAAAAATTGACCCCCACAACCTTATTTCCTGGTTCCGTTACTAGTTATGATTATGTACATCTCAACCTCCCTCATATACTGTTGTAGACGGTATTAAAAATCATAACTTATAAAAGACAATATTAAGTATTAACTTATCTTACCTTACCTTATAAAATACTTTATAAATCAAGAGAGTTGAAATAAAGGTAGTTGGACAAAAGTTTGTACATTCTATAAAGGATAAACTCCAAAAAAGTCCATCAACTTTCCTATTTTCGCAAATTTACCATTGAGTGCAAATTACAAACAATATTGCCACTTTATTTCAAAATCTCGTGCGACTTTGTCACTGACTTGACGATTTTTGACTTTTCTCTGTTTTCTTTCTTTAACTCCCACAGGTGTCTGGCACGTGTGGGTATATTCGTCTTTTCCCGTCGCCACGCTTGCTTCCACCTTTCATTTGATGCAAAAAAACGTCTTTGAATAGATTTCCCACCCGAAACTTCTACGCTATCACTATTCCACCTTTACCTTCGGGCAAAAAACGTCCCCGAAACATTATTAAACTTTCGCCCACGTCATTATTACACTGACATCTTTTGTTTGAGAGACGTTATTTGCATGAAGGTAAACTTTCCATCTTCTTCATAACGACACTATATTAGGTTGAAACGCACACACACACACACACAAAACTTTCCATCTTCTTCATAACGACACTATACTAACTTAAAACGCGAACACACACACAGAAATGCACACACACAAAAATGGCTCGACTTGTTGAACTAGTTGGTATGTCTAGGTCATTTCACATTGGTGAGATGATGGTAGCCTCTTACCAATCTGAGATTGACGAGGACATATGGCAGGCAAGAGAGTTGACGGATAACTCTTAACGGCTGATCAAACGGGTCATGCGTAGGGGAAGGATTATGGAGCTCCAAAATGGCAATACTTCTAGATGTGCTAGGGAAAATATCACAAAGCTCAAGGCACTCCAAACTGTCGACATGCGCAAGGCAAGGTTGTTGATGAAAATGCTGACCTATATTCATAGCAAGGTTATTAACAAGATTGACTTTTCAGCGAGGCAGAGGGAGATGTGAACCGGTTAGTTCATGAAGGGTTTCTGTTTGTCGATAGGGGTTGCAAGTAACTAGTATTTTGGGTTGTTTAATGTTAACCGAATTTAAATTACTCTCTTTTAATTTCAATTAAGGTGTTATATTTTTAGTTTGAAGGTTTAATTAAGGTGTTTTTTTACTGTTAAATGTTATTCTAGCATCATTGGTAATCGATATGATGTTTTACTTTGAACTCTAACCAGAAACGAATAACCCGAAGGTTATTATCCATAAATGAAAAAGCCCAATGGCGCTAACGGTAACAAAATTAAGTAGTAAAAAAAGCTTTTGTGAATAACCAGTTACCCAATCAATAAACAAATAAGCAGTGCATAAGTTACGCATTCCTTGTTTTTAATCATTGAATAATCAATAATTTGCCACTGAAATAAGCATATTATAAGCTTTAAGCTGCTTCTTTTAACATTATGAATTCTCTATGGGTTATCTAGTTACAAAGTAGTTGGAATATTCATATTAGTACCCTAATCATATGCACTATCCCAAACACTCCTTGTAATATCCATCTTTAGTTCATTGGTTTCCACATATGTTGGTGCTCTAAGACCAAGTACCCAATTCGTGATTATAAAATCTTGATACTCGTGTAACTTACTAGGAGCTCTTACACCAAGCACACCAAACCTTTTTATATGACCTTTATTTTCGGCCACATTATCAACAAAAGCAGAACCCCCCACATTCAACCTATTTTTAGACAAATTCTTATCATTCACAGATGCACCCTCTCTAATGACTATACTAATAGACATTCGTATAGCACCAACATTCGGGTTACAACCCGAATCCTCTTCAACCATGATCCCTTTATCATTTTTCGAAGCTTTCTTCTTCTTCAACAATGAAGTCTCAAGCTCACCCTCATTCACAGTTTCTTTCCCTTTTCTAGTACTCGTTTGTTTCCCCTTCGTGTTATTCTCTTTTCCTTTTCATCACTGTTTTTTAATTTTGTTACGACAGCTACTCTTTTCAATCTTTTTTTATAACCACTTTGATGGTCGTCATTATTCCTCTTCCTTTTCTTGTAAAGACTGTGCAGTCGTAAAAGAAGTTGAACTATGGCAACGCAACCTAGCATCATCTTCTACGCATCCCAAATAATCCCCATCTGAATCCTCTAAATCTAAATCAAGGTTCTTGAAATAATACTGACCTAGTCTATGTTTCTTGTGAACAACATACAAACCAATTGAACCATTCCTACAAGCCAGTTCCAACAACATATGCACATCATTGTCGGTGTAAATCAACTTTAAACCTTCTTCTAATGATTTGTTAAGCAAACAAATGAACAAAACCCATTTTTCCACATCGCCAAGCCTTTCCGATATATGTTAGGTCAATTGTAAATATCCTAGGCTCAGAACTAAACCCATAAATTTGGCTACGATTGCCATAAATATACTTCAACTGACCATGTACAAAAAACCATTATTGTGCATTTTTAAAACAAATTCTTTCTGATACGCGATTAGAGCTAGTTGATAATCAACTGAATCGAGTTTTGGGTTGGTAGTAAGAATTTAAGTTGAACCAGTAAAGTAGTAAAGCATTGATAGTATTTAGGGTATTTAATGTCAAGATATTAGTGAAAGTTTCAATGTTGATGTTTCAAATTTAGTCCTTGAAAGTGTTGGCGGGAAGCTACAGTGAAAATAAGGTGGGTATAATGTTTCAGGGACGTTTATTGCACGAATGTAAAAGTGGAATGGTGGTAGCGTCCTTGGTGGCACAGGAAATGACGAATATACCCACATGTGTGGGAGTTAACGGAAGAAAATGGCGAAAAGGCAAAAATCGTCAACTCGGTGATAAAATTGCACGAAATTTTGAAGTATATAGTGACAATATTGCTTGTATTTTACTCTTACTGGCAAATTTGCGAGAATGAAAAAATTCAGAGATATTTATTACCGTTTACCCTTCTATAAAATAATACCATATATATCATGTGGAATTATTATTAGAAAAAGAAAATATGGACATTTGGTAAAAAAAATAGACTAGCCAAAAAAATTATATTGTTTCTCATTAACAAAGTTTCAACTTTCCGTTATGTCTTGGGTCGTGGCCCACCTTGCCCAATGCTAGGGCTAACGCTAAACACTTGGCTCAAAAATCAATTCTATATGGATACAATTTTATAGTCTTAGACTCTTAGTCAAGGTCGACCATCTTGTGAGGTTTCTTTCGCCGTGTTTTTACGACCATGCCAAAAAAACACTCCTTCCAACAGTAATTTAGATTTATACGAACGTCTAATAGACGAGAACCAAACATCCCAATCAACAAAAAAGATAAAACCTGACAACCAAGCTCCCACCACCACCGGCATATCCTTAAAAAAAAAAAATAAGAGATGCCAAATCACACCTCAACAACAAGTGCGAAATATCCTCCATGACCAACCCACACAACGGACATAGAACAGAATCTATAGTCACTCCTCTACGATCGAGATTGGCACGAGTTGGTAGACGATCAGGACGAGCAAGCCAAACAAAAACATTAACCTTCATCGGAACATATTTAACCCATCGTGCACCATATTCCGTCGAATCGATTACTTGCCTAATCACGTTTAGCAAAAAAATGAATGCTACACCTATATAACAAAAGACAATACAACATACATTATCATCTTCATTGGGTTGGTGCTTGAAATCTTGAATCAAGGGACAAGAGGCTATATTTGCTTGCATTTTGCTTGTGATATTCAATATCTGCAATCTCCGATATCTTTTTGCGCCTTTGTGCATCGACCCATCCTGTAAACATAATGAAAATTGATCTTAACAAATATCTTTTTGCGCCATTTGTTCATCGACCCTTATATAATATTTTCATAGAAATTTCATATAGTATATATAATCGATAAAAAATCTCAAGGGTCAAAAGCCTACAAAGTATTTTATAGATCAAAGTTTGTACAACTGAATAGAAAGTTGCAACATCTAGATATGTTTAAGAAAATGTGTCTTGGCGATCTCCTGCGGCCATATCAGCTTCTTCCAGATTGCTAAACTCCAAGAAATGTGTTGGCCTGTGATCTTCATGATAATATTCTAGTGGAGTTCCTAGCTTTACCTCGTACTTCATGCCTTGTGTATGCTTCACTCCCATGAAATTGTAGTTCCAAGAACCGTTATCAGGAACCATATAGAAACCGTGGAAACGGTCACTTAGAAGCATCGGGACCTTTTCGTAGTGAGTTGGAAGATACCCATGAGGATTGCTTCCATTATCTTTGTTAGCACGCCCCCATTGATACCCGGTTGGGGTAAGCTTATATGCAGTCAAGGAACACGAACCCGGAGTGAAACTGCAAGTAAGTATGATTGTTTTATCCCCATCCCATTGCTTGTTGTATTCCAACATCCGAGAATGGAAGGTAAGGTCGTGTGGGGATAACTGAGTGAGCTCGTTTGGTTGAGTGTGGATCCATCCCAGTGGTTCAAGATCGTTAAGCAAGTGATGTTCCGGGAGAGCTGATGGAAGGTGCACTCGTTGATGGGTACCCCATTGTGGCGGCATGCAGATGCAACGAATTTCTTTAACTTGAGGATTTTCAGGAGGACTTACACCATACAAATAGCCCGAGATCTGAGTTCTTAAGTCGGCAATGCAAATGAATTTCTTCAAGATATTCTTTGGCATAATGTATGTGTATCCAGTTTCGTTTATTATGTCCTCCGAGTTTACATATACACGCTTCACACGGTGATAAAGGTTTGTAGCAGATATTGCCCTCACACGCCAATCTGTCTTTGAAGAAAAAGCAGCTTGTTCGTAGGGACTCGTGGTGGTAACGATGAGCTCATCGCCATGAACATTGGTAGACCTGGTGGTTACTGCATACTTATGGGCACCTAGATGTACACGTTTATCACGTCGATACTTGTTCGATAACACATCATCACCTTTATTACGAATAATCTTCCTTAGATGCTCGTCAGGAGGAGGCATCATGTTTTGTTTGGCAGTATGGACATATCCAAATTTGGGTTTTTCACCGTATCGTTTCGAGTTGAGGTGTGCCCACTTTCTTGTCTTCTCTTCCGACCTAGCTTTCATCGTAACCAATCGTATACGAGAGGGTATTCGAAGGTTGAGTTTTTGGATCGTTAAAAGTTGAGGGTTTAATAATTATGTTTGAATGATCATGCATGCATGGTTGAGCCAGTATATATATAAAGAGGAATAAGGCGGTTTGGTTGATATGTCACCGACTTTTTGGTTTGTCACCGAGTTTGATTTACAAAAAGAAAGTAAAAGAAAAGGAAGGAAACTTAAAAAATGGTTTGTGTTTTTATATAAGGTTTTGTTAGATGGAAAGGAAAAGAAAGTGCGAGGAAAGTTTTGGCTTATTTCAGACCTCAAATCTTCCGTCTAAAACTGGGCATAAAAAGAAGGAAACAATCTGCGTATGTACGAAGACACAAAGTTGTCCCAATTAATTTATTTGTTACCTTTTTATTATTTTTATAAGAGACTCGTGAATGGGTAAGGAGGTACGGAGTGTACACCCATAAGTCCCTGAACACCTTGACTCATATTGTGGTTAAAGTTGTTCAGCATTGCTGATGATCTTCAGTGAGTTGAACTCTGGACTGAAGGTATTCATCAGGGAGTATTTCACTGAAGACATGTCTTCAGTATTTACTTATCAGCAAGTCTTCTTCAGTACTGAAGGCTTCGGCAGGAACACCCTTCAGGGTTTGCTGAAGCTTCAGTGGGACTGAAGGATAGACTGACGCTGGAGCTGAACAAGTATGCTTGTAACGGTCTTTGACCAATTCAAGTGCATTAAAGACCACATTTAATTGGTCTTGTAACCACTTTGACCTGGTATTATGGAGCCTATTAAGAGGAGATTAATTGGCCGTTAATTCCTCTGAATACCATTGACTAGAGTTTGAGTACTACACCTATATAAAGGTGATGATAGCTGCATGAGAAGGGACAAAAACATAAACACATAGCAACGTAAGGGTTAAAGATTTGTGCCTAAATCTCTAACTGCATTTGGTATTATCCCAAGTAGGTATTCGTGATACCCAGGCATTAGGGTCGAATAATTTACTTTGGAAAGTGATTACATGATTCCAAGTGATATCCGGTAACCATTGTTTTGGTACGTAGCTAGGATTGATTATCTTTACCCTGGTTGGGACGAACTAAACACCAACAATCAAAGTAAATTATTTTGTGATAATCAATGGCGGCTGCTATGAAGCATATGGTGGCTAACTTCTCCAAGCTGGATAAGTTTGAAGGGGTGGATTTCAGAAGATGGCAAAAGAAGATGCACTTTCTTCTTTCAACCATGAGTGTGGTGTATGTGCTGACAACTCCTATTCCTGATGGTGGTGATGATGCTACTTTCCAGGAACTGAGGAAAAGGAGCAAATGGGAGAATGACGACTATGTGTGTCGTGGTATTATTCTGAATGGTATGTCTGATTCCTTGTTTGATATTTACCAAAATTTTGAATCTGCTAAAGAACTATGGGATTCCTTGGAAGCCAAATATATGGCTGGGGATGCATCAAGTAAGAAGTTCCTTGTGAGTGATTTCATAAGTTACAAAATGACTGATTCAAGACCAGTCATGGAACAATACAATGAACTTCTTGAAATACTTGGTAGATTTACACAACATAAAATGAACATGGATGAGACCATTCAGGTCTCTTGTGTCATTGACAAATTACCTCCTTCTTGGAAAGATTTCAAGCATACCTTGAAACATAAGAAGGAGGAATTAACTCTTGTTGAGTTGGACAGTCATTTACGCATTGAGGAATCCCTCAGAGTGCATGAAAGTGACAAGCCAAAGAGAAACAATGTTGCTGTTTCATCAGTTGTCAATATGGTGGAGCATAACAACTCCATCAGGTACAATGACAACAAGGGAAAACGTAAGCATCAGGATAACACCAAAGCTAATCCTAACAAGAAGTCATCAGTGTCTTGTTGGAAGTGTGGGAAACCTGGACACTTCAAAAAAAGGTGTTGATACTGGCAGCAAAGCTAGTGGATCCGGCACAAAAGATTCAGTGATTGGTTCTAACAACACAACACAGAAAGGTCAGAATATGTTTAATAAATCTCTCCAGATTTATTATGTTACATATGTATCTGAAGCTTATTTTGTGCAGGATAATGATGTTGCGTGGTGGGTTGATTCTGGAGCAACTGTTCATATGTGTAAAGATAGATGCTGGTTCAAAACTTATGAGTCACTGAATGATGGATCTATTCTTCACATGGGAAATGAATCAACAGCCCTAGTGCATGGACGTGGTTGTGTAGATCATAAATTTAGTTCTGGAAAGATTGTTAGCTTGTTTAATATTTTGCATGTTCCTAATATTAGGAAGAATTTGGTTTCTAGTAGTGTTTTGAATAATTGTGGTTATAAACAAGTGATTGAATCTAATAAATTTGTTTTATCCAAACATGGTGTGTTTATTGGTTTTGGTTATTTGAGCAATCAAATGCTCAGGCTTAATATTGAAATGACCACCAGTATTAACTCAGTTAGTGCTGGTAGTGCAAATATTTGTTCAGCCTCAGTGCCCACCAGTAAACTGAAGGATTCTTCACTATGGCATGCTAGAGTGGGCCATGTCCACTTTAAGATGATGCAAAATATGTCTAAGGATGGGTTAATCCCAATATTTAACATGGACACAGAAAAGTGTCAGACTTGCATGCTGAACAAAATAACTAAGAAACCATTTCAGGATGTAAAACGTGAAACTAAAGTTTTGGAGCTAATCCATAGTGACCTATGTGATTTGCATGCTACTCCCTCATTAGGGAATAAGAAATACTTGGCATTTATTAATGATGCTTCAAGGTTTTGTTATATTTATTTATTACATACTAATGATGAAGCATTAGATAAATTTAAAGTATTTAATACTGAAGTTGAATTACAACAAGGAGTCCAAATCAAAAGATTTAGGACTGATAGGGGAGGTGAGTACATGGATGCTCAGTATTTTCAGTCTGTTGGTATTATCCATGAAAGGACTGCTCCCTATACTGTGACACCCCGGGTAGGGTCAAAATATGCGGAAATATCCACGGAGATGTCACTAGGGTGGATCGATAGCATATAGTCCATAGAGCATAAGATAAAGAGTTATTTAAATCATTTTACATGTTTGATAACAAATAAAATAAAATTTGTCTTAACATGTCATGAGGAGATTGTTTATGTTTCCCAAATAGAACCCCTGACGAGTCCTACGATGCAGATTACTAAGATGCTAGAGACCATGCACACACCACATACTAACTTCATATTCTTGTGCAAAACATACTAAAGGGGGTCAACATAAAGTTGGTGAATTTACAGGTATTAACAATTAATTAGTTTGGACATACATTAATCATAGATGTAACAATGCACAAAGCATTCTTACTAAAATTTAGATTACATTTGTTTATTATTAGAAACTGAAGCTCAACCTTCCATAGTCCTCAACAGATGAGGACGTAGTGTCTTACAAAAAGACACCCATTCCAGTTCCAACATGGTATACGTCTGTTGTCCCGGCCAAGGCACAATGAGCATGACTCACCCAGACGGGGATGGTCAATCCCTAATAGATCTATTTATAACATTCGGGCGATTTACAACAATTTAACAGTTCCAATAATAATCAATTATAGTCAAGTTTATACAATCTTGTTATGTCCATTAAGTGTTTGCATATTTTTTTCCCAAATGGGAAAGTTTTATCCAAAGTTTATATGAGGCTGTAAACTCACTTGGGAGTAGGCAATAGCTGTTTAATACAAGTATCCAAATAAAGCTCACGCCAAAGTTATGCCTAAACAAATAGTACCGTCTTAATAGATAGTACAAATAACATATATAGCTTATACAGATTTTAGTCAGTTCATTTATGTTACGGTATTTATCTAAATAACCGTAGTTCAAATATCAATAATATTCATTTAAACTTATCTATATAAGTTTCATTTCTAACTTTCTAAGTAAACATAAAATGTTTAACTATTAATATGAGTTAGCATACATGTATTTATAATAATCATTCAACTTACAATTAAGTTTCTTATTTAAGTAGACCTAAAAGGTCCTACTTAAAATATTAGTTTACGTTCTCCGTTCATGTATTATAATCACTCATTTACTATTAAGTTTCATTATTAAGTAAATATAACAATTCTACTTAATATTAGTTCACGTTCGTAGTTCATGTATTATAATCATCCATTTAAACTTATTATTAAGTTTCATATTATAAGTAAACGTAAGGTGTTTTACTTACCTATTAGCATTCAATTTATCCAACGTTCATATATTTTTTATTTTCTAAAAGTATATGAGTTTGTGTATGAGTAACACATATTCATAATTTTTTTTACAATTATTTCCTAAAGTAAATATAAATATTTTATTTTGAAAAATAAAATAAAATATTTTATTTAACTTTAAAGTTTCCATAAATCATTTTAACATTTAATAAATAATTTAAACTTAAGAATTTATACATTAATTCTTTATGGTCTAGGTTTTTAATTATGGTTTATTATAATTAAAAATAGGTTTTAGGGTTAGGGCTTGTTAATGTTTCGGAACATGACAAAACTAGTGCCTCCATTTATTAAACAAGTATAACTTTCGGATTTTATATATTTGGTACCTAGGGCTTGTTAAAGTTTCGGCTTATGGCAGATTTAGTCCCCCTAGTTATATCTAGGTTTTTGTAACTTTACTAAAATTACAAAAACAGCCCCTAGGGCTTCTTTAAGTTTCGGCTAATTACAAGAATAGTCCTTAGTGTTATAAAATGACGAAATAACTTTTAGAAACTTTCTAAAATGGTCCCTAAGGTTTAATTTGCTACGGATAGTATTTATTAAACCCTAGACTTTTGGATAATTACATTTTCAGTCCTTGTGTTAACTAGTTTATCAATAAAAGTTTCATAAGTTACAGTTTTAGTCCTTAAGTTTCATAAGTTGTCATTTTAATCCAAAAAGTTTTTATAAGTTATATTTTATTATAAAAACTTTTATTTAACTTTCAAAATAGCATATGGGCTCATTAAATGGGCTAAACATCTAATGGGCTATTTTAGTGGGCTTAAATATATTTCAAGTCCACTAGTTTATTTAAATGGGCCTTTAAATCATTTATTGAGCTTAAATACATTTTAAGTCCTTTAATTAGTTAAATAGGCTTAAGTGAAATTTTAAGTCCATTGAGTTACTAAGATTTATCAAATGGGCTTATAGGGTCCATTAAGTCTTGGATTAACATTTCATAGGCTTAAATAGTCCATTAACACTACTTTACATTTAATGTAAGTTTTAACTTAGGATATTCTTATAAGTTTATTATGAGCTTATTCATATTTAATTTTAAATCTAAATAGAATAATAAAACTTATAATTTCTTTTATGTGATGTACCAAATTAGATCTAGGTGTGTTATAAGGTTGCAAGTAAGTCATAAGCCTTAATAGGAGCTTATATCTCACGGTTATGATTAGTTATAGCTTATTAAGATAAGTCAAGTCTCATTTTAAGGTTGCATGTAATTTATAAGTGTTACAAAAATAGATCTAGTTATGTACAAGTCAAGAAAGCAAGTCACAAGTCCAAAATGAGATCTAAACTATGTCTAGACCTAAAAATCAAATATAGATCCATGTATACTCATATATAGCTCATGGCTATAGTTCTAAATCTTGGTATTTCCAAGATGAACACAATAGCTAATTTTAAGTTTTGTAAATATTTACAAAAATACATCATGATTATCTAAGTTACATGCATGTTCCCAAGGCTACTATCATTCCAAGAAAACAATGTATAGCCCACGACTATATTGTTTTCTCCCAATATTCCCATAAGATCTATTAACTTATTTCATGTTTATCATGTTAAGTTAACACTTATCACTAGATCTAGGTTTATATAAGCATGCATGTACATCTAACCCATTTTAGGTCTTGTGTAACCCACGGCTACATTTATACACATAAGTTGTTTTTGTGATTTTTTTAATATTCCATTTAACATGTAACATTTCATATTCCATTCTTAAAACTAAGTAGACAAATCATATGGTCATTACTCATTTTAGCCGTGACCTTTAAGGTCATGGTTTTCATGATCTTTAAGTTACACAAGTTCATTTCATGAGATCTATGGTCATTAGTTAACCAAAGTCCCATAAAACAAGATTTGTAACTCATGCAATGTTTAGATTCATAAAATGTTTCATATGGTTTTCAAATCAAGTTTAAAACATAGAATACAAACCATATGTTTCTTATTAAAAGATTTTTAAATCATGAATATGATTTTTATAATTATGCCGTGACCTATAATGGTCATAGCTTCATCAAATCTTGGTTTTAACATGTTATTTACTTGTGTTTATAGATGTATGATGATGCATGCATGAAGAAATGGAAGAACATGGTGTGTATACCTTTCTTGCTTAAAAGTACCAAGGATGATCTAGATGAACAAGGAGATTTGAGATCTACTCAAGATGGTGAAGAAAACCCTAGTTATAACTAAGCCGTGGCCTTTAATGATTCAGCTAGGTCTTGTTTAGAAGAGGAATGATGCTACCAAATGATTTGTAATCAAGATGGGACAAAGATTTAGTTGATTTAATGAATCAACTTTGGATTTTTGTGGCTTGTAGCCGAAATGTAGAGAGAGAGAGATGAAGAGAGAGGTGAGTTTGCATGTATGAGAGAATGTGTGTGTGTGTGTTTCGGCTAAAAGGGAAGAGAGAGAGAGAGAAGGGAAAAAGGTATGATTCACCTTGGTAAGACACATTGTGCCAAGTGTCACCCCTTTCCTTTCCAAGGCAACTCTTCTGCTTCCACACAATCCTATGTGTCATGTAAGGCTATCCAAAAGGGTAGGGTGGGCTTGTGTTGGGCCTATGTTGGGCTAGAGCACAACCTTGGGCTAGTCCATGAGAATTAAGTGAGCTCTTAGTCTTTATGTACACATATACATGGCTAAATTACCTAATGTAGTATATTTCCAAATTTTTATTAAGTGTTGTATATCTCAATTATTAAGTTTACATCTTACTACTTGTTAAGTATACATCTTACTACTTGTTATCCCTAGTTTTTAAGTACAAGGTTTAGCTATGTAGCTTATTTACAACCAATGTGAGTGTAAAGGTTTAAGTACATAATGAACAAATTCACACACAACTTATAGAAGTATAGCACATAAGTATATGTTCTAAGATTCTTGGGTGAAATTTCACTACATAAAATCATGGTAAAATCATGGATTTTATAGCACCACCCCGTTATTTTAGCTTTGTCCTCAAAGCTACTAAAAACGTAGTTATCTCTTAAGTGAAAGATGTTCTAAGTATATGATTCGTTTCAATTTCTCTCTCTCAGGTACGGATGGCGGCATGAAAACGAAGTGGTCTATACCTAAGTTACTCTTATACGTCCGATTGGGCATTAATGAAAGCTTCTGTTATTACGGGTGAACAAAAGATATTGTAAAGAGATTTTTATCCGGGTCGCACTATACATCCGATTGAGCAGTAAAGGAGACTGCTGTTGTGGATGAATAGGAAGGGAATGCAAAGAGATCTTTATCCGAATCGCATTATACATCCGATTGAGCAGTAAAGGAGACTGCTGCTGTGGATGAATAGGAAGGGAATGCAAAGAGATCTTTATCTGGATCACACTATACATCCGATTGAGCAGTAAAGGAGACTGATGTTGTGGATGAATAGGAAGGGAATGCAAAGAGATCTTTATCTGGATCACACTATACATCCGATTGAGCAGTAAAGGAGACTGCTGTTGTGGATGAATAGGAAGGGAATTCAAAGAGATATTTATCTGGATCGCACTATACATCCGATTGAGCAGTAAAGGAGACTTCTGTTGTGGATGGATAGGGAGGGAATGCAAAGAGATCTTTATCTGAATCGCACTATACATCTGATTGAGCAGTAAATGAGACTGCTGCTGTGGATGAATAGGAAGGGAATGCAAAGAGATCTTTATTTGGATCGCACTATACATCTGATTGAGCAGTAAAGGAGACTGCTGCTGTGGATGAATAGGAAGGGAATGTAAAGAGACCTTTATCCGAATCACACTATACATCCGATTGAGCAGTAAAGGAGACTGCTGCTGCGGATGAATATGACGGGAATGCAAAGAGATCTTTATCTGGATCGCACTATACATCCGATTGAGAAGTAAAGGAGACTGCTGCTGTGGATGGATAGGCGCGGGATTCCCAACGGGGGTCGCAGCAATACCCTTCCAGGATCTGGGAGAGGACCAATGGCGTTGTGGATTTGGTTAGGAGGATAATTCCATTGCAAATGGTTTCTGATATGAGGAGGACACGCCAGCATGTTTTATACGCTAGGGAAGCTGGGGATGTACTATATCTGCATTCTTTTCACGGGTGAGATACAGGTTATATCTCCACACCCGGTATTGAAAATTGGGGGTTGAAGGTAAAACAAAACATTTTAACTATAACCCCTCCTATATAAACAACTTTAAGAAAAGACTTACGATTATACCCCAAGTTTGTGGGATACAAACATTAGTTATTAGTACTAAAGTTTCTACCCAACAGAGAGGTTAAGATTGTTGTTGATGACGATTGCGTAAGAAGTTGCAAAGAATCTGCTTCATTCGTCGCGGGGTTGAGCTAGAGGGGCGCATAAAATAAGTACCTCAAATGGTGGAAATAAAAGAAGATACCAAGAATAAAGAAATGCGCGCCTTGCAGGGTGCTGTAACAAGGGTCATGCATTCACTATTACTGGTTCAAAATTTGTACAAATTCTGACTTCTAAAGAGAGGAAATTACACCTCTCAGAGTCTGGTGAAATGATGGTATTGTCGAACTAATTGGACCCGAAGAGGAAAAGAGGAATGTCCAAAAACATGGGACATTCAACATCTCTTTACGAGGGATGTCAGACATAGCCCTTCAAAATACACCCATTGTGAGTTGGATGTGTCTTTCAGGTTAAGGGTTGCCTAAGTGGCGGATATAACCCTACAAAATACACCCATTGTGAGTTGGATGTGTCTTTCAGGTTTAGGGTTGCCTAAGTGGCGGATATAACCCTACAAAATACACCCATTGTGAGTTGGATGTGTCTTTCTGGTTTAGGGTTGCCTAAGTGGCGGACATAACCCTACAAAATACACCCATTGTGAGTTGGATGTGTCTTTCAGGTTTAGGGTTGGAGGAACAGGTTAGGGAAATAGGGTATCCCCGGACTAAGTACTCTCTAGCTTGTTGGTGCTAGAAATGACACTAAATCTAGTGTTAACTATATCGGAGTTATGGCTCCCCAGTATAATCAAGGTTTCATCTCCCCAAGGTACACGAACCAATTTTTGGTCATAAAGGATAATTGCATGATACTTGCTAATCAATTCATGCTAATGACGACATCAAAGCTATCGAGACTTTCTAGGATCTGATTGATGTAAAACGGGTGATTGGAAAGTTTTAAGGAACAACCTCGAATGATGGTGTTAACCATCATAACTTTTCCGTCGAATATTCTATAATATAATAGGAGTCTAGAACTAACGGAGGGATTTCCAATTTCCTTACTAAATTTAGTAATTGTATTTCTTTGGTCTACCCATGTGTCAAACGAGATAGATGCATATCATTGGTTTAGTAAGAACGTACCAGGTACGATTTTGGAGCTTGGATTAGCTTGGGCGTTGTCGGCCATGTACACTTGCGAAGGAGTTCCCTTGTTGTCCTTCTTCTGGTTGGCCAACTTGGGACAATCAGGTCTCACATGCCCAGGGGTTCCACACTCGTAACATACCACAGCTTTCTTTGGTCCACTACTGCTCCCACCAGTGGGGTTTCGGTTTCCCTGCTGCCCACTTCCACTCCCACGTGCATTGGACTTGCCCTTGTTGCTGTTCCCGGGATTGGTATTAGGTCGACCTGGGGTAGCAACATTTTTTTGGCAATCGCGAGCAAAATGGCCTTGTTGGCCACACTTGTAGCATCCTTGGCATTGTCCTCCAGCAACGTGATGATAGTTGCATTTTGAGCACTTGGGCATGGTCCCTGAGTAGCTCTTGGTGCGGGTTATGGGAGTAGTGTCATCAGCTTGCCCAACGTTCTGCTTTTTGGAAGGCTGCTGGTGCTGGCTACGAGAGCTTTCATCGGATTTTCTCTTGTTGTCCGTTTGCCTCTCGGACAGATTGCGGGCTCACTTGTTGATCAACTCAGTTGCAAATTCCATACCGCCTTCTACGGTAGTGGGTCGTGAAGCTAACACACTGTCATGGATGTTGTCAGGGAGTCCACTGACATACTTCTCAATCTTGTCACTCCTTAGAGGGAACATTCTGGTGCACATCAAGCTTAACTCTTGAAAGCTTTAGTTGTACCAAAGGATATCATTGTTTTTACACTTTAGATCCCACAGATCGACTTCCAACTTCTTCATTTCTCCTCTGGGACAATACTTCTCAGTCATTCTCTCCTTGAGGTTGGCCCAAGTGAGAGTATAAGCAGTGCCATGTCCAAGGGTGGCGACCACAGAGTTCCACCAAGTAAGGGAGCTCTCGAGTAGGGTTCATGTAGCAAACTTAACTCTGTTCTCATCAGCACAACCGCTGATGCGGAAGACTGTCTCGAGCCTTTCAAACCACTGCATCAGTTCAACAACTCCTTCTTTTCCTCGGTAGTATGAGGGTTTGCATTTTAAGAAGTCGGGGTAAGAGCAACCCCTGTTGGTGTTGTTTCTGCGTGCATCAATGTTTGGATCATTTTTTGCATTTGGGTCAGCTCCTCTGGCTGCCATGGCTGCTGTGATGCCTTCACTTATCATTTCCCGCAGTTGTGCGTCAGTGACATTTCGAGTATCTTCTGGGGATTCAGCATTATCAGCATTGGAAGTGGTTGCATTATTGGGATTTGATCTCGTAATCACCATTTGTCTATAATCATATACAAAATGAGATTATTAGTTCAAGCGTTAGTACAGTTTTTATATTATTTGCACGAGAAAACTTATGCACTGATTTCATAACAAATTTGGATAACCTGTCAAGATCTCATAATATAATACATTGCACAACAGATATAATAAAGAAAGTGATTACACGTTATTTCCATGAGAAATTTAACATTCATCTTAGCATAACACAATCTAAGTCATAGGCCAGTCGGGCCTAGTCAAAGGTAATGATACACACAGTCTTTAAAACATCACATCCCAAAATTACATGTCCCAAAAGAAAAGAAAAGATAAAGTACGGGATTACATCACCAAAAAGCTGAAAAAGAAATAAAAGTACAAAGGCCCTATGTCATGATAGCCGGGATGCAACCCGTAAGCTTATCATGACGTACAAGAAGTCTAGTACGTCTATACTAATCCTGCCTGGATGGTCCACTAGATTATGTCGGGGCTGATGGTGCTGATGGAGCTGGTGGGGCTGCAGAAATCCTCCTGGTGTTCCACAAAGTCCGAACTGTCGTTCGAGTCTCCTTGAGCGTACGGAGGGCTGATAGTAGCTGGTTCCGGAGTCTATCGACAACCCCTCGGAGATAAGCCATCTCCCTAGTAACTCCATCATGCCGGACAGTGGCGAGATCAAAGAAAATGGATAATGATTGCTCCTGAGCAGAAAGAGCAGCATGGGTCTGATGTTGCAGACCCTCCATGACCTAAAGGCGCTGGTGAAGGCGGTAGTTTTCCTCCAATAACCACTTCAATGCCTCGTCCGTCCTAGCCTGGACGCCCTTAGCGATCTGGTATTCTCCTCTCATAGTGCGAAAAAGGGAGTCAATATGACCGTGGATGACGGCGTGGCCTTGTTGACTGGCTGTCAACTGGCTGCGGAGGTCGAATATCTCCCGCTCATGGCGTGCGGCCAATGCATAGATCTGGGCCTGGACGGAATCAACACGTCCTGCCCCGTAGCCTTCCCCGGTCTCATAAGTGGAGACGGGCACGGGCCCAGAAAAATAGCCCGATGATAAGGATGGAGGCATGGAAGATGGTAGGCTAGGGAGAACCTGGTCCTCCTCCATAGAGGTTGGGGCCAGTGTGGCTGATGCTAAGATGGAAAAAGGGTCCTCTGGGAGTACAGTTTCGATGGCTGGGTCATCCTCTGAATTCGAGGCTGACAACCATCCACACTGCGTCGATCGTGGAGATGAACAAACAACTAGAGTAGGAGCTACTACGGGTAGAAGATTCGAGGATGCAGTAGGCGGAGTCATGATGATTTGAAATAGTATTATTTTAAGTTTGAAGTGAGTATAAGCTTACAAACAAAGAACAATATTATTTTAGTTCACATGTTTTATGAAATATATCCTTTTTAAACAATTATAATAATGTTTTAAGGTTACATATATTAATACTTATATATATGTATATATGTTATCATTTAAGCAGTTCATTTAACAATTCGTAAGTGTAAGGTTTGGTTTAGTATTACCTATATTTTCATTTCAGTATTTTACTATGTAGTGTAAAATTTTCAAGTTTAGCATATCTAACATTTTCCATAACAACATTTCACTAAACAATATTAATAATCAAGTTTAGTAACAATATATACACTTAGTTCACATAGCATAAAATGCCCTAAGATCTATATGCTTAACTAATACGGTCCCAAAATAAAATCCCAAAAAGATTTTTATAAGTTATAGTCCAGTTTTAAATAAAAGAAAAATCATTTTATTTTTATTTTATTTAAAAATTTATCTGGTTCTCTATAACTAATGCTCTGATACCATTCTCTGTGACACCCCGGGTAGGGTCAAAATATGCGGAAATATCCACGGAGATGTCACTAGGGTGGATCGATATCAGTTTACATGTTTGATAACAAATAAAATAAAATTTGTCTTAACATGTTATGAGGAGATTGTTTATTTTTCACAAATAGAACCCCTGACGAGTCCTACGATGTAGATTACTAAGATGCTGGAGACCATGCACACACCACGTACTAACTTCATATTCCTGTGCAAAACATACTAAAGGGGGTCAACATAAAGTTGGTGAATTTACAGGTTTTAACAATTAATTAGTTTGGACATACATTAATCATAGAAGTAACAATGCACAAAGCATTCATACCAAAATTTAGCTTACATTTGTTTATTATTAGAAACTGAAGCTTAACCTTCCATAGTCCTCAACAGATGAGGACGTAGTGTCTTACAAAAAACACCTATTCCAGTTCCAACATGGTATACGTCTGTTGTCCCGGCCAAGGCACAGTGAGCATGACTCACCCAGACGGGGATGGTCAATCCCTAATAGATCTATTTATAACAGTCGGGCGATTTACAACAATTTAACAGTTCCAATAATAATCAATCATAGTCATGTTTATACAATCTTGTTATGTCCATTAAGTGTTTGCATATATTCTTTCCCAAATGGGAAAGTTTTATCAGAAGTTTATATGGGGCTGTAAACTCTGGGAGTAGGCAATAGCTGTTTAATACAAGTATCCAAATTAAAATCACGCCAAAGTTATGCCTAAACAAATAGTACCGTCTTAATAGATAGTTCAAAGAACATATATGTATGCTTATACAGATTTTAGTCATTTCATTTATGTTACGGTATTTATCTAAATAACCATAGTTCAAATATCAACAATATTCATTTAAACTTATCTATATAAGTTTCATTTCTAAGTAAACATAAAATGTTTAACTATTAATATTAGTTAGCATACATGTATTTATAATAATCATTCAACTCACAATTAACTTTCTTATTTAAGTAGACCTAAAAGGTCTTACTTAAAATATTAGTTTACGTTCTCCGTTCATGTATTATAATCACTCATTTACTATTAAGTTTCATTATTAAGTAAATATAACAATTCTACTTAATATTAGTTCACATTCGTAGTTCATGTATTATAATCATCTATTTAAACTTATTATTAAGTTTCATATTTTAAATAAACGTAAGGTGTTTTACTTACCTATTAGCATTCAGTTTATCCAACGTTCATATAGTTTTTATTTTCTAAAAATATATGAGTTTGTGTATGAGTAACACATATTCATAATTGTTTATACAATTATTTCATAAAGTAAATATAAATACTTTATTTTGAAAAATAAAATATAATACTTTATTTAACTTTAAAGTTTCCATAAATCATTTTAACATTTATAAAATAATTTGAACTTAAGAATTTATACATTAATCCTTAATGGTCTAGGTTTTTAATTATGGTTTATTATAATTAAAAATAGGTTTTAGGGTTAGGGCTTGTTAATGTTTCGGAACATGGCAAAACTAGTCCCTCCCTTTATTAAACAAGTATAACTTTCGGATTTTACATATTTGGTACCTAGGGCTTGTTAAAGTTTCGGCTTATGGCAGATTTAGTCCCCCTAGTTATATCTAGGTTTTGTAACTTTACTAAAATTACAAAAACAGCCCCTAGGGCTTCTTTAAGTTTTGGCTAATTACAAGAATAGTCCTTAGGGTTATAAAATGACGAAATAACTTTTAGAAACTTTCCAAAATGGTCCCTAGAGTTTAATTTGCTACGAATAGTATTTATTAAACCCTAGACTTTTGGATAATTACATTTTCAGTCCTTGTGTTTACTAGTTTATCAAAACAAGTTTCATAAGTTATAGTTTTAGTCCTAAAGTTTCATAAGTTGTCATTTTAATCCAAAAAGTTTTTATAAGTTATATTTTATTATAAAAACTTTTATTTAACTTTCAAAATAGCATATGGGCTCATTAAATGGGCTAAACATCTAATGGGCTATTTTAGAGGGCTTAAATATATTTCAAGTCCACTACTTTATTTAAATGGGCCTTTAAATCATTTATTGGGCTTAAATATATTTTTAAGTCCTTTAATTAGTTAAATGGGCTTAAGTGAAATTTTAAATCCATTGAGTTACTAAGATTTATCAAATGGGCTTATAGGGTCCATTAAGTCTTGGATTAACATTTCATGGGCTTAAATAGTCCATTAACACTACTTTACATTTTATGTAAGTTTTAACTTAGGATATTCTTATAAGTTTATTATGAGCTTATTCATATTTAATTTTAAATCTAAATAGAATAATAAAACTTATAATTTGTTTTACGTGATGTACCAAATTAGATCTAGTTGTGTTATAAGGTTGCAAGTAAGTCATAAGCCCTAATAGGAGCTTATATCTCACGGGTATAATTAGTTATAGCTTATTAAGATAAGTCAAGTCTCATTTTAAGGTTGCATGTAATTTATATGTGTTACAAAAATAGATCTAGTTATGTACAAGTCAAGAAAGCAAGTCACAAGTCCAAAATGAGATCTAAACTATGTCTAGACCTAAAAATCAAATATAGATCCATGTATACTCATATATAGCTCACGACTATAGTTCTAAATCTTGGTATTTCCAAGATGAACACATTAGCTAATTTTAAGTTTTGTAAATATTTACAAAAATACATCATGATTATCTAAGTTACATGCATGTTCCCAAGGCTACTATCATTCTAAGAAAACAATGTATAGCCCACGACTATATTGTTTTCTCCCAATATTCCCATAAGATCTATTAACTTATTTCATGTTTATCATGTTAAGTTAACACTTATCACTAGATCTAGGTTTATATAAGCATGCATGTACATCTAACCCATTTTATGTCCTGTGTAACCCACGGCTACATTTATATACATAAGTTGTTTTTGTGATTTTTAATATTCTATTTAACATGTAACATTTCATATTCCATTCTTAAAACTAAGTAGACAAATCATATGGTCATTACTCATTTTAGCCGTGACCTTTAAGGTCATGGTTTTCATGATCTTTAAGTTACACAAGTTCATTTCATGAGATCTATGGTCATTAGTTAACCAAAGTCCCATAAAACAAGATTTGTAACTCATGCAATGTTTAGATTCATAAAATGTTTCATATGGTTTTCAAATCAAGTTTAAACATAGAATACAAACCATATGTTTCTTATTAAAAGATTTTTAAATCATGAATATGATTTTTATAATTATGCCGTGACCTATAATGGTCATAGCTTCATCAAATCTTGGTTTTAACATGTTATTTACTTGTGTTTATAAATGTATGATGATGCATGCATGAAGAAATGGAAGAACATGGTGTGTATACCTTTCTTGTTTAAAAGTACCAAGGATGATCTAGATGAACAAGGAGATTTGAGATCTACTCAAGGTGGTGAAGAAAACCCTAGTTATAACTAAGCCGTGGCCTTTAATGATTCGGCTAGGGCTTGTTTAGAAGAGGAATTATGCTACCAAATGATTTTTAATCAAGATGGGACAAAGATTTAGTTGATTTAATGAATCAACTTTGGATTTTTATGGGTTGTAGCCGAAATGTAGAGAGAGATATGAAGAGAGAGGTGAGTTTGCATGTATGAGAGAATGTGTGTGTGTGTTTCGGCTAAAAGGGAAGAGAGAGAGAGAAGGGCAAAAGGTATGATTCACCTTGGTAAGACACATTGTGCCAAGTGTCACCCCTTGCCTTTCTGTTGATCCCTTTGGTTGGATCTATATTCTGTTAAGAATTAGTATGATAGTTTGTAATCAAACTAAAACACTTTGAGCACTCTTACTAATACTAAATAAGTTATGCGGAATCTAACTTATAAAGCACAAAAGAACAGAATTACTTTTAACTATTCGATTCTCTTATTAATCGACTTGTATGAGGTACATGAAAGACATTGTACCTATGTTCCTTTTATATAGTAAGGAACCCTAGAAACCTTAGAATATTCTAACACCCCCAATTTACATTGCACAACGGAAATACACAATTGGGTGCTAGACACAAGCGTCATCACACAAGGTATATTGAACGACTCAAAATAGAGACGTTTACACATAAATATAAACAACATTTTCATAAATGGTCTAAAACATAAATTTCAACCTAAATTGTACTGACACGATACCAGAGTAAAGCGTTTAGTCCCCATGGATCTCGACCAACAACCAACAAGTTTAATACAGTACATCAACATAAAGTAAATTGTTCAACATTTAAAAGGTAGAAACAGTTTAGACCAACATTCTTCCAAAAGCCAAGCCACAACCTCCACAGCAAAGCTCCATGCTCCATCACTTCCTATTACCTGAAATACATGCATAAAACGAGTCAACAATAATGTTGAGCGAGACTATAGGTTTGTCAAATCACATTTGAACACAGGAAGAAAATCAATCATAATCATTTATAGAATTGTCGTACACACAATCTATATTCAAGGCAGTAATAATAATGATAAACATTATAAACATTGTATTTAAGCTCATGACACCGACCCCTTAACCAAATAGTCACCGACGCCAAATGTCGGCATGACTAGAATAAAACCATTGCCCCCTCTAGGGTATCAGTTGCTAGAATACCACAATCTTATTCACGTAAAATTATCCTTCCCAGCGGGTTACTCAACGTAATGCCCTGGTCTCAGATAGGGTGGTCAACCTAATAGTACTATCATTAGAATAAGCGGCTATTCCCGACTCACAACATCAAGTCAGAAGATAGTTAACGGCTCATGAATTTAGGGTCTTTAGCAACAAGTTACTCAATACAATGAAATCAACTTTAGGCAACATTCGGGTCCAACAATTACTCATGACTTGTGTTCATTTATTTTCAAATAGCATGTATCCCCCTCGCGGGTATTAAAATCAGTAAAACAAGTAGAAAGCGAGGCTATAGACTCACCTTAGTTTAAGAGATCTAGCGAGATGATCGTCGACGATAATGGATGCCTTTCAAACACGAGAACCGCTACCTATCAAATAAGGTGCGTTCGTTAATAATAACTCGAGGAATAAATAATACATAACAACTTCAAACTCAAACTCATAAAGTCACGATAAACTCGAGAGAAAACGATCTAAATAACTTCATTATACTTTACTACACATTTACTTAACCATTTTATATTTTTTACAAAGTCCGCCGGTACATACTACATGTACTAGCATATTTACCCCTTTTAAGCTCATCAACCGTTTATGAAACGACTCGATAAACTAACTTACTATATATAGAAAGTCCTCTTACAAGTTTATCAAATGAAATTACTTTTTAAGTACTTTACCCGACTCATTTTCAAACTACAAAATCCGGACAGATTTACGTTAATTTTTCATACAACCGTTTTAACTTATTTGAACGACTCCGTTTACAAAACCGACACTCGGGTTTTAAAATAAACTCAACATATAAAATAAACACCTCATTATCATTAGGTTAAATTTTTCAAAACTTCCATTTAGAGTCCCCGAGATTCGATCCAAATATCGACAACAACTATATGTAGTGCCGATACTCGCCTCTCCCGGTACACGATCATTCAAAACATCATAACTTCGCGCTCGTTTGGAGCTAGAAGCTCTACCTTATATCAAATTTAAGCTAATAAAATTATCTACAACCCTAGGCTATAAGTTAAGCCATTTTCAAAACATAAAAATTCGGATTTTACACTTTACTTACTGTTATAAAATGACTATCAAAATCTTGTACAAAATCAACTTTTTGATAAAAACCAACCATAAAAATGATCATTTCTATACCCTAATATCATCATACATCAACCATAACATCAAAATCATAATAAAAATAAAAATCTTAAGATCAAAATGAAGTTTTAACAAAGATTCTTGCAAGAACCACCATGGATCATCATAACAATGCCATGCATGATCATAGCTCCTACCTACCAACATCAAGAAACAAAAACTTGCTTGCATGTGTAAAATTCTTACACCAATATGATCCTTGATAAAAAATAAGAGTGGGTCTTGTGTTAGTTTAGCTCAAAACATCATAATTCTCAAGTAAAAATTGATTGAATGGCGGTTTTGGTGGTGATGAAGGTCACGGCAAGAAGAAGAAGAAAAGAGAGAGAAAAGAAAAAAATGTGAGTGGAATTGTGTGTTTTAAAAAAAATCTTTTATATAGTGGTGTAGGGACTAAAGTTGCAATTTGGCAATAGTTGTGGCTAAAAATGTAAATAGTTAACTAAAAAGCGGGAAATAACTATTAGTCAATTTTCAAAATATTTACGGGGCTCGGGTTTCATAAAGATACTTTAAAAAAATATAAAACGTACCTCAAAAATAATAGTATCGACTCTCGACTCGACTTAACACGTCATTTAAAATAAAACCTCAAAAATGACAAAAAACGAACAACCGACAATAAAACGTAAAATATTTGGCATCCATCGACATCACGCTTGCTAATACTCCTTATACTTAATAAATATAAAATATAAACCTTCCAACATCGGTTTAATCTTAATCCTCAAAAAATAAATATCGTTCAAACTCATCCAAAAATTTCAAAAATAATCGTAAAATAAGATTAAGTAATGACCTCGATTTTGGGTTGTCACATCCCCCCCTTCTTAAAAGAAGCGACGTCCGCGACGCTTAATCCTTCCTAAACAAATGAGGATACTTGTCCTTAAAGAAATCCTCACGTTCCCACGTAAACTCTGGCCCACGTCTAGAGTTCCATCTCACTTTCACAATCGGAATTCTACTATGCTTCAACTTCTTAACTTCCCTATCCATTATCTCTATAGGTTCCTCTATAAAATGCAACTTATCATCAAGTTGAATTTCCTCCAACGGAATCACCACATCCCTTTCAGCTAAACACTTCTTCAGATTAGACACATGAAAAGTATTATGAATACCCTTAAGCTCATCAGGCAATTCTAACTTATAAGCCACCAATCCAATCCTTTGGATAATCCTAAATGGTCCAATATATCTCGGGCTCAACTTTACTCTCTTTCTAAAACGAATTACTCCTTTCCATGGAGATACCTTCAACATAACCATGTCTCCTACTTCAAACTCCAACGATTTCCTTCTGTTATCAGCATAACTCTTTTGTCTACTTCTGGCAGATAACAAACGCTTCTTAATTTGAACTATCTTTTCAGTCGTCTCAAATATCATTTCAGGTCCAGTCAATTGACTTTCTCCAACCTCACTACAACACACTGGAGATCTACACTTACGTCCATACAAATCTTCAAATGGTGCGGCTTTAATACTAGCATGATAACTATTATTGTACGAAAATTCAACCAATGGAAAATGCTTATCCCAACCATTTCCAAAGTCTATCACACATGCACGAATCATATCCTCTAATGTTTGAATCGTTCTCTCACTTTGTCCATCAGTTTCCGGATGATATGCTATACTTAAACATAACTCCGTTCCCATCGCTTTCTGCAAAGACTTCCAAAATTCTGAAGTAAACCTACTATCACGATCAGAAATTATCGACAAAGGCACACCATGTCGACAAACAATCTCCTTCACATACACTGTTGTTAACCTCTCCATACTATCTGTCTTCTTCATTGGCAAAAAGTGAGCAGACTTAGTCAATCTATCTACAATCACCCATATCATATCACTACCACTTGCAGTCCTTGGCAAACCTGTCACAAAATCCATTGTAATCTTCTCTTATTTCCACTCAGGAATCTCAGGTTGCACTAATAATCCAGACGGTTTCTTATGTTCAGCCTTCACCTTCGCACAAGTTAAACACTTATTAACATACTGTGCTATATCTGCCTTCATATTCGGCCACCAATAAACTTTCTTATGATCTTGATACATCTTGTCTGATCCAGGATGTATTGAATACTTCGACTTATGAGATTCATTCATCACCAAATCTCGCACCCCTAACGAATCTTCCTCAGACGGACACAACGGTAACCAAATCCTATTCTTAAAATACCTCAATCCATTTGACCTCACTTCATACAATGGTTTCAACATTCTACCTAAATTTTCTGCCTCAACGTTCTCTTTCTTCAAACCATTAGTTTGGGCTTTCAATATTGCTTCTGTCAAATCAACACTTTCCAACATCGTCAAAGCTCTAACTCTTATAGACTTATCTCTTTCTTTTCTACTAAGTGCATCAGCTACCACATTCGCTTTACCAGGATGGTATCGAATCTCGCAGTCATAATCACTCAGCAACTCAACCCATCTCCTTTGCCTCATATTTAATTCCTTTTGATTCGAAATATACTGCAAAATCTTATGATTAGTTAAAAGTACACACTTGGTTCCATACAAGTAGTGTCTCCACAGCTTCAACGCAAAAATAACAGCTCCAAGTTCTAAATCATGCGTAGTGTAATTCTCTTCAAGCTTCCTTAATTGTCTCGATGCATACGCTATTACTTTCTCCCTTTGCATCAATACAGCCCCAAATCCTTTATGAGACGAGTCACAATACACTACAAAATCCTCAGATCCTTCTAGCAAAGGCAATATCGGCGCAGAACACAACTTATCCTTCAACATAATAAATGCAGATTCCTCTTCCAATCCTCATTCAAACACTCGATTCTTCTCCGTAAGCTTAGTAAACGGCTTAGCAATTAGCGAAAACTTCTCAATAAACCTTCTATAATACCCAGCCAAACCAAGAAATTGGCGAACTTCAGTCGGCGTCTTCGGCACTGACCAATCCTTAATTGCCTCAATCTTAGCAGGATCCACACGAACACCTTCACTATCAATCACGTGCCCCAAAATTGCACTGATTTCAACAAAAATTCACACTTAGAGAATTTCGCATACAGCTTCTCCTTCTTCAACAATTCCAAAATTGTTCTCAAATGCTTCTCATGTTCCTCTTCACTTTTGGAATAAACGAGAATATCATCAATGAATACGAGAACAAACTCATCCAAATACGGCTTGCATACACGATTCATTAAATCCATAAATACAGCAGGCGCATTTGTTAACCCGAAAGGCATCACTTGAAATTCGAAATGTCCATATCGAGTATGGAAGGCTGTTATAGGAAATATATTCTTCCCTAATTCTCAGTTGATGATACCCAGACCTCAAATCGATCTTGGAGTATACACGAGAACCTTGCAACTGATCAAACAAATCATCAATCCTCGGCAGTGGATACCGATTCTTGATAGTCAATTTGTTAAGCTCTCTATAATCAATACACATTCTAAAAGAACCATCTTTCTTCCGAACAAAAAAAACAGGCGCACCCACGGCGACGAACTCGGTCTAATAAATCCCTTATCCATCAATTCCTTCAATTGGTCAGATAATTCTTTCATCTCTGATGGAGCTAAACGATAAGGTGCACGAGCAACAGGCGCAGCACCCGACACTAAATCGATACGAAACTCCACTTCACGATGCGGCGGTAATCCTGGCAATTCCTCAGGGAAAACCTCAGGATACTCTCTAATCACAGGCACATCCTCCAATTTCCTTTCATTAACACTATCATTCCTTATCTGTGCAAGAAACACATCACAACCTGCTTCTATATACCTCATCATCTTTAAACAAGAAACAACTCTCAAACGAGAAGTACATTCATCTCCTTTCACAGTCAATACCCTATTCCTTAGCGGTATCTGAACTAATCTTTCTCCACAAACAATTACTGCACCATTACCAACTAACCAGTCCATCCCAATAATCACGTCAAAAGATCCTAACTCTATGGGCATCAAATCAATACTAAACACATAATTACCTAACTTCAAGGAACAACCTTTCAGTATAGAACTAGTGCTTACAACCTTACCATCAGCTAACTCCACATTATAACTAGTTGTCAATCTCATTGGTTCTCTATCCAATAGCTGACTGAATCTAACATCTACGAAACTTCTATCGGATCCAGAATCAAACAACACACTAGCATAACAAGCATCAAGTAAGAACGTACCAGTCACCACATTCGGCCCTTGAGGTTTGTCAGCATCTCCCACGACATAGGCTGGAGCAGCAATCCCAGCAGCAACAACAGCAACATTGCCTCCCTGTCGTATGCCAACCCTCGGACAGTTCCCTTGCTTATGTCCACGGCCTCCACATCCAGAACAGTAAACTACCTTAACAGCATTAGCACCAGTGGCTACACCCTTGTTTCTACAATCTGCCATCTTATGTCCGGCCTTCCCACACTTGTTGCAAGCAGGTGGACAATTTCCAATATGATATAGATTACACCGACCACACTTCAGATTCACTTTGTTACCTTGATTTTCTGTAGCAGCACGAACACCATCATTCCTTCTCAAATTGTATTGCTGATTCCTATTCGGTCCTTGGTTATTGTTATTATGATAACCACCTCTATTCTGCCCTTGGCCTGAGTGTGCAGCTTCCCACTTTCTCTTATTCCCTTCAGCAATACTATCCTTTCGATCCTGCAGCTTTACATCCATTAAAGCATGAGCCATTTGAACAGCTTCATCAAATGACTTGGGTTTCGACGAAGTAGTTTCTCCCTTGATATTACTAGATAAACCCCTAATATACTGCTTCATCTTCTTACGGTCATCAGCAAACGCATCAGGACAAAACAAACATAAATCTGAAAATCTCCTTGTATAAGCTACAATATCATTGTTCCTCAGCACCAAATGTCTCAATTCATCTTCCAACTGACCTAACTCTTCCTCAGGACAAAACTTAGCAGTCAACGGTCCCTTGGTTACAGTCCATGTTCTAGCATTAGCTTCAACCAATCCTACAGTAGCTACTTGACTATTCCACCAACTCAATGCATCATCCTGAAAAGTAGCTGCATCAAATTTCACCTTACTAGCTTCTGAACATCCACTGATTTCAAAAGTACTTTCGATCTTCTCAATCCACCTCCTTAATTCCAATGCTCCACCAGTACCACGAAATTGGGTAGGTCCACATTTCATGAAACTAGCATAAGAACATTCCTTCTGAACCTGCTGAACAACAACATTACCTCCAACTTGTCCTGCAACATTTCCTTCTGCTTGTTCATCAGCATTACCTCCAACCTGATTTTCAACCTTCCCTCCAACCTGACCAGCAACATTCCTATTCTCAGCCTCTTGGTTCCTCGCAGCACGTTCAGCTTCTAAAGCTCTAGCGATAGCTTGTTTAATCATGGTATTAACAGTAGCAGTCGTCAATTTAGGCGGCATGTTTACAGGAAACTAACCAAACAATAATTTAGTAAAGTCAGAAAAATGCCTCCCAACTCCTTCATGTATATCCATAACAGAAAAAGAACAAGTAAGTGTTCATATCATGACAAGAAGAAGGATTTCTCTATCAAGATGTAACATGGATACTACTTGCACTATCGACATAATTCACAATGAATCATTAGCCAATTCACACAAGAACTAATAAGACAAATCATAAGTCATGAAGGTAATTTGGATTGCTTTGGAAAATCTCCACAAAATTGTGACAAGTAATGTCACTACAATCCTTCATCACAGCAAACTTAAAAGTCATTAAGTTTCATCACAAACTACAGTACGAGTCTACATAAGTTCTATTACAACAAGGCTAAATAAAAACAACATAAAGAACTAAACATCAGATCCCCGTTGCTTCTTGTACATCGACTCGTCATCACTGCTGCTATCATCATTTTCAGAATCTTCTTCCACTTTTTCCTTCCCCTTACACTACGTCCTTTACTTGGCTTCACCAACATTCGAGCTTCATCCTGATTCGGCACATCACGAATCACATCACCTTGACTAGGAAAAGATCTCATCGGCAAACCCCATGCATCCAACCTTGCATTCCTTTCTAGCTCCCTACTTAACCTTTCAACTTGTCTACTCAAATTCAATACCATATATCTTAATCTAACAACTTCATCCATTTCCCTTGCCCTAACAAACTCTGATCTCCTCTCACTTCCAACAAACCTGTCAAACTTTTTCTCATTCTGCTCAAACCTCCTAATCACACGAGTCTCAACCAAATACCTCTCAAATAAGGACCTATCAAATTTCTTAAGAAACTAGAAAATATCATCATAAGACCTAGGACCTGGACAATAAACCTTAGGAATACCATCATGAATAGATCGAGCACTACTCGACCCAACAGAAACATTACCCCTAGCAAATGCAATCCCAGGCAAACCACTAATATAAGCATCACAAGTAGGAGTCGAAGAACGAACAACAGGTCGCTGACAATCTGGATCGGTCTGTGGCACAACATTAACCATTGGAGCATAACTACCTTGTATCAACTCAGGCTCTGTTTGACCAACTGTAGTAAGTGGAATCCCATCATCTAAAAACTCAAAAGGCTCCTCATCATCACTAGCACCAAAGTTATCTACTTCTTCACCATCCACTACATTAGTCATATCAATCCATCCATCCTCACGAGGTAAACCAGCCATTTTCTACAATTATAAGGGTTTAAGGGTACTTAAGGTCATCGTTAATAAAATAATAATTAGTATGCAATGCTCATGCAAATGTCATATATTATCCATGCTATTCAACACAATGGAAATGATGTTTATGCAATGCTCACAAAAAAAATAAATATGATACTGACAATCACTCAACGTACTTTCAATAATTCCAATACAATATCATAGTATTTACTTAATAAATACTCGGGAATTCATTTCAGTTATGAGAGATACATCTATAATGCAAAACAAAACTAAAAGTGATCTTACCGGAGCATTGCAGAGGAGTTGTGTGCTTTTGAAGAATAAATACTTTCGACACCAAAGTTATAGTTTAGGACAATTTTCAAAATCGACCCAGTTCTCTATAACTTGCAGCTCTGATTACCAATCTCTAACACCCCCAATTTACATTGCGCAGCGGAAATACACAATTGGGTGCTAGACACAAGCATCATCACACAAGGTATATTAAACGACTCAAAATAGAGACGTTTACACATAAATATAAACAACATTTTCATAAATGGTCTAAAACATAAATTTCAACCCAAATTGTACTGACACGATACCAGAGTAAAGCGTTTAGTCCCCATGGATCTCGACCAACAACCAAGAAGTTTAATACAGTACATCAACGTAAAGTAAATTGTTCAACATTTAAAAGGTAGAAACAGTTTAGACCAACATTCTTCCAAAAGCCAAGCCACAACCTCCACGACAAAGCTCCATGCTCCATCACTTCCTATTACCTGAAATACATGCATAAAACGAGTCAACAATAATGTTGAGCGAGACTATAGGTTTGTCAAATCACATTTGAACACAAGAAGAAAATCAATCATAATCATTTATATAATTGTCGTACACACAATCTATATTCAAGGCAGTAATAATAATGATAAACATTATAAACATTGTATTTAAGCTCATGACACCGACCCCTTAACCAAATAGTCACCGACGCCAAATTTCGACATGACTAGAATAAAACCATTGCCCCCTCTAGGGTATCAGTTGCTAGAATACCACAATGTTATTCACGTAAAATTATCCTTCCCAGCGGGTTACTCAACGTAATGCCCTGGTCTCAGATAGGGTGGTCAACCTAATAGTACTATCATTAGAATAAGCGGCTATTCCCGACTCACAACATCAAGTCAAAAGATAGTTAACGGCTCATGAATTTAGGGTCTTTAGCAACAAGTTACTCAATACAATGAAATCAACTTTAGGCAACATTCGGGTCCAACAATTACTCATGACTTGTGTTCATTTATTTTCAAATAGCATGTATCCCCCTCGCGGGTATTAAAATCAGTAAAACAAGTAGAAAGCGAGGCTATAGACTCACCTTAGTTTAAGAGATCTAGCGAGATGATCGTCGACGATAATGGATGCCTTTCAAACACGAGAACCGCTACCTATCAAATAAGGTGCGTTCGTTAATAATGACTCGAGGAATAAATAATACATAACAACTTCAAACTCAAACTCATAAAGTCACGATAAACTCGAGAGAAAACGATATAAATAACTTCATTATACTTTACTACACATTTACTTAACCATTTTATATTTTTTACAAAGTCCGCCGGTACATACTACATGTACTAGCATATTTACCCCTTTTAAACTCATCAACCGTTTATGAAACGACTCGATAAACTAACTTACTATATATAGAAAGTCCTCTTACAAATTTATCAAATGAAATTACTTTTGAAGTACTTTACCCGACTCATTTTCAAACTACAAAATCCGGACAGATTTACGTTAATTTTTCATACAACCGTTTTAACTTATTTGAACGACTCCGTTTACAAAACCGACACTCGGGTTTTAAAATAAACTCAACATATAAAATAAACACCTCATTATCATTAGGTTAAATTTTTCAAAACTTCCATTTAGAGTCCCCGAGATTCGATCCAAATATCGACAAGAACTATATGTAGTGCCGATACTCGTCTCCCGGTACACGATCATTCAAAACATCATTACTTCGCGCTCGTTTGGGGCTAGAAGCTCTACCTTATATCAAATCGAAGCTAATAAACTTATCTACAACCCTAGGCTATAAGTTAAGCCATTTTCAAAACATAAAAATTCGGATTTTACACTTTACTTACTGTTATAAAATGACTATCAAAATCTTGTACAAAATCAACTTTTTGATAAAAACCAACCATAAAAATGATCATTTCTATACCCTAATATCATCATACATCAACCATAACATCAAAATCATAATCAAAATAAAAATATTAAGATCAAAATGAAGTTTTAACAAAGATTCTTGCAAGAACCACCATGGATCATCATAACAATGCCATGCATGATCATAGCTCCTACCTACCAACATCAAGAAACAAAAACTTGCTTGCATGTGTAAAATTCTTACACCAATATGATCCTTGATAAAAAATAAGAGTGGGTCTTGTGTTAGTTTAGCTCAAAACATCATAATTCTCAAGTAAAAATTGATTGAATGGCGGTTTTGGTGGTGATGAAGGTCACGGCAAGAAGAAGAAGAAAAGAGAGAGAAAAGATAAAAATGTGAGTGGAATTGTGTGTTTTAAAAAAAATCTTTTATATAGTGGTGTAGGGACTAAAGTTGCAATTTGGCAATAGTTGTGGCTAAAAATGTAAATAGTTAACTAAAAAGCGGGAAATAACTATTAGTCAATTTTCAAAATATTTACGGGGCTCGGGTTTCATAAACATACTTTTAAAAAATATAAAACGTACCTCAAAAATAATAGTATCGACTCTCGACTCGACTTAACACGTCATTTAAAATAAAACCTCAAAAATGACAAAAATCGAACAACCGACAATAAAACGTAAAATATATGGCATCCATCGACATCACGCTTGCTAATACTCCTTATACTTAATAAATATAAAATATAAACCTTCCAACATCGGTTTAAACTTAAACCTCCAAAAATAAATATCGTTCAAACTCATCCAAAAATTTCAAAAATAATCGTAAAATAAGTTTAAGTAATGACCTCGATTTTGGGTTGTCACAAATATTCTATAAAGATAACTATATCACAGACGATATATTATCAATATTCTAACTATTTAGGTATATCACATAAGATATACTCTAACTATAACTATGACATATCTTATACAAAGATATATTCGTCCTAATCATCATAGCAGTACTTACTTTATAAGTAGCAGTACTTGCTATGTACCGCGTTAACACTAATGGTACTTACATAACACTAACAGTACTTGGAATACACTAACGGTACTTGACACTTAACAAATAATTCCCAACAATCCTCCCCTAAACAAGAAATGATAACTTGTTGTCTTCTTGTTTCTCTTGTACTGGATGTATTAAAAATACATGTCTTCAGTCTTTCCTTCATCCTTGGATTAAACTTGGTCATTTGTATTTGTATCCAACTGAATGTAGCCAAACACTTCAAATGTAGATCTTCTTCTGATAATATAATCTTCAAACATTATAAGCATCATCTTTGTCTTCAAAATATGATCTTCTTGTGTTTTCTAAACATTCATTCATCTTTGCAGCATCAGTATTTGTCTTCTTGAGTTTAGTCCTTTAACTATTGATCATAAATCTTTCTCTTGATTTGATGATAACAAAACCTTCTAAGTATTATATCTTTTAATACTTCTTTGTCTGCAATCTTCATACCTGAAATAAAACAGTTAACAACAAACACCAATCTGTATTGGCTTCATGATTTTTAGCAAATCACCAACTATCAACGGATTTGATAAATTCTTTACCAGTTAGCCGTACACTCTGGAATAGCCAATACTTTATTCACAAAGAATAAGGTGTAATGAAAACCTTGCAATTTTTGGTAAATTGTCAACCATCAACGGATTTGATGAAGTCTTTACCTAGTACCGTTTGTCTAGGACTAGCCAACTCTTTGTCTCGAAACAAGGTGAGTTAGAACCATATAGTTTTTAGCAAACTATCAGCTTTCAACGGATTTGATAAGTCTTTACCATAAACCGTTTGCTTATGGACTAGCCAGTTCTTATGTGTGTTAGACATGGTGAACTGAGAACCATTTATGAAGTGTGACTGAAAGTCAAACACTTAAGATTCTTCCTTAGCTTCTTCCTCATCTTTCAAATCCTTGATTTGTTGTTTAACCATTCTGATCAACTCCAAAGCATCAGCAAACTCTTCTGTAACTTCTAATTGTTGTTCTAACATCCTTTCCAACAATTTCCTTTTGAAGGGATAAGACTTCTCTTGCAGCATATAATATGTAACATCATCTACATCCAAAATATGCAATCCACATGACCTGTAATATCTCTAGTAACTAGGAACCTGATTCTCTAATTCCTTCAACATTTCTTGATCACATTTGTGTGGCTCATACATAAAGAGAAATTCCCTATATAATAGTGATACTTCAGTTTTACCTGCACTGGCTTCTTCAACTAACCTTACAAGGTCTTGAATATCTTGTCTATCCAGAATATGAAGAATATCTTCCAGAAGTCTGAATATCCTTTTTGAGCCATCAGATCTCTGAATTCCATGAGCTTCAAGTATTTGATCTATAGAGTAAATCCACTTAACAATAGATGCTCTTTTTCCAAAAATCTCTGTATCAAAACATTGATCTTCAAAGTTCACAATCTTCAAGTACTTCCTTAAGCTCTCATCATCATCACTATCTTCTGCTGTAGTTTTAGCTCTATTAGCTTTCTTCTTTAGCTTTGTTGATCTTTTTCTTTTAACATTCTTGGAGATTCCTTCAAGTTCTGTTGAACTCTCTTCTAAGCTTGTATGTACCGTTTCCTTAGTATGTACTATTGTATGTACTGTTGACTGTGTATGTACTGCTTGTACATTTTCAGTCTGAGCAATATATTGAGTTTCAACTCCTGTATTCATCCTTTGAGCAGTCTCTTCCTCCCTTGAACTTACTTTCTCCTTTCTATTCTTCCTCACATAAGTGGTCTTGATAGGTGGAGATGTACTTGTAGGTTCAGCAGTACTTGGCTCAATTCTAGGAGTACTACCAAATTGTCTTTGTTGTTGTAGTTGTTTCTTGAATTCTTCAACAGCTTTCTTGTCTGCTTCAGATCCAATCTCAACAAAATTCAATTCAGTCCTCTTACTTTGCTCATACAAAGTCTTGATTTCTTCAAAATTCTTCTTGACCAACTGAATATGAGTAAATCCTTTTACTTTCTTTAGAAAGTTCATCATTTGATTTCTAATCTGCATGGTAGTTGGAGGCTTAATCTTTTCTTTCCTTCTCTTTTCAGCAAATAATCTTTGTTTCTCCCTTATCATATCATCAATCAATCTTGATTTCTCTTCTTCATCATATGCATCTTTTTCTTCAGCTATCAATGAGTCTGCAAGAAGCTCACTAGCATGTATCTCAGCTTGAATCCTGTCATACTCTTGCATGTTCCATTCTTGCTATATCTTTTTAGCTTCTAACAAATTTTGCTTTGCTGCAAGTTCTTCCTGCAATTCATCTTCACGAATTTGTGCTTGCATTCTATAAGCAAATTCCTCATGATGGTCAATTTGATTAAATATGTACATGACTTTGTTTATATTATCATCTGAATCACTTTCATCTTCAGATTCTGATAATTACTGCTTCTTCCCCTTATCTTTTGGATTTATCTTAGGTAGCTTCTTCTTCAGTTTGGCAGCTACTTCTTCATTAGCTAACTGTTGAATGACTATACCTTTTGTAGGGTGTGAAGCTTGTACTTTCTTACCTTGAAGTTTATCCTTTGTGGCAAGAGTTTCTTGTTGTGTCTTTTTCTCCACTTTTGCTTGCTTCTAGACTCTTCTTTAGATCAAGCAGTAATTGGGCTAAAGTCTCATTTTCTCCAAATGAAATTTGACTTTCTAGTGAAGGATGATCACCAGCGATACTTGCAATTGGCTTAGCAGTACTTGGGTCTTCAACAATGTCAGCAGTACTTGTAGTTGGCTTAGCAGTACTTGGATCTTCAACAAAGTTGACTTCACCAGTATTTGACACACTTGTTTCTTCAATCACTTGAGTATCCCCAGATACTTTATCTTCCATAGAAGCCATCATATCAACTTGCACTTCTTCAGTCTTATCTGATTTATTGCTTTGTGGTGATGGATCAGGAAACTGATTAGCAATTTCCTCCAACTTCTCATAGAAAGCATTCCAATTTGCTTGAGGTGGTGATTGAACTGATGGTTCTGGCTAAGTTGCCAATGTTTCTGGAACTTGTGGCTCCTCTGGTTGATTTACCAACTTTTCTTGAACTTGTTCTTGCACTTGTTCTTGAACTTGTGGTTCCTCTGGAGTAGGTTGTGGGTCTTGCTGTTGAATCTCCATATCTGAAGGTCCATCCACACCAGACTCTAAACCAGTTCCATCTTTAAAAGTCCCCATGACATCTTCATCGAATTCAAAATTGATGTCATTTCCAGAGATCCTTGTTTGATTATCAGAAGAAGGTGGTTGTTCTTCATTATCCCTTCCATGTTCTTCAATATTCTTCCCCTGTTTGGTTGCATTCAGTTGCCTTTTCTTGAGGTTCCTGAACCTTTGCTTCCCGATTGCAGATTTCTGAACAGATCTATATTGCCTCATCCAAGATGACACTTTGTTCCTTAACTTGAGTAGGCTAGCTTCTAATTCAACAATTTTCTTGTCTTGAACAAGCTTATCCTTCTACAATACCTGTACCTGTTGGGACACACTTGTACACAAAGTAGTTAAATTTGAAACATCCACCACCACTGGTGCTTGTGCTTGTGGTGAACCACTAGCAGCAATAGAAGCAGCAGGTGTGTGGATCATCTCATCAGTGTTAGGTGGAATACCAACATTGTGAGAAGAAGATTGTGAATCTTCTAGAGAGTGAGAGCTCTGGTGAGAAGAAATTTGCTGAGAACCACTAGCATTGCTAGGTTCCTCACCTTCTTGATTGGCAGGTTGGGCTAACATATGAGCAAACAATGGTGTTACTATTCCTGTAAAGGCATTTCCTTGTTTGGTCAAGAAAGAGAACGTTCTCTTTGTGAATGAAGGAACATCCCATGTATCAGTTAATGCTGGTAGGTTAGGTATTTGGTCACTAACTAAAGCCTGAATGAATCGAGGATACATTAAAAACTTCTTAGTCCCTTCCAAATTCCTAGTCATGCCTTCAAAAATTAATTTTGAAAAATTAAAAACCCTGTTATTTACTAGACAAATACCAACAGATGCCAATGCAGCAGGTATTTGATCAAAAGATGTACTTTTGGAACTTAAACAGTGAATAATAGCATGAAAAAGCAATTTCCATTGAGGTGAAAATAATGCTTTAAAGAAAGTAAGACTTTCCCTACCACCCCCATAGCCCATGGCTGCAAGGCCATCATGAATCTCTGTATTAAGCATACTAAGTCCATTTTCATCATTAAGTCTCAAACTTTCTCGTAGCATTACCTCAGTGACATATATATTCCTATGATTAACCCTAGCCTTAATGCAAGGTTGATTAAAACGAGTACCTAAAACAGCAGTATCCCAAAATTGTTCAACAATGGGTATAGAGATAACTAGACTTATAGTGAGTGCGAAACGAACATGACTTCGAGATAGGAAACCAAGCATCTCATGGAAACCAAGAGAGTCATCATTCGTAGCAAGATTCGCGACAAAATTGTGCTTAGAGATTACTTGTAAGGCAGCCATTAGTATTTTTGATGATCGAAAGATTAGAGAGAGGGTTATAGAATCAAGAGAGAAAAATAAAAGATTAGGTGAATCAATTGTGTAATTGGGTTAAGTATTTAAGTAAATAACAAACCCAAGCGCGAAGAAATCGCCAAATTTACAAAAGAGACCCTTAACGGTACAACATACATGTAGCGGTACATGGAACATAAGCGGTACTGGTTTTGTGCTAGAGGTACTTGGAGTGACAACGGTACCACACAAATTTGACCAGTTCATGCTTTCCACTAGACATGTAACCTCTTTTATCTTTTTCTATAAACCTGCAATAACATCAAAAACAAAAAACATAGACTATACAATAAAAATTATAAAAATTTGTACAGCTATTACCTCCCCTCAACATATGCAGCATGTTATTGGTTGAGCATACCAATGTGTGTTACCAGGAATTCAAATCTCTCTTCATCAAATGCCTTGGTCAACAAATCAGCTACATTGTTGTCTGTATGAATCTTCAAGACTTGAATAAGCTTTTTGTCATAAGCATCTTTTATAAAGTGATGTCTTATTTCAATATGCTTAGTCTTGGAGTGAAATATTGGATTCTTGACAATGCATATAGTACTTTTATTATCAATGTAAATCTTGGTGTTTATGAAATTGAACCCATAGTCTAAGAATTGATTTTGAATCCAAAGTACTTGTCCATAGCAACGAGCAACAGCTACATATTCAGCTTCAGTTGTAGAAGTAGCAACAATGGTTTGCTTCTTACACTGCCATGATATGAGTCTTCTGCCTAGGAATTGACAACCTCCTGTTGTGGATTTCCTATCATGATTTGCTCCAGCATAATCACAATCTGAGTAAGCTTCCAATTCAAAGGTGGAGTCTCTAGGATACCATAATCCTAAGTTAGGTTGAGTTTTAAGATATTTAAAAATCTTCTTCACAGCATAAAGATGTGACACCTTTGGATGAACTTGGAATCTTGAACAGGCACACACAGGAAACATTATATCTGGTCTTGAAGCAGTAAGATACATCAATGAACCAATCATTGACCTATAGAGATGAATGTCAACATCTTCTCCATGTTCATCTTTTGATAAAGATTTCTTGGCTTCCAAAGGTGTGCTTGTACTCCTTGTATCCATACATGAAAATTTCTTTAAGATTTCAGCAACATATTTATCTTGGCTGATAAATATTCCATCTTTCCTTTGTTTGACTTACAGTCCCAAAAAGAAAGTTAGTTCTCCCATAGAACTCATTTGAAATCTTCCTTTCATCAAAGCTTCAAACTCTTTACACCATTTCTTCTTGGTAGAACCAAAAATGATGTCATCAACATAGACTTGAACTAGAATGATGTTTTTGGCATTTTTCTTGATAAATAGAGTTTTGTCAATGGTTCCTCTCCTATATCCATGCTCTAGCAGAAAGTTGGATAAAGTTGCATACCAGGCTCTTAGAGCCTGATGCAGACCATAAAGTGTTTTGATAACTTTGTAGACTCTATTGGGGAATTTAGGATCTACAAAACCTGGAGGTTGTGAGACATATACCTCCTTTGAAATAGTACCATATAGAGAGGCACTTTTCACATCCATTTGATAGACTATAAATCCCATATATGATGCGAAGGCCAAAAATAACCTAATGGCTTCTATCCTTGCCACTGGTGCAAAAAACTCATCATAGTCTATCCCTTCTTCCTGTCTGTAGCCTTGAGCAACAAGTCTTGCCTTGTTTCTCACAACAACTCCTCTTTCATCCTTCTTGTTCCTGAAGACCCATCTTGTACCAATTACTCTTTTACCTGAAGGAAGATCTACAAGAATCCAAACCTTTTGTAGCTCAAATTGTGTTAATTCTTCTTGCATGGCATCTACCCAACTTTCTTCATCAAGAGCCTGAGAGATATTTTTGGGCTCCACTTGAGATAAGAAACAGGCAAATAAACAATGCTGAGTATCTTTATGATTTGTTCTCTGCTGTTGTTTGACATAACTCTAGTGCATGAGTTTCAATATTGGTTTGCAGTTGTCTTCTGGTTTGTACAGCAGATTTTGGATCACCAATAATCTGTGTAGCAGGACGGTTGTTGTTGACTTTATGAGTGGGAATAGAACTGACTGGAATTTCTGTTTCCAAATTGTTGAAATCAGTTACTTCACCCTGCTCATCATAGGAAGCTTTGGAGAAGATTCCTTCAGCTGGACTGACATATAAGTCTTCATCATCCAATGCTTGCAAAATCTCTTCTAGTGAGTCAGCAGATGTAGCAGATTTTGACTTAGCAGTACTTGCAGATGAAGTACCACTAGGTATAGTATGTACTGCTGAGTGTTGTGACTCAAAAGACTCTTCTCCTGAATGCTTATTAGCAGATGTGGCATTCTTTTCTTGATCTTGAAGCCTCTGAAGCTCCTGGGAGGCTTGATTATCATCTGATGGCATGGTTTGCTTCTTGGGAGTTGCATGCATGGGAGCAACAGTAGGCATGTTTGGCACATAGATATGAACATCTTCATCTGATGAAGAAACATCTTCTTGAGTACCTGCATTAGTTGCACTTGACTCCTCACCTGCATTGTTAGTTTGACAATCCTTTTGCAAAGACTAGTAATCCATGGAGTTGGTTAGATAATCTAAATCAAACATCCAAGCATAACTTATTCCTGGAACATTGGGTTTATTTTCTAAGAAATTGACATGAGCATTTTCTTCAACTTTCTTAGTTGCCAAATTGTAAACCCTATATGCTTTACTTTGCAATGAATATCCTACAAGATATCCTGGATCAGACTTTCCATCAGACTTTCCCAAATAATCAAGAGTATTTAGTATGGACACATGACACCCAAAAGGTTTTAAATGACTTATGTTAGGCTTTACATAAGTCAAGAGTTCATAAGGTGTTTTGTTTTGAGGCTTATTTACTAGGACTCTATTTAACACATAACATGCAGTATTGATTGCTTCTGCCCAAAATGTATTTGGCAAAAGTGAATCAGCCAGCATAGTTCTAGCAGCCTCAATTAATGTCCTATTCTTCCTTTCAGCTACTCCATTCTGTTGTGGAGTTCTAGTATTATTAAATTGCCTCTTAATTCCTTTAAACCTACATAATTCATCAAAATCAGCATTCTTAAATTCTGTTCCATTGTCAGTCCTAATGATTAAAACCTGTTTAGTGAACTGCTTTTCAACTAAAGTGATGAAATCCTTTAGTAATTCACTTGTTTCACTTTTAAGAGCTAAAAAGAAAACCCAACTGAATCTACTATAATCATCAGTTATGACTAGACAAAAGGTCTTATGGCTAATGCTTCTGATAGAAACTGGACCAAATAAATCCATATGCAAGAGATGCAAAGGTTTTGTCACAGTGTTTACAGTCTTGGTCTTACAAGAGGCTCTATGTTGTTTTCCTTTTTGACAAGCAGCACATGTGAAATCATTTTGAAAAGATTTGTTAGGTAAACCTCTAACCAAATTTCTTTTTACCAATCTATTAAGATTCTTGAAATTCACATGGCCTAACCTTCTATGCCATAGATTTGACTCATCTAAAGAAGCCTTAGCTAGCAAACATGTAATACCACCTGTTGGAGTAATAGTATGAAGATTAAAGGTGTACATATTTTCTTTCCTGGGTACTTTAAGTAGTATTTAAGATTCCTTGGGTATCTCAAAGTCTTTGGACAACACCAAGCAGTCTTTGTCTGTGAATAGCACCTTGTTCTTCTTATCACACATTTGTGATACAGAAAAGAGATTGAACTCATTCAATTCTTTTACAAAGAAGACATCTTCAAATTCCAACTTTCCTGTGTTGATTTTCCCTTTGCCAGTGATTCTACCTTTGCTACCCCCAAAGGCTACTGGACCTCCTCTGAATTCTTCAAATTCAGCAAGAAAATCTTTGTTCCTTGTCATGTGTCTTGAGCATCCACTATCTATAATTCCTTTATCTTTTAATTCATCAATGAGATGCCCCTGTACACAAATAAAACTCATTAGTTTTTAACAAGGACCCAAGCCACATTTGGCTCGGATCTTGTGGGACCTACACATTTAAGAGTTTGTACTGAAGCATTTCCAGTGATGCTACTTTTACTCTTATACTTCATGGTTTCATTTATGTAGTCAAATTCATAGGGTGACTCTATGTGTTTTGACTTCTTTAACTTAAGTACTGCTTTAGCGGTACTTGCTTTAACACATGGTATATCTCTTAGGAACCCACATTTGTACTGGTTTGTTCTTGTCCTTACTTCTAGGTGTTTTAACTTTTTCAAAAACTTTCTTAGAAGTCTTGGAGAACATTGGTTTTACAAACTTTAAACCAACAGTACTTGAGTTTGGTCCAGTAGTACTTGTAAATTTAGGCTTGCCGGTACTTGGTTTACCAGACTTTAAGGATACAAGTCCTTGCTTCATAAGTACTGTCCTAGGAAAAAAACTTTTGGTAGGATTATTTTTAACCTGTTTAACTACCTTTGTGTGATCAAACTTAGATTTTTCATCTTTAAGTTCTTGTTTTCTATAACCCTATGCATCTTTCCCCTTACTGTTTTTCATGACCCTTTGTGTAGCCTTCTGTTTCACAATTTTATCTTCATGCAATGTACAGTCTTTGATAAAATGACATAGACTACCACAAACATAACATCCTTTTCTTCTTGAAGAAGACCCAAAAGGTTGTTTTGTCTTTACTCTTTCAAAACCTATCCCACCCCTTTTGGTTTTAGTATGTTGTTCATTGTTTTCCAATATCTTGCTAGGAGTTTTTACCTGCTTAGGAGCAGAACTAGTCTTAGATTCCTCAGAGACAAATTTGTTCATTAGAGGTGGATAAACAATATTCTTGGTCACATCAGTATTTTCTTGAGACACAGTACTAGAGTTAAAGACATTATTAATCATAGGTTCTTCTAACTCTATACTATTATCATCACAAGAGGGCATGAAAATTCCTGATACTGGTGGAGGAACTGCCTTCATTCCTTCTGCATATCTATCATTTTTAGGTGTATCATCAACCTCACTAGATCTATCAAAAATCTCTTTTGATAAGTCCTTGTTAGTTAAGGTTATCCCAGGTTGATCCTCAATATATCATAGGCCTGTTTTATCATAATACCCCATTTGTGAATTAATCAATTTTCCCAATCCCTTAGAGGATTGTTGCCATTGACTAATCACTTCCCTCTCTTTATAAAGACTGGTTTTTAAAGCTTCATTTTCTGAATTTATTTTTAAAAGTTGTCTTTCAAAAGCTTTTATTTCCGCATCTTTTTCCCTCATTTGAAGAGTCAAAATCCTTATTTTCTCTTCATAGTTTTGTTGAGCATTTTTGTACAAAACTATATTCTCTTCTAGGTTAACAACACCCTGTTTGAAAGCTTCTACTTCTACAGTGCATGTGTTAACCTTTTGATATTGTTCCTCTAGTTCTACTTTTAGACTATTAAATTTAAGAATACAATCTTTAGAACAAGGGTGTACCTCAATATCTTCATGTGAGAGAGCCATTAATCCAAGCTCTTCTTCTTCTTCTTCTTCTGCCCAATTCACCACTCCATCTACATTAACCAATGCTTTGGTTCCTTTAGGACTCCTGTTGTTTCCTCTTGGAAAGCTTTCAGTTATTCTTGGACTGGTTCTATAGCTGTTCTTGGACTTCTGATTGCTAGTCTCAGTTTTATCTCAATTGCATTCTCTTGCAAAGTGTCCATTCCTTCCACAGTTATTGTATTTAACTTTAGACTTGTCATATCCTAATGGCTCATTCGGATCAACAGTCATTTTTCTTCCAGTCTTCTTGAAGAACCTATTAGATCTTACTGACACCATGGCAGCTTGCCATTTAAGATCCATCTCTTCAACATTAGCATCATCCATTTGGAACAAGTCATTGAGAGTTAATCTTGGCCTGTTTTCTTGTCCAACAAAGAATGAGAAGGCATCATTGTCACTAAACAATGGTGAAGATCTTCCATGTGGATTTTGAGAGATCATATGACTGCTTTCAATACTTTGTGAGTAAGTACTGCTTGTAAGTCCTCCAGCGGTATTTGTGAAGTAAGTACCACTGCTAGATCCACTAGCGGTATTTTGAAAGTAAGTACCGTTATTCCCATCTGACACAAAAGCCAAATTAGACTTTGAAGCAGTTGCTGTCTTTACTTCAGTGCCTTTCACATCCATCTCATATGCTCTAAGATTGTTGTAGAGATGATCAAATGGAATTGATTCCAAATCATCTCTTGTGATGAAGTGCATAGCTATTGCTTTCCACTAAGGTGGAACACTTCTTAAGAATTTTAGATTAGCTTCTTCATTAGGGATTACTTGTCCATAAACTGCTAACTGAATAAGCAACTTGCTGAACCTTTCATATCCACCATGTATTCCCTCCATACTGGTAATTGAGAAGTTATCAAATTCTTGCTTAAGAACAATCTTCTTGATTTTCTTAGATTTGTCATTGCCTCCAAATCTAAGTTTTATTGCATCCCACATAGCCTTAGCATCTTTATAATGATGAAAGCTAGGTAGAATGTCTTCAGAAAGAGCCATAGCCAAAGCAGTTCTGGCTTTTCTTTCTCTGATCTTTGCTTATATCTACTCAGCAGTCACAACAGGTAGAGCATAGCATGTACCGTCTGGCAACCAGTGTAACTTCTTTGGTGTGTTCCCATTCTTGATAACTTGCCACACAGTATGATCTGTGATTCAAGTAATGTTCCATCTGCATAGCCCAAGTCTCATAATTGTCACCTTTGAGAACTGGGAGTTTAACAGCAGATAGAGTATGAGAAGGTGTTGGTGTAGAGGTAGCTACATCATTCACTACTTGAGCACCTTGTGCTGGTGCAGGATGCACAACTTGTGGTTGTCCTTGTGGCAGAACAGGATCAGTGTTCTGAACATCATCCAAGTGAGCATTAACACCATCTGGTTGAGACATTGAGATTTTGTATGTGTGGAGTGTATGGTTTCATGTTCTTCTTTTCAAAGTTTCTCAACAAGCTCTGATACCACTTGTTGATCCCTTTGGTTGGATCTATATTCTGTTAAGAATTAGTATGATAGTTTGTAATCAAACTAAAACACTTTGATCACTCTTACTAATACTAAATAAGTTATGCGGAATCTAACTTATAAAGCACAGAAGAACAGAATTACTTTTAACTATTCGATTCTCTTATTAATCGACTTGTATGAGGTACATGAAAGACATTGTACCTATGTTCCTTTTATAGAGTAAGGAACCCTAGAAACCTTAGAATATTCTATAAAGATAACTATATCACAGACGATATATTATCAATATTCTAACTATTTAGGTATATCACATAAGATATACTCTAACTATAACTATGCCATATCTTATACAAAGATATATTCGTCCTAATCATCATAGCAGTACTTACTTTATAAGTAGCAGTACTTGCTATGTACCGTGTTAACACTAACGGTACTTACATAACAGTAACAGTACTTGGGATACACTAATGGTACTTGACACTTAACAAATAATTCCCAACACTTTCTAAGGCAACTCTTCTGTTAATGCAATAATGCCTAAAAACGTCACTTGCATTTTCCGGTCTCGCTTAGTTTTGATTACGACAATATGTAAAAACAAGCATTTACAAAAACAACGAAAAACGAATTCTTGAGTTTAAGTATTTTTCATTTTACCCATTTTCACTTAAGGTATGAATAAACAAGTACTAACCTTAATCAAGTGATCAAGTGATTTAATCTTTTCTTAAAATTCACTTTTTATTAAGTGTGACAAGTTTTTAATTAAACTTTCTTTTTAAGAAAATGTTTTATTAAATTAAATATTTGAAAATTTGAAAATGGCATATTCCCTTTGGATTTGGAATATCCTTTCTGGATATTTTTATAACCAGATATGACCTCCACCACTAAAGGACAAAAAGGGAGCAGAGTCTAGCCAGGCGGTTCCTTAGCGCCTAGGCGGTTCCTTATCGATAAGGTACCGCCGGCTGAGATAAGGAACCGCAGGCAGATATAGCCGTTGGCCCTTTGTCCTATAAATAGTGGACCTTTTTTCAGATTTTCAATTCACCTCTTTTGCACACAAATTTCCGGATTCAAACATACTTCTTAAATCACTCAAATCCTTGGTTATTTGATTGATTACTACTTGTTTAGAAGTGAATCTATCTCATCCATCCCTTCCTCTTCAAGTGAAAAGAGAAGAACACTATCATTGTGAAGTGTTGAGTCCACCACCAAAGATCCTTTGAAGATCAAATTTTATACGTTTGTTGTTGTGTAATTGTTGTGAAGATCCAAGTAGTTGTGTTTATTTGGAAGTTGTGTATGTACTAAGTATAGTTGTGTAGATTGGTCCTAGCTACGATTAGGGCTCGACTTTTAGCTTAGAGTCGGAAATTAGTTAAGCGACGTGTACGGTTTTCTCCACCATAAGGAGCTTGTTGTGTAGTGAACTCTCGAGTAAGGAGTACTCGAGGAGTGAAGTAGGAACGAGGAGTGAGCTTCGTTGCCGAACCACTATAAATCCTTGGTGTTTGGTTTGATCTTTCTTTACCCTTAACTCTTTACATTCTTTATTCTTTGTCCATATATATTAGTTAGTATTAGTTTAACTTACACTATCATTGTTCATATTGTGCATAAGAAGATTTCACTTATTTCCTTAAGTCTAAGTTTTTTGAGAAAAATAATTTTTTGAAAACCATCTTTTAACAAGTAAATATAAGAAACTATTCAACCCCCCTTCTAGTTTCTACAATTGGTATCAGAGCGGGTTGCTCAAGTATTTTTTAAAGTATATTGTATTTTAAAACTTGAGTCGATCTATGGATTCCAACAAGTATCTAGAAGGGCAATCTATGCAAAGACCACCACTTTTTGAAACCGATAGTTTTATTTATTGGAAAAATAGATTTGAGACTTATGTGAAATCAAAAGATTTAGATCTTTGGCATGTTATTACCAATGGTGATTTTTTACCTTATCAATTTAATGAAGTTTCTAAAACAAAGGAATTGGTCACTTTTGACAAAGCTAATGATGATACTAAAAAGAAACTTTCGAAAGATAATGAGGCTAAGATGGTGATTTATAATGCTTTACCTAAGAAAGAGTATGAAAAGATTTTTATGTGTGAAACCGCTAAAGATATTTGGAATACTCTTTTAGTAACCCACCAAGGTAATAGCCAAGTCAAAGAAAGCAAAATCGATCTTCTTGTCCAACAATATGAACAATTTGTCATCTTAGAAGATGAAGCTATTGATAGTGCTTTTGCTAGATTTAACACTATTATGACTAGTCTAAAAGCACTTGATGAAGGTTTTTCTAGAAAGAACAATGTTAGGAAGTTTCTTAGGGCCTTACATCCAAAGTGGAGAGCAAAAGTCACGGCGATCGAAGAATCGATAGATCTCTCAACTTTATCACTCGATGAACTCATAGGCAACTTGAAGGTTCATGAGATGATAATTTTGAAGGACTCGGAATTGGTAAAGACCAAGAGTGAAAGGAAGTCTCTTGCACTCAAAGCCAAGAAGGCACAAAGCGATCATGATAGTTCCTCGGATAGCGATGACGAGGAGTATGCATTGGCGGTGAGAGACTTCAAGAGGTTCTTCAAAAGACGAGGTCAACACATGAGGCAACCCAACAATGGCAAGAAACCATTCTTAAAGAATCGGTTTGCCAAGAATGAAAAGGGTGATAGGAATTTCTTTAGATGTGGTGATCCAAATCATTTCATTAATAAGTGTCCAAAGTCTTCACGTGATAAGAATCACACGACATTCGTTAGTGGTTCTTGGAGCGATAGCGGTGAAGATGTTGATGACAACCCCAAAGAAGAGAAATGTCTCATGGCTTACGCTTCTAAAGAGTTACATTCCGAAACCGAATACTATAGAAATGATAGCTCCACCTTAGATGATATTGAACTAGAAGTCCAATATGACAATTTACACAAACTTAGCCTTAAATTCATAGAAAAGAACAAAACACTAAAATCAACTAAAACTAAGCTTTAAAATGAGATTAATGAACTTAGGGAAAAATTAGGCAAGCTTGAGAAAAATAAAGAAGTTGATATAGGTTGCTTAAGTTGTGAGAAACTTAGGTTATAGAATGAAGATCTCAAGAGCACCTCCATTAAACTGGAAAAGTTCATGAAAAGTACTAGTGCTCTTGATGATATGTTAAACAAACAAATTCAACTAGTGAACCTAAACAAGTCCGATTTTCAGAAAAACTACCTGCTGTACGCGGTCCCAAATTGTATGGGGCGGTTCCTTATCGATATGGAACCGCCGCCATAGATAAGGTACCGCGGCCAGAAAACGTTTTTGATGAAAATCCTGAACTTTCTGAAAAATCAAATTTAGGTGAACATCCTAAGCATCTTATTGTTAACAAAGTGAAATTACCCATACTTGACAACAATGCCATTGATAAGTTCTATAAGCCTTTGAGTAAACCTCTAATGGGAAATAGAAGTTTATCAAGACCATCTTCTACTCCACCAAGAGTACGGAATGAGTCTAGGCCTAGAAGTAGAACGACAACACTTAGAAGAGATAGTCAAAACAATTTACGACCTAGAAGTAAAACTCCAACACCTAGAAGGAATGACCATAACTCTAAACCAAGATCAAATACACCTAGGAGAAATTATAAACAACAAAATGGTTATATGAATTATTATCCTCCTCCCTTTTGTTCCCAATGGGGAAACCCTCCTCAATTCATGCATCCCAACCAAATGCAAGGGATCTTTGGAACTAACAATTTTGGACCCATGAGATATTGGGGACCAAATGTTTGATCGTGTATGTTGTTACCTAGATATGCTTGGGAATTGACTTGGAACCCGACGAGTGGATTAAGAATATTGGTTGTTCTAAACACATGACGGGTAATCGAAGTTTTTTCTCACGGTACAAAGCATATGATGGAGGTAACGTCACATTCGCTAGTAGTCTACGTGGTAATATCATTGGCAAAGGTACGGTTTCTCTTGACTCCATGACTATTGAAAATTTTGAGCACGTAGATAATTTAGGGTTTATAATAAGTGTGTAAACACTTATCCTTTTGCCACTAAAATCAAGGAAAAACAAGACCTAATCATGTGTTTAATATCGTAAAAGTCGGAATTACGCGTGGTTTTGCGTTTTTATGTGAAATAGGTACAAATGATCAAAAGGAAAGAAAACACGGGATTTCACGGTCAAATGATGAAGAAAAGTCCAAGAAAGAGACGAAGACAAAGTCAAAAGACCAAAAGTGTGCCAAAGATCACGAAAACCGGCAATTCGACATGGTTTTGAAGAAATGAACAAGAAAGCCGAAATCGAGCTCGTTTTAGTAGATTTAATCATTTACGAAGATAATTGCGCCAAGTGGGCCCCACATTTGGGTTAATGGGCTCAAAAGCCCATTTGGATTTATTAAGTTGCTAGAGTGTGTTTTTACAAAAGCCCAATACAGCCCAGTATCCATAATCAATAAATAAAACGAATGACATATTGGGCCAAGCCCAAACAAATGGGACGGTTAAAATTTTTTAAAGTGAATATTATTCATTTGATGCAATCTGGTCAAACTTATCCCCACAACACACGTTTTTAATAACTCCCATTTACCCCACCCCACACATTTACCCCATTTCGTTAATAACAAGAATGCACTCACTGTTCCCTCATCTCTCTCTCAAAAATAAACACACGCAGCTTTTTTTTACCACAAATCCCAAACCCTAAATTCGCCCTAGATAAAAAATTACTCAGTGAAAATTGGGGGTTTTACCCAATTCGTGTGATTCACATGATTCTTAATTAAATCCCCATAAGAATCAGGGATGAACACTACTGGTGGTCCTCTCTCCCCTCCTGACGTGGTCCATTCTCCTCTTTTGATTGGATGTGACAACAACAAAACCCCAATCCTCCAACCCTTGACGTCCACATCAGCTCTCAACAAACACAAGAAACACAAACTCGCCAGCCTGGCAATCCACGTGAAGAGGCCTCTTTTCCACCGTTGATGAAGAATGAAGAAAGAGATGATGAAAAGAGCGGCTGTGATGATAAGCCGTGGGCACCAAGTTCACCAAGCAGTTTTCTAAGGTTTCTCTATAAAAACCCCATCAATTGTGTAATTTTGGTGTACCCCTTTCTTTTATTTTAATTTTTATTTTTATGCAAAAATAGATTTTAGGTTTTATTGTAATTTTCTTTTATAAAGTATTGTAATCAGTTGATTGATATTAATGAAATTTTATTTCGGATAAATTTTTGTCTCGTGAATCATTTAAATTTCATTGCAGTTTAATCTTGTTTCTGTTTTTAATTAAATAAAATATTGAAATAAAAAGTGGTATTTAATCTTTCCCCACTGGTAAGATTTATTATATTTGGTTCGAATAGATTTTGTTTGGAAGTTACTGGTGGTGATGTTTTTGGTTCGAGTTTCGAGGTAGATTGATGTTTTAAGGTAGTGGTTTTCGGTTTCGATTATAAGGGGCTCAGCTCTCATCCCTTCGTCCCAACGGATTCATCACCAGGTGATAATTTCTTTTTAATTTTTTGTAAAGTTTTAGTTTTGGTTAAATATATTCTGCTATTGTTATTTTGTTTATGAGATCTCAGTTTCAATCTGCTTGTGTTGGATTTGGTTTTGTTGGATCTGTTTTTTTTTTGCTTGTATCGTTTTTAGTTACAGATTAAGTGGGAATTGCTTGTTTAGATTATAATTTCTGATAGATTTGATATATCTGCTTATTTTTATTGGTTGCTTTGTTTTATTGATTTGGTAATCGAGTTTTATAAGTTTGCGTACAATAGCTTATCTCAGCATTGATAGGATAATCAGATTTGCTTTACTGATTTTTTATGCCGTATTGACTGGATCGTTATATCAGTTGTTGAGTAATCTTTTCTTGTTTGGATTTGCTTTGATTTGAGATTTATTTTTAGCATTATACATCTGATATTTAGCATACTGCTTAAGTGATTTCATTTAGCTTTTTATAGTATTACGTTTTTTATTTAGCTTATTTGTATTTCAGTTTATATTCTGCTTTTAGGATTATTTGGTTTGGCTTATTTTATTTAGTTTCTAGTTTGGGTTTGTTTATTGCTTATATAGATTTAGCTTATTAGCTCATTGCTTAATTTAGTGCTTATTTTTGTTGTCTGGTTTTTATTGCTGGGTAAACAACAGATACAATTGATCTGATTGTCCAAAATTCCAAAAAAATAATATAAGCAAAATTTGTCTGTCCTGGGGCTCGAACCCTGAACCTTCTATTCAGCAACCAAATGCCCTTACCAACTCTGCTAGTACCTCTTTTGTGTTTCTTTACTAGCTTTTTAATTAATATAGCTTATGTTAGATCTGACAGTTTAATTAAATAGATTTTAATTAAGTTTTGTTAGTTTAAATTTTAATTAAAAAGTTTTATACTAATTTTCTTTTATAAAGTTTAAATTAAAAAAAAATTCGTTTAATTTTAAAATTAGTTTTCTTTTAAATAGTTTTCAATTAGTTTAGTTTTAAATAGATTCCATTAAAAAGTTTTTATTTAGTTTTATATAAAGTTAGTTTTAAATTTTATTTAAATTCAAAATAGTTTTTTTTAGATTAATTAAATTTTGTTTTCAAATTAGTTTTAAAATAGTTTAAAATAGTTTTCAAATTTTGTTAAAATAGTTTTAAAAATAGTTTAAATTAGTTTTAATACATTAAATAGTAAGTTTCTAGTTAATTAAATTAGATTTAATTTTAAAAATAGTTCATATAGTTAATTAAATAGTTCTTAATAGTTTTTAGTTTTAAAATACCAAAAAAAAAAATATATATTTACCAAGAACAAGTAATCCACGCTAAATCGGAAATCAATTCGAGTCGATTTGTGGAACGATAAATAGATCTAAAAAGGATTGTAAAAATTCTCTACATTAAATTGGCGCCGCTGCCGCTTCGCTCGTTACGATTGACGATTTCGTGAGACGTTTTGGATTTTGGGATCCGTTCGATTTTGAACGTTACTTTTTTGTAACAAAATCAAAAACATAAAAAAATCAAAAACTTAAAGATACAAAAAAAATTAAAAAAATCACAAAAGCAAACTCTTTCCTAAGATTTGCACCAAAAAATAAAAAAACCCAAAAGTAATACTTTTTCCTAAAAGTATTACACCAAAAATATTAAGTATTAGTGTTATTTTTCTTAGTTCGATTTTGTAACACCCCACTTGGATAAATGGACCGTTACGTGTATTTATGGCGTGTCATCAAAGCATGCAAGGCAATGTATTAAACATTAACTGACCATACGGAAGTACCGGAATCAAACATCGGTAGTCCAACATAAGCTCAAAAATATAAAGATTAAGTACTGAAAGAAAAGGGACGAAACAGTGTCCAAACAACCAAAGTAAAGTAACGTAATGTGTGCATAAAAATAAAGGAGTCTAGATAGCTCCCATCCAAATGCACGTACTCTCTTAGAAGTCCTAAGATCGTCCCTGTGTACCTGCCGTTTGGAAACATGAAAGGGAACTACGGTTGAGCATAACGCTCAGTGGACGGATATAGCATGATAAGAATGTACTGAAAGTAATGAAATAGAAGACAACAATGAAGCTATAAGACTGATATGTAACATGTGGTATGTTAGAAATACGTTTTAACGTATATTAGAAGTATCGGTCACTCCACAATATGATTTATGTTGTAATAGCTCGTAGTTAGTAATTAGTTATTAGTTGCTTATTAACTTAAGTAAGAACCGGTCCATGGGCTTGTCATGGACCGGCCCAAGCCCAATGTTAGGCTTGGAATATAAATACCCCTTTCCACTAAGGAAAGGGGTTGGTTGTTGTTTCATTTGCATTTTCATTTTAATAAAATCATACACATTTTCTCTCACTTTCTCTCTCTAGTTTCTCTCACTAGAAAACATCAACCCACTTCATAGATTCATAGGTTATCAATATTCTACATTTGGTATCAAGAGCTATGGGGTGATTTAAGGTAAGGATTGTGTTGCTTTTTTAGTTTTTGAATCAATTAGTGATCTTTAGAAAAAATCAATCTTGAATCTTGTTGTTTTTGGTGTTTTTGTTATTGGGATTGATTGATAAGGATTGGGTTTAGCTTATTTTGGTAAAAATCATAAAACTTTTTGTGGTTTTGGATCAAAAATCGGGGTTAAAAGCTGCTTTTTAAGTCTCGGAAACATTTTTTCAGAACTTTCCGAATAGGGATTCCGAATAGGGAGATTTTTCAGTATAGAAGGTTTATTCCGAATAGGGATTCCGAATAGGAGAAATATTCAGAATAGCAAAAGTTTCCGAATAGAAGGATGTTTTCCGAATAGCAGTTTTTTTCCGAATAGCATATACTTTCCGAATAGCAGAAATCTTTCCGAATAGCCAAAAACTTTCCGAATAGCCTATATTTTTCCGAATAGCCAGATTTTTTCCGAATAGCCAGATTTTTTCCGAATAGCCAAAATTTTTCCGCATAGGAGAAATATTCCGAATATCTTTCCGAATTGCCCATCATTCCGAATAGGAGGTTTTTTCCGAATAAGCCAAATTGCCAGATATTCCGAATTGAAGAAAATATTCCGCATAAGGGGTTTTCCGCATAAGGGTTATTCAGCATAGAGTTTATTCCGAATAGGGTATTTTCAGCATAGGATTATTCCGAATAGGTGTTATTCCGAATAGGGTTAATTTTAATTTTGGGTTATTCCGTATAAGCAAGTTCAAGGGGTATTTGAGTAATTTTTTTTTTTTTTTTTTTTTTTTCGACGATCTTTAGTGGATTTAATCTTGAGTTCAATCAACACAACACAAATTCTCAACCTTTCTTCACTGCTCGATCAACCGATAATCTTTGAGTCTGTTAAGTGATCACAATGAATCCAAGTTCTTTAATGCCTCAGATGACATCTCTTACGGATATCTCGATCATAACGGGGACTGATAGTCGTCCACCGATGCTTATTAAAGAGGTGTTTGAAGCATGGCAGGGCCGTATGATGCAATACTTGAAGGGCAAACCAACATACGGAAGGCTTATGGTCAAATCGATTTTGAATGGTCCACTCGACTATGGTACCATTGTGGCAAATAACGTGTCTCGACCAAGAGAATATGAAGAACTCACACCGGCACAACAACTCATTGCTGATGCTGATGAAAAGGCTCTACAGACACTTCTCCAAGCCCTTCCGCATGATATTTATCGTATGGTTAGTCAATATACGGTTGCCAAAGATTTGTGGGAACGTCTAAAGGTGTTGTTACAAGGTACGTCTCTCACCAAACAGGAAAGGGAGTGTCAGCTGTATGATCTGTTTGATCGATTCACGTACAGTCCAGGGGAAACACTACACGATTATTACTTCAGATTCACTACTCTAATGAATGATCTGAATGTATACAATCTAGTGATTGCTCCATTCCAGGTTAACACCAAGTTCTTGAATACTTTACCTCAAGCTGAATGGGGTGAGTATATTACCGATGTGAAGTTAACCCGGGATTTGCATAAGTGCAACTTAGATCAAATCTATGCTTTTCTTCAGCAGCATGAGAAGCATGTGATTATGCACTGTTCTCCTCGCGGTATGTACCCAGATTCCTTAGCTTTGATGGCGAATCAACCAAGCTTGTCACACAACAACACACCATATATCTTGGGACATCAAGCCTATCATCCATCACCTTACATGACACCAACCTTCCCACAATACTCGATTCTACCGCAACCACCCACCTCACATTAGCAACAATATCGGTTCAATGCACCTTCACCACAGTATGCTTCACAACTTCATCCAGCAAATGTTGCACCTTATGCTCAGCCTCCATATTCTTCTTATCAAGAGAATGCAGCATATCCAACAAGCTACCCTGATCAAATGAGTATTCCTTCTACTGATTATGCAGCTCATCCAGATCAAGCACTGTATTGTGATGATGAGGAAGTCCCCGTTCCTGTATTCCAACAAGGAGCTGACCCAGTTGAAGTGCTAACTACTATGTCTGCGTATCTCACAAGAACTTTAAGCAAACGAGAATACAGAGGATCAGCTCCTACCAACAATCAGTTGAGGAATTCATCCAATTCTCGCCAACAAGCTACTATTGAGAATGGCAGGGTCATGGTTCAGCCAATTCAACCATATCAGGGGAGATCTTCCACTTCAACCAATGCTCGCACGATTAATCCTGCTCCTGCTCCAATGGTCAACAATCCTCCACGGGCTAATACAGGCAAGTTGAGAATGATTACATGCTACAACTGCAAGGAAGAGGGTCATATGTCCAGGGATTGTAAGAAACCCAAGAGGAGAAGGGATGGACAGTGGTTTGCAGAAAAGATCTATCTGGTAAATGCTCAGGCGCAAGGAAGGGAACTTGATGAAGAGGAGCTTGCATTTCTTGCTGACCCAGGGATTGCTGAACAAGACGTTGTCACTACGCAGAATGCAGCTTACCAAGCCGATGATCTTGATGCGTATGACTCCGACTGTGATGACTTTCAATCTGCAAAGGCTGCTCTCATGGCAACTATTTCCAGCTTAGGGCCAGAAAAGAGATCTGAGGTACTTATTAATACCACCGGTAATACCACTGATGCTAGTATTCAACCACATCAAGTTGTGCAAAAGAGTGCTGATTCGAATGAATCTTCGGTGGTGAGTCCTTCAAACGAGGAGACAAACAATGATAGCAATATCAATGTGAGTCCCCAGACTTTGAGTGAATCACAACCGGGACCCAGTTCGCATACGCCTACTCCTGCTCAACAAGATTTGGTCATGGTTCCTGCTACATTACTTAGCCAAATGAATGCTGCACTCTTAGAAACCTTAGCTAAGAATAAGAATTTGTCTGATGAGCTTGCCTTAAGCAATGAGAAAGTTCAAACCTTGGAATTAGTGCCCTCGTCTAGTGTTCTAACTAATCTCGAATATGATCACTTTACAAACAAACAAATGGGTCACTTGCAAGAAATAGAAAACTTAAGAGCAAATCTGTCTAATGAACTTCAAGAAAAAGAGTTAGTGGTCACTAATTTTCAAAAACTTCAAACGGATTACGAATCACTAGAGTCTAAGAAGAATGAAATGGAGATTAATGCCACTAATAAGATTAGAAGTCTAGATTACTTGCTGTTAAGACAATACGCTGCTTCACAACTAGTTCACTTATTTGATGCTTCATTTAGAGAATTTAACTTATCACGTCAAAAAGGCCTTCCCCCTAATCCACGGTATGCAAAACAAGCTTTAAGACATAGTCCTAGACTTTATAATGCAACTCAATTAGGATTGGCCTTAGAACCGATTGTTTTCCTGGTGATCGAACAAGTAAGGAACTAGTTGATGAGGATCGGTCATACAATTCTACAAAATATCCCGAGTGTGATTATTTTAAATTGAATAAGGAGCTTGCAAAAACGGATTTTAGAATTCGCTTCCATATGGACAAAGATCTCATAACAGCACCAACCTACATATTAGATGAAGAAAACCCTAGTACGTTTCCTACACTTGTCAATATGGAAGGTCCTAAGGAAATTCCAAAGGATCTTCCACCTGTTAGCACTGTATGGTTAAACTTGCAAGAGATTAATCAATACTTTACTAATTTTGACAAGGTCATTCTGGACCGTACGACTTCAAATGGCCTAAACGCCGGAGAATGGGCTTTCGAACATATGAACGAGGTGTTTAAAACTGAGATCAATCCGTTTGTCGAAAGTCTAAAAGGAATTTTTGCATCTCTTAAGGAAAATCTTGTTTTTGAAATTGGTGAAGTTCAAAAAGTGTTTTATGAAATGGACACCGCTTACGAACTACAACTAGTTGAAAAAGAAAAGATTTTAACCGAATATGACCGATTCTTGTCTGCAGTAATCTCGTGTGATGTGCTTACTACTGTAAATGTAAATTATTCGAATGAGCTTACATCCGCTATGATTAATTGTGATGCTGTGAATATTTGTAATGATATTTGTGATGATGTTTGTGATATCTCTGTAAATGTTGCTGATACTGTAAATGAGGTAGAAAATCAGTCTTGTCACGAATCTAACGCTGAGTTTTTAAAGATACAGGATTCTTACAATTTACTTTCAAAACGCTTTAATCAACTAGAACAACATTGTATATCTTTAGAATCAAAACAACAAACTCAAAATGAGAATCTTTTGATATCAAATGTTTGTGAAAACGGTGTTGAGAATAGTGACAAGATGATTGCAATTGTTAAGACATTAGAGGAAGAGATAATGAGATTGAAGAGAGATGTGTCATCAAATGAAACACTCAAAATGGAACTAGCGGCTGCAGAGTCTAAAAACCAAGTCTTAGAAATTAGACTTTCATCTGTTCTAGGGGAGATGGATCGGACAAGACAGGGATTATCCGCTCTTTATGGTTCACTAGAAGAACGCTTCGCTTTTAATGCGGCACAGCAACAATCTTTTGTTGAACAACTGAACCAAAAGTGCGAGGAAATCTCTGATTTGAACATCCTGCTCATAGACAAAAATATGGTTTTGGCTGAGTTAAAGGAGACACTTCTTCTCACCCGACAAGAAGTTGTTGATAACTTAGCTACCGACTCTGCACCGTCCACTAGTGCTCCAACAACCAAGTCAGTAGTGCTTTATAAGAATCCGCTTCATAAGAGAAACCCGGTTACCTACGATGATTATATGAGGAATGCCATTAAGCATGTCGATCTTCTTAGGGATATTTTAGACGATCTTTATGCCTTAGATCCCTCAAGTAGCGACTATTATTCGGCTCATGAATATGTTAAGCGAGTTCAATATTGCCTAGCATATTTGCAATACATAGGTACACCAGGTTCTGCACTACTTAATAATAGGCCCATTGCTGTCACTCCATTTAATAAGACTCCAGGAGCGAAACCGTCATTGGCACAATCAAGTAAGACACCTTTAAAATCTGTTGCTAATGTTCCCACTTTGCCTTCTACAGGATTAAAAGAGACTACTAAGGCTAAAGGATCGCCACTCAAGAAAGCTAAGATCAAGCCCTCCACTAGTAGTGCCACAAAGAAGAAAGTAGAAGTCCACAATAGGAATGCTAGTTCAGTTTTAAATAAAAAGAATCATGTTAAGACTAAAAGCTCTGCGCCTGTGCAGCAGCCTAAACCATTCGTGAATTCTGATTTAAATTGTTGGAATTGTAATGAATGTATGTTTTCCCAGCGTCATGATTTGTGTCTGATTGATCACGTTAATGAAATGAATGCTATTAAGAATGGTCTTGAATGGAAGCCAACGGGTAGAACTCGTGCCCAAGTTGGCTGGCAATGGCGTCCCACTGGTAGGACCTTTACATTAGATGGAAAAATGTGCCCTTTAACTAGGAATGCATCCATTGAGGTTAGGTCTGAGCGTCCTTTAGCTAGGAACACTCGCACTCAAGTATGGAAACAGCGCCCTTTAATTAGGTCAGCCCCCACTATAGTGCCTATCAGTGAAGAAATACCTCAGGATTTAAGCCAACTAGAATCTACACCACCAATTAAGAAGAAAAAGGCTAGGAAATCTAAGAAACCTAGAGTTAGCAAATCTAAGATTATTAAATCTGTACCTGCTAATAACAAGGAACACTCAGATTCCGATACCTCTACATTGTCTTTGTGTGGTGATATTTTCAGGTGGTCCAAATCATCCTGTGGTATTTGGACTCCGGTTGTTCAAAACATATGACCGGAAATCGCTCGATGCTCCGAAATTTCGTCAGCAAGTTTCTTGGTACGGTTAAATTTGGGAATGATCATATAGCAAAGATTATGGGGTATGGTGAATATCAGATTGGAAACGTGACGATTTATAGGGTATACTATGTAGAAGGTCTTGGTCATAACTTATTCTCAGTAGGACAGTTTTGTGATTCCAACCTTGAGGTTGCTTTTCGACAACACACTTGTTTCATCCGCAACTTGGAAGGAAAAGATTTGTTGAAGGGATCTCGTGGTGCAAATCTTTATACGTTGTCTCTACAAGATATGATGGCCGCCTCTCCAGTATGTCTTCTCTCTAAAGCATCTAAGACCAAGTCATGGTTATGGCATCGCAGATTATCTCATCTTAATTTTGATGCTATTAATCATCTGGCTAAAAACGAGTTAGTTCGTGGTCTTCCAAAGCTTAAATTTCACAAGGACCATTTATGTTCCGCGTGTTCAAGGGGGAAAAGCACAAAGAAATCTTACAAACCCAAAGCTGAAGACACTAATCAAGAAAAACTTCATCTTTTGCATATGGATCTTTGTGGGCCGATGAGAACTGAAAGTGTGAGCGGTAAGAAATTCATTCTCGTCATTGTGGATGATTTTTCCAGGTTTACATGGGTTAGATTTCTACGTACAAAGGATGAAGCACCGAAGGCTATCATCACTTTTCTGAAGTTCATTCAGGTACGTTTGAATACCACTGTCCGCCGTATTCGTACAGACAATGGTACAGAGTTCGTCAACCAGACTCTTCGTGATTATTATGAAGGAGTTGGTATATCACATGAAACATCCGCAGCACGCACTCCACAACAAAACGGTGTCGTTGAAAGACGGAATCGTACACTTATGGAAGCTGCTAGGACCATGCTTATTTATGCGAACGCTCCATTGTTCTTGTGGGCAGAGGCTATTTCTACTGCATGTTTCACCCAAAACCGTTCTATCCTTCGGAAACGCCATGGAAAAACACCTTATGAGCTTTTACATGACCGTAAACCCGATGTTTCATTTTTCCATGTGTTTGGTGCTCTGTGTTATCCAAACATCAATAGTGAGAACTTGGGTAAGCTTCAACCGAAAGCCGATATAGGTATTTTCATTGGTTACTCACCGTCCAAAAGAGCATACCGAATCTATAACCGTCGTCTTGGCAAGATTGTAGAAACTATGGACGCAGATTTCGACGAGCTGACAGCGATGGCTTCTGAGCAACACAGCTCTGAACCCGCGCTTCATGAGATGGGAACCGGTGCTATAAGTTCCGGATTAGTTCCCAATAATCCTACTTCTACATCATTTTTACCACCAACAAGGCCCGAGTGGGATAAACTGTTTCAACCGTTGTTTGATGAATTCTTCGATCCCCCGACTGATGAAGTTCCAGCACCTGTAGTAATTGCTCCAATACCTGAAGTGGTTGCTCAAGCTAATGAACCTTTATCTAATGCATCTACAATTCACATTGAACCGGATGCACCTTCACCAAGTGATTCTCAAACTACACCTGAATCATCACCCCTACTTGTGCCTAATGATGTGGAAAAGGATTCTACTGATCACGACTTGGAATATGCTCACTTGCAAGAGCTTCCTTTCTTTGGTGTAGCGATCCCTGAAAACCCTTCAGCCGCGTCTACCTCAGAAGAAGCTCCTTCTATTGTTCACTCCAGACCACCTAGGATTGAAAACCATAGCACTAAATGGACAAAAGATCACCCAATTAGGAATGTTATTGGAGATCTAGATCGACCAGTCTCTACACGCCATCAATTACAAGAGAGTGCACTATATTGTTACTTTGATGCATTTCTCTCTGAAGTTGAACCTAAAAATTGGCAGCAGGCTATGACCCAATCATCTTGGATTGAAGCTATGCAGGAGGAACTAAATGAATTCCAACGACTTGAAGTATGGGAATTGGTTCCTCGCCCCGACAAGGTTAACATCCTTACTTTGTTATGGGTTTATAAGGTTAAACTTGATGAGATGGGTGCGGTATTGAAGAATAAGGCTAGATTGGTCGCTAGAGGATATAAACAAGCCTTGGGTATAGACTTTGAGGAATCTTTTGCTCCTGTGGCTAGATTGGAGGCGATTAGACTATTCCTTGTGTATTCTGCTCATATGAACATGATCGTCTATCAAATGGATGTGAAGACGGCATTTTTGAACGGGGAACTAAGGGAAGAAGTTTATGTTAGTCAACCGGATGGGTTCGTCAGTACGGAGTCTCCTAATCATGTGTACAAGCTTAAGAAGGCTCTCTATGGGTTGAAACAAGCTCCACGCGCGTGGTATGATCTCCTGTCAACATATCTCATGTCGGAAGGCTTCTCCAAAGGCAAAGTGGACCCCACTCTATTCACTCTCAAAGAAGGCAACGACATGATTCTGGTACAAATTTATGTTGATGATATAATTTTTGCTGCCACTAACATAGAATTGTCAAACCGATTTGAGAAGATAATGTCCACACGCTTTCAGATGTCGATGATGGGAAAAATCTCATTTTTCTTAGGATTACAGATTTCTCAGAATCCCAGAGGCATCTTTATTAATCAATCCAAATATGCTCTAGAATCACTTAAGAAATATAACTTTGAAAATTGTGACCCCGTGGACACTCCAATGGTGGAGAAATCCAAGTTAGATGAAGATAGGAATGGGATTATTGTCGATCCAAAACTTTACCGTGGGATGATCGGCACCCTTCTATATCTGACTGCTAGCAGGCCTGATTTGCAATTTGCTGTATGCATGTGTGCCCGGTATCAGGCTCGGCCTACCGAAAAGCACCTACATGTAGTTAAAAGGATCTTTCGGTATCTAAAAGGAACACTTCATCGTGGGCTATGGTATCCGAAAGATTCCTCGATTGCTTTAATATCATACGCAGATGCCGATCATGCTGGATGTCAAGACACGAGGCGTAGCACTTCTGGATCTGTGCAACTCCTTGGAGCTAGATTGATCAGTTGGTCTTCAAAAAGGCAGAAAAGCGTTGCAATATCAAGCACGGAGGCTGAATACATCGCCATGTCCGGTTGTTGTGCTCAAGTCCTTTGGATGAGATCACAATTAACTGACTACGGTCTTGGATTTAACAAAATCCCGATGTATTGTGACAACAAGAGCGCCATTGCCCTTTACTGCAACTATGTTCAACACTCCCGGGCCAAGCACATAGACATTCGCTACCATTTCATTAAGGAGCAGGTGGAGAACGGAGTGATCGAGCTGTATTTTGTCACTACTGAGTACCAGCTGGCGGATATGTTCACCAAAGCCTTAGATCGAGGACGAATCGAGTTTTTGATCGACAAGCTTGGCATGAAATCATTCACTCCAGCGACTCTCAAAGAGTTGGCAGAAGAATCAGCTGAATAGTCGTGGTAAACTATTCAGAGTATCCTTTTGTTCGTGATCATGTATATTATAGTAAATATATAAACCACAAAAGAAAATACAAAAATATAAAACCAAGAAAAACCATAAAAAATATAAAACCAAGAAAAAACCATAAAAATTATAAAATCAAGAAAAACCAAAAATATTTTTCGTTTAAAACGGGCATGTCTTTTAGTACGGTAATATTTACGGCCTTAGAAATGTCGATTAATATTGACACGGTGCCATAAATAGAGTCCGTATAAAAGTTGTAATGTTTTAAAACATGCCCATTATGGCTTGTAGTTATTTCTGACTGCAACCCGGTTTTCATATTAAAGTCACGTATTTCCTTGGAAAACGTTGGATCAGAACGGGAATTAATTTTCTCGGGCGTGATTTACAAGCCAAATCATGCAAAGGGATCAAGTTTACTTTACAACTTGGTCTAACACGAATTTGTGTACGTCTCAGTGCATTAATTTGTTAAAATAAGAGAAATCTTATTGACACCACGAATCAAACTTTTTCAAGATATCAATTGGGAAATGTTTTTCATCATCATGTGCCTCGTTAAACAATGACTACAACTCTTTAAATAGAAAACGGGTCATCGTTTAAGGGGGAGAAAATGTTTCATCATCTTTCACATCAAAAAGATCTTCAAAAGTTTTCAAGGAAACAAACAAAGCTTAATGGTTAATGGTTGGATTGCTTTGGCATTTGTATTGTTGTTGCTTATAAGTTTGTTGTGGATAGTTTTGTGCTTGTGTTAAGTTAAGTTAATCACTAAGGCTCGGGTAGTTAACATAAGATAGGGTCAAAGTGACAAGTATTAAAACTTGGTAAACAAAAGAATGTTGAATGAAGCAAAAAGAAAAGTTGAGGGGGCAAAGTTGACAATATGTCTAATTTGTGGAAAATTTGACCTAGTCAAAACCTCCCCCCCCGTTTCTTCTATTCTTTCACTGTTTACTCTATCCTTTGCCGCCATTGATTCAAACACACTCGAAACACACGAAATCAAAAACAAACACCTAAAAAATCCAACATCTTCTAGATCAGTTCTTCAAAAAGGTAATCAATCGGTTTAATCATTCATTCAAATCAAGTTATTTATCTGTTTTTGTGGAAAATCAAACGAATTAATTTCTGATTAATTAGGGTTAATTAAATTGGGGGTTTTGCCTGGGTTATATTCGGAATTGATCTATTTGCACAGATTTGACCTTAGAACACTTGAATCAAACGATTGCATGCTTAATTAGAAAATATATAAGTGTTGCAAAACTTTCCGCGTAAGAATAACTTTCCGCATGGAGAAATCTTTCCGAATAGAAAAGTTTTTCCGCATAGACAAAAGTTTTCCGCATAGGCCAAACTTTCCGCATGGAGATATCTTTCCGCATAAAGAAACTTTTTCCGAATAGGATTTCTATTCCGCATAGGCAAATGTTCCGAATAAGGATTTTATTCCGTATAGGCAAATGTTCCGAGTAAGGATTTTATTCCGCATAGGACCAAATGTTCCGAATAAGGACTTTATTCCGCATAGGCCAAATGTTCCGAATAGGGCATTTATTCCGCATAGGCCCAATGTTCCGAATAAGGACTTTATTCCGCATAGGACCAAATGTTCCGAATAAGGACTTTATTCCGCATAGGACCAAATGTTCCGAATAGGGATGTTTTTCCGCATAGGCCCAATGTTCCGAATAGGATATTTATTCCGCATAGGCCCAATGTTCCGAATAGACATTTTATTCAGAATAGGAATTGCTTTCCGCATAAGATAAATGTTCCGAATAGCCTTTTATTCAGAATAAGGATGTTTTTCCGCATAGGTTATATGTTCCGAATAGACTTATGTTCCGCATAGGATTCATATTCAGTATAGACCTATTATTCCGAATTGAGTGATTATTCCCCATAGAAGATGTTTGCATGGTTTCAAAGCTTAAGGGATTATGTCATATGTACAATGCTTAGGTTTAAAGTCATAATGATATTCATACTTGTATGTATCAACCTTTGTGTTTTATCTTAAGCAGAGACGATGACTAACCCTACCGTACAACAAATACAACACACCAGAGCCACCGCCATTGCCGAAGCCAAGACTCTAAAGTTTATTCCGAACAACTTTCGTTTGAAGGAGGTATCTCACTCTACCCATAATGGATTTAAGGTAGGTACAGCCATGCTTGATAAATCTCATTTCAAGCATGCGCTAAGGAGAAGTGCTTCAGTTCCCTATGACTACCTTTACGAGTTCTGGGCTACCAAAGAGAGGACGTCCAACAAAATCACTTTTTCCTTGGACAACAAGCAGCAGACGCTTACTGTGTCAGACTTTAGGAAGATTTTTGGATTTCGGCCGACACTCAGAGACTTATCATACTCAGCCAACCCGACTAAGGACCAGATCATGGAGATGTTCACCGCCATTGGATGTCTTGACATACGAACCCCGTCTGAGTTTACTACTGCCAAAGTTGGTCAACCATGGAAAGCTATTTTTGGGATTCTAAGCCGATGTTTAACACCCAAAACAACTGGGTATGATGCTGTTCGTCCACCAATCATCAAGATGTTTTATGGTATGTTTAAAGGTATGGGTATTGATTATGCATCACTGCTGTGGGAGGAGTTTACTTTTCAACTCTTCACAAACACAAAGGGTAAGGTTAAAAGCTACCAGTACCCTAGGTTTATTAAGTTGATCATACATTACTTTATGGAAAACGATGCATCCATTAACAAGCGTGCAGGTAGTCGTCACCACACGATTGATGATGATGATTTGGTAGACTTAAGGCAGGAGACTCATTCGAATACGGTTATTCCTGGTCCCATTCCCAGTCATCTTTTAACCGATGAGATTATAGCATCTGAAGCTTATAAGAACTTGCTAACAGAAATTGAGAATCAACGAGCAAGTATTCTAGCAGGTGAAGACTCATCTACCACGGTTAAGAGCAAAGGTAAAAGGAAGCAAACAGATTTACCTGAACCCAAAACCAAGAAGAAGAAGACAGAGGGTAAGAAAGGAAAGGGTAAGGCTGATGAGATGCGTCTACGTGACGAAGAAAACATTGTTGATCCTGCTCTTGATAAAACTGAGAAACAAATGATGAAGATAGCTATTCAAAGGAGCAGGAAAGATACTGGCGGTAGTGGTTCAGGTGTAAGGGTAGACGTTGAGGATGAGTACATGGAACCAGATGAGGTTGATGAGTTTGGGTCACCTGAACACTATTCCACTTCGAAGGAGCCATCAATCCCTATTTCAGCAAGTATGGAAAAGGAGTCGGTTGCTCCTACGATCACGATGTCAACCCAACCTTTAGCAACTCAACTTCAACCAACTCAACCCTTACCAACCAAACCGGTTTCAACACCTTTTCCTCCACCACCAATAAAGCCCATCCTCAGTACCGCAGTTACAACCGAGCCTATTCCATCAACCCAAAGCAGCTCTGCAACGTCTGCAATGGCCGCATTGGTAATGGCCGAGATGTTGGATAAACATGTGGATACTAACAAGAGAGAAATGGACGAACTTCGCCAAGAGTTAAATAGAAGAGCTCAAAGTGAAGAAGCATCAAGGAAAGCTCAAGAAGAGTTGATTGCCAAGTTCGCTGCAGACATGGAATTTACACGTAAAACTCATGCAGAAGAACTTGCTAGGGTTAAAAAGGCTGAAGCTGATAGGCATCAAGCACGAATTACGAGACTTAAAGCTATTAAGGATGACCTTAAAGAGCAAAAAGCAGCTCTTGAAGCTTCGATTGAGCAGAGAGTGAAAGACTCCATTGAATCTCTAATGCCTAAACTGTGTGATGATTTGAAGACGCTTGCTGCTGACAACTTAATGATCAAATCATCTAATCCTTCAGAAGCCACCTACAAGATCGCTTATGACTTGACGGATTTTGAACTTAAGAAGATCCTCAAAGCTCGAATGAAGGAACTTGGATCGTTTGATAAATCGAGGAATCAACGGGCTCTCTTCAAATCCCTGAATGATGCTATCATGGAGGATGATAGGTTGTTCAAGACGTTTGGAAGTGTGGTACCCTACCACATTCTCCCTGAAGAAGAAAGGGAAGAGAGTGACGAAGAAGAGGGTACAGGTGGAGAAGAGGAAGAAGAAGAAGAAGAAGATAAGAATGAGGATGATGATGAGGATGATGAGGATGAGAATGATGAGGATGATGAGGATGATAATGATAAGGATGATGATAATGATGATGAAGATGATGATCATGATGAGGATGAGGATGATGATGATGAGGATGAGGATGATGATGATAATGATGGTAATGATGGTGGTGATGGTCACCAGGAGAGTGTTAAGGGGAGCAATGCGGATAAAGGTGAACAGCCTGAGAAAGGGGATAAGGGTGCCAGCTCAAAGAAACCTGTTAAGTCTGGCACCAAATCCAAGAAAGATGCAGCACCAAAGGAAAAGTCTACATCCACGGAATCCAGACGATTGAAGTGGCGCCATGATGTGAATGCCACTACAGGGTCATCTATTCCTGGTACATTTATCCATGCATCAATACCTGTTACCACTAACCCCGTTAGTTCTATTGTTGTTGCCCCTGTGATTGCAGAATCGGTAACCGAACCTGAAGCTGCACAACATTCACCCGTCCATGACACTGCTGAAATGCCTGAATCAGAACAAGCAGATGTTCACGTCTCCACTCCTCAGCAACAAAACCCACAATCTACTATTCCTGAACCAAGCACAAGGAACTGGGAGGACACGTTGGAGATCGACGAGACTGCTCCACCACAGGCTTGGATCACGGCAGCGGTGCAGTATGATCCGATCACCGACGCCGACAAAGATGTCTTGTATCTTCGTATCCGAAGTCCGATTGACTTATGTGCATTTCTTGCTCATGAGTATAAGACTTCGGTTACTCCATCTTTGGTGAAGAAAGTACTGAAGGATAAAAGACTTCGCGCCAAAACCCGGTTGACCCAAATGGAGTTCGAATATTATGCCGAGGAGATCCTGAAGGCTCTGAATACCGTTCAACGGGCAGGTCTTCATGAATCAGAAAGAGCTCCACCTCCAATGGATCCTACTCAAGATAATCAGATTGCTCTTGACTTCTTCGTCACCAATGATCTGGTGTATCTACTGAAGGGGTCATCAAAGTACGCAACCTCCCTGACCTTGCTGAAAGCTGCCAACTGGGGGACAATACCCTTTATCGAGGAAAAGGTAAACCGACTCTGGGTCCCTAAGATAAATCGTAATTATGATATGTATGCTGTCATAGGTGCATCTCATTGGGACGAACGAGTCCGAAGGGCATACAGGGGTTGCTGCTTGGTCAATTCTGGAAGCAATGTTAGATCCGACATCCGCATCTCCAGCATTTTAGGGATGAAAACTGAAGCCAAGAATGGCTATTATCATGTGACGGAGATTCGTTTGAAAAGGGAGGATGACAGGGAATACAAAATCCAGCAGGGAGATTTTTCCATCATTCGCCTTGAGGATATCGAAGATATGCTGCTTCTGATGACCAGAGATCAACTCACACATATTCCTCGTGAAGACCTCATTGCTTTGAATACAGCACTTCGTATGTTCACACGAAGCATTGTGATCAAGACACGAGTTGAAGATCTTCAGTTGGGAGTCGAAAGCTATCAGAGGAAGCTCAACCTAACTCGTCCAGTGAATAAAGTGCTACCTCAACATGTAGAAAGATGTCCCTATACCGGCATTTCAGTCCCAAATTACGGCATCTTCTACTTGAACAGTCGAGGTTTAATGAAGTTTATGAGGGTGGGTGAGCTCCACAAGTATAGTGATGGGACTCTTCTACAAGTCAGAGGAAAGTTGGAGCATCTGAACTCGGGTGGGACGTTGCCAGAAATGACGGAGGATTGGCATCCAGGTTACCGGCAGATGGCGAAGTATGTCATCAAGAAGATCGATCAGAAGCTCCGTGAACGTAGATTGATGAGGAGCGTGGAAAGATTTGTGGGTGGTAGACCATATGGAGTGCACTACAGGACACTGCAACGATCCATCTAATGGGTCGTACATTTCAGGTCACTCTATAATGGTATTATTTGTGAATATGTATATTTGTGAATAATGTGCTTTAATGGCTTGTTGTAGTGTTAAGGTATGATAATTTTTCAAGAATTTCTCACGAGATTCTAAATCTTTCAAAATATATCATACTAAAGCACTACAACTATCCCTTATTAATTTAAGGGGGAGCAATAACTTATTCTATGGCCAACATCGATTTCATTTTTACCCAAAGACCGGTTAATCCATTCAATATCCCAAATATTAATGGTTAACATTTTGGATAAGGGGAGAAAATGGGATTAAGGAGACCTAAGTGATACTTGGCTAAAAGATGAAAAAAGACTTAACGATATTCCAACTTAATATGTGCTAAGCACGTGTTAAGGGGGAGCGTTTTTGATGAACAAAACACCTAAGGTACAAAACTTTTGATTTCAATATCACAAGTACCTTAAGTGATTTTCAATGATTTTTCATGGTGGCAATTCCTTCCCAAAACACGCTTAATTCACGACGGATGTGGTGACAAAAGGGTGGTAGGAATAGGTTTAGTCCAATGATTCATCAGAGCCGATGGAATCTTCCCAAGGACAATTCCCTAGATAGAATTAGAAGTCCTAGGAAAGATGGAGAAAGAATGTGAACGTAGCTGAATGCCGACCAAGTACTTAAGCTAGCACTGGAACAATCACAACAAGGTGCTAGTGATGACGTATTGGTAAGCATTGAAGGGGTTGAAGAATGAAAAAGAAATGTAAAGATAAAGGGTGTAAAGAAAGAAGCCCTCCTTACAACTTTAGGCAGAAACCGGGTCAATACATATGCTATTGAGATCATTTTTGCTAATGATTCTCGGTATTGAAGAAAGACATCATGGACCCAGTGATGCAATGCACAACCCTTCCCAGCTAACTCAAATATCTCTCAAAAGGTATTTGTTTTAATCACACGGAGATCAACACGTTATCTATTGGTTTATTCACTCCGAATAAACTGGTATTGAAAAGGTGGCACTCCTCTCCAGCCATCGCTCACTAAATCAAAACGCACAATCGAGTCTAGAGCCAAGAGATCATCAAAAGTCTCATTAGGACACTTTTCATTTATTCCTTGCTTTCTCACACACTGTGAAAAGTAAGAGATTTTCATGAGTCCTACGCAATATTCCTGTAATATTGCCAGAACATCCAAGTAATACGCAAGTATTACAATGAAGATGGAAATCCTGCTTGAGCCAACATCAAACAAGCTCATGGTAGGTTACACGTGCGGTTCTGTTAGAACCAATCTTGTGAAAAACTGGAAGGTAACAGTGGTTTAATTCTTAATTGAACTTAAACTCGTTCCAGGCCTCTTCGCATTATCATATGATCTTGCCAGAACACTCAGAGTGACTCTTTATTGACCACAGTGACGAGTGGAAATCCTTCTAGTGTCAACATCAAACAGCACTTGGTAGGTGACGTGCAAGATTCTTTATGAATTGAGCTCGTGACAACTGGAAAGCAACGATGGTGAAAATCTTAATTGAAATTCACTTGTTCCAGGTTTCATGCATTGACGGCTTTTAATCACAAGGATAATTTATCCAAGTGATTCACTCTTTATGTTCGCAGTCAGCTTTGGACGGTCGAATAAAGAGAACGGGTTTACCCGCGAAATCCTGTCAGGAAGTTACTTAATTGAAACTATCCGTCACGGGTACGATATCTAATATCGTCCAACGGTCTTCACCGACCGGAGGTAAAATGCTACCGAATTAGAATAAAATGTTCAAAGCCATTTTATTCGTGTCGTTGCTGTGTACCTGTTAAAGACGGTGGCGTTGTTGTGGACCAGTGAAGACGGTGGTGTTGCGGTGTACCTGTAAAAGTCGTTCCCACATGCTTATGTCTTTTGCAACAAAGTTCAGCAAAAATTCAAGAAAGTACAAGATGAAGTCTTCCGCTGTACCAAACTCTGAAGCTTTCGAGAATTCAACAAAAAGACGTAAGTGTGTGGAACATGAAGTCACGAGGAGGCAAAGTTCACAAGAAAGGCAAAGATCGCACGTGAAAGGCCAAAGAACAATGCTCTCAAGTCAAAGCCAAAAAGATCAAACCAACATATTCACAACAAAAGAAAGAAAAGAAGAAAGGACTACGAGCTAAAGAACGAAGACTTAGTATAGTATGCTAGGTTTAGAACTTTGTAACGTGGAGTGACCTCCCTTAGGGGGAGATTGTTAGAAATACGTTTTAACGTATATTAGAAGTATCGGTCACTCCACAATATGATTTATGTTGTAATAGCTCGTAGTTAGTAATTAGTTATTAGTTGCTTATTAACTTAAGTAAGAACCGGTCCATGGGCTTGTCATGGACCGGCCCAAGCCCAATGTTAGGCTTGGAATATAAATACCCCTTTCCACTAAGGAAAGGGGTTGGTTGTTGTTTCATTTGCATTTTCATTTTAATAAAATCATACACATTTTCTCTCACTTTCTCTCTCTAGTTTCTCTCACTAGAAAACATCAACCCACTTCATAGATTCATAGGTTATCAATATTCTACATGGTAGAACACTGCATAAAATCTGAGAAACCCGGTTCATATATACTGATACTGAAATATAACTATTAATTCTGAAAACATGTATTTACTATATTTTATTTGCCAGAGCTTATATAGGTCACGTGCTGTAACAACCGTGCATGAATAACTGGAGGGGTGACCTCGTCATGCTGTAGAGGGGTGACCTCTAAATACTGTGCTGGGTGGAGGGATCAGCTCCAATGTGAAGGGTGTAGAGCACACACCACATTCACCCTGATAACTTGTAACACATATAAGCCTAGGATGCATCCATACGCCCACTAAACATACTGATAAAATGGCCAAACTGAACCTGAGCGCGATGACGCAGGATATCACTCTCCTGCATGTGAGTCACGACACCGGTGCCTCTAGTGCCATGGTTACGGTACCTCCGAAACTAGTACATAAATTGGTCATGCTTGTATATAATGCTCAGGCAATTTATTTAGTTATTAACATGATTACTGATAAACTTAAACAGATACTGGGGAAAACATTTGGCTGCAGACGGGGAATCCTAATCATGCATAGGAAAGGAAGTCCTTACTGAAAGGACGGAAAATCTGTACCTTAACCAATCTCGACGTCTCAATAAATTCGAAACTTCTTTCTCGTCAAATGATCTACATAAATTACGGACTACCACTTATAAATTAATAAAACTTATTAATAATTGTCTCACATTGCGTCACATTTCAAATTGATGTAGTACACCTTATAAAACTTGACGTAGTTGGTTCTATAATTTAAAAGTCTATGTTTTTCTAATCATATGAATTCATGTATATACGTTAGTTAAGACTAACCTTATGGACATTAGTAAGAAAACATATTACTTTGTTCATGTGACTATTTTTTAAACATTATGGTAGCAGCAATCTACCTAAAACAAATATTAAAATGCAAGCTTTATAAAAAAAACATGACCATCTTCTTCTTCCACAAGAATACTCCAAACCATGTATATCATCTTTACTTGACTTTCTCATTTCATTAGACTTTGCTCTAAATAATAGTATTAAAAGACATGTCCTAGTTGTATGATTTCAAAACATATCCAAAGTACGGTTGCTAGAACCGATTTCGTTTCAGTACACGCACACACTGAAATCGACGCTAGACATAGTCATCTTGTTTCAGTTGGTTACAAAAATCATTTTTCTTTTGGATGCATAGCATGGCTGACTAACATTAACAAGAAATTTCCTCCATTTTAGTTCTTGATGTATTAATATTAACATTAACTGATAAATAGCATGTGATCAATATGTAGTATGAATCAAGAGTTACCTTCATGCATACGAGAATAGCTCAATATCGAAATCGAACACGCGAACACAAGACGTCAAGATTGATCGTGGTCTTATAATAAATAGAAACAAAACCCAACAATAAGGCAAACCGACGAAAACCAAATTCCCCCCGAACATCAGTCGAAACTCCGACAAAGGATCCAGAATTCCAGCGAGCGAACCTATAAATCAACTCGATTACGCTTCGAACCGAAATATCCCCGACATGAACCACGTTCGCACTCCGATTTCGAAAAACAAATGAACCTTTAAGCTTTATGTGCAGCGGCATTTTTTAGAAGATGGTTGCGCACTATTTTCTTATTAGGGTTTTGTGCGTAGTAACCTGTTAGGCCGATGTTATACAAAAATCAAAATCATAACCGACTAGCGTGATTTGAGGAGTGATTTACGCTTGTTTCTGACTTAGTCATTCAAGTATTACGTTTCCTTTTATCAAACCTTACAAAATCCCAATTCCATTGTCTCCCATTTCTTTTTTTTAAACATATTCATCTTGTATTAAATTCCCGCGTATTATTTTTCTGAATGCTAATTGATACATAAGTAATAATTATTATTTTTTTATTATTGTTTTTGAATAATTATATGTAGTTTATTAAAATCAAAACTGCGTATTTAATATTATCATTTAAATACGGGTTTTACAATTCTTCCCCTCTAAAAAGAATAATTCGTCCCCGAATTAAAGATACGACTATATTGGGTTTTACAATTCTCCCTCTCTAAAAAAATAATTCGTCCTCAAATTTAGGGTACTTTAAGCTGGGGAATATATCTAAACTGAACGACACATGGACTGAAAGAACAAGAAGCTGAAAACATATAAGCTGAAAGACGTGTAACTGAAAAGCATATAAAGCTGAAGGGTCATTCGTCCTTGATTTAGAACATGATGTTGCTGAAAAGGTATAAACGTGACCTGACTGAAGTGACATTGAACGTGACATGGCTGAAGAAGACATGGAACGTAACATGACTGAAAGAACTTAACTGGATTTATTGAAGGAAAGGATGAGAGGTTCGGATGGACTCCTCCGTTTCGAGTGGCTTCCCGCTCAAAGATTCCTTCAAAGGTCTAAGCATAATGAAAATCTTGGTCCTGATGACCCTGTCCTGATGATGCTGATTAGTTTCGGGGTTCCATACTTAAGATGGATTTTCTGAATCTGATAGAATGAATAAGCTATAGCATGTAGGATACATGAAACGGTACGTATAAATATCCTGAAAGATAACATTTATATATCTGAGCAAGCTGCTAAAAATATATAGGGACGAACTACGTGAACAATTTTGAACGTGCTACGAGAGCAATTGTGAACGTAGTTCACGATTATATGAGGAATGCTGGGCATGGAATATATTATGCACAATAATACATGAATATTCTGTGAACGTGATGCTAGGACATATCGTGAACATATGCTGACTGAGTAAATAATGCCAAACAATACGGCTTGATACGTGAAATGTCTGCCTAGTTATGGAAACATGAAAGGGAACTACGGCTGAGCATAACGCTCAGTGGACGGATATAGCATGATAAGAATGTACTGAAAGTAATGAAATAGAAGACAACAATGAAGCTATAAGACTGATATGTAACATGTGGTAGAACACTGCATAAAATCTGAGAAACCCGGTTCATATATACTGATACTGAAATATAACTATTAATTCTGAAAACATGTATTTACTGTATTTTATTTGCCAGAGCTTATATAGGTCACGTGCTGTAACAATCGTGCATGAATAACTGGAGGGGTGACCTCGTCATGCTGTAGAGGGGTGACCTCTAAATACTGTGTTGGGTGGAGGGATCAGCTCCAATGTGAATGGTGTAGAGCACACACCACATTCACCCTGATAACTTGTAACACATATAAGCCTAGGATGCATCCATACGCCCCACTAAAGATACTGATAAAATGGCCAAACTGAACATGAGTGGGACGATGCAGGATATCACTCTCCTGCATGTGAGTCACGACACCGGTGCCTCTAGTGCCATGGTTACGGTACCTCCGTAACTAGTACATAAATTGGTCATGCTTGTATATAATGCACAGGCAATTTATTTAGTTATTAACATGATTACTGATAAACTTAAACACATACTGGGGAAAACATTTGGCTGCAGACGGGGAATCCTAATCATGCATAGGAAAGGAAGTCCTTACTAAAAGGACGGAAAATCCGTACCTTAACCAATCTCGACGTCTCAATAAATTCGAAACTTCTTTCTCGTCAAATGATCTACATAAATTACGGACTACCACTTATAAATTAATAAAACTTATTAATAATTGTCTCACATTGCGTCACATTTCAAATTGATGTAGTACACCTTATAAAACTTGACGTAGTTGGTTCTATAATTTAAAAGTCTATGTTTTTCTAATCATATGAATTCATGTATATACGTTAGTTAAGACTAACCTTATGGACATTAGTAAGAAAACAGATTACTTTGTTCATGTGACTATTTTTTAAACATTATGGTAGCAGCAATCTACCTAAAACAAATATTAAAATGCAAGCTTTATAAAAAAACATGACCATCTTCTTCTTCCACAAGAATACTCCAAACTATGTATATCATCTTTACTTAACTTTCTAATTTCATTAGACTTTGCTCTAAATAATAGTATTAAAAGACATGTCCTAGCTGTATGATTTCAAAACATATCCAAAGTACGGTTGCTAGAACCGATTTCGTTTCAGTACACGCGCACACTGAAATCGACGCTAGACATAGTCATCTTGTTTCAGTTGGTTACAAAAATCATTTTTCTTTTGCATGCATAGCATGGCTGACTAACACTAACAAGAAATTTCCTCCATTTTAGTTCTTGTTGTATTAATATTAACATTAACTGATAAATAGCATGTGATCAATATGTAGTATGAATCAAGAGTTACCTTCATGCATACGAGAATAGCTCAGTATCGAAATCGAACACGCGAACACAAGACGTCAAGATTGATCGTGGTCTTATAATAACTAGAAACAAAACCCAACAATAACGCAAACCGACGAAAACCAAATTCCCCCCGAACATCAGTCGAAACTCCGACAAAGGATCCAGAATTCCAGCGAGCGAACCTATAAATCAACTCGATCACGCTTCGAACCGAAATATCCCCGACATGAACCACGTTCGCACTCCGATTTAGAAAAACAAATGAACCTTTAAGCTTTATGTGCAGCGGCATTTTTTAGAAGATGGTTGCGCACTATTTTCTTATTAGGGTTTTGTGCGTAGTAACCTGTTAGGCCGATGTTATACAAAAATCAAAATCATAACCGACTAGCGTGATTTGAGGAGTGATTTACGCTTGTTTCTGACTTAGTCATTCAAGTATTACGTTTCCTTTTATCAAACCTTATAAAAGCCCAATTCCATTGTCTCCCATTTCTTTTTTTTAAACATATTCATCTTGTATTAAATTCCCGCGTATTATTTTTCTGAATGCTAATTGATACATAAGTAATAATTATTATTTTTTATTATTGTTTTTGAATAATTATATGTAGTTTATTAAAATCAAAACTGCGTATTTAATATTATCATTTAAATACGGGTTTTACAGATTTATTTCGATTTTTATTGTGAATATATATTTTTCTAGAATACAAAAAGATTTTTTTTACTATATTATACGTAGCACAATTAATTTACCTACTTTTCAAATAAGGCCTTAGTTGGGATTTCATCACCTAACTATTGTATTCGAATCCTAAACAAGGAAAAAGGGCAAAATAGATAAATACTAGTAAGACGTTTGAACTCAATTTATACAAACTATAAGGTAGGTATAAGGCGACGCGCTATAAAAGGCCGTCTAAGGAAAAAGGTTTTTAAGTGCTTTGTGCCACCTCGTTTCCCCGCTTGCTTGTGCGTATATTGAGAGGGACGACCGATTATTGGTTTGCCAACTCAAGTAGTAATTAAGTATATATTTTTGTAGCTTTTTAATATTGCACCTCGAGAGGGAAAATCCTTTTCCTCTCAAAGTCGACCGAGGTTTCCTACCTCATTCCAAAGTTTTAATTGTATGCGCACTCGCGCGCGTACATACATACCGATTGGTGTACCAAATACTTCTAATTCGTCTAAAAAGAAGAAGAAGAAAAACAAAAAGACCGTCATTAAAGCCGATCCCGAGAATCGAGCTTTGAACAACACGATGGCAACGGATAATCGACCAATAATTGAGATTCTACAATCTCACGTTGAAGGAAACGATGACGCGATTGTGGTGCCGGATATTGGAGCAAATAATTTTGAACTTAAAACGGGTTTTATTCAAATGGTTTCCGCTACACCATTTTTAGGCCGTACTAATGATGACCCACACGCTCATATCAAACTTTCATCCAATTAGCTAACACCATCAAATACAATGGGGTGCCACAAGAGACCATTCGTTTACTCCTCTTTCCTTTTTCCCTCGAGGGACAAACCCGGATTTGGCTTGATAAGGAACCACCCCAAAGTATTACCATATGGATCGACTTAGAGACCAAGTTCATTAACTACTTTTTCCCACCATCACGGACCACCTCTTTGAGGAATGACATAATCACATTTGAGCAACAATATGAGGAAACGTTTAGTGAGTCTTGGGATCGATTTAAAGAGCTTTTAAGAAAATGTCCACAACACGGTTTCACCAAAGTGCATCAAATTAATACGTTTTATAATGGTTTAACTCTAACTGACCAAGACTCACTTAATAGTGCCGCGGGGGGCAATATTCTTGTGAAATCAATGAACGAGGCTTGGGCCATAATTGCAAACAAGGCTAAAGTGCAAACCAAGAGTGTTAGGGCTACTATGGCAAGTGCTAGTTCTAGGGAGAGCGATAAGAGAATTGATAAACTTACCTCGCTTGTTGAATCAACTGCTTTACAAACCCAAGCCATAAAAGGTCAAGTGAATGCCTTGAAAGAAACTAGTGAAACGTGTGAAACTTGTGGTGGACCACATTCATATTTCAATTGTGACAAGGTTTATAATCAACAACAAGAGGTTTATGCTTATAACAAAAATGAAAATGAGTGAGTTCATTTCAAACCAAATGTTGATGTTAACCATTTGTCTTATAAGTCTACTAACTATTTGGCTCCCCCGGGTTTTGTAGCACCACAAAGACCACCCCCGCCCGCCCAAAATAGGAACCAAGGTCCTCAACGGGGTAATTTTCAAGGAAATTCTAATCAACGGGGTTTTAATCAAAATCAAGGGAATTTTCAAGGGCAACACCAAGGGTTTAATAATCAAGGATTTAATAACCAAGGTTTTAAAAATCAAGGATTTAATCAAGGTTATAATCAATTTCAAAACCAAGGTTTTCCTAATCAAAATCAAGGGTATAATCAAATGAATATGCGTAATCCCCCAATGGACTTGGTTCTTCAAAAATTAACCAACCATGAGCGAATCATGAGAGAGATGCAAGAATCAACCGATAAGAGATTTATGCAAATGCTTCAAACCCTTCGTCCCCAAGGTGCCCTCCCTTCTAACACCGTGACCAATCCTAGGGCTAACGTGAATGCCATCACTTCTAGGAGCAGAAAGACCACCGATGAACCTTCCTGTCCCCCACCTAACCAAGGACCCGAGATACCTTCTTATTCTACCCACCCTCCTTCTCCTTCTACTTGTGACATACCACCAGTTATGCCTTCGTCTACACCTTATGTTCCACCGATACCTAGATCTTATACCACACCTTCGGTTCCCAAACTGATTCCTTCACCTTCCACTTCTACCCCTCCTCCACCCAAGGATGTGAGTGAGCAATCCACTCCAAAGCCTTCATCTCAACCCAATATACCTTACCCATCAAGGTTGAGGAAAGAGAAATTGAAGAATAAGGATGATATTCAAGTTTCGAACTTCCTAAAAATGTTCAAACAATTGAATTTTAATATCACCTTTGTCGAGGCTCTCGCTCACATGCCTAAGTATGCCAAGATGTTTAAGGACCTTTTAAGTGATAAGAAAAAGTTGATCGATATTGCCAATACCCAATTGAATGAGAATTGTTCCGTGGTTATTTTGAGAAAATTACCGGTTAAGTTAGGAGATCCCGGTCGGTTCCTTATTCCTTGCAATTTTCCGGGTGTTGAGAATTGTATGGCCTTGGCGGATCTCGGAGCGAGTATCAATCTTATGTCATTGTCCGTGTGGAAACAATTATCTTTACCCGAGCTAGTCCCCACTCGTATGACCTTGGAATTAGCTAACCGTACGGTTGCTTATCCGGTGGGGATAGTCGAGGATGTTTTTGTAGGAGTCGACAAATTCACTTTTCCCGCCGATTTCGTCGTAGTCGACTATGAGATGGATCCCCGTGTTCCCTTAATTGTGGGACGACCCTTCCTGAGAACCGGGCGTACATTGATTGATGTAGCCGCGGGTGAACATATTATGAGGGTCGAGGATGATAAAACCGTCTTTAACATGGGTAAACTTTCCTAACTCCCCGATGAGCCCGAATCCGTGAATTACATCGATGTGCTCGACGAAGCATGTGAAGAACATTTTCACGAGGCTTGTAAGAGCAGGATTTCTCCTTTACCTCATGTTGAGACCGTAGCTTCTATTGCTCCTTCATTGACTCCATTTGGAAAAAGTGATTTTCTTTTACAAGAATTTGAAGCAAGTTTAGGAGACGTGGACTTAAAATATGATGATTCTCCCACCGATTGGGAAGAAGATATTCGTACCATTGAGAGAATTCTCAATGAGGACCATATTTCTCCACCTACTCCTAAGTAAGTTACAAACGATGATCCTAATTTGACTAAGCCTTCCATTGACAATCTACCAGATGTAGAACTTAAAGATTTACTGTCTCATTTAGAGTACGTTTTCTTAGAAGAAAATGATAAGTTACCCGTCATAATTGCTAAGGACTTAAAAGAAGATGAAAAATCTAGACTTATCGGTGTGCTTAAAAATCATAAGAAAGCAATTGCTTGGAAAATCTCCGACATCCGAGGAATTGATCCTGATTTTTGTACTCATAAAATTCTCATGGAAGATGACTTTAAACCCGCAATCCAAAATCAAAGAAGGGTAAATCCAAAAATTCATGAAGTCATTAAGAAAGAAGTTATCAAACTTCTAGATGCCGGCATGATTTACCCTATCTCGGATTCGCCATAGGTTAACCCGTCCATTGTGTGCCTAAGAAAGGCGGAATCACCGTTGTTCCCAATGAAAACAACGAGTTGATTCCTACTCGACTTGTAACGGGATGGCGAGTTTGCATAGACTATCGTAAACTCAATGATGCCACTCGTAAGGATCATTTCCGTCTTCCTTTCATGGATCAAATGCTCGAGCGGTTAGAGGGTAATGATTTCTATTGCTTCTTAGATGGTTTCTCCGGATATTTTCAAATCCCTATCAATCCAAAAGACCAAGAGAAAACCACATTCACTTGTCCCTATGGAACATTTGCTTACAAACGAATGCCTTTCGGTTTATGCAATGCTCCCGGGACTTTCCAAAGGTGTATGATGGCAATATTCCATGATATGGTTTAAGAAACTATGGAAGTCTTTATGGACGATTTCTCGGTCTATGGTGATTCTTTCTCTTCTTGCCTTGCCAATTTAGAACGTATGCTTAAACGATGTGAAGATACTCGTCTCGTTCTTAATTGGGAAAAAGCCATTTCATGGTAAAAGAAGGCATCGTCCTAGGTCATAAAATTTCCAAAGCCGGTATTGAAGTCGACCGTGCTAAAGTTGATGTCATTGCTAAGTTACCTCCACCCACCACCGTCAAAGGAGTTAGAAGTTTTTTAGGCCATGCGGGATTTTACCGACGTTTCATCCAAGATTTCTCCAAAATAGCTTGTCCCATGACTCATCTCTTAGAGAAAGATGCTCCTTTCATCTTTTCTCAAGAATGCCTCGACTCTTTCGAACTTCTTAAAGGTAAATTAACTAAGGCACCAGTCTTAGTCTCTCCAAATTGGGATTTACCTTTCGAGCTCATGTGCGATGCTAGTGATTTCGCGGTAGGAGCGGTTTTAGGTCAGCGAGTGAACAAACATTTCCAACCCATTCATTATGCTAGTAAGAAAATGACGGGGGCTCAACTGCATTATACCACCATCGAAAAAGAGCTTTTAGCCGTAGTGTATGCTTTTGAGAAATTCCGCCCCTATCTTGTGCTTTCCACCACCATCGTTTACACCGACCATTCCGCCTTGAAATACTTGTTGACCAAGCAAGATGCTAAACCGAGACTCCTTCGTTGGGTTTTGCTCATACAAGAATTTAAAATCGAAATTCGTGATAAAAAAGGAGTGGAAAACCTAGCCGCGGATCATCTTAGTAGACTTGAGGATCCTTATCAAGGGGAACTTCCAAATCAAGAGATTAATGAATCTTTCCCCTTTAGACCTTAATGTCTATTAATTCCAATCTTGATGATACCCCATGGTTTGCCGACATTGCAAACTATTTGGCGGGTGGTGTTCTGATCGAAGGGTTATCGTCCCAACAAAAGAAAAAATTCTTTAAGGATATTAAGCACTACTATTGGGACGACCCTTATCTTTTCAAGCAATGTGCGGACTTAATCATTCGTAGATGTGTTGATGGGCCGGCGGCTTTACAAATCCTTGAAGCATGCCACAAAGGACCCACCAGTGGTCACTTTGGTCCTAATTACACCGCTAAAAACGTTTTCGACTCCGGATTCTATTGGCCTACCATTTATCATGATGCTCATGAGATGGTTAAACATTTTGATGCTTGCCAAAGACAAGGCAAGGTCACACATAAGATGAGATGCCTCAAAAATTCATCCAAGAATGTGAAATCTTTGACGTATAGGGCATCAACTTTATGGGGCCATTTCCATCATCAAAAGGTAACAAATACATCCTCGTAGCCGTTGACTACGTATCAAAATGGGTTGAAGCAAAGGCTTTACCTACTAACGATGCGAGGGTGGTTGTTAACTTTTTGAAACAATTGTTTGCTCGATTCGGTGTGCCTCGTATCATCCACAAAATAATGGTCAAGCCGAGGTTTCCAACCGTGGTCTTAAGAGAATATTAGAGCGAACCGTGGGAGAGCATCGTGCCTCATAGGCCGATAAATTAGATGATGCTTTGTGAGCTTTCCCTACCGCTTATAAGACACCTATAGGTTGTACTCCTTATCGCCTTGTGTACGGAAAGGCGTGCCACCTCCCCATTGAGTTGGAGCATAAGGCTTATTGGGCCTTGAAATGGGCTAATTTTGACATAAACAAAGCCGATGATCATAGGAAGGTCCAACTTAATGAACTCAATGAACTTAGGAATGAGGCTTATGAAAATTCATTAATCTACAAGGAGAAGAAGAAGCTCATTCATGATTCCAAGATTAAGAACCGAGAGTTCCACGTTGGTGATCAAGTTTTACTCTTTAACTCTCGGTTGAAAATCTTTTCGGGTAAACTTAAGAGCCGTTGGTCCGGTCCATTCACCGTGGCCCAAATCCTCCCTTATGGCACCATTGAGTTATCTCAACCTAATGGGCCCAATTTTAAGGTGAATGGCCAACGGGTTAAGTTTTACTATAGAGAGGACATCTCTCATGAGATGATTCCATCCCTCTCCACATTTCCCTTGAATTAATTCGGGAAATCGAGTCGAGCTAGAGACTCGTGATAAATAAATCAAGCATCGTTTAACTAGGTTAGATTTTTAACTTTTCCATCCTTTCCACCCTTTTTCACCTTCACCCATTTCCACCAATAAGTGTAGGGGGAGCCAAGTAGGTTGTTTGTGTGTTGTGATGTTGTGCAGGGACATGAGCTTTAATGATCCACTTTTGGTGCTTTTGACGCGACCCGTGATCCCGTGTTTCCCGTGTACCCGGTTCTCTCAAAGCTATTGTGATTCATACATGTATATAAATAAAATGAATAAATGTAATCACTTTAGTTGTCCCTTCCTTAACTCGATTTTAAACAACGTACTCAATGTCCTAAGTGTAAGGGAGTTTACTCTCCCACATGATTAAACATTGAGGACAATGTTTATATTAAGTGTAGGGGGACTTCTATCGATTTTTAGTAGGCTTTTCCATGAATTTGACCCCATTTAACCGGAAAATTTATAAACTTTTCAACGTTTTTCAAATTTTTGATCTATTTTGGCTTAGTAGTATTTCCATTTATTTTCTTTCCTTTTGTTATCGCATCGTATTAATAATTTCCATTTAAAGAATAAAGTCAAAAATAAATAAATGAATAAAATGGTTCTAACAAGTTTAGATATCTTTGATATATTAGGCCCGTCGTGAATATTTTGACTTAACCCGAGTTTACTTATCCATGTTTACTCTAGCTAGTATCCTTAACCATATGGACCTTAATTGGTTTATTAGGCTAAGCATCCACGAGTCTCATTCCTTGAGATTTTAAATTGTGAAGAACGAGAGATGATAGAGTTGATAATAAGCTTAAGGGTTAATTCTTCCTTATATGAGTTTTGTGGCTCTTTCTTCCCGCTTGTATATTTAAATTGCTTAATAAATGAGGATTTTTGCGGTGTAGATTCGATATCCTAACTCTTAGCCAAATCTTTTATCTCCTTGTAATTAAAGCATGAACACATTGAGGGTGCCAGCGTTGTGGACTTCCGACTAAGGTGGCTCATAACCACTAAGTAGGAGGTATTCAGACCATGGGACCTCGGAATTTGGCCTACTATACATATCATAAATAAAGAAAGAATAAGATTTAAACATGACCTCAAGGAGCCTCAGGGTGTGGGGCATGTAGCACGAACCTTGTCATTAGAGCCTTAGGGTGTATGGCATGGTAAGTGTTGAATAAAAATTGATCAAAAAATCAATTCCCTCGTTTATCGTTCAAGGAGCCTTAGGGTGTGGACAATAGATGAGGAGCATTTTTACATCTTAAAGAGACTAAGGGTATATGATGTGAACTTGCTAAACTCCACATAAAGTCAACATGACTTTGGAGGAATAATTAATAAGTAGTACTATTGGCCAAATTTTGGGTCCGGGAATTTATTCCCCAAATCGTGTTAAATCATCCTTGATGTGGGCTTACTTTAGTGACAACGTTATTGAGGACGAGGTTAGGTTTTGAGTGTCGGGTTTGCACCGTTTGGCCTTCATTTTTGGATTAATAATTATCAAATAAGTCAAATGAGCCTACGGGTGAATGACAATCAATACAAGCTAGAGATACAACGTAGGAATTGGAGAAAGAGTATTACACAATTGTCTTATATAAGTGGTTTTAACTTAAGGACTTGTGGTAAACAATGATCTCGTTTTTAAGCTTGGTATGGGGAACGTAAAACTTGAGGGTGATTAATATTCATAACACCAAAGCCCTAATTTAAGTCTTAGATTTCTTTACAAGTTTCTTCCATCAAATAATTTCCAAGTTAATAAATCGTTATAACTTTTTGTCTCCTTTTAAGTTTTTTTTCTTTTCATCGTAGTAGTAGTATATCTTAATAAAGGCTGAGATGGGTTAATTATGAGAAAAATGTATCTTTATGCTTTACAACTATGCATTGCATGGGGTCATTGCAATGGTTAAGTGCAGGGGATTTAATAAGTATGTAAACACTTATCCTTTTGCCACTAAAATGAAGGAAAAACAAGACCTAATCATGTGTTTAATATCGTAAAAGTAGGAATTACGCGTGGTTTTGTGTTTTTATGTGAAATAGGTACAAAAGATCAAAAGGAAAGAAAACACGGGATTTCACGGTCAAATGATGAAGAAAAGTCCAAGAAAGAGACGAAGACAAAGTCAAAATACCAAAAGTGTGCCAAAGATCACGAAAACCGGCAATTCGACACGGTTTTGAAGAAATGAACAAGAAAGCCGAAATCGAGCTCGTTTTAGTAGATTTAATCATTTACGAAGATAATTGGGCCAAGTGGGTCCCACATTTGGGTTAATGGGCTCAAAAGCCCATTTAGAGTTATTAAGTTGCTAGAGTGTGTTTTTACAAAAGCCCAATACAGCCCAATATCCATAATCAATAAATAAAACGAATGACAGATTGGGCCAAGCCCAAACAAATGGGACGGTTAAAAATTTTTAAAGTGAATATTATTCATTTGATGCAATCTGGTCAAACTTATCCCCACAACACATGATTTTAATAACTCCCATTTACCCCACCCCACACATTTACCCCATTTCGTTAATAACAAGAATGCACTCAGTGTTCCCTCATCTCTCTCTCTCAAAAATAAACACACGTAGCTTTTTTTACCACAAATCCCAAACCCTAAATTCGCCCTAGATCAAAAATTACTCAGTGAAAATTGGGGGTTTTACCTAATTCGTGTGATTCACACGATTCTTAATTAAATCCCCATAAGAATTGGGGATGAACACTACTGGTGGTCCTCTCTCCCCTCCTGACGTGGTCCATTCTCCTCTTTTGATTGGATGTGACAACAACAAAACCCCAATCCTCCAACCCTTGATGTTCACATCAGCTCTCAACAAACACAAGAAACACAAACTCTCCAGCCTAACAATCCACGTGAAGAGGCCTCTTTTCCACCGTTGATGAAGAATGAAGAAAGAGATGATGAAAAGAGCGGCTGTGATGATAAGCCGTGGGCACCAAGTTCACCAAGCAGTTTTCTAGGGTTTCTCTATAAAAGCCCCATCAATTGTGTAATTTTGGTGTACCACTTTCTTTTATTTTAATTTTTATTTTTATGCAAAAATAGATTTTAGGTTTTATTGTAATTTTCTTTTATAAAGTATTGTAATCAGTTTATTGATATTAATGAAATTTTATTTCGGATTAAATTTTTGTCTCGTGAATCATTTAAATTTCATTGTAGTTTAATCTTGTTTCTGTTTTTAATTAAATAAAATATTGAAATAAAAACTGGTATTTAATCTTTCCCCACTGGGAAGATTTATTATATTTGGTTCGAATAGATTTTATTTGGAAGTTACTGGTGGTGATGTTTTTGGTTCGAGTTTCTAGGTAGATTGATGTTTTAAGGTGGTGGTTTTCGGTTTCGATTATAAGGGGGCTCAACGCTCATCCCTTCGTCCCAACGGATTCATCACCAGGTGATAATTTCTTTTTATTTTTTTGTTAAGTATTAGTTTCGGTTAAATATATTCTGCTATTGTTATTTTGTTTATGAGATCTCAGTTTCAATCTGCTTGTGTTGGATTTGGTTTTGTTGGATCTGTTTTTTTGGCTTGTATCGTTTTCAGTTACTGATTAAGTGGAAATTGCTTGTTTAGATTATAGTTTCTGATAGATTTGATATATCTGCTTATTTTTATTGGTTTTATGTTGGATTTTGTTTAGTATTTAAGCTGCTTTGTTTTATTGATCTGGTAATCGAGTTTTATAAGTTTGCGTACAATAGCTTATCTCACCATTGATAGGATAATCAAATTTGCTTTACTGATTTTTTATGGCTTATTGAGTGGATCGTTATATCAGTTGTTGAGTAATCTGTTCTTGTTTGGATTTGCTTTGATTTGAGTTTTATTTTTAGCATTATACATCTGATATTTAGCATACTGCTTAAGTGATTTCATTTAGCTTTTTATAGTATTAAGTTTTTTATTTAGCTTATTTGTATTTCAGTTTATATTTTGCTTTTAGGATTATTTGGTTTGGCTTATTTTATTTAGTTTCTAGTTTGGGTTTGTTTATTGCTTATATAGATTTAGCTTATTAGCTTATTGCTTAATTCCAGTTTAACTGCTTATTTGCCTTAGTTTTCATCTACTTATTTGCTTAGGCATAGTGCTTATTTTTGTGGTCTGGTTTTTATTGCTGGGTAAACAACAGATACAATTGATCTGATTGTCCAAAATTCCAAAAAAATAATATAAGCAAAATTTGTCTGTCCTGGGGCTCGAACCCTGGACCTTCTGTTCAGCAACCAAACGCCCTTACCAACTCTGCTAGTACCTCTTTTGTGTTTCTTTACTAGCTTTTTAATTAATATAGCTTATGTTAGATTTGGCAGTTTAATTAAATAGATTTTAATTAAGTTTTGTTAGTTTAAATTTTAATTAAAAAGTTTTATATTAATTTTCTTTTATAAAGTTTAAATTAAAAAAAATATTTCGTTTCATTTTAAAATTAGTTTTTTTTAAATTGTTTTCAATTAGTTTAGTTTTAAATAGATTCAATTAAAAAGTTTTTATTTAGTTTTATATAAAGTTAGTTTTAAATTTTATTTAAATTCAAAATAGTTTTTTTTAGATTAATTAAATTTTGTTTTCAAATTAGTTTTAAATAGTTTTCAAATTTTGTTAAAATAGTTTTAAAAGACGGCTTAGGTTACAAGCTAATGTGGCGAGGTTTCAACGTTCCTCGTTGAAGGAGAATAAAGACAGATATAATAATATTTAGGGTGCCTTCAATTCTAGGTCTTCGAGATCTCCTGTTCCCGCTCCCAAGGGTTATGGAGGGTCTTATGCTAATGTTGTTAATGGGGTTCATCTGAACGATTCTGGGCCGAAGATTTCAGACTGATTTGGTTATTGATGATTCTTGTTTGGTTGTTCGTGATTATTCGAGACATGCTATGGGTAAAGTTAGTGACTTTTCTTCTTTGCCTAATCTTTATACTATTCTTGCGGATGAAGGTTTCACTGATATTAAACTCTCATATCTTGGGGGCCTTTGGGTTATGATAGAATTTGCAAAGGTGGAATCCAGGGATAAGTTCAAATCTCATATAGGTGTTAATTCCTGGTTTTGTTTCAATTGAGATGCCAATGATGACTTTGTCTCGGATGAAAGAATTGTTTGGCTTGATGTTGAAGGGATTCCTTTAAATGCCTGGTCTAAAAATACTTTCACTCGTGTTGGAAATAAATGGGGCGACACGTTGGACTTGGAGGATAGCAATGATGTATCTTTTGGCCGCAAAAGAATATGTATCAAGACCAATCATGCCACTTCCATTCTGGAGGCTTTCAACATCATCGTCAAAGGTAAGAGGCATAAGGTTCGTGCTAAAGAATTATTTACTTGGAGTCCTACGTTCTTGCCTCATAAAAATATGGATCTTTCTTCGGATGATGAATCTTTACATGCGTCTATTAATAATAATGGTGATCAGGTTGAAAACGAATTTGGTGAAGGTTTTGTATCTGATGATAACGAGGTTCCAGAAACTGTGTTTGGGAATACTTCTGATATGCCTCTTCATTCTAATGAACAGGAGAATTTACAAGCGTCAAAGGATCCTCTTGGAATTTATGAGTTACTGAGGAACAACAAAGTAACTACTAATGTTGAATCCTCCCCATCGCTGCCTCATCCTCCTGGATATACACCAGATGGTTTGGAGATTGGGGCTGAACTTTCAAATGTTAATGATGCTTCGGAGGTGAATGAGGTGAAGGAGGCAAATGTTACGGTTACTTCGGAGACTATGAATGCACAGGTGATGAATAATATTCATGAGGCTAAGGAGGCAGATGTAGAGTCCAACAGCAGGTCAGAAATCTAACATTAATGGAGGTTCGGTATTGAATCTTATGGAGGATCTTATTCGAGTTGGTCAGTCCATGGGATATGCAATAGAAGACGTAGATAATGATTTAGCCAAGATTATTGATAAACAAGGAGATGATAATGTTGATAGATGAATACGTTGTCTATCAATATACAAGGTCTTGGTCACAAGACCAAAAAGAAGTGGGTGAAACGTTTAGCTTTTAAGTATAAGCTTAATTTCCTAGCGATTCAAGAAACAAAGTTGCAGTCTTTTTCGCATATGGAGGTGAAGTTTTTATGGGGTAATCCTAACTATGATTTTGCTTATAGTAGTTCCTTAGGTAGCTCGGGCGGTATTTTATGTGTTTGGGAAGCTACGATTTTCAAGAAGGACAATGTCACTTTGTCGGATAATTTCATTGCTATTTATGGTACGTGGTTGCCTACTAACACTAAGATTTTGTTCATTGTTATTTACGCTCCTCAACAGCACTCCATGAAAGCGTTATTGTGGGATTATAGTTCGGGTCAGATATCACGGTGGAACGGCGAAGTAATTGTTATGGGCGATTTTAATGAAGTTCGTTCTAGTAATGAGAGGCGTGGTTCTTGTTTTAATCCTTACAGCGCCAGAAGGTTTGATCAGTTCATATCCTCTTTAGGACTTGCTGATGTTAAGTTGGATGGATATGCATTTACTTGGTCACATCCGTCGGCTTCTAAAATGAGTAAATTGGATCGGTTTCTTGTTTCAGATGGTATTTTTGCTACTTTTCCTTTCATTTCGGGAATATGTCTTGATCGTCATTTATCGGATCACCGTCCGATTCTCCTTAGGGATTCTCATCTTGATTTTGGTCCTACGCCGTTCCGTTTTTATCACTCTTGGTTTCAGATTAGCGGGTTTGATGATATGATCCATAATGCCTGGCACTCTTTTTCTCATGATGATAGGAATGGGATGATACGGTTTAAGAAAAAACTCCAAGATCTTAAAGTTATTATCCGATGTTGGATCAAAGAAAAAAAAAGAGGCTTCCTTAGATTCTAAAAATCAGATTGTCAAAGAATTGGAGCAAATTGATTTGGATTACGAAAAAGACAGGTCACTAACTGTAAAACCCGCATGCTTTTACCATGAATAGTACCCTTAAGATCGTACGTACTAGATTTAAACTTTCCTAACATAGCATGATTACGATTACGTGTTAGGATTTTACGTATTACGTACGTGTTAGAACTCGATAAGTATTTACTACGCACGAGCACGTAATAATTATTTGACAATAATTAATCACGAACATGCGATCATGAAATCATGAACGTAATTAAAACACGAACTATTATTAATTACGTATATATATATTTATTACGAGCGTAATTAAATATATTAGATCACGATATTTACGTAACGAGAACACTTAAAACGCGAACAAAAATAATCACGAACGTATAACTTAACATCGAGACACGGAAAAAGGTACGGGTACCCCAAGTGGGGCCCCCTACCCGCGGCTACAAGGGACAAATGGGCCAAGCCCATTTGTCAAATTTTACTAAAAGGGTAAAAGGATTTTTCACTACTCATTTTATTTTACAGAAGATTTTTAGCAAAAACCTAAAACCCTCCTTCTTCTTCCTCTTTTGGCCGCCGCCCTAAGAATACCACAAGGAGGTGGTTGTTGATCTTGGATCTTGGAATATTAGTTGGTGATCGTATTTGTTCTTCGTCCTTTTGATCCACGAATTCGGTAAATCCTTTTTAAACCTTTTCTTTTGATTTGATCTTTTAATAAATCAAGAACATGTTATGTTTTTTTACAAAAACCTAATAAATAAACATGGATCTAACATAAATTGAGGCTTAATAAAATCAAAAGTATGGTTTAAGGGGTGTTTTTTTTTGCCGCAGCCTACACCAAACCCGAAGGGGGTTACCGTTTGGCCAACCGACCACCACCGAGACCATATGGTCCCGGTTGGTTGGTGTGGGTCCCACGGCAGCCTCAAGACACGGGGTACCCCGATTTGGTTCGGGGTACGGTGTCGATTTCATGTCCGGTTCATGGTTTTGATTCTAGATCCTGTTCATGGTGTATGTTTAGTTTTTTATGTTTTATGATCTTATGTTAAAAATTAAATTAATAAATGACATGATTAATTTAATAACATGACTCAGGTTATTTTAATTATTAATAATCATGAAATTAATTAGCCTAAGTACTTTTATATTTTAGACTTATAATTAATTAATTATTTAAAAACCATGATTATAATTAATTAATTAACATGACTTAGGTTATATTATTAATAAATAATAATACATGTTTTAACCTAAGTATTTAACTTTATTTAATTAAAACATGTTATACTTTAATTAAATATTTTAACCTATAGTTTAATTTAATTACATGAAATAATTATTAAACTATACATTATATAATATGACTTAGAAAATAATCATGAAAACACTTAGGCTTATATACTTAGCTTATTTAACCAGCTTATTCTAATTATGGAAACTTTTTATTTTTAGAAACTTAATTAAATAAGGCAGCTAATCTATTTATGGAAACCTTCTATTTTTAGAAACTTATTTATTTCAGGCAGCTAATCTATTTATGGAAACTTATTTAATTAAGGCAGCTGATCTATTTATGGAAACTTTCTATTTTTAGAAACTTATCTATTTTAAGCAGTAAATCTATTTTTGGAAACATTCTATTTTTGGAAACTTTCTATTTTTGGAAACTTTCAATTTTTGGAAACTTTCTATTTTTGGTAACTTTCTATTTTTGGAAACTTTCTATTTTTGGAAACTTTCTATTTTTGGAAACTTTCTATTTTTGGAAACTTTCTATTTTAGGAAACCTGCTATATTTGGAAAGTTACTTATTATTACAAAGTAAGTATAATAACACATGAAATACCAGAAATACTTAATCAGATTAAACAGAATATAAGATAAACACGGTTTAAGGCTTAAAAACAGTAAAACATGGTAAGAACACATAAAATAAGCTAAGACATGACATAAAACCAGCTACGTATTTAGTAAGCAGATACTTATTCATGTATGTATTTATGTAGCACTAGTGACTCGGAAGTAGGATTTCCCTCAGTTCATCTTCTTCGTTTACTAGACATAAGGTACGGATTCCCGTCCTTTCAGTATGGAGATTCTTTCCTTATTAGGATTCCCGTATGCAGCCAAATGTTTTCCCGTAGTATAAGTTACGTGTTTGATTGCTTATGTTTAATTAAGATTACCTATAGCCATATACATGCATGACCAGTTTCACCTAGTTATGGAGGTACCATAACCATAACATTAGAGGCACTGATGTTATGACTTCACCACGGCGGAGTGATTGCTCGTGGCTTCCCTTCAGCTTTTGGCCATTTATATTATATTTATCATGTGGGGCGTATGGGTGCATCCTAGTTACATGTTTTTAGTCAGGATTTCATGGTGAATGAGGTGTGTGCCTTGCATCCTTCACAAGGAGCTGATCCCTCCTACCCAAAAACCAGCATATTAAATTAGAGGCAGCCCCTCTAATTTGCATGATGAGGTCACCCCTCCAAGTATTCATGCACGGTGGATTTTCATGACCTATATTGGCTAATGGTAAAATATGACAAACAGTTTTTATAAGATAAACATAAGACTTTCAAACTATAAAACCAGTTTTTATCAAGACATAACCAGGTTACTCGGGACTTAGTTTTCTTCCGCTGTTATATGTTATATGCTTATCCTATTCATGCTTTATTGTACATCCGTGTACTGAGCGTATTGCTCAGCCGTTTTCCTTTTCTATGTTCCTAAAACGGCAGGTACTCAGGGACGCTCGTAGACACTAAGAGTACGTGCATATGGACTAGAAGCTGTCTAGCCTTCTTTACTTTATGCATTTCCTTTCTTATGATACATTTTCTATGGACATTGTTTAGTCCTTTCCTTTACTATACTATGTTTGTGTGTGATGAGCTTTACTTTTGGACTACCGATGTTTGATTCCGGTATTTTCCTTTTATGGTCAAGTAATGTTTAGACATTTTTCCTTGTATGCTTTGATGATACGCCATAATTGCATGTGACATTTCCATTATCAAAATGGGGTGTTACAATTATGGTATCAGAGCCAAGGCTTCGACCTGTAGGCTCTCAAATATGACATGTGATTAGTGGGTAGTCACTACGGTCTTTCTAGAACTAACAGTTGTTTTCATGCATTCATCATTTTACGCATACATATACATGTCATTGTCGCATATTTTTGACTAAGTAATGGTTGGTACAAGACTGGCCCTATTTAGTCGCATCTGTTTTATCGAAACATTTAAATTTGGGACCGACCCATAGGCGTCCCCTCGCTATGTCTTTTGTTTTGGGTGAACTGACCAGAGGCGTTCACTCTCGAGCATACAAAAGTTTTCATAAAACTGCATCATGCATTCATACACAAAAATTTCTTGCATAAAATTTTTCTCGTGAAGTTTTGGTATAAATTTTTTTTCATGTATATATATATATTTTATGTTTTGATCTGTTTAATCATATGTTTTATGTTATACTGTCAGATGGTTCTCACACGCGAACAGGACCAGCTCAATGCTGCAATTCAGGCTGCTATGCAAGCTTTGCTTCCTCAACTGAGGAATGACATCAGGGCTGAAGTTCAAGCTGCCAACAATCAGCAGCATAATCAGGCACCTCCTCCTCCTCCTCCAGTGACATTAGCAGTATGGCTGGAGAGATTCAACAAGCTCCGCCCTCGAGCTTTTGAGAAGACAGATAGCCCCAGCGATGCTGAAAGCTGGTTGGCTCACATCGAGAAGATTTTCAATGCTATGGGTTGTGACCCCACATACAAGGCGAGGTTGGCATGCTATCGGTTCGAAGGCGATGTACTCAATTGGTGGTTAGCATTGATGCAGTCTGAAGGTGGTGACGAGTGGGTTGCTGGTTTGACTTGGGCTCAGTTCAAGGACAGGGTGATGGAGCAGTTCTTTCCCAAGGCTGAGCAGGACAAGCACAAGAGAGAGTACCATGGGATCCGACAGAGAGCTGGGGAGAATAGCAACGAGTTTATGCAGCGCTTTCTTCGCTTAGCTGGTTTCCTTGGTGCGACAACAGGTACTCCTGAAGAGCAGGCACATCACTTTAGATGGGCTCTTCGCACATCAGTCGCAAACAATCTGGTGTGTGCTACGTTCAACACTGTAGCACAAGTGGCCGATGCAGCACGTAAGCTGGAGATGCTGCAGGAGAGAGATGAGTTTGGGGAAGCTGAAAGACCCGCAAGAGGTAAAACATTCGTATTCAAGCGGTGATCAATCCGTATACTTTCCATATATGTCAATTATTCATTTCTTTTAAATGTATCTTCCAGGCAGAAAACTGGGGACCGGTCTCAGCCGGCTACTCAGCAGCAGCCTCATCAGCTCAAGGGAAACGGTCAGACTAACGACCGTTCTGCTACAGATAGGCGTGGTGGTAATGATAATTACCGTAAAAACGCTGGGCACTCCAACAGCAGCAGGTCCTAATACTTACGCAATTCCTTATGATTTCATGTTATAACTCATATTCTAACACTTTAGCAAAACTTCTACCAGGAACCATGGAAATGGTAGGGACCAGAACCAGAGAGGTTCGCAGCCTAGCCGTCCAGCTATCACTGTATTCCATCTTACGATTATCCGCTTTGTCCTTTGTACCCAACTATCATGTCTTATGTAAAATGTTTTATCAGGTTCTCAGCCAGCCAGAGCACCTGCTGGAGGATACACTCATCCTCTTTGCTCTACTTGCCACTGTAGACACCCAGGACCATGTCGCGGTAATACTGATGCGTGCTTCAAGTGTGGTCTTCCTGGCCATATTATGAAGGATTGCCGTAAAGGCGAGATGGAGGGTACATCAGGACATGCTGATACCAAGCCGCCACCTACTACCGGGCGTGTCTACACGACATCTCGAGACCAGGCCAACAAGTCTACAGGTACCATCACTGGAATCTTGTATATGTATGGTCAAGCTGCATGTGTTCTTTTTGATACGGGTGCTACTCACTCGGTTATTTCTACTGCTTATGCTAAGAACATTAGGATGCTCCCCATACCACTAGAAAATAGGCTTACTATTTCCACGCCTTTGAGGGACTCTGTATTAATCACCCATGTATACAAGAGTCTTCCCCTAGAATTTGACGATAAGGTTCAACCTGTCGACGCACTTCCGCTGGACATGAATGACTTCGACATGATTTTGGGCATGGATTGGCTATCTAAGCATCATGCTACCATAGACTGCCATTCATATCGAGTTATCTTCGGTGATGTTAATGCACCAGAGTACATTCATAATGGGTTCATACCCGGACGGTCTGTACAAATCATATCTACCCTACAAGCGCTTGCACTACTGTCACATGGCTGCGAGGGTTATCTAGCTACGGTTCACGACATGGATGCTGAATCCCCATCAATTCAGGATCAACCTATCGTGTCAGAATTCCAAGATGTTTTTCCAGCAGAACTTCCGGGCATCCACCTGCACGAGAAGTGGAATTCAGTATCGAGCTGGTTCTAGGAGCTGAACCAATCTCCAAGGCTCCTTATCGCATGGCTCCCATAGAGCTGAAGGAGCTGAAGGATCAACTGCAAGAACTCCTTGAACGAGGTTTTATTCGACCGAGCGCATCTCCATGGGGCGCACCGGTCTTGTTTGTTAAGAAGAAGGACGGCAGTATGCGTCTTTGTATATACTATCGCGAGCTCAACAAGATTACCATTCGGAATAGATATCCACTGCCATGCATTGACTATCTGTTTGACCAACTCCAAGGGGCCAAACACTTCTCCAAGATTGATCTTAGGTCAGGCTATCATCAGCTACGGGTCAAGGAGCAGGACATCGCTAAGACTGCTTTTCGTACCCGCTATGGCCACTACGAGTTTGTAGTTATGCCATTTGGCCTGACAAATGCTCTAGTAGTGTTCATGGATTTGATGAACAGAATCTTCCATGAATTTCTGGACAAGTTCGTCATTGTCTTCATCTATGACATACTAATTTTCTCAAAGTCCAAGGAGGAACACGAAGACCATCTTCGTACAGTACTACAGATTCTTCGCCAGAAGCAGATGTATGCTAAATTCTCCAAGTGTGAGTTATGGTTAGACAATGTGGCATTCTTAGGTCACATTGTATCAGCAGAAGGAATCACTATGGATCCAGCGAAGGTTGAGGCCATTACTAAGTGGCCAAGGCCGACATCAGCGATGGAAGTCCGCAGTTTCTTAGGCTTAGCTGGCTATTACCGTAGGTTCGTGGAGAACTTTTCCCGCCTAGCACTACCATTGACCAAACTGATGCGGAAAGGAGAGAAATTCGTCTGGACTGAAGATCGAGAGAAGAGCTTTGAAGACCTAAAGCAGAAGCTAGTATCTGCACCTATTCTTACTCTACCATCTGGTACGGGTGGATTTCAAATCTACAGCGATGCATCGGGGAAGGGACTTGGCTGTGTTCTCATGCAACATGGGAAAGTGATCGCGTACGCTTCACGGCAGCTTAAGCCTTATGAAGAAAATTACCCCACGCATGACTTGGAACTTGCTGCAGTCGTGTTTGCATTGAAGATATGGAGGTACTACTTATATGGAGAATCATGTGACATTTTCACGGACCACAAGAGCTTGAAGTATATCTTCACTCAACGTGAATTGAACATGAGGCAGAGGAGATGGTTGGAGCTGTTGAAGGATTATGACATTAATCTACAGTATCATCCCGGAAAGGCGAATGTAGTAGCAGATGCTCTTAGCCGGAAGTCCGGAATGATCAACGACATAAAAGTCGAAGAGGAAATCATCAGAGACTTGGAGCGACTAGACATCGAGATCATGGTACTGGACAGCACGGTTACTGGGCTAATCTTAGAGTAGAACTCGAGTTACTCTCTAAGATCAAGGAAGCTCAAAAGGATGACGGAGAAATCTGGGCGATAGTACAGAATTTGGAGAAGCAGACGGAATTCAGAGTAGATGCAGATGGTATCGTATGGAAGGGCACGAAACTTTGTGTTCCTAATGACCAAGAACTCCGGGAAGCTTTGTTAGCTGAAGCTCATAGCTCCCCATTCTCTATACATCTTGGTTCGACTAAGATGTACCATGACATCAAGCAGTACTTTTGGTGGAGTGGTATGAAACAGGATGTGGCCACTTACGTCTCCAAATGTCTTGCCTGCCAGCAGGTTAAGATCGAGCATCAGCGATCTGGCGGTCTCCTTCAACCGTTAGATATTCCAGAGTGGAAGTGGGACAAAATCACCATGGATTTTATTATCGGTCTTCCGCCTACCAAGAGGAAGCACGATGCAATTTGGGTTATCGTAGATCTACTTACCAAATCAGCTCATTTCTTACAGATCCGCAAGGAAGATTTGGTAAGTAAACTCGCAGATACGTACAGAAGAGAGATCATGAGACTCCACGGTGCACCATCCAGCATCGTCTCAGACAGAGATCCTCGATTCACTTCGCGCTTTTGGAAAAGTCTACAGAAAGCTTGGGGTACGCAACTTAAGCTTAGCACGGCTTTTCACCCTCAAACGGACAGACAGTCGGAGCGAACCATTCAGACATTGGAAGATATGTTGAGGTCATGTGCGTTGGAATGGACGGGTGATTGGGACGATTACATCTGTTTGGTGGAGTTTGCATACAACAACAGTTGGCACGCAAGTATCAAGTGTGCTCCATTTGAGATGTTGTATGGCAGAAAGTGTCGCGCCCCAATCTGCTGGGATCAGGTTGGTGAGCGAACACTCGAAGGACCGGAAATCATAGAGATGACCAATGAGAAGATCGCAGTAGCTAAGCAGAAAATTCAGGAAGCACGGTCACGTCAGAAGAGTTACGCCGATAAGCATCGTAGGGACATACACTTTAATGTAGGAGATCACGTCTTCCTTAAGGTTTCGCCGGCACGTGGTGTTAGACGCTTCAGGATTAAAGGGAAGCTCAGTCCTCGTTTCATCGGACCGTTTGATATCATTGAACGAGTCGGTGAAGTATCTTACCGATTGGCGTTACCTTCGCAACTTTCGCACGTGCACAATGTGTTCCATGTGTCCTTACTCAGAGGGTACCAGTATCATCCCCTTCACATGGTTCAGTATCCACTGGAACAGATACGTGAAGATCTCACTTTTATAGAAGAACCCGAACGAGTTCTTGACAGACAAGAACGAGTCATGAGAAAGAAGACGATTCCATTCGTCAAAATTCTATGGAGGGATCATACCGAGCGGGAAGCCACTTGGGAAACAGAGGAGTCTATCCGGGCTTCTTACCCTCATTTCATATTTTGAATTCGGGTATGTTCTTCTTTTCAGTTTACTTTATCTATAATTCGGGGACGAATTATTCTTTATAGGGGGGAAGAGTTGTAAAACCCGCATGCTTTTACCATGAATAGTACCCTTAAGATCGTACGTACTAGATTTAAACTTTCCTAACATAGCATGATTACGATTACGTGTTAGGATTTTACGTATTACGTACGTGTTAGAACACGATAAGTATTTACTACGCACGAGCACGTAATAATTTATTGACAATAATTAATCACGAACATGCGATCATGAAATCATGAACGTAATTAAAACACGAACTATTATTAATTACGTATATATATTTATTACGAGCGTAATTAAATATATTAGATCACGATATTTACGTAACGAGAACACTTAAAACGCGAACACAAATAATCACGAACGTATAACTTAACATCAAGACACGGGAAAAGGTACGGGTACCCTAAGTGGGGCCCCCTACCCGTGGCTACAAGGGACAAATGGGCCAAGCCCATTTGTCAAATCTTTCTAAAAGGGTAAAAGGATTTTTCACTACTCATTTTATTTTACAGAAGATTTTTAGCAAAAACCTAAAACCCTCCTTCTTCTTCCTCTTTTGGCCGCCACCCTAAGAACACCACAAGGAGGTGGTTGTTGATCTTGGATCTTGGAATATTAGTTGGTGATCGTGTTTGTTCTTCGTCCTTTTGATCCACGAATTCGGTAAATCCTTTTTAAACCTTTTCTTTTGATTTGATCTTTTAATAAATCAAGAACATGTTATGTTTTTTTTACAAAAACCTAATAAATAAACATGGATCTAACATAAATTGAGGTTTAATAAAATCAAAAGTATGGTTTAAGGGGTGTTTGTTTTTGGCAACAGCCTACACCGAACCCGAAAGGGGTTTCAGCTTGGCCAACCGACCACCACCGAGACCATATGGTCCCGGTTGGTTGGTGTGGGTCCCACGGCAGCCTCAAGACACGGGGTACCCCGATTTGGTTCGGGGTACGGTGTCGATTTCATGTCCGGTTCATGGTTTTGATTCTATATCCGGTTCATGGTGTATGTTTAGTTTTTTTATGTTTTATGATCTTATTTTAAAAATTAAATTAATAAATGACATGATTAATTTAATAACATGACTTAGGTTATTTTAATTATTAATAATCATGAAATTAATTAACCTAAGTACTTTTATATATTAGACTTATAATTAATTAATTATTTAAAAACCATGATTATAATTAATTAATTAACATGACTTAGGTTATATTATTAATAAATAATAATACATGTTTTAACCTAAGTATTTAACTTTATTTAATTAAAACATGTTATACTTTAATTAAATATTTTAACCTATAGTTTAATTTAATTACATGAAATAATTATTTAACTATACATTATATAATATGACTTAGAAAATAATCATGAAAACACTTAGGCTTATATACTTAGCTTATTTAACCAACTTATTCTAATTATGGAAACTTTCTATTTTTAGAAACTTAATTAAATAAGGCAGCTAATCTATTTATGGAAACCTTCTATTTTTAGAAACTTATTTATTTCAGGCAGCTAATCTATTTATGGAAACTTATTTAATTAAGGCAGCTGATCTATTTATGGAAACTTTCTATTTTTAGAAACTTATCTATTTTAAGCAGTAAATCTATTTTTGGAAACTTTCTATTTTTGGAAACTTTCTATTTTAGAAAACTTTCTATTTTTGGAAACTTTCTATTTTTGGTAACTTTCTATTTTTGGAAACTTTCTATTTTTAGAAACTTTCTATTTTTGGAAACTTTCTATTTTAGGAAACCTGCTATTTTTGGAAAGTTACTTATTATTACACAGTAAGTATAATAACATATGAAATACTAGAAATACTTAATCAGATTAAACAGAATACAAGATAAACACGGTTTAAGGCTTAAAACAGTAAAACATGGTAAGAACATATAAAATAAGCTAAGACATGACATAAAACCAGCTACGTATTTAGTAAGCAGATAATTATTCATGTATGTATTTATGTAGCACTAGTGACTCGGAAGTAGGATTTCTCTTAGTTCATCTTCTTCGTTCACTGGACATAAGGTACGGATTCCCGTCCTTTCAGTATGGACATTCTTTCCTTATTAGGATTCCCGTATGCAGCCAAATGTTTTCCCGTAGTATAAGTTACGTGTTTGATTGCTTATGTTTAATTAAGATTACCTATAGCCATATACATGCATGACCAGTTTCACCTAGTTATGGAGGTACCATAACCATAACATTAGAGGCACTGATGTTATGACTTCACCACGGCGGAGTGATTGCTCGTGGCGTCCCTTCAGCTTTTGGCCATTTATATTATATTTATCATGTGGGGCGTATGGGTGCATCCTAGTTACATGTTTTTAGTCAGGATTTCATGGTGAATGAGGTGTGTGCCTTGCATCCTTCACAAGGAGCTGATCCCTCCTACCCAAAAACCAGTATATTAAATTAGAGGCAGCCCCTCTAATTTGCATGATGAGGTCACCCCTCCAAGTATTCATGTACGGTGGATTTTCATGACCTATATTGGCTAATGGTAAAATATGACAAACATTTTTTATAAGATAAACATAAGACTTTCAAACTATAAAACCAGTTTTTATCAAGACTTAACCAGGTTACTCGGGACTTAGTTTTCTTCCGTTGTTATATGTTATATGCTTATCCTATTCATGCTTTATTGTACATCCGTGCACTGAGCGTATTGCTCAGCTGCTTTCATTTTCTATGTTCCCAAAACGGCAGGTACTCAGGGACGCTCGTAGACACTAAGAGTACGTGCATATGGACTGGAAGCTGTCTAGCCTTCTTTACTTTATGCATTTCCTTTCTTATGATACATTTGCTATGGATATTGTTTAGTCCTTTCCTTTACTATACTATGTTTGTGTGTGATGAGCTTTACTTTTGGACTACCGATGTTTGATTCCGGTATTTTCCTTTTATGGTCAAGTAATGTTTAGACATTTTTCCTTGTATGCTATGATGACACGCCATAATTGCATGTGACATTTCCATTATCAAAATGGGGTGTTACACTAACGAATCTTTGCTAAGACGTGTGGAATTGAATCGCAATCTTAATTCACTGTCTGATATGGAATCCAAGGACGCTATGCAAAAATCTAAAATTACTTGGGCAATTGAGGGTGATGAGAATTCTAAATTTTTCCATGGGATCATTAACAAAAAGAGATCCCAGCTTGCTATACGAGGAGTGTTTGTTGATGGTCTTTGGTGCACCGAACCTCATATTATAAAATCTGTTTTCCGGGATCATTTCGAAACTCGGTTCAAACATCCAGAATTTAATAGGATTCGGATTAACATTCAATTTCCTAAAAAACTGGAGCAGGAACAGGCGGCGGATCTGGAAAGACAAGTATCGCGGGCCGAAATTAGGGAGGCGGTTTGGAACTGTGGTGACAACAAGTCCCCTGGGCCGGACGGTTTTTCCTTTGGTTTTTTAAAAAATATTGGGATCTTGTGGGGATAGATTTCTGTGAAGCAGTCGAGTATTTTTTCTTGTATGGTTCTTTCTCTAAGGGATGCAACTCTTCTTTTATAGCCCTAATTCCCAAGGTGGTGGATGCTAAGTTGGTGAACGACTTTCGACCTATCAGTTTAATTGGATGTATTTATAAAGTAGTGACGAAAATCCTTGCTAATAGGCTTATGCTTGTTATTTCGGATCTCGTTTCAGATACTCAGTCAGCTTTTATTGCGGGGAGACAAATTCTAGATGGACCTTTCATCCTCGACGAACTTCTTCAATAGTGTAAAAGGCGTACTAAGAAAGCGATGTTTTTCAAATTAGATTTTGCCAAGGCTTATGATTCTATTCGTTGGGATTATCTCATGGACGTTCTTAAAGCGTTTGGATTTGGATCGACTTGGTGCCAATGGATTTATGGTTCTCTTCACTCGAGTAAGCTTCAGTGTTGGTTAATGGAAGTCCATCAAGTGAATTCTCTTTTTAACGTGGTCTTAAACAAGGTGATCCCCTTGCGCCATACCTTTTCATTTTGATTATGGAATCCCTACATATCTCATTTCGTCGGGTGATTGATGATGGTCTATTCAAAGGTTTGCAACTTTCGAATTCTACTTCAGTTTCTCATCTTTTTTACGCTGATGATGCAATGTTTATTGGCGAATGGTCCGATCAAAACTTAAAGGTGCTTCTTCATATGCTTAAATGCTTCTTCTTAGCATCAGGTATGCAAATTAGTATTAATAAGAGCCAACTTTTGGGTATTGGTATTCCTTCTATCACCGTTGTCCAGGCGGCCACGTCTCTCGGGTGTTTTATCATGGATAAACACTTTCGATATTTAGGAGTCATGGTTGGCGATTGCAAGTCGAGAATTAAAGCGTGGGATAACATTATTGAGAAGTTGAGATCTCGCTTGTCTAAGTGGAAAGTTAAAACTTTATCAATAGGTGGTAGACTTACCCTTTTGAAATCCGTTTTAGGAGCTACCCCGATTTATTATATATCGATATTTAAAGTTCCTCAAGGTGTTCTCAAAAGTATGGAGGCTATTCGTAATCGTTTTTTTAATGGAGCTAACAGTGACGAGAAGAAAATTACATGGACTTCTTGGAATAAAGTCCTAGCTTCTAAACAGAAGGGTGGTCTTGGTATGTCGAGTTTCTATGCTCTCAATCGCGCTTTAATTCTCAAATGGGTTTGGAGATTTGTCCAAGGTGATAATTCTGTATGGAGTCATGTTATTAGTGCTATTTATGGATCGAAGATTGAGGCTCATCCTTCTCATTTTTCATCCAATTGGTGTGCCATAGTGAACGAACTTAATATGCTAAAAGGCAAGGCCTTAGATTTTTGGTCGCATTATAAGAAAAGGATTGGTAACGGGAATCAAACCAGTTTTTGGCATGATCATTGGTATGGGGATTCAACTTATAAAAATCAGTTCCCGCGGCTCTTCGCGTTAGAAGTGGAGAAGGATGTTTCGGTGGCTGATAAACTTAGGGATTCGGTGGTGCATTCATTCCGTAGAGATCCGTGTGGTGGCATCGAACAACAGCAACTCGAAGATATTAATTCTATCTTGAATGCGGTAACTCTTTCAAATTCCAGTGACCGGTGGGTTTGTGATCTTTCCAAAAACGATGCTTTTAGGGTTAAGGAAATTTGTAATCGTATTGATGATATTACTCTTCCGGCTTATCCTGAGGCTACGAAGTGGGTGAAATATGTGCCTATCAAGGTAAATATCTTTGTGTGGCGTGCTCGTCGTGACTATTTACCGACCAAGATGAATTTAATTAAACGAGGTGTATTACTTGACTCACACTCCTGTCAGATTTGTCATAATCATGTTGAAGATATTCAACACACCTTATTTCAGTGCGAGTTTGCTAGGTCTGTGTTGAGCCGCATGTGTCATTGGTGGGAGGTGGAGTTTCAGTCATGAAACTCTTTTGCTGAGTGGCACCATTGGTTCGTAGGTCTCCGTATGTCTTCAAAGATTAAAGACATTTTCGAAGGGGTTTTTCTTGTGGCGTGGTGGTCTATTTGGAAGTTCAGAAACCAAATTATGTTTGATGACAAACCTCCAAGACGATCGGTCATTTGTGACGATATTATTCTTCGTGCATATTTTTGGTGTAATAGTCGATGTAGTAGGAATTTATCTTGGTTAGATTGTCTTAAAAACCCTCAGTTAATTTCCTTGTAAATTTTTTCTGTCTAGCATCTTGCTAGTTAATAAAGTTGCCGTTCAAAAAAAAGTTTTAAAAATAGTTTAAATTAGTTTTAATACATTAAATAGTAAGTTTCTAGTTAATTAAATTAGATTTAATTTTAAAAATAGTTCATATAGTTAATTAAATAGTTCTTAATAGTTTTTAGTTTTAAAATACCAAAAAAATATATATATTTACCAAGAACAAGTAATCCACGTTAAATCGGAAATCAATTCGAGTCGATTTGTGGAACGATAAATAGATCTAAAAAGGATTGTAAAAATTCTCTACATTAGTTTAACCTTTTAAGCATAGGTCAAATTTGTGACAATAAGTGTAAGGTCATCTTTTCGGAAAATGATAGTGAAATCGTAAAAGATGGAAAGGTCATTGGAAAAGGTGTTAGAAAGCGTGGGCTTTATGTCATGAAGGTCAGTAAGAAGTCAAAAGACAACATATGTCTTGCGACTATAGATGATTGTTCTACTTTTTGGCATAGGAGATTAGGTCACGCTAATATGCGTCTAATTCAATCTTTAGTCTCTAAGGAGTTGGTAAGACACCTCCCCAAGATGAAGTTTGATAGTCACTTTTGTGATGCTTGCAAAGTTGGAAAGCAAGTTCACTCATGTCACAAAGGCAAGAATTTGGTTTCAACCTCTCGGTGCTTAGAACTCCTACATATGGATCTCTTTGGACCTACCGCCATACGGAGTTATGGAGGTAACCTTTTTACCTTAGTTATAGTTGATGACTACTCTAGATTCCCTTGGACTAGATTTTTGGCATCTAAGAATGAAGCTTTCGATCATTTTGAAATCTTTAGTCGAAGAATTCAAAATCAACTAGGATGTCCAATTGTCTCTATTAGGACGGATCATGGTAAAGAATTTGATAATGAAGTGCAATTTGGTGCCTTTTGTGAAGCTCATGGTATTACCCATAACTTCTCGGCTCCTCGCACTCCACAATCAAATGGGGTAGTTGAAAGGAAGAATAGGACCATCCAAGAAATGAGTAGGACGATGTTAAACGAGCAATCTTTGCCTCAAAATTTTTGGTGCAATGCCGTGGATACATCGACTTACATTCTCAACCGAATTCTTATTCGACCCTTCCTAGGAAAGACCCTCTATGATATTCTTAAAGGTAAGAAACCCTCATTGGAATACTTTAGGGTGTTTGGAAGCAAGTGCTTTATCCTCAACACCAAAGACTACCTTACCAAATTTGACCCAAAGTCTTACGAAGGTATCTTTTAGGTTATTCCCAAACTAGCAAAGCCTACATAGTCCTTAATAGAACCTCTGGCGTAATTGAAGAATCGCTTAACGTGACTTTTGATGAAACCCCTCCTTTAACCAAGACACCACCATTGGTTGATGATGACTTGGATGAAGTAGAAGTAGTTAGAGCCAAATAGGTTAGAAAAATAGGAGTTGAAGACCTTAGTGTTGAAAAGGAAGTAAACATTAAGGAGTCTAAGGATCATACTCTCAATAATATCATTGGTGACTTAAATCAAAGGACCCTAAGATCTCAAGTCCAAAACCAAAGTAACTTCTTTTGTTTCGTCTCCTTGATTGAACCAAAGAATGTTAAAGAAGCTTTGACGGATGAGAGTTGGGTCATTGTGATGCAAGAAGAATTGAATCAATTCGTTCCTAATGATGTTTGGGAACTTGTTCCTCCACCTAGAAGTTCTACCGTTATAGGAACCAAATGGGTATATAGGAATAAGCTAGATGAGAATGATGTTGTGTCTCGTAACAAAGCTAGACTTGTAGCACAAGGCTATAATCAACAAGAAGGGATTGATTATGACGAGACATATGCACTGGTAGCTAGATTAGAATCCATTAGAATCCTTTTAGCCTACGCTTGTGCCTTAGATATTAAGCTTCAACAAATGGATGTAAAGAGTGCGTTTCTTAACGGTTTGATCAGGGAGGAGGTATATGTGGCTCAACCTCCCGGCTTCATTGATTTTGAGAAACTGGATCATGTTTACAAGCTTAAGAAGGCACTTTATGGTCTTATGCAAGCACCCAAAGCTTGGTATAATAGACTTAAACATTTCTTGTTAAACATGAGTATACCATGGGAATGGTAGACAACACTCTCTTTACAAAGAAGAGAGGTTCTCACCTCATAATCGTGCAAATATATGTTGATGACATTATATTCGGCTTAACTTGTCAAGAATTGTGTGATGACTTTGCCAAAATCATGCATGATGAGTTCGAAATGAGTATGATGGGAGAACTTAACTTCTTTTTAGGACTCCAAATTAAACAAATGAACGATGGTATTTTCTTTAGTCAATCTAAGTACGCTAAAGAAATGCTAAAGAAATTTGGATTAGAAGAATCTAGACCAATGAAGACCACTATGGCCTCGGATACTAAACTCACCATAGATGATGATTGTGAGTCAGTAGACAACACCAAATATAGAGGTATGATTGGTAGTTTGTTGTACCTAACGGCAAGTCGACCGGATATCATGTTTAGTTTTTGCCTTTGTGCTCGCTTCCAAGAGGCTCCCAAAACCTCTCACCTTGAAGCGGTTAAGCGTATCTTCCGATACATTAAGGGCACTATACATTTAGGATTATGGTATCCTAAAGGGACCGGCGTAGAAACCATTGTCTACGCGGACTCGGATCATGCGGGAGACTATGTGGACCGGAAAAGCACTAGTGGTGTTTGTACCTTCATGGGTTGTTGTTTAACTTCTTGGTTCTCCAAGAAACAAACCGCTCTTACGATATCCACCACGGAAGCCGAGTATGTGAGTGCCGGAAAAGCATGCCAACAAGCTCTATGGATGAAGCAAGCGCTTGTTGACTACGGGATTTTTCTTGATGATGTTCCTATCATGTGTGACATTAAGGGTGCAATAGACCTTAGCAAGAATCCCGTGCAACATTCGCGAACCAAGCACATAGAAATTCGTCACCATTTTCTTAGGGATAATGTTCAAAAGGGGAACATTTCAATTGAGAAGGTACCCTCCGAGGATAACTTAGCCGACATCTTCACTAAGCCACTTAAGAGGGAACCTTTTAATTACTTGCGTCTAGGACTAGGATTAATGGAACATATTCCTTAATTGCTTTCCTTTATTGAGTCTCTTTCTTTCCTTTGAGTCTTGTATCACTTTGAGTCTTTGAGTCTCCTAAACTCTTCTTGAAAATCTTCTCTTCTCCTTTTCAAAATCCGCAAAAGTCTCTTTCGAAAATGGTTGAGAAATGTTTTGACATTGTTAATTCAATCTAAAAACGTTTTGCATAGATTCTTGCTATTAATCTCGAGCTTACATAAGTCATATGTATGATTCTCTCAAACATAGCAAGAACAAGATAGAATCACGGAGGATCATTGTGTCATGACTTAAGATCTTGTCTTACACACCTCCTACATCAATTTTTAAAATCCATGTATTTTGGTCAATCCCTATTTGGTGAGTTAGTATGTGTTCTCTTTGTCTATCTTTGCTTTCAAGCATATCCCTATGATAAGTTAGACTAGAAAAATAAGATTTGCTGAAAAATCTTCCTTCACCACCAAAACTCAACCACTGTAGGTGGTTCCATATATGAACCGCGGTTCCTTATCAATAAGGAACCGCCGGAAGCAATAAGGAACCGCGGACAGTGCTTCCTTATTTTTCGGTTATTTTTGAAATTCCAAATTTGTTCAAACATTTTTGAGAATCTTTGCTTCAACCCTTTGACCACCCCAAAAATACCTTGAGCCTTTCCTATTAAACCATAAGCATTTTGCCTTACTTCACATCCCAAAATGTCTTACTCTCCTAATGAAAGCCTTGATTCTCCTCTATTCTCCTCAATTGCTTTCAATCCCAACTCACCCAAGAACACTTTCAATCTAAATTCACCCACGAACACTCTTAATCACATCTCTCCTACCAAGAATATTGATTGTGGGATATCTTTTCTTCCACCACCACCCTTTAGTGTTCTTCCTCCTTCTCATGATAATGTCATGCACCATGGGATATATTGTCATTGTTGTCAATATCAATATCTTGATATGGCACACATCTATGAGGAGTTGAGCTACATCAAGAGTCTCTTAATCAAGCCTCCTGTTCACTTTGATTATGAGATCTCCACCAAGCCACCACCACCACATTCCGCCACTACCTTGTCTTTTATATAAGCATTGGTTGCTTATCCACACGACACTTTTTAAGCAAATCTTAGAATTCTAGATTAACTATGATTAGATTTATGCTTTTGGCTTGTTTTCTATTTCATACATCTTTGTATGACTCTTTTCTTATTTTTATTGGACTTCACTTGGATCTTAGTCTTTGTGTTTTCTTCTCTTTTATTCTTTTAGTGTGACCTTTAGCTATGTCTTGTTGGTTGTTTCTTTTGTTCAACTAACCCTACTATGTAGCTTGTCACCATATCTCGATTCCTCGGTGCCCCAAGCTAGGGGGAGTAAGCAACAAGGGGGAGTCTTTGCAAAGTCCGTCTCTTTAACACCGACTTATGCAACCTTTTTGCTTCGACAAAGGGGGAGAAATGAATAAACTCGTCTTCGAAAATCTTGTGTTTTGTGTGATTGAGTTTATATATTGTCGGAATCAAAAAGGGGGAGATTGTTAATGCAATAATGCCTAAAAACGTCACTTGCATTTTTCGGTCTCGCTTAGTTTTGATCGCGACAATATGTAAAAACAAGCATTTATAAAAACAACGAAAAACGAATTCTTGAGTTCAAGTTTTTCATTTTACCCATTTTCACTTAAGGTATGAATAAACAAGTACTAACCTTAATCAAGTGATCAAGTGATTTAATCTTTTCTTAAAACTCACTTTTTATTAAGTGTGACAAGTTTTTAATTAAACTTTCTTTTTAAGAAAATGTTTTATAAAATTAAATTTTTGAAAATTTGAAAATGGCATATTCCCTTTGGATTTGGAATATCCTTTCTGGATATTTTTATAACCAGATATGACCTCCACCACTAAAGGACAAAAAGGGAGCAGAGTCTAGCCCGGTGGTTCCTTAGCGCCTAGGCGGTTACTTATCGATAAGGTACCGCCGGCTGAGATAAGGAACCGCGGGCAGATATAGCCGTTGGCCCTTTGTCCTATAAATAGTGGACCTTTCTCAGATTTTCAATTCACCTCTTTTGCACACAAATTTCCAGATTCAAACATACTTCTTAAATCACTCAAATCCTTGATTATTTGATTGATTACTACTTGTTTAGAAGTGAATCTATCTCATCCATCCCTTCCTCTTCAAGTGAAAAGAGAAGAACACTATCATTGTGAAGTGTTGAGTCCACCACCAAAGATCCTTTGAAGATCAAATTTTATACATTTGTTGTTGTGTAATTGTTATGAAGATCCAAGTAGTTGTGTTTATTTGGAAGTTATGTATGTACTAAGTATAGTTGTGTAGATTGGTCCTAGCTACGATTAGGGCTCGACTTTTAGCTTAGAGTCAGAAACTGGTTAAGCGATGTGTACGGTTTTCTCCACCATAAGGAGCTTGTTGTGTAGTGAACTCTCCAGTAAGGAGTACTCAAGGAGTGGAGTAGGGACGAGGAGTGAGCTTCGTTGCCGAACCACTATAAATCCTTGGTGCTTGGTTTGATCTTTCTTTACCCTTAACTCTTTACATTCTTTATTCTTTGTTCATATATATTAGTTTAACTTACACTATCATTGTTCATATTGTGCATAAGAAGATTTCACTTATTTCCTTAAGTCTATGTTTTTTGAGAAAAAGAATTTTTTTGAAACCATCTTTTAACAAGTAAATATAAGAAACTATTCAACCCCCCCTCCCCCTTTCTAGTTTCTACATCTTCTTCTTCCACACAAGCCTATGTGTCGTGTAAGGCTATCCAAAAGGGTAGGGTGGGCTTGTGTTGGGCCTATGTTGGGCTAGAGCACAACCTTGGGCTAGTCCATGAGAATTAAGTGAGCTCTTAGTCTTTATGTACACATATACATGGCTACATTACCTAATGTAGTATATTTCCAAATTTTTATTAAGTGTTGTATATCTCAATAATTAAGTATACATCTTACTACTTGTTATCCCTAGTTTTTAAGTACAAGGTTTAGCTATGTAGCTTATTTACAACCAATGTGAGTGTAAAGGTTTAAGTACATAATGAACAAATTCACACACAACTTATAGAATATAGCACATAAGTATGTGTTCTAAGATTATTAGGTGAAATTTCACTACATAAAATCATGGTAAAATCATGGATTTTACATATACCCCTCAGTAAAATGGTATATCTAAAAGGAAAAATAGAGTACTGAAGGAAATGGTTAACTCCATGTTATCCTATTCAGGATTGAGTCAAGGTTTTTGGGGTGAAGCTATGTTAACAGCTTGTTATTTACTAAATAGGGTTCCCAAAAAAAGGAACAGAATGACCCCTTATGAACTCTGGACTAAAAGGAAACCAAACTTGAATTACCTCAAAGTTTGGGGTTGTAGGGCTGTTATAAGACTCCCTGATCCAAAGGTGAAAACCTTGGGTGAAAGAGGCATTGAATGCATCTTTGTTGGATATGCTGAGCATTCTAAGGCTTATAGGTTCTATGTTATTGAACCTAATGATTCAGTTTCAATAAAATCAATCATTGAATCAAGGGATGCTAACTTTGATGAGACTTGGTTCTCATCAGTCCCTAGACCAAGCCTCAGGACTCCTAGTGGAGCTGAGGACATTGGTGCTTCAGTAGAACCTGAAAGGGTCACTGATGAGGTTGTGGTTCAGCAACCCAAGTCTGAGCTTAGAAGAAGCACAAGGCATAGGACTCTAAGGAATTTTGGGCCTGAGTTTCAACTATACTTGGTTGAAGGTACAAGGGATGAGGTCTCAGACCAATACTCCTATTGCTTTAATGTTGAGGATGATCCCAAAACATTTGATGAAGCAATGAAGTCCCAGGATGTTGCTTTCTGGAAAGAAGCAATAAATGATGAGATGGATTCCATCATAGGCAACAACAGTTGGGTGTTAGTTGATCTACCTCCAGGTTGCAATCCACTTGGTAACAAATGGATTTTCAAAAGGAAAATGAATGTAGATGGAACTGTTGAAAAGTTCAAGGCAAGGTTAGTTATTCAGGGCTTTAAACAAAAGTCAGGGATAGACTATTTTGATACTTATGCTCTAGTAGCACGTATCAGTACCATAAGAATGTTGATTGCTCTAACAAGTATTCACAATCTTATTATTCATCAGATGGATGTGAAGACAGCATTCTTGAATGGTGATTTGGATGAGGAGGTTTATATGAACCAACCTCAAGGTTTCATCATGTCTGGTCATGAAGGTAAGGTGTGTAAATTGATCAAGTCCTTGTATGGACTGAAGCAGGCACCTAAGCAATGGCACCAGAAATTTGATGAAATGGTTTTGTCTAATGGTTATTCACTTAACCAAGCTGACAAATGTGTGTATAGAAAATTTGATGAATCTGGTAAAGGAGTCATCATTTGCATATATGTTGATGACATGTTAATCTTTGGTACCGACCAAGCTAAGGTTGATCAGACAAAGGATTTTTTGTCATCAAAGTTCTCCATGAAAGATATGGGGGAGGCTGATGATATCCTTAGCATAATGATTAAACATGAAAGTGATGGTATTGTAATTTCTCAGTATCATTATATTGAGAAGGTACTGAAGAAATTCAATCACTTTGATTGTACTCCAGTGAGTACACCTATGGATACAAGTGAGAAACTGATGCCTAACAATGGTCAGGATGTCTCTCAGCTTGAGTATTCTAGGGTTATTGGTTGCTTGATGTATGCCATGATTAGTACCAGGCCTGACATTGCATTTGCTATGGGTAAACTGAGTAGGTACACTAGTAATCCTAGTACTCAGCAATGGCAAGCAATTTAGAGGGCACTGAAGTATTTGAAAGGAACAATGGATTATTGTTTGTCTTATACTGGATATCCTTTAGTGTTGGAAGGTTACACTGATGCAAGTTGGATCAGAAATACTGAGGATAATTCATCCACCATTGGCTGGGTATTCCTACTTGGTGGTGGTGCAATTTCTTGGGCATCCAAGAAGCAAAATTGCATTACTGGTTCTACCATGGAATCTGAGTTTGTGGCTCTAGCAGCTGCTGGTAAAGAAGCTGAATGGTTGAGAAACTTGCTTCTTGAGATTCCATTGTGGGTCAAACCTATGGCACCCATTTCTATCCGTTGTGATGGTGCAGCTACATTGGCTAAGGTATATAGCCAGATGTACAATGGTAAGTCTAGACACTTAGGTGTTAGACATATCATGATTCGTGAACTGATCACGAATGGGGTGATTTCAATAGAGTTTGTGAGGTCTCAAAAAAACTTAGCTGATCACTTGACGAAGGGATTGGCTAGAGACTTGGTTATAAAGTCTGGTAAAGGGATGGGTTTAAAAGTCCACTCTAGTTACTGAATGCTAGGACACCCAACTCCCTCCTGAGGCAACTTGGGAGCTGAGTTCAATGTGGAAAGCTGAACATTCAGGGGACTGAAGCACATGTATATCATCCCAAGGATGTGCTTGTACCTGCTGAAGGAGGATGAAGTTATAAACTTCTTAATGGTTAATGTCTTTGAAAAAGTGTTGAAGCAGGAGCATGATCTAAAGAGGAACCACCTATGTAAATGTTGAGGTTTCGCCGCCTCAGGGAGCATGGACTTGGCTCTTACAACATTTATGAATTTGGATATGGACACATGGCTAGTAGTGTCAGGAGTTGTTATGTTTTGAAAACTTGTGTGTAGTCTATCTTCAGGTATTCAAAGTAGTAGAAGGGTTCAATTCTTAGAACCCTCTGATTCTCGAATGTTTGAAGTAGGGTACTAAGATGGAAATTCAATCCTTAGGATATTTTCATTGATGCACTGGTTTTGTTAATGTTAATTTTTATGCAAAAGGAATTGTACTATATTGGAGAGGATTGTTGGAAATATAGTTCAATTGTGGGTCAGTTCATACTGGTGAATGGGTAAGGAGGTACGAAGTGTACACCTATAAGTCCCTAAACACCCTGACTCATATTGTGGTTAAAGTTGTTCAGCATTGCTGATGATCTTCAGTGAGTTGAACTCTGGACTAAAGGTATTCATCGGGGAGTACCTCACTGAAGACATGTCTTCAGTATTTACTCATCAGCAAGTCTTCTTTAGTACTGAAGGCTTCAGCAGGAACACCCTTCAGGGTTTGCTGAAGCTTCAGTGGGACTGAAGGATAGACTGACGCTGGAGCTGAACAAGTATGCTTGTAACGGTCTTTGACCAATTCAAGTACATTAAAGACCACATTTAATTGGTCTTGTAACCACTTTGACCTGGTATTATGGAGCCTATTAAGAGGAGATTAATTGGTCGTTAATTCCTCTGAATACCATTGACTAGGGTTTGAGTACTACACCTATATAAAGGTGATGATAGCTGCATGAGAAGGGACACAAACATAAACACATAGCAACGAAAGGGTTAAAGATTTGTGCCTAAATCTCTAACTGCATTTGGTCTTATCCCAAGTAGGTATTCGTGGTACCCAGGCATTAGGGTCGAATAATTTACTTTGGAAAGTGATTACACGATTCCAAGTGATATCCGGTAACCATTGTTTTGGTACGTAGCTAGGATTGATTATCTTTACCCTGGTTGGGACGAACTAAACACCAACAAATGGCAGCCCTTAGGGTTGCTTTTAAAAATGATCTTTTTATTACAACTGAGTGTAAGAAATGAAATCAACCAATCAGAATCAAATATTTGTTATGCATCCTGATTTCTAGGGATTGTGTCAATGTTTTTCGGAATTAACATCCAATCAGAATGATTCATTGATACCATTGTAATAAATTTCTTCTCTTAACGACAACCCTAAGGGCTGCCATTAGCAAAACCCTTTTTATAATGAGTTATTTTGGAATCTTGTTATTTGCTAGAAACCAAGGGACAAATCCGGACCATTCATCCCAAAGGACACGATCAAATGATAAAAAACACGGAAGGGCTAAAGCTGCTAAACTTTGAAACTTATATCTAAGGACTAAAAATTAAAATATGAAATAATTTCAACTACCTCATTTTTTCTCCCATTTTCCAGTAAAAAACACACACTCACGCACATTATTTCTCTCTACACAAACCCTGACTAATAAATCAAAAATTCTACACAAATCGACCTTCCAAATCACGAAATAAGCATAAAATTGGAAAAAATAACTAGTAAATCAACTGATCTTGGAGAAAATGGTTCAAGACGAACCAATTCATAACGACGATGATGGTATGCTTGATGAATCTGTCGATACCGAATCTGCACAAACTAGTTTGTTGTTATTCAAGTATTTTTGTGATATTTATAAGGTTGTTTCGAAAAATTCTTATAGATACATAGAGATGTACAGATTCATATGAAATGTTTGATGAAATGCCAGAACCAATATGTCACAAGCTGCAAACTTTAAGAAAACGAATCTCGAATTTGTTTAGTAGCGGTATATTTAATAATTATAAGACTAAGGTTTGTGATGATAGTATTATTGATGGTGTCCTTGGTGAGTTACGCCAAATGAGAATGATAAGTAGAAACTTAGGCGTGAGATTAAGTGAAGGTTTATAAAGTTCATAACAATTATACAAAACCCTAAATAAGACCAAAGCACACATAGCGGAAGCGATTTAACAAGATCATAATTAGTAACACATTCATAATTAATCGAGTTAGGGTTACATAGCTTTTAGCTAGAACAAATCCACAAGAACACCAACGAATCACGAATTAGGGTTTATGAAGAATAACACCAAGATATAGTTTAAAGTAAAACTATATTAGGCTCTTGTACACACGTAATGCAACGGGCTAATCGTGAGTCTAGAACTTTCAAACCGGAGCTTCAACACTTGTGGAATATCTACCCAACAACCCTAGAGAGGGGCTAGGACTAGATAATTAGCTAAATCGAAAACCAAAGAAAACCCTTGTGGGGCGTTTGTCTGCGATCGCATGAAGAGAGAGGAGAGGGAGGGACAAAAAATAATGAAGGCCATGGGGTGTTTATATAGGCTTAGCAAATCTTATTCTCCAAGTAATAAACAAATTAGGAAAGAAAAATCTTTCCCTTTGCCTCCTTGGTGACCGACGGTCAACACCCCTTGGGGTGTCTTCCGGAACCTTCTGTTTCCTTCTTTCTTCTATTTAATTCCATAACACTCATTATACTTAAATCTTAATTTATTTAACGATCGTTTAAGTTAAGCTCGGTTTATATTTAATAAATATAATAAATATATTTAATAAATAAAATTAACCCTTTACTTATTGTGTGCAACCCCGTAATCCCGAGTTCGATCCTATCACACGACTATTAATTTTATGTCCATAAACTTTCAGCTCCCACTTGGACAAAATTCGAATATCGTGATTATATTGACTAGCGTCTAGTTACACTAGCAATGTCACTAGTACAACTCGAGTAAGGTCTCCTGGATAAAACCTTTTAATGATTCATCATTATTATTATCCTTTCATTTCAAATACAACTTTAATAGCATATGGATCTCAGTAGTTCCTCACATTAACCATTCTGTTTCTCGTTTACGGTTATAGCAAGATTACCAAAACACATTTGGGTGTGGCCACACAAACATCTTACTACTCCCCCGAGGGGCCCAGCTGTATTATACTTCAAAATAATTTGAAGGAAACAAATCACATTTTGACTACAAGCGAAACTTATAAACTTTGTAACACTTCTGAAAATAACCCTTATGGCTACCAGTTACGTTTAGCATTAGGTTACCTTACAGAAATGCACTACATTCAATACAGTTTCCTGGTATCTCAGGTCTAAGGATAACTATTTATGATTTACTTGATGACAAAGATCCATAAAGTAAAATCATATAGTTGGGATAAGTCCAATATTTGATTCATCAAATATCATCCAAAATTGACCAATATACTTTCAAGTATACTCTATCACTATTTTGAGTTGTCTTGATTTAATAATATTCCCATATTATTAATCGACAACGGACATTTAGAACATAACAATTTATTCATGGATTAAAACATGTAAAACAGGATACAAAATCAAATAACATAAAATAAACGAAACTCAATCTTTATCTCATCAATTCAATAATGTCTTAGCATCCTTTATCCAAAGACTAATCACAGATTTATTGCATGAATTCACTAGCTAGTTGCAGCCCAATAGCCTTGGCATGCTTAACTACCTTTGGTCTAGGAAAAGCCTTAGTAAAAGGATCAGCTACGTTATCGTCTGTGTGAACTTTTATTAATTTTATTTCACTAGCTTCAACTTGTTCTCGTACGTAGTGATATCTACGTTTAAAGTGTCTGGCGCCTTTCATGACTCCAGAATCATTAGCGAATATTATTGCAGCAGAATTGTCACAATATATATCAATAGGTTCTTTAATTGAAGGCATCACTCCAAGATCTCCAATAAACTTCCTAATCCAAACAGCTTCCATTGCAGCTTCTGAAGCAGCCATGTACTCAGATTGAGTAGCATGCATTGCAATCGTTGTCTGCTTCTTGCTCTTCCAGTCAAATGCTCCTCCATTGATGACAAATACGTAACCCGTCTGAGAATTCGTATCGTCTTTATCACATTGCCAGGACGCATCACAGAAACCTGTAACATTCAGTAATGTGTCTAGTTTACCCATGAATACCAAAAACATATCTTTCGTACTCCTTAAATAATTTAGTATATGTTTAACAGCGGTCCAGTAGAGCTTCCATGGATTCTGTTCGTAACGACTGACCAAGTTCTGAGCAAACGCCACATCAGGCCTTGTGCATCTTACAGCATACATAATAGATCCTACAGCCGAAGCATAAGGCACCTTCTGCATGTAAGCCACCTCTTCGGATGTTGATGCATCTAACTCATGACTTAATTCATGCTTAACCTCCATTGGTTGAAAACCTTTCTTAGAGTTATGCATGTTATACTTCTTCAATATCTTATCAATATAAGCATCTTGACTAAGACCAATTAACCGTCTTTTCCTATCTTGATAGATTTTAATTCTAAGAATATATGCAGCATCTCCCAAATCCTTCATAGAAAAACATTTACCAAGATAATCCTTAACTTCCTTAAGTCTTGTAATGTTACTTCCATGATTAATATGTCATCGACATATAAAATTAGGAACACTACGTTACTCCCACTAGATTTGCGTAATACACATGACTCATCACGATTTTGAATAAATCCAAACTTTTTGATTTCTTCATCAAATCGTTTATTCCATTGACGTGATGCTTGCTTCAAACCATAAATAGATCTTTGAAGTTTGCACACGCGTTTTGGATATTTAGGATCAACGTACCCTTCCGGTTTTTGCATATAGATTTCTTCATCTAAGCGACCGTTCAAGAAGGCAGTTTTAACATCCATGTGCCATATCTCATAGTCATAGTATGCTGCTATAGCTATGAGAATCCTAATAGCTCGTAAGTCTGCTATAGGAGAAAATGTCTCCTCGTAGTCTACGCCAAAAGTTTGAGTAAAACCTTTAGCTACTAAACGTGCTTTATAGGATTGTACTTCACCATCCATGTCGGTTTTCTTCTTGAAAATCCACCTATTTTTCACTACTTTAGCATTTTTAGGTGCATCAACAAGAATCCAAACATCGTTTATTTCCATGGATTTCATTTCCTCATTCATCCCAACTATCCATTTAGACTTTTCTGGATCAAGCATTGCGGATCGATAGTTAGCAGGTTTACCAATATCTCCTACTTCCTCCTCATCATCCTCTATGTTAAGACATAGTTTGCTTAGCACACATATGGTTCTTTTAGACCTACGTGGAGGAATTAATTCCGGTTGGAGCTCCCAGACTTTCTGGCTCTATTTGAATTTCTTCGCTAGTATTTTCAGAAGGCAATGTATCTTCTTGAATTTCTTCAAGATCACAATTTCTCCCACTCAATTCTTGATTTACAAGATCATTTTCAAGGAAGTCTCCATACCTAGCAACAATAACTTTGTTCTCAGGTGGATAATAGAAGTAGTAACCCATAGTTTCCTTAGGGTAACCTACAAAGATACATTTTACTGAGCGTTGTTGGATTTTATCTCCAGAGTCAAGTTTCACATACGCCTCACAATCCCAAATTTTCAAATAAGACAAATATGGCTTTTTGCCATTCCATATTTCATATGGTGTCTTATCAACCTTCTTTGTGGGAACCATATTCAAAATACGAACAGCAGATTCAAGAGCATAATCCCAAAAGGATAAAGGTAAAGTTGTAATATTAAACATAGATCGCACCATATCCAATAATGTACGGACAAGGAACTCCATTCTGTTGACTCTATCAGATAGAATAGAACCCTTATCTTCCGGATACACCATTTTGTTGTGGAGCATACGGAGAAGTAAGTTTCTGAACAATTCCATTCTCACTTAAATAATCTTTAAACTCTTGACTTAAATATTCACCACCTCGATCAGAACAAAGAGCTTTGATCTTCTTTCCTAGTTGCAATTCTACTTCTGCTTTAAACACTTTGAATGTTTCAAATACCTCATGTTTATGCTTAAGTAAATAAACATAACCATAACGGCTATAATCATCCGTAAATGTTAAGAAGTAGCTAGTACCTTTCTTTGACACATGTCTAAGTGGTCCACACACATCCGTATGTATCAAACCAAGTAGTTCAGTAGCCCTTTCAATATTGCTATAAAAAGGTTTCTTGGTCATCTTTCCAGATATACAAGACTCACATTTATCAAATGATTCATCATTGATATTTTCCAAAAGATCATCACGTTGAAGCTTTTATATGTGAGTCTTCCCAATATGTTCAAGTCTACAATGCCAAAGATAAGAAGAGTTCTTGTCTAACTTTCTCTTCTTATTCATGCTAAAAACAGAATTATTATTTCTCTTGGAATTATTATCATGCATGTTAATTTCAAAAACACCATTCACAGAAATTGCATCAAAATAGAATAAACCATCTTTGAAAACAGAAATTCTATTATTATCAATAGTGTGAATAAATCTAAGATCCAACATACAAGAAAAGAGAATAACACCCCTAACAATTGTAGGTGCATAATGACAATCATTTAAAATCAGTACTAAACCCGAAGGTAAAACTAAATTAAATGTTCCTATAGCTTCAACCGCTGCTTGTGCGCCATTGCCCACTTGCAGAAATTTTTCCCCATAGGTAAGCTTCCTTTCCAACTCAAATCCCTACAGGGTATTACAAATATTAATACCACATCCCGTATCATATACCCAGGAGTTTGATTTGTATGTAAGATTAAATAACTCTATCATAAATAAGTTACCCGAAGGTGCTGCAGCGCCTAGCTCAGCCTTCTTCTTATTTTCTCGCAACTCGTCGTGATAAAGAGGACAGTTCCTCTTCCAGTGACCACTTGCTCTGCAATGGTGACAAGTATCATCCTTTTGAGATTGATTCTTCTTGAAAAAGTTCTGCTTAGGTTTAGAATAAGTCGCAGCTTGTTTGCCCTTATCACCCTTGCCTTTGCCTTTCTTCTTGTTCGTTTGCTGTTTTGGCTTATTCACTCTACCCTTTTGTACATAAATCACAAGAGGAGTAGATGTAGATGCCTTGTCCCTTAACCCCTTTTCATAGTCAATAAGCATTTCAAGCATATAATTAATTATCTTCCCCATGCAATGCATATTATAGTTTTGAACGAAATCATTGAAGTCCTTTTTAAGGGACCTATTGATCAAGTTGATAGCCTTATTATGATCATAGGGTTGTCCTAGTGCAATGAGATGTTCCATATAACCCCTCATCTCCATATAATGAGCACTTACAGACTTTCCAGGAGCTTGCTTGCAACTATGCAAAGCATCTACCAAATCGTAGATCTCCACAGCTTGCGGCTTTTCAGACATTGCCTTGAGCTCATCAAGCATTCGCTTAGGTGAAAATAGCTCATACTTCTGTTGAAGTGGAGGAGCCATTTTTCCTAACATTAAAGCAGCCACCTCAGAGTGCTTCTTAACATTAGCAGCGTGTTCAAGCCTTTGCACATCAGATGCTTCTTCAGCAAGATCCTCCGGATAAGGAGTAGTCAAGATATCGATAGTACCCGCTACTCGCAAGACAACTCTTAGTGAACGATACCAATCATTGAAGTTTGGGCCAGTAAGTTCAGGACGATCAAAGAAAGCTTTGAACGCAGAACTTATAGTCATATTGTTTTTGGTTTGAGCCATTTCTACAGAAATAAGTTCAAATATTAGTATTTTCGATAATACTATTCAAGAAAATAAAATTGCCCCGGTAATAAAAAACCATAGTATTTTCCTTGAAACTAGAATCCATATTGACATAAACTCATCACATCAGTTGATCTGCTAGTGACAAATGTATTCAGCACGGTAACTTGCCGAAAAATAATTGACAAACAAATTTTCAATTTTTAGATATTTTAGGGATTTACATTGCCAAAAGTCATTTTGCATTGTAAACATGTTTCATCCATACTTTACGCCTTAAGTTTCCAGATCTCACTGAGTAACTCAATTAAGTCGACTAATCTAAAGAACGTAAAACATTCATGCGATTCTCATTATATGAACGTTTTCTTTCCATCACAACATCATCCAAAATCTCATATGACGACAATTGTAACTTCAAGTGTTCGTCAATTAGATGGCATAAGACTTAAATTTAAGGGTATAGATTTTTGGTGTCAAAATCATGTATGGAGAAGCATGCATACATTTCCATAGCATTAGTTGAATAAAACTTTTAGTAAACCTTTTGGTGAGTCTTAAAATTTCGCCATAAATCACAAGTTGAGGTATTGGTGAAACCAATTAAAGACTTTACCCACAACTATTCACAACGTACTTTTTCTAGAACTCGGCTAAAGCACAAAGCAATAACCTTATTCATTGTGTTTTGGATGTGAATTTGCGGCAAATCAACCTTAAAATATAATGCAAATGATAATCGTAGGTAATTTTAACTTGACGCACAGGCGACCCGGGAATTTGGTCAGCGACTAATGGCATAGCACCTCCTTCCTTAACCGGGTACATGACCAGCGGTGCGTTAAACCACTTTATAGTTTGTCAAAAGGAGTAGGCTGTTAAATTATCATCGCAAATTATCAATCAACGTAATTCTATGTAATTTAGATCTCAAAATAATTCATTAACTTTTTATATGATTTAGTCCATATTAATTTTTCTTGGAAAAAGTTACCCTTGTTCACAACATACAATCAATATAAAACGTATGAAAACAAGTAGGTACAAAAAAAACCTAAATCAAATAGCCACATGCATAACAATTTATTCAAAGAACATCAAATCTAGGGTTTTATAAACATATAAATGTCTTCCCTAATTTTAAAACTTTGAATCAAATAAAGGAAATAGCATATAAAATCATATGATCCGTGAAAAACATGCATGTTCATCACGGATTCCCCACATAATCTTAACAGTTAAATATCTCTACGGATCGTAACCATACATGACATAACAATTAATTCATGCAAACATCTAAAGATAATAAACATGCAATTTTTAGGGTTTCAAATTTTTTTTGTAAAAAAAAAATTCGGCTAGGCCGATTTAAAAAAAATAAAACCCTAATTTTTTGTGAAAACCTAAAAAACAACATGTAATTTTAACTCAAATCAATATTAGTTAAAAAAACTTTAGATCTCGATAATTATAACATGTTAAAACGGCTCTCGATGCCACTGAAGGTTTATAAAGTTCATAACAATTATACAAAACCCTAAATAAGATCAAAGCACACATGGCGGAAGCGATTTAACAAGATCATAATTAATAACACATTCATAATTAATCGAGTTAGGGTTACATACCTTTTAGCTAGAACAAATCCACAAGAACACCAACGAATTACGAATTAAGGTTTATGAAGAATAACACCAAGATATAGTTTAAAGTAAAACAATATTACGCTCTTGTACACACGTAATGCAACATGCTAATCGTGAGTCTAGCACTTGCAAATCGGAGGCTCAACACTTGTGGAATATCAACCCAACAACCCTAGAGAGGGGCTAGGACTAGATAATTAGCTAAATCGAAAACCAAAGAAAACCCTTGTGGGGTGTTTGTCTGCGATCGCAGGAAGAGAGAGGAGAGGGAGGGACAAAAAATAATGAAGGCTATGGGGTGTTTATATAGGCTTAGAAAATCCTATTCTCCAAGTAATAACGAATTAGGAAAGAAAATCTTTCCCTTTGCCCCCTTGGTGACCGACGGTCGACACCCCTTGGGGTGTCTTCCAGAACCTTCAGTTTCCTTCTTTCTTCTATTAAATTCCATAACGCTCGTTATACTTAACTCTTAATTTATTTAACGATCGTTTAAGTTAAGCTCGGTTTATATATAATAAATATAATAATTATATTTAATAAATAAAAATAACCCTTTACGTATTGTATGCAATCCCGTAATCCCGAGTTCGATCCTATCACACGACTATTAATTTTATGTCCATAAACTTTCATTAAGCACATTGTTAGTAATGAGACGGTTTTAGCATCGAGTGGTTTTGTTAAGCCGATTAATATGAAGTGTGTAGTAAGTTTGATTAAGAATTACATGATTCATAAAGAGGATCCGATGGAGGTTTTTGATAGGGGGAATGATTTGGAGGAAGGTGGCAGTGGTCGGGAGTGATGCTCAGGTGGCAAAGGACGTGAAGTAAAAGATGAAGTGGTGGTGATATTTGTATGTGAATGAACCTGATCAACACAGTCCTTGCTCATGTACTTTTCATAATGCTCGTTTGCTCTCCAAAACTGATCTTACCATCAGTGTTTCTTTACATTTTTTTATCGGGATTTAGAACTTTAGGTACCGATCTCATTATCAACCTAACATGAACACAAAGGTTTCACTAGCTGGAGTGATTTATCTGAATGAGCTACACGGGTAATTTGATACATGCCCTACAAATAAGAACCTGAATTTGGTGATAATGAAGTATGAAAGTTTGCGAAGTGTGATTATGGACATTTCTACCAAGGCGAACAAATGCAGTCATTGTTATCTTCGTGACATTATGTTTGGTTGCAGCAATTGTTTTGTATGTGACACCCTTTCAAGTGATTGCAACTTTTATCAGGATTTGAATGATGAGGCACCCAAGGTTTCATCATCGTTTACCATATATGCTAAATAATTTTTCCAAACGCTACCAGCTAGGAAGTATAACATGCTGTAAGGAACTTTCATATTGTGAGTTGGTTAAAGAAATGGTCTTACGATATGTTGATAGACAAGTAAGATATATTGTAACATCTGTTGTTTAGGTCATATTCTGAACATTGATGCTTTTAATCGGTTAATAAATCCTTATATTTTTAGCAAGTAAATTTAGTTCTTATGTTAAACATATCAATCCATGATGTATATCGATGAAGGTTTCTTTTAGGAATGATGAGATAACTAGCATGTCATTGTGTCCCATATTTGATGTGTTTCTAACAAAAGTATTTTTTTCAATAGAGTAGGCTTGATGCACCATGTCAATATAGAGTTAGGTTCAGCCAGTGGTATGTAGAAAAATAAAAAACTGACTTTCAAATATTTAAATGGGATCGATCAAAACGATTCACCGGTGATAATGGTGATGGTAATATAGATAACTATGTGTATCACTGATGATAATAGTGATAATTTTATATCATTAGAGATAAATAAGTGTATCACTCGTGATGATGGTGATGGTAATATCACTAGTGATAAATATCAAAATTATCAACAAAGATTTACTCGTGGCTTAATACTAATTACCTTTAGGATTGTAATATCACCGCTGATAAATAATTATCAACTAAAGTTCACATATGATATTTTAAAAACATAGATACAAGTATTTTTAAATCATTTAACATTTGTTCGAGATATTTCATTGCTCTATATATATTTTATGTATTATCCCTATATGTTTTCTAATATTTTATATTTTCTAGGTAATCACTATAACGACCTCATAAGGTACAGACATATATAACTATATTTATTAAACATCACAAGTGATATCAGTATACTTATTTGTTTCTGATCACCAGTGATATTAGACATTAACTACGTTTATGAAAAATCACTAGTGATATTAGGCATGCCCTATAACAAAATATCACGAGTGATATTAGACATTACATATGTTCATGAAATATCACTAGTGATATTAGACATGTACTATAACAAAATATCACCAGTGATATTGGTATATTTGTTTTTGAAATATCACCAGTCATATCAGACATTATCTATGTTTATGAAATATCACTAGTGATATTAGACATTCAGACATGTCTTATAAAAAATATCACTAGTGATATCATACATTCAGTATGTTAATAAAAAATATTACAAGTGATATTAGACATAATGGTCATGCGTTAGTCGGATTCAAAACTATTAAGCATATTTGGTATGTTAATGAAATATCACGAGTGATATTAGACATTCAGTATGTTAATGAAATATCACAAGTGATATTAGACATAATGGTCTTGCGTTAGTCGGATTAAAAATTATTAAGCATATTTAGATCACGTTAGTCGGGTTCAAAATTTTGTTGCTCTATCAAATGTGATATTACTCATATGTACAATACGATAATTAATTTCACATTTTATAACTTTATAACATGAGATATTACTCTAAAATGATTAATTTTACATCATGTTACATTATCACTTAAGATATTACTCTACAATGACTAACAGAGATAATTTAAATACTTTTCATCTTTTATACAGTGTTATATCACAAGTGATAAGTAAGTGTCACTTAGAATTACAGATACCAAAGTGAATAAAAATGAAGTAAACTATGAAAATAAAAACTCAACGTATTTTTAAAATCAAACAAGTGTTGCATTAATTTAACATTGCTTTAGAATTCGCTTAAAGAGGCTTTACACTTTTATTCCTACATGGTATGATATCAAGTGTTAAGTAACATTGATTACACCAAACTCTTCATAGTTACGCTTTAGCATGGTCACATATCCTAGAAAAGCGACTGATTTGAGGTTCATAATGATAACACCAAGAGAAAGTCCTAGTTCTTGTAAGACCAATACGCTTAAAAGAATTTTGGCAACACACCTCTTGTACCGACATTCTACAACTTCATGCACTCCACCTTTTAGACATATTGCTTGTAATTAACCTGCAAAAAAAGCTTGTCACGATTCATCATCATCTCTATTTTATTTTAATGGTTAAAGAAACCATGCTTGCAAGTAGCCGTGCACATTTCAGAAAATTTAAAAGAAGACACATGAATCTAAGTGTTTTTAGTACGTTAAACATACCTACAGGTGGATGATATAGTGTTACTCAATGTTGGCGACACAAACTATTAATTAATTAGAAACTAATAAAAAAATATTATTGCAAATAATGTTACATCTAAGATACAAATGTCGACATCGCCTCGGCCTTTTGTCTAGTAAATGAGAACTATAAACAGTTAAAGAAAATGTACAATAAATCTAAGCAGCAAGGTTAGATAGTAAACTTATTGAGTATAGTATAAATGACCAAATTAATATGTTGACCTGCCTAACATATATAAATATTTTTGACATGAGACGAACAATGTCACGACCAATATATATTTGTTTCACTCATTATTTGGGTCGAACTTACATTTTCCTCTGCCCATTATTTGAATGGAAGAAAACAATATATAGTCTTCAACATGAGGTGAGCATAAGGATACTCATCCAATTCCATCGTTGATGATAACCGTGAGTTGAGACCTACCAGATGTGTTTTAATTTTATTGTTAACCAAGATAGTATGGTGTGATCTGTTCTTTTAAAAGTGGAAGCTGTAAATAAAAAGGGATGTGCTCGATCAAAGTTAATTTTTCATTTGTTTTACCAATTAAAGACAAAGTACATTTTCAACATCAATTATAGCAGATAATCAAGAGATGTGCTCGATCAAAGTTGGTCATTTCAAAGAACCAACTTACCTTGATAACCCACAACCCTACCAAACTTATCGCTAAAATTGGACACGTGATCATAAGATAACAAAAAAGATAGCACATAAATATTACCTTGCTAAACTACATTTCAAATTTATGATACACATGTCCTACAGTCAACCTTAATCATATTAAGATGTAATCCACAGTCAGCGTAAACCTTCTAGTTGCATGCAATAAAATATAAATAAAGCTTGTAACAAACCAAAGACAATCATACCCTATGGCGAGTAAATTCCTCATGTCAATGCGTGATCCATCCCCAACAACCTTGGAGTGAATTGCACAAGACACACAATAGTGCATATTCACATACAACTAGGAAGAGTGTACTCTATACCAAAATATGAATTTGCTGTTAGCCTGATAGATACCATCCAAATTTATATAAATTTGTTTAGTTTAAATTTTAGAACTCTTGGGATCAAATGCCCAAGCCTTTTGAACATCCCTAAAAGTAGCTTGTTCAACGATGTGCCTCAAGAAGAATATCTTGATAGTTGTGTCCTGATGCAACAATATAAGTGGTAGTGCAGAACTCAAACTATTTCTAATCTCTTGATAGCCTTGTCTTGATGCAACACTTTTTAGCTTATTTTTAGTAGCAGAGAAGCAATAGTAGGATAAGCACACTGAACCTGAATATGCTCATAGCTCGTTACCATCACAGATACAATTTGAAGCAACAGAGAAGCAATAGTTACAGCAGTAGAAAAGCAATGCAATTCGAGTGCTTATCTGTTCAATTCAGCCTTAATATCACATATACGATATCCAGCTTATTTGAGTGCTTATTTTGGCGATTCAACTACTTACCCGTTCAATTTGAGCTTGTCCTTTTAACACTATACTATAACTACACCCCACGATTAATAAGGCACATGATTCCCTAAAGTTCTCATATAAAACTGTTTATATAGTGATAATGGTTTCATCACCAAATAACTACTAATAAAACTAAACTAGTAAACCACAATGAACAACTAAATTTAGATCACTACAAATTCCAAAATATTATTTTTTAGGACTTAATCAGATACCTCATCCTAACTTTAGGAACTTATTGTGTACACTTGCATTGTTTCAGTTATATCTTTGGATGTCTGTAGATGGAAGCTTGTGAGGTGGAGGGGCATTCCTAGCACTTTGGAAAGATGGAGCACTTGTTGCTGATATGTTGAAGACACAAAAGGACCTCAATGTCTCTTTTGTGTATTTTTGTATATATTCGAGACGCTCCCCCTTTGACCCATTATTTGGGTTTTCATCTGTGTGTGTTTTAAGTGTGTTTCTCTCTCGTTTTAAAACATATAACCCAGATCATAATTTTGTTCTTTGTCTTTGTAAAACTATTATCATTTAGATAATAGGATCACACCAGAATAGCTGTGGTGATCTTTATCCAGTCTTTAATCTTTGAACTTGTTTTTTATTTATGAAAGGTTTGAGTTTAAGTTTCAATCTGGTTCAATTTCATCTTATTAAGGTTTTTCTTCATGGTATTAGAGCCAGGTTGCTCTAAAATCGTTGGAAAAAATTGTTAGGGTTTCAAAATTTTTAGGGGGGTTTTAAAAATGATATGTTTTTTGGATAGATCTGCTATTAAGTTGGTCAGATTTGAAAGGTTATATACTTTTTTCTTCTTTATCAGTCCTAAAATCGATTATTTAATTTTAGGGTTTTAAAACTTTTTTTTTTGGGGGGGGGGGGTTTGATTTTATATATGCTCTAACCTTGTTCTTGGTGCAGGGACGTTGTTTCTTTGATCTATTGCATAGATCCGTTGGTAATTTCACTTTTCCCTAATTTTTTGAAATTAGGGTTTGCTGAGGAGGTTCTGTTTTCTTCAAGACTAAGTGAATCTAGAAGAAACAGTTCGATTGGGCTTTTGTGTATGCACTGTAACACCTCTGCTCTCTCTCATTTTTTGATTGATTGGTTATTGGCTTATTTGCTTTTCTATACGTGTTTTTAGCTGATTATTGTGATTATACTCTCTCTTATATTGTTACTCTCTTTTTTGCTGGCTTTATTATTGTTTGTTGGGGTATTCTGTTTATTTGGACCCTTAATCATTGTCTTCCCCTTGACCTACCTCCCTTAAGTGGTTTGGAAGCCTGGGAACTTTGTTGACCTTGATTAAGTTCTTTTTTGGGGTTTGGTTTATGTGATTGCTCACCATAACTAGTGTTCATGGTGACACAGACACTGAACATCAAGATGACCAGATTTGGGAAAAATCTGTTGTCACCTTTATCAGTAAACTTGATATTAGTAACCCTTTGCACCTCCACCCTAATGACTCTGCTACATTGACTGTGATTTCTATCAAACTTAAAGGATCTGAGAACTATCAAATTTGGTCTAACGCTATGCTTTTGTCCTTGGAAGGAAAAAATAAAACTGGTTTCATAAATGGGTCTTGTAAAAGACCCCTAACTAATGATGTGTTGGGAAAGCAATGGGACAGAGTCAATGCTGTTGTGTTAGGCTGGATTCTTAATTCTATATCTGATGAATTGTTTCTTGGTCAAATGTTTTCTAAGAAAGCTGAGCATGTTTGGAATGATTTGAAAGAAACCTATCATAAGGTTGATAGGTCTGTGATATTTAATCTTCATCATAAGATTAATACCTTAATGCAAAATGGCTCCAATTTGTCTGATTATTATCATAGTTTGAATGCTTTGTGGAAATAATTTGATGCTATGGTTGAACTTCCTAATTGTGTTTTGCTGCTACTAATGAATTTAAGAAAATAACAAGTTGTTGAAGTTGATGCAATTCTTAATGGGTCTTGATGACACTTATATGACCATTAGAAGTTCCATTCTCTCTAGAGAGGTTCTACCAGATATCAAAGGTGCTTATGCCATCATCTCTAGTGAGGAGTCTCACAGAGTTGCTTCTGGCAACTTATTTCGTATCTCTCAGAGGAATCAGACTTCTGTTTTTCTCTCAAATGGGCCCACCGGAAATGTGTTTCAAAGCCATTAGAATGTTTACCCTAATACTTTCAGACCTAATGGTGGCTTTAGACCTAACTATAATAGCAGCAGTCCTAGACCTAACATGGCTAATAGACCTAATACTTATAGACCCAATGGGAACTCTGAAGTGTTCTGTGAAAACTGTGGGTACAATGGGCATACTATTGATAGGTGTTTTAAACTGACTGGATTTCCTGCTGATTTTGGGAAAAAGAAATCTGGTCAAAATTCTAAAGGGGAAAAATTTTCTAACAACTTTGTTGGCTCTAACTCCAACTCTGTCTTCTCTGATGAACAACTTTCTACTTTACTCTCTCTTATCAAAGAGAACACTGGTTCTGAAAAATGAGTATAGGCCAATATGGCAGGTACCTATTTTAAGTCTAGCAAGGTTTTTAATGATAACTTTGGGAAATTTTTCTGTTCTAATATTCATTCCAAAGTGACTCAACATGGGAAAGTTGTTGACTCTGGGGCAAACCAACACATGACTAATAATGAAAAGGAATTGGACAATGTGTTTGACATTTCTCATCTTAAAATTAAAGTCAGCCATCCTAATGGAATTGAAGCTTTCATATCTAAGATTGGAAATCTAAAATTAGGAAATAGTCTTGTCTTGTTTGATGTGTTGGTTATACCTGAGTATTGTGTTACTTTAATATCTGTGCATAAATTAGCCAAGGATAATAAGATTTTTGTGGTTTTTGATGAAAATAAATGCCTTTTTCTGAATCAGGATTTGAATCTGAAAAACATTCTATGGATTTGTAATTAGTGTGGTGGTTTATACTACTTAGATACTAAAGGTATTAAGTGTAATACTAGTCAAACTGTCCCTGTTTGTTCTCTATCTTACTATGATTGGCACTGCAGGCTTGGCCACCCTGTTGACCCTGCCTTAGACACCTTAAAGGACACCTTGAAACTTGATAAACATGAAAAATATGATTATTGTGAAGTTTGTCAAAGGGCCAAACAAACCAGAAAGCCTTTTCCTTTAAGTGACCATAAGACCAAGTGTTTGGGGGACATTGTTCACCTTGATTTATGGGGTCCTTATAAGGTGACATGTCACATTGGCCATAGATACTTTCTGACCATTGTGGATGATTTTACCAGAGCTGTTTGGGTATATCTCATTAAGTCCAAGGATGAAGTTGTCACTTTTATTGATGTGTTTTATAAAATGATTTAAATCAGTTTACAAGAAACATTAAAGTTTTAGAAGTGATAATGGTACTGAATTTGTTAACCAAACTTTCAACAAGTTTTGTAACAACAATGGCATACTTCATCAAACTTCATGTGCTTATACCCCACAGCAAAATGGGGTGGCTGAAAGGAAACATAAACACCTTTTAAATGTGGCTAGGTGTCTTATGTTTCAGGGGGAATTCCTTTGAAATATTAGTCTGAATGCATTCTAACTGCTACTTTTCTCATTAACAGATTACCCTCCTCTGTGTTAAATGGAAAGTCCCCTTATGAAATGATTTACAATACTTGTCCTAATCTCTCTCTTATCAGAATGTTTGGTTGTTTGTGCTTTGCTACTATTTTGAATAGTCATGATAAACTGTCTAATAGGTCTGAAAAATGTGTTATGATGGATTATTCAAATTCTAAGAAGGGCTACAGGCTTTTTAGTCTTGATAGAAATCAGTTCTTTGTCTCTAGAGATGTGAGGCTTTTTGAGTCTATATTTGCTTTTAAGGATTCTGTCTCAAAAAATAAGCATGATGAGTCTAATGTCCCTAGTGTTAGTCAAGATAAAAATCTGTTGAACTTTTTTGATTTAGATAACCCTGATCTACCTAATGATGATGAGAGAGTAACACCTAGTCATAATAGTGACCATGAGTCACAGAGTGAGGGTAGCCACTCTCCCAACCAAGGGAACAATATGGACACTGTTGATTCTCCAAATATTGGAGATGATGCTCATAACAGTGATGCTATTGAAGCTGGGTTAGGAGAGGAGGCAGCAACACTTGATGAAAACAATGAATCTGAAGGCCACTTGGATCAAATCAAAGTTCTTCTACTCAGGGTGTTAGAAGCTCTACCAGACCCTCTGTTTTTCCTAAACTATAATGATTTTGTGGTTAATTCCAAAGTTAAATATGATCTTGAAAAATTTGTGGGGTATTCAAAACTTAATCATGAAAACTTCTGTTTTGTCACCCAATTTAACAAAAATAGTGAACCAATTTTTTTTGAAGCCTCTTAAAACCCTTATTAGGTTGATGCTATGAATTCTGAACTTGCAGCCCTTCTTGAGAATGATATTTGGGATATTGTTGAACTACCAAAAGGTAGAAAAGCCTTAGGTAGTAAGTGGGTTTGGAAACTTAAGTTTAAGTCTAGTGGTGAAATTGAAAGGTACAAGGCTAGGGTTGTTGCCCAAGGCTTTGGTCAAAAAGAAGGGATTGACTTTGATGAAACCTTTGCCCCTGTTGTTAAGATGGTTACTGTTAGATGTTTGCTTAATCTTGCTATTGTGCAATCTTGGCCTGTTTTCCAACTTGATATTAATAATTCCTTTCTTTATGGTGACCTTGATGAGACTGTGTACATGAAACCACCCCAAGGATATCTTCCCGGTGGTGATAATATGGTCTGTAGGCTCAAAAAGTCATTGTATGGGCTTAAACAAGCTCCTAGGCAATGGAATTCTAAGCTTACAACTGTGTTGAGTGAAAATGGTTTTGTTCAAAGTAAATCTGACTATTCTTTGTACACTAAGTCTTTTGGTAATAATTTTCTTACCTTACTTGTGTATGTTGATGATATCATTATTACTGGGAACAATGTTGCTGAGATTGAAAAGTTTAAAATGTTTCTGAAAACTAAGTTTATGATTAAGACTTAGGGAAGTTGAAATACTTTTTGGGTATTGAGGTTGTTGATACTAATTGTGGCATCTGCTTAAATCAAAGGAAGTATGTGTTGGACCTTCTTTCTGAGTATGGTATGCTGGCTTGTAAACCTGCTAGCACTCCTTTGGTTACTAAACTTGCTATATCTAATGAGCCTACTATTAATGACCCTTTGCTTGATAATATTGTTGATTATCAGAAGCTGATGGGTAAGCTTATTTACTTAACCAATACCAGACCTGACATATCTTATGCAGTTCACTGCTTAAGTCAATTTATGCACTCTCCTTTGAAATCTCATCTTAAGACAGCCTTCAAGATATTAAGATATCTCAAAGGTTCTCCAGGTTTGGACATTCACATTAAGAAGACCTCTGGTATGTTTCTAAATGCTTATTCTGATGCTGATTGGGCTAAGTGTGTTGTCACTAGGAAATTTGTTACTGGTTATTGTGTGTTTGTTAACAACAATCTTGTTTCTTGGAAGAGTAAAAAACAAAATACTCCCTCTAAATCTTCCACTGAAGCAGAGTATAGAGCTCTTGCTTCAGTTACCAGTGAGCTTATCTGGATTCTTAAGGTTTTAAAAGATTTAAAATGTGAAAACCTTTTGCCTGTAACTTTGTACTGTGACAGTTCTCAGCTAACAAGATAGCTGCTAATCCAGTTTTTCATGAGAGGACTAAACACTTAGAAATTGACTTACACTTTGTAAGGGAAAAAATTCTAAATGGCGTTGTTAAAACTTGTAAAGTGGATTCTGCTAATCAAATAGCAGATATCCTCACAAAAGGGCTGGATACATTGCAACACAATGCCCTTGTTAAAAAACTTGGAATGCTTAATCTGTATGAGGTATCTGATTAAGGGGGGGTGTGTTATTTTTTAAGACTTAATCAGATACCTCAACCTAACTTCAGGGACTTATTGTGTACACTTGCATTGTTTCAATTATATCTTTGGATGTCTGTAGATGGAAGCTTGTGAGGTGGAGGGGTATTCCTGGCACTTCGGAAAGATGGAGCACTTGCTGCTGATATGTTGAAGATACAAAAGGACCTCAACGTCTCTTTTGTGTATTTTTGTATATATTCGAGACGCTCCCCCTTTGACCCATTATCTGGGTTTTCATCTGTGTGTGTTTTAAGTGTGTTTCTCTCTCGTTTTAAAACATGTAACCCAGATCATAATTTTGTTCTTTGTCTTTGTAAAACTATTATCGTTTAAATAATAGGATCACACCAGAATAGTGGTGATCTTTATTCACTCTTTAATCTTTGAACTTGTTTTTTATTTATGAAAGGTTTGAGTTTAAGTTTCAATCTGGTTCAATTTCATCTTATTAAGGTTTTTCTTCACAACAACTGATACAAATTCCATCAAATGATACCTATGCAATCTCGATTACCTCCTTGTTCCAAAATAAAAGATCACTCGACAACACTTCTTCATCAACATCTTTAATTGGGCAGTTCTGGTGGTTTGATGATGTGACAAAAGCGTTTGGAGATGATGATGATTGCTAAGACTGATTAAGGCGGTAATACGATCATGAAGATAGGCGAGACTAATTGATTGTGGTGGTCATACTTACGCGTTTGGGAGATGACGATGATGATGGTGGTGAGACGGTGGTTTTAATGGTTGTTGGTGGTGGGTTTTGGGTAAGAGTACTGTAGAGAGAGAAAGGAAGTACGGTGGTGAGATGGAGAAAATAATTTAAGAAGCTATTTATATACTTAAGACAATAAAATATAATTAATTAATTAATTAAATCTTATATTAATCCTTACCATTATATCAAAGGTAAATAGATGAGGATTTGTCTTTTAAATTTCACTTATAAAAAGGTTGTAAAATAACTTTTGTCAATCTCGAATTTTCATATATTGACACTCGTTACTACTAGTATTATTAGTGATGTGAATCATTTTTCTCCGTACAAATAACTATTATCTCTCGTGGATTTATTAAACATTTTTCTACCACACAGATAATGACATGGTAAATGCGCATTTGATGATTAAAAAAGATAAAGTACGTGGTTGACCACTTCATCCGATGCCAAATCATGACATACATTTCTTTTTTGCTAAAAAACTAATACGGCATATTGGTCTACATTGGATATGCTCATGTTCCATAGTTGAATGCTAAACAAATCACTTTCCACAAATATATGTGATTGATTTTCGCTAGATATTTCGGTCGCTATGCACAAGCACATACATTTATCGTTCCATCTGTCAATAAATTTGTAGTATTTAATCATATCATAACCTTTCAACTAAACATAGTGTTTTTATTAACAAGATCATATCTATATCTATACTAATTATAAAGGAGCCATCTCAAATGTTGAAAATTGAATTTTTCCTATAAAGCTTCTCATGTAAGGAATCATATACCTATTTACGGAAATGGTTGAATACCAGAAGGACAAGTGGTTTAAAACAAGAATGTATTGTCTTATTGGAAACTATTCAATGACGGGTTGATTGCACAAGAAAGAATTGGCTGTACATGCTTTGTTATTCATAGTTGATTTGAAGAAGCAATAACTTTTAAAATAGGGAATGATTTGAGACGAAGTTGAAACGGCAAAGCCTTACACAATATGTAAGGACACACCCGGAAGGCAGAAACACACACAGACCCTCATTGTCTTTCTTTTCCCTTTCTAGCATACAAACACCTCTAAAGGTTGTTTTCGACCACCTCTAACTCCATACACACTGCCAACACCATTAACCGAAGCCACCACTAACATTGGATCTTGCTTAATCTGGTGGTGTTTGAGTCTATGTAGTTTCGTTGGTGTTTGACTGGTTTTGGTGTTGTTCAAGTGATTTTGGTTGTGTTTCAAGTCTTTTTTTGTTGTGTTTTGACTCTACATATTATGGTGACATTGTACTTAATAAAATTGCTCAAAATAACTGTGTTTTCGATATAGGTGAAAGGTTCTTGTTAATGACTTACATATATTGCCATGCAGATTCATGACTTACAGAAATCTCATAATCTAGATCGCTCAAAGATCATTTTGAAGGGCAGAGAAGTTATAATTTTAGTTTATTCTTTCTATGTATTTGACTTATATGTTATGGTGCTGTTATCTCAGAAAATATTGATGACTCCATTGTTAATTATCATATTTAATGATGTAGGTTTAAGCAAACCTATGGAAGTATTGACAAACGATATAGAGAAGTAACATCTTTTGTATTCATTTGTCTCAAAATTTGTTATTGATCTTAAACGATATTCACCAAAAATGGATGCTTAACATGTTTTTTTCTTGTTTCGGGTATTAACAATGGAACAGAAGACAGAAGACAAAGACGCTGAGATCCAAAGACTCAACAGAACTGCAAGAGAAGGATGGCACAGTAGAGAATGATAATATGTTATCAAGCTATGTACTATTACCTTTTTTTAGTTGTTTTCCTGGAAAAACGTTTCTTTTCTCACCATCTTTTTTTTTATTACTTTCTTAAATACTGGATAATGGTGCGGAAGATGATAAGAGAGAAGGATTACCACAACACACTAAAAGGTATGTTACTTTTGATCTTCATGTGTTTAGCTGTTCTGGAGCGTTAAGGGTTGGTGAAACATATATTAGATTAGTCTATTTTCAAAAATGAAATTATTATAACGCTTTTGGAGTCTGTATATATTAGTTATATGCATATACTTTTACTGATAGTTTGAAGTCAAGACGATATTAGTGATCGTAACTCCACTTTTGTTATTGGCTCTGAACTTTTGCCAAAAAAAATTTTGCTATCTGTACAATGTCGATACTAGCACCGAATAGAATAGCGGGCTCTTGAAATGCGTTTCGAAAAAAGTTTCCCCATATTGTTTTACATAGAGGATTTCCTATCTCTCAAACAATAGGTCTCAAATTAGTGAATGGTGCATTCAGATACATATGTGCTGCTGCACATATATAAAAAGTTGAAGCTCTCTCATGTTTGAAATAAAAAAAATGCATAATAAGAGTACATACAGTTTACATGTCTGATATGGTGTTTTTTCTCCTTTTATGATTTTAATATGTCTATGACAAATTTCTTTTGTATGGGAAAATGACACCTAAGATAAGTAGTTGGTTCGATTTTTTTTAGCACCTTCTTTAATTGATATAAATGGCTACATATTAGTCTTGTTATATAGAATGTGTTTGACTGAGCTGATATCATTGTTCTACCAAATTCTTTTTTAGTTTCTAAAAATCAACGATCATGCCTATTCATGGTAATGGTATGAATTATTTACATATTTTATATTCTTGAAACTAAGAAGCATTGTTAAGGTACCTGATTGGGTTTCTTGCATATTTAATACAATAGTTTTATTATTTGTAATTCTAGATTGTTTATAGTGTCCAGTTCCAAGATTAATGGACGTCATATTAGGCTTTTCATTTTTTATTATGTGTAATTCTTGCAGACCAAAGTGATTGAACTTAAGAAGCAAAAGTAATCGGTTGATGTACTCGCTGGCGTAAAATAACAAAGATCTACTATTGGTTAAAACTTTGAATTCAATATTAGACAACATTAGATTTGTAATCGAAGTTGTTTATCAACAAACTTATGTGTATTGTGTTTTGGCTGCTAGATGCTCAACAACATCACAGTTAGTACACCTTGTTGTATTGCCTAATAAGAAGATCTTTGTCACTGTTTAATTATGTCAAAACTTGGAACCAATGCTATATAGAAAGTTTTTCTCAGTTATGTACTTTTAAAGTTTTAGAGTTGGCCTAACTCTTGAATGAGGGGTTTGGCTTATGAAGCTTTTGTATCACCTATCTGTATATCTACATGCTTGCATATGAAGCTTTTGTATCTACTATGTATTTCATATATATCTTTGCAAACAGCCATGAAGCGCACACTCATGCTCCTTGCTCTAGCTACTTTACAACTTGTATTATGTATATTTTTTGTCATAGCATTTTTGTTTAAAACACTATGGCTAGAAAACACATGGTTGTAACGACAAAAGCTGTTATAAAAAGGTGATATGGCACTTAGGAGATAAAGAATAGCTATTTAGGAAATTGGTATCTGACAGAACGCTCGAGTTCTTGCCAAGAAATTCTCTTGACACATGTTCAATTTAGATAACACAATCCTCCTTAGCTTTGCGATAACTATAACAAAACTCAAAGGTAAACAAATTCAAATGTGGGTGCCCATTTACCCGATTATGTTTTCTCGCATGGTCATAGTTATCTCGTGTTGTATAGAGGATATCACGCACAATTATTTAAGTATTAGTGAAACAAATTAAAGAGTTTGGTCAAAGAGAAGCCTCTGCTAACACTGACCATCGGTTCAAAACTGAACTGAATCGAAAAAATCGAACCGAACGGAAAACTGATTTGAAAAAACAAGAACACAAAACCGAACCTAATTAAAAAAAGCAAAATCCAAAGCGAACCGAAGCGGAAAAACCCGAACCGAATATATAGTTTAGGCGTATTTTTCGTGTTTTAACCCGAAATCGGACCGAACCGAACTGAGCAAAACCGACATACATATACAAAACCGAAAATGCTAGGTTCGGTTTCAGTCGGTTTGGTTTGACTCGGTTTGTCCGTTCGGTTCACTTTTTGGTTATTTGCTCAGCCCAAACCTATACCCTAAATGTTATGTACCAAGAAGTTTTACGCGACGAGCAAGGCGCGTTGTTAGATATTATCTCAGAAAATGTTTCACTTTTGGTTTCATTAAATGTTTGATTTAAGTTCTTTTGGATACCAAAGTTTTTTAGGATATAAGGGGACTCATCTCCACCATCCATCTCCATCTCATTCAAGGGCTGAGATTAAATCCCCAATTTACACAACTTTCTCCTTTCTTTCTCATAAAAACACACACCCCGTTCTTTCACTTCTCTCTCTACCCCGATCTACTTTCTCTCTCTAAAATTTGAAGCGAACAATCACAACATCATCATGAATCCATCACAATCGATTAATTAGATCGATTACTTAACACGAATTCATTTCAGGTTTGTATTCTTATAATCTATGCTTATTTTTTTTAGCTTATTTGATTTTGAATAAACTTATTAATTTATTTTCATTAGCTTTTTTGAACGAAATATGCCGATTGATAGTTCTTATTTTGATCGAATTATTCCGATTGATTGTTTTTATTTTGATCAATTTATTCTAATTAGCTTTTATTTAGGTGATTTATGTGAATAAGCTTATTTGTTTGAATAAGATTTTTAATTATATGAGAGTTATAAATAATCTTGAGAATTAGATAGGAGTTATGTGAATAAGCTTACAAATTACACGAGAGTTATGAATAAGCTAGCTTATTAGCTTATGTTGACAAATCGTAAGGTATTTTATGTAAGTTGGATTAAGTTTGCTGATGTAGGCTGCAATAAGCTTGATATATCATGTATGATATATATATATCATATATGATATATCATCTCTTTTCATATATGATAGATATATCATATATGATAACTGATGATATATCATATATGATATAACTATCATATATGATATATCAAATAAACCATAGGAAAAACAGATTCTGTATGAGTATTTTTTAGAAAATCAATATAAACTCTTGAAACTTGTCTTCTATCATATATATGAGTAATTTATTTTGGTGTTAAAATGTTGCATAATATGTTCTTTTTATCTTTTATAAATGCAGTCAGACAGAGATGGTGCGATTGGCAGCTTTGGAGCAAAGCAGAGAGGGATGTTGATTATAACAAGAGGATGTGCATGGATATGTTTTAAGGATCAAGACGGAGTAGGCGTTGTTCATGAATTCATCATTTGATAATCTGTTTTTTTGTGCATTTTTTTGATTTTGTATAAATTGTTATCATATATGATATCAGAGGTATATCATATATGATTTTACATTAGGTTACGTTCGGTTTGAATTATCATATATGATTCTGTTCAAAAGTACATTTTTATGTTATGAACAAGTGTTTGATTATTAATTGTGCATACTCTTTGTTGTAATCATGAATTCATCAGATTCTTTATTTAATAAATCCAAGTTTTTCTTGAGTGTCATATATGATAGTGCATGATCATATACTCCGTATGACTTAATTTATAAAAAGCATCATGACATAGTACCAAGAAAGTTAAATCATATTAACAAGATGTTGTACGAGATACCAATTGATTACAAAATCGTCCATATACTTCAAACTCCATTAGGAGATTACAAGAAAAAACAAACAATAAACGTAAAAGAAAAATTCACGAGCTTATTCATTAAGCTTCTTGGCCTTTTGGATGCTTGTAATGTTCAACACGCCTTGTAAACAACCTTCTCTACACAAAAAAGAAGATTTAATTCAATATTCAAGCACATAATCATATATGATATATTTGATCATATATGATATTTAGCTTATATCATATATGATATAGCATATCATATATGATACTTCATTAGCAAGTCATACTAAATATGTTCAGCCAGATTAATCCATTAAAAAAAGAGTTAATTCAATTTTCAACCACATTATCATATATGATATATCTCATCATATATGATATTTTAGCTTATATCATATATGATATAGTATATCATATATGATACTTCACAAACAGGTTACACTAAATATGTTCAGCGAGATTAAGCTAAAAAATCTTATAATTCATGAAAATAAGCTAATAAGTTAGCTTATAATTCATCATAATAAAGGTGATGATTATCAATAAGCTTATTCACATTAAGCATCAAGTTACCTTATCACTTGACATGTTAAATTCATGTATCTTATAAAATAAGCTATAAAAAATAAGATGAGTTATAAGCTTATTCACATCGAATAAGCTAAAGAAGATGAATCAAAACAGATCGAATGAACTTTACCTTATTTATGAAGAGGATGATCGATTTGTGACGGTGATGATCGATGGATTTGATGTTTGTGTTGATAAATTAAGATGTAAATATGTGTGTGTGTGTGTGTGTGTGTGTGTGTGTGTGTTTATGTGTGTTTTAGAGAGAAGAAGAAGAAGAAATCGATCCCAGATCTGTGAGAGTGGTAGGTGGTGTTAGGTGGGAGGGGTAAAATGACGAAACTACCCCTCTGCTTTTTTTTTTTGTTTTTAATATGGGTTGTTGGATAAGATGAGATGGACGGTCCAGATTTGTCCCCTTGTATCCAAAGGATACAAGGTATCTTAAATAACCGGACTCTAAATGTTTTTATATATTGTTTGATACATTTTAATAATTTATTGCATGTTACAATTTTTCGCAATTTCATTCTGATCGTTTCACGTTGTATTTTGAACTTTACACACAACATTTACCAATTATCGCATATCGTTAATTATCTGCCGCTAAGAGTTTCCGCCGTTATGCGCGGGTGATCGGCTAGTATATAGTATCATGCTATAACCTAATCTAACTTTATACAAACAATATATAAAATATGCGAATTTCCTACTTAATAAAAATCAATTTTTTAATTAAAACATAACCAATCTCATTAGTTAAAACATAACCAAGCGAGTTAGTTCAGTTGGTCATCAAAAGTATTTTAAAGAGATATTTTTAAAAAAATTTCAAGTTCGAGTCTCACTAAATACTAGAGGTGACAATTTCAACCCATTCCACCAAAATTAGGTCAATTGGGCTCAATTTCATAACCTTATTGGTTGAGCAAAAATAAAGTGATAGGTCAAATGGGTCAACCCCTTTCTTTGTGTAAAATGAAATTTGGGTCAAATAGGTTTGAGAATGGGTCAAATGGGTTTAAAAATAGGTCGGATAGTTCCTATTATTATACCAAAACCCATAGTTTTTATTATAAAGTCACTGAATTTACGTTTTCGTCAGTAAATTAACGTTTTCGTCAGTAAATTTACGTTTTCGTCAGTAAATTTAGGTTTTCTGGTCAGAAAATTTACGATTACGTCAGTAAATTTACGTACGTCAGAAAATTTACGTTTTCGTCAGTAAATTTATGTTTTCGTCAGTAAATTTACGTATTCGTCAGAAATTTTACGTTTTCGTCAGTAAATTTACGTTTTCGTCAGTAAATTTACGTTTTCGTCAGTAAATTTACGTATTCGTCAAAAAATTTACGTTTTAGTCAGTAATTTTACGTTTTCGTCAGAAAATTTACGTTTTAGTCAGTAACTTTACGTTTTGGTCAGTAAATTTACGTTTTCGTCAGTAAATTTACGTATTCGTTAGGAAATTTACGTTTTCGTCAGTAAATTTACGTTTTAGTCGGTAAATTTACGTATTCGTCAGTAAATTTACGCTTTAGTCAGTAAATTTACGTATTCGTCAGAAAATTTACGTTTTCGTCAGTAAATTTACGTATTCGTCGGAAAATTTACATTTTCGTTAGTAAATTTACGTTTTCTTTAGTAAATTTACGTTTTCGTCAGAAATTTACGTTTTCGTCAGTAAATTTATGTTTTCGTCAGTAAATTTACGTTTTCGTCAGTAAATTTACGTTTTCGTCAGTAAATTTACGTTTTCGGCAGAAAATTTAAGCTTTCGTCAGAAATTTACGTTTTCGTCAGAAAATTTACGTTTTCGTCAGTAAATTTACGTTTTAGTCAGTAAATTTACGTATTCGTCAGAAAACTTACGTTTTCGTCAGTAAATTTACGTATTCGTCAGAAAATTTACGTTTTCGTTAGTAAATCTACGTTTTCGACAGTAAATTTACGTATTCGTCAGGAAATTTACGTTTTCGTCAGTAAATTTACGTTCTCGTCAGTATATTTACGTTTTCGGCAGTAATTTTAAGCTTTCGACAGTAAATTGACGTTTTCGTCAGTAAATTTACGTTTTCGACGGTAAATTTTCGTTTTTATCAGATAATTTATGTTTTTGTTTTCGTCGGTATATTTAAAGACGAAAACGTAAATTTTCTGACGATAAAGTAATTTTTATGACGAAAACGTAAATTTACTGACGAAAGCGTAAATTTACTGACGAGAACGAAAATTTTCTGACGAATACGTAAATTTTCTGACAAAAACCTAAATTTACTGAATAAAACGTAAATTTTCTGACGAAAACGTAAATTTTCTAACGAAGACGTAAATATTCTGACGAATACGTAAGTTTACTGACGAAAACGTAAATTTACTGACGAATATGTAAAGTTTCTGACAAAAACGTAAATTTACTGACGAAAACGTAGATTTTCTGACAAAAACGTGAATTTTCTGACGAATACGTGAATTTACTGACGAAAACGTAAATGTTCTGACGAAAACGTAAATTTTCTGACGAAAACGTAAATTTACTGACGAAAACTTAAATTTTCTTACGAAAACGTAAATTTACTGACGAAAACGTAAATTTACTGACGAAAACGTAAATTTACTGACGAAAACGAAAATTTACTGACGAATACGTAAATTTACTGACGAAAATGAAAATTTCCTGACGAATACGGAAATTTACTGACGAATACGTAAATTTACTGTCGAAAACGTAAATTTCTTGACGAATATGTAATTTTACTGTCGAATACGTAACTTTTCTGACGAATACGTAAATTTACTGACGAAAACGTAAATTTTCTGACGAAAACGTAAATTTTCAGACGAAAACGTAAATTTTCTGACGAAAACGTAAATTTACTGACGAAAACGTAAATTTACTGAGGAAAATGTAAATTTACCTACGAAAACATAAATTTACTGACGAAAACTTAAATTTACTGACGAAAACGTAAAATTTTCTGACGAAAACGTAAATTTACTGACGAAAACGTAAATTTACTGACGAAAACGTAAAAATACTGATGAAAACGTAAAAAATCGATGAAAAACTTAAAACAACTGACCAAAACGTAAAAATCGAACGAATACAGATAAAAACGTTTGAACATGTTAAAAGATAGGAAAATATTGTAAATTAATGGGTTGACCCGACCCAAACCATTTGACCCATAACCTACTTGACCCATTATTAAATGATGACCCATTTGACCCATAACCCATTTGACCCACAACCCATTTGACCCATGACCCAAACCTAACCAAACCAACCCATTTGCCACCTCTAGTTATGGCAGATGAGTGAACTAGCAGGAACAACATTACTACTTGCTTAGTTAGTTGCATGTCATTCGCTGTCAAGGTCTGATCGAAACCATTGTTACATTCATATACTCACTTAAATACTGTGACAAAGAAAATGAAGTACCATCCATATGAACACAAAATTCATACTTCCAAACTATATCGAATAGAGTAATATAGAACTGAAACAAAACAATGGGAGATTCAAACATATGTTTAAAAAACTTGAAGAAGTTTATATTTTATATTACCAAAGTAGAACTTCATTTTATATATTTATATGGCATGAAAAGATCCTTAATCTTAAACATTTTCATAAATTAATGCAAGTGTTTTATAAAGCTTTAAACATTTATACCATAGTGGAATGAGTTTATTAATCCAAAAAGTTCAAAACTTATTGATGTGACATGGAAAATTTAATTTAAAGAGGTTTATTATATTTTATCAGGGTGTGTTTGGTTACCATGTATGAGAATCAAACAATCACAATCAAACTCTCTGTAAGTGTTTGGTTAATTATTTAGGAATCAAATATTGTAATGATAGTGATAAACTCATAGGAGGGGAAGATAGTGACTTTTCTCAAACCATTCTCGTGGGACCTAATTCTTTTTCCTATTTATATCCAAATATGTTTTTGTAAATGTGATGGTGTGCTTACAAAATTTGTATAATATTCAAATATGATTTTAATATAAAAGTAGGTCTTACTTTTATTTGATAGTCATACCTTAAACTTCCTACCAAACAAAAGAAATGACATTGATATATTTGATTTCATACCATCCTCCTATTAAAATCATACCGATAGTGATTCCTAGTAAGAAACCAAACGCACCCTCATAGTATATGCCGTAAGTATTTTCCGTATGCACAATAAAGATTGTTAATCTTCAAGATATACTTTGATTATTGATAAGGAAGATGGGACTGAAGAGTGGAATGATTCAAAACTCCATACTAAAGATCGAATCAAAATTGGTCCGATCGTATTAGGTATAATGACGGGTTTTTGGTAAATACTGAACGAGATTGGACCGACCAGACCTATAACCGAAATGATCCAAAACTTCGAACCGAAATTATACGGTCTGATCCGGTCCGATCGACAGTGCAAAATACTCACCCTTACTTTACTTATCAATATGATCAAAATATTACCTACTACCGGCTAAAACGGCTAGTTTTGTCAATATGCCATTTCTTTTGTTCTGGGTTAATTTTTTTTCAGTTAATGACTTAATGTTATATCTTTAGTCCTTTATCCAGTACATATTTTCAACGTTATCCCTTTATTAATTAACTAAAATTTGTTTTTTAGTTACTCTAATCATTTTTAAAATTTTATACTAGTTTTATATAAAAAGATCGGTTATCTTCTGAATTCACTACAACGGGTGTTTTGGTGACAATAGAGTAAAGCAGTTAAATTAAGCATGTAAAAAGACATAAAATAACATGCATATATAAATAAAAAAACTCTTTTAAATTTAACTTCTTATATTAATAAAGGTATTCATGTAATTTATTAAAATTTATGCTCTTTCAATAATATGCTCATGTAAAAATGTTCATACAAAGAGCACATGAGAAGAGAGTATTTTTGTGATAACTGTTAAAAATTGTTACCAAGCAAACTTTTTTCTTAATTATGCTAAATGTTAATGCTAATTGTTAGAAACATTCTTAAAAAAGCTGTCACCATTGAATACAGTCTCCAAAACAATATGGAATGGAGTAAATATTTAACTTGAAATCACTACTAAATGCAGTACTGTTGGGGTTTACTTCGTTCCAACAGGGTGAAGATAATCAATAGCCTAACTACGTACCAATGAATGGTTACCGGATATCTCTTGGAGTCGTGTAATCACTTTCCAAAGAAAATTATTCGACCCTATGCCTGGGTTAACACGAATACCTCCTTTGGATAAAACCAAGAGTTAGTTCTTGTTTTAGGCACAAATCAAGAACTCTATGCGTTTCTGTGTTTCTTGTTTCTGTATTTCATCATGCAAAATATGATCACTATTTATAGTGATCCTATTCCTTTAAGGAATGTAACTCCTAGTCAAAGGTATTAAGAGCATTAATCGGCCTATTAAACTCATAATAACCTTCATAAAGCATAGTGGTTACATGACCAGAAATCTGGTCATCAAGTCAATATTCAACCCTCATTAACTGGTCAAAGAGGTTACAAAGACTTTGTGCATCACCAGGAGCAACGTCCTAACCAGGAGCAGCTTCCTGACCAGGAGCAACTTTCTGACCAGAAGCAACTTCCTGACCAGAAGCAACTTCCTGACCAGGAGCAGCTTCCTACTGATATCACAACCACTATATTGAGTCCAGGGAGGTAAGGGATTTAATGGGTGTACACTCCGTACCTCCAAACCCATTTACAAGTATTACCCGTTCCCACAATTACACTAAATTTCCAACAATCCTCCCCAATTTAGTACAATTCCTTTTTGCATGAAAATCAACTTTAACAGAACCAGTGCATAAATGAAAATGTCCTGAGGATTGAATTTCCATCTTAGTACATCACTCCAAATATTTGAGAATCAGGGTGTTCTAAGAATTGAACCCTTCAACTACTTTGAACACCTGAAGATAACATACACCCAAGTTTTCAAACACTTAAAACGCTCCTGACACCATACAAGCCATGTGTCCATATCCAATTCATAAATGTTGTAAGAGCCAAAGTCCATGCTCCTTGAGGCGGCGAAACCTCAACATTTACATAGGTGGTTCCTCTTTAGTTCATGCTCCTGCTTAAGCACTTTTTCAAAGAAATTAACCATTAAGAAGTTTATAACTTCATCCTCCTTTCAGCAGGTACAAGCACATCCTTGGGATGATATGTAAAACATGTGCTTCAGTCCCCTGAATGTTCAGCTTTCCACATTGAACTCAGCTCCCAAGTTTCCTCAGGAGGGAGTTAGGTGTCCTAGCATTCAGTGACTAGAGTGGACTTTTAAACCCATCCCTTTACCAGACTTTATAACCAAGTCTCTAGCCAATCCCTTCGTCAAGTGATCAACTAAGTTTTGTTGAGACCTCACAAACTCTATTGAAATTACCCCATTCGTGATCAACTCACGAATCATGCTATGTCTAACACCTAGGTGTCTAGACTTGCCATTGTACATCTGGCTATATGCCTTAGCCAATGTAGCTGCACTATCACAACGGATAGAAATGGGTGCCATAGGTTTGACCCACAATGGAATCTCAAGAAGCAAGTTTCTCAACCATTCAGCCTCTTTACCAGCAGCTGCTAGAGCCACAAATTCAGATTCCATTGTGGAACCAGTAATGCAAGTTTGCTTCTTGGATGCCCAAGAAATTGCACCACCACCAAGAAGGAATACCCAGCCACTTGTGGATGAATTATCCTCAGTATTGCTGATCCAACTTGCATCAGTGTAACCTTCCAACACTGAAGGATATCCAGTATAAGACAAACAATAATCCATTGTTCCTTTCAAATACTTCAGTACCCTCTGAATTGCTTGCCAATGCTGAGTACCAGGATTACTAGTATACCTACTCAGTTTACCCATAGCAAATGCAATGTCAGGCCTAGTACTAGTCATGGCATACATCAAGCAACCAATAACCCTAGAATACTCAAGCTGGGAGACAGCCTGACCATTGTTAGGCATTAGTTTCTCACTTGTATCCATAGGTGTACTTACTGGAGTACAATCAAAGTGATTGAATTTCTTTAGCACCTTCTCAATGTAATGAGACTGAGAAATTACAATACCATCACTTTCATGTTTAATCCTTATGCCAAGGATAACATCAGCCTCCCCCATGTCTTTCATGGAGAACTTTGATGACAAAAAATCCTTTGTCTGATCAACCTTAGCTTGGTCAGTACCAAAGATTAACATGTCATCAACATATAGGCAAATGATGACTCCTTTACCAGATTCATCAAATTTGCTATATACACATTTGTCAGCTTGGTTAAGTGAATAACCATTAGACAAAACCACTTCATCAAATTTCTGGTGCCATTGCTTAGGTGCCTGCTTTAGTCCATATAAGGACTTAATCAGTTTACGCACCTTACCTTCATGACCAGGCATGATGAAGCCCTGAGGTTGGTTCATATAAACCTCCTCATCCAAGTCACCATTCAAGAATGTTGTCTTCACATCCATCTGATGAATAATCAGATTGTGAATACTTGCTAGAGCAATCAGCATTCTTATGGTACTGATACGTGCTACTGGAGCATAAGTATCAAAATAGTCTATCCCTGACTTTTGTTTAAAGCCCTGAATGACTAACCTTGCCTTGAACTTTTCAACAGTTCCATCTACCTTCATTTTCCTTTTGAAAATCTATTTGTTACCAAGTGGATGGCAACCAGGAGGTAGATCAACCAACACCCAAGTGTTGTTGCCCATGATGGAGTCCATCTCATCATTTATTGCTTCTTTCCAGAAAGCAACATTCTGGGACTTCATTGCTTCATCAAATGTTTTGGGATCATCCTCAACATTAAAGCAATAGGAGTATTGATCAGAGACCTCATCCCTTGTTCCTTCAACTAAGTATAGTTGAAACTCAGGCCCAAAATTCTTTGGAGTCCTATGCCTTGTGCCTTTTCTAAGCTGAGGCTCAGGTTGCTGAACCACAACCTCATCAGTGACCCTTTCAGGTTCCACTAAAACACCAGTGTCCTCAGCTCCTATAGGAGTCCTAAGGCTTGGTCTAGGGACTGATGAGAACCTAGTCTCATCAAAGTTAGCATCCCTTGATTCAATGATTGAGTTTATTGAAACTGAATCATTAGGTTCAATAACATAGAACCTATAAGCCTTGGAATGCTCAGCATATCCAACAAAGATGCATTCAATGCCTCTTTCACCCAAGGTTTTCACCTTTGGATCAGGGAGTCTTACAACAGCCCTACAACCCCAAACTTTGAGATAGTTCAAGTTTGGTTTCCTTTTAGTCCAGAGTTCATAAGGGGTAATTCTGTTCCTTTTGTTGGGAACCCTATTTAATAAATAGCAAGCTGTTAACATAGCTTCTCCCCAAAACCCTTGACTCAGTCCTGAGTAGGACAACATGGAGTTAACCATCTCTTTTAGTACTCTATTTTTTCTTTCTGATATACCATTTTGTTGTGGAGTATAGGGGGCAGTTGTTTCATGGATTATTCCAACAGACTGAAAATACTGAGTATTCATGTACTCACCTCCCCTATCAGTCCTAAATCTTTTGATTTGGACTCCTTGTTGTAATTCAACTTCAGTTTTAAATACTTTAAATTTATCTAATGCTTCATCCTTAGTATGTAACAAATAGACATAACAAAACCTTGAAGCATCATCAATAAATGTTACCAAGTATTTCTTATTCCCTAATGAGGGAGTAGCATGCAAATCACATAGGTCACTATGGATTAGCTCCAAAACTATAGTTACACGTTTTACATCCTGAAATGGTTTCTTAGTAATTTTATTCAGCATACAAGTCTGACACTTATCAGTGTCCATGTCAAAAGCTGGAATTAACCCATCCTTAGACATATCTTGCATCCTCTTATAGTGGACATGGCCTAGTCTAGCATGCCATAGTGATGAATCATTCAGTTTAGTGGTAGTCATCAGGACAGAATCAACATTTATACTAGAATCAATATTAAGCCTGAACATTTGATTACTCAAATAGCCAAAACCAATAAACACACCATGTTTTGATAAAACAAATTTATTAGATTCAATCACTTGTTTATAACCACAATTATTCAAAACACTACTAGAAACCAAGTTCTTCCTAATATTAGGAACATGCAAAACATTAAACAAAGAAACAATCTTTCCAGAACTAAATTTAAGATCTACACAACCACGTCCATGCACTAGGGCTGTTGACTCATTTCCCATGTGAAGAATAGATCCATCATTCATTGACTCATAAGTCTTGAACCAGCATCTATCTTTACACACATGTACTGTTGCTCCAGAGTCAACCCACCACGCAACATCATCATCCTGCACAAAATAAGCTTCAGATACATATGTAACAGAATAAATCTGGGGAGATTCATTAAACATATTCTGACCTTTTGTGCCTGATCCATTAGCTTGGTTGCCAATGCTAACACCTTTGCAATCCCTTTTGAAGTGTCCAGGTTTCCCACACTTCCAACAAGCCACTGATGACTTCTTGTTAGGATTAACTTTGGTGTTATCATGATGCTTACGTTTGCCCTTGTTGTCATTGTACCTGGTGGAGTTGTTATGCTCCACCATATTGACAACAGATGAACCAGCAACATTGTTGCTCTTTGGCTTATCACTTTCATGCACCCTGAGGGATTCCTCAATGCGCAAATGACTGCCCAACTCAACAAGAGTTAACTCCTCCTTCTTATGTTTCAAGGTGTGCTTGAAATCTTTCCAAGAAGGAGGTAGTTTGTCAATGACACACGAGACCTGAATGGTCTCATCCATGTTCATTTTATGTTGTGTAAATCTGCCAAGTATTCCAAGAAGTTCATTGTATTGTTCCATGACTGGTCTTGAATCAGTCATTTTTTAATTGGTGAAATCACTTACAAGGAACTTCTTACTTGATGCATCCTCAGCCATATATTTGGCTTCCAAGGAATCCCATAGTTCTTTAGCAGATTCAACATTTTGGTAAATATCAAACAAAGAATCAGACATACCATTGAGAATTATGCCGCGACATACATAATCATCATTCTCCCATTTGCTCCTTTTCCGCATCTCCTCCAAAGTAGCATCATCACCACCATCAGGAATAGGAGTGGTCAGCACGTACACCACGTTCATGGTAGAGAGAAGAAAGTGCATCTTCTTCTGCCATCTCCTGAAATCAACCCCTTCAAACTTGTCCAGTTTGGAGAAGTTAGCCACCATATGCTTCATTGCCGCCGCCATTGATTATCACAAATAATCTTCTTTGAATGTTGGGGTTTACTTCGTTCCAACAGGGTAAAGATAATCAATAGCCTAACTACGTACCAATGAATGGTTACCGGATATCTCTTGGAGTCGTGTAATCACTTTCCAAAGAAGATTATTCGACCCTATGCCTGGGTTAACACGAATACCTCCTTGGGATAAAACCAAGAGTTAGTTCTTGTTTTAGGCACAAATCAAGAACTCTATGCGTTTCTGTGTTTCTTGTTTCTGTATTTCATAATGCAAAATATGATCACTATTTATAGTGATCCTATTCCTTTAAGGAATGTAACTCCTAGTCAAAGGTATTAAGAGCATTAATCGGCCTATTAAACTCATAATAACCTTCATAAAGCATAGTGGTTACATGACCAGAAATCTGGTCATCAAGTCAATATTCAACCCTCATTAACTGGTCAAAGAGGTTACAAAGACTTTGTGCATCACCAGGAGCAACGTCCTAACCAGGAGCAGCTTCCTGACCAGGAGCAGCTTCCTGACCAGGAGCAACTTTCTGACCAGAAGCAACTTCCTGACCAGAAGCAACTTCCTGACCAGGAGCAGCTTCCTACTGATATCACAACCACTATATTGAGTCCAGAGAGGTAAGGGACTTAATGGGTGTACACTCCGTACCTCCAAACCCATTTACAAGTATTACCCGTTCCCACAATTGCACTAAATTTCCAACAAGTACCATAGTATATGCCTTAAGTGTTTTCAAGTACAGTGATCTTAGGTGGTTTCCCGTCTAATAATACAACGCTAAACGACTCACCTTTTTCGACAGCAAACTTCCACTCATTCATAGTTATATTGAACCAGTCAGTCCTTCTTTGCCTTTGAAGTTGATTTAACTTCTATATATTCCTTGTTATTATTCTCATCTTCAATAATAATATCATACGATAGTCCGGATTCGCTAAACTCATTCACCCATGTCACCGTTTTCTCACCGCCATTTGCACAAAAGAACTTAAAATCTCCTCTTCTCCTGTTCTCCGAGTAATGAGGTGTTGTGGGGTAACTGCACTTGCATCCTTTCCATTTGTATCGACTCCAGAATCTAATTTGTCTTTTGCAGCTTCGATTTTTTCCAAGATCACTGAAGGTGTCTGTAACACCCCCAAATATTTACAACTCAATACAGCGGAAGACTCGTTGGTGTTACGGGATAGCACATTACTCACATCATAGACAACGCTTAAAAATCGCGTCGTTTAATAATAAAGCTTTTCCATTCATAAATATCAATTTTTACATAGGTCCCAAGTCAATTTATTTCATACAAGTTTTACAAAGCATATGAATGGAAATTATTATTTAAGTGCGGGCCATGAATTCTTGTTGTCTTCCCGAGAATTACCTTCAAGTACCTGAGATAAAACATGTTAAAAGAAAAGGTTAGCGAAAACGCCGAGTCAATTCATAGAGATTATTAAAACCATCAATATATCATCGGTATAAAATTATTACCGAAAATCATTTTGTACAAATCTTTGTTATAGGCCATAAAATAGCCAAAGTCATTTTATACAAATCCTTATAAAAAATTATAATATAGGCTTTTGCCTTCAAAATCATTATACGAACCATTGTCGTTAAAAACATCATACAATACGTTTTATAACGTTGTATATGTTAAATAAAAACCGTTATATGAATATGGTTATATAAAACGAAAACACGAACATAATATCAATAATAAGACCTTGATTGCTAGTCAGGCAATATATCGTAATTCAATGCATAAAGCAGTATTTCGTTAATTGGATTATTATAAGTCGCATGACATTGTTACCTTACTACAACAAACAACGGGTAGCTAGCCCGAAACTCAATTTGCACATCTTAATTAGCGTGTCGTCACAATAATCACGCTTGTGTAAATCTTCTCATACATAAATTCGCTTACCAATCAATGTGGCACGACGGGGATCAACCGTCAAGGCGCGAACTGGGGTGATCTTCCCCAAATAGTACTATTTTATGCATAAGCGTCTACCAAATCCCAGTAGTTCACAATTCATGCTAATGGGACTTTTAGTGACATAACCTAGCTTTAATAATCCATTTCATTTCATCTATCGGGTCATATAATCATTCATCAGGTCATACAATTATTCGGGTCCATATCAATAAACAAACAATTGGGACAAATGGTGTCCTATTTTATAAAAACTAACATGTTATCTCCCTCGCGGGTTTATAAAACATTTCATTAAAACATTTAAAAGAGTGCGAGGCTATGAACTCACGTTGATGTGGGAAAGCAGGTTATCGGCAATTCGGATGTACGGTACGTGCTTCAATCACGGAAACCTAGACAAATAATACTCGTCTTAGACTTTTGTCCAATGAATTTATCAAAATAATAATTATATATACATATGATGATTTTATATATATGATGATGATCAAGTGGGTTTATACATCTTTACTCATTCATTATAGTGTTTATGTGTTGGTAATTTTCAAGACTAGTTACACTAGTTCAACTTGATTACATTTTGAAGCCCAATGGGCCTATTACAAGCCCAATACTATTCATTAGCCAAATTATACTTTTATTATCAGTATTATACTTTACATGTTGCGCCCAAGTGGGTTAAGCCCAATGAGTAAGTTTATAAGTGTTTAGCCTATTTAGTTGTATTATTAGTCCAATAACGCTAACTTAGCCCGTTAATGTCCGTATGTTATATAGTTCGGGTTTTATCGGTTTTTACTTGTATTAAGTACTTATATATCAGTATATTTCTTTTAAAAAGTTCACATTAGACGGGTCCGACCGTCTAAGTTTTTATTGACGAAAAACGTTAATTTTACGGTACTAGCCGAAAGACGTAAAAATCATGTTTATAATTTTTATAACTTATAAAACTTACCAAACTACCATTTTTATATAATGTCCATTTATTTATCCTTTTAAATATTTATATAAATGAAATATATAAGTTAGTGGGTTTTAATTTCACATTTTATACTATATTATTTTGAGTGCTTATATAATACTATTAAATTTTAATTTCACAAAATTTGATTTTTAGTTTCAATTTCGTCATTTTTATCATATCTTGAGTTCTATAAGGAGATAGAAGCTCATTTTTGGATGGCATAAACTTCATATTATGTGCTACAAATACGTTAGTTATAGCTACTGCTCAATCCATGTCTAAGAATCCTTAACAGTCCCTACAAAACAGACTATTCAGATTGGTATACTAATTTTGTTTTTGATCATATCTCACTCATTTTTATGATTCCATTGCATAGCCAACTCTCACGTGTGTATGACATCTTATACTTACTGTAAATTGATTCTACCATGCTATTTTATCAGTTTATCATTTGGTTACTTACTGTTTTTATACAGCCATCATATTTAGCAAGATTTTAACCTTGTTACCTATGGTTTTCCATCTTTTTAACCATATTTATCAACACCAAATCCCCACACAATATTTTTATAATCATATATACATCATATACATATACAATAGGAAAGAAAATACAAGATTACATAATCAAAATAACAAGAGGATAGGAAGAACAATCTTTATACCACCAAGATTAAGTAGTTTATGATCAAGGCTTGAATTTTTGATGGCAAAACTTGTGATAGATAAACACCAACTTTGAAGACCACCAATATTTGTAGAGTTCTTGTAGAAATCAGCCCTTGGACATCACAAAATCACCTCCTTGGATGTCAGAATCACCTCCAATCTTCAAGGCTTCAAGGGAGCATCATCATGTGTATGAGTAACACATGATGTATGGCTAAAATAGATCAAATGAGGGTTGTTGTTGATGATTGTTGGACGAAATGAGGGAGAGAGGGAGGATAGTATGAGTGGTTTTGCATGTGTAAATGAATAAATGGTTTGTGTTAGATGGTTGTGTTGGTTTGATAGCTTACTTGTTAAGCTTAGGCTAACAAGTGTAGCTTGTAAGCTACAAACTTGACACCTCATGGTGTTGTGTCATGGTTTTGGCCATCCCATGTTAGTGGGGTGGGGCAAAACTTGTTTTGTCTCATCCCACTAATTTACGGGTATTTCTTGATTCTAGTTTCCTCGATTTGCGTGCCCTCGGGTCGTTTTATGAAAAACGTTTTTATAAATTATGAATCAACAGCACAAAACGAATCTAATAAAAATTGTCTCATCAAAAACGGATTTCGAAAACGTAAATACGTAATCCTAAGGTTTCCGGTTTAGTCGTAAAGGACGTTAAATTATAATCGTAAGTCCTAATCTCTTCTCGTAAATTTGTGAGTTTATGAACCAACACAAATTTAAAACTCCAAAATAATATTCACGGATAAATTTATTTCCTGAAATGTCAGACTGTCACCAAAGATGGTGTATGTAAACGTAAGCACGTAACGTAGAATCCTCCGGTTTAGACGTAGTCGTTGCTACTTCAAGACGTAAATCCAAATTGCTTCCCAAAAATAAGTGAGTTCATAATATAACATCAAAATAATGTTTTTAAATAACACTTGAGAATAAAAATATCAACCATAAATTGACGGATTGTCACAGCATTTACTCCTAAATAGGATCTTTGTCCTCAAAGATCATTTTATATTATTAATCGCTTCTTATAGAGTTAAAGCCATGTGGGTATTTCCTCCACATTCGGTCTTTTCTCACAAGTGTAATTCATTACAATACGCGAGTTTCATCAAACTTAACTACGGGAGTACGATCAGGCTTAATGTTGACTTACTTTCTCTATCCATGATGTTCACGGGTTTTTGATGAATGCAACTTTTCGCCGATCCAAACTTCATTAAGGAATAATCAGATTTTCACTTGATAGACATTTTATCAAGTTCGATATACGAAACATAATTCACGCAACACTTGAAGTCCTAGGGTAGATCCAGCTTATATGCCTTTATACCAACTTTTTACATCATCTCTATGGTCCCATACCACGGGGACTTATATCCCATGATCTTTCAGATCATCAATTCATTTTTCCATGGTTAATATTTTTGGCATAACTTCGCTACCCATCTGGCACTTCAGGATCTACATTTCATATTCACATAACCTCTTGCCTACTACCGACAATCAATAATCAGATCCTAATTTCAACAACCATTTCAGGTCTCGCGGGTCGGGTACTTTGTAAGGTTAGGTTTGTCATCATAGGCAACCTTAAACCTAAAATACATGTCCAACTCACAATGGGTGTATGTCGGATGTCTTCATCCAAACTCCTTCTTACAGATGCTCTTATATTTAGATCCTAACAAGATTCGATCTCGATCCTAATACGATAATTATCAATGATAATTTTTCCTAAGGAAAACGATTATTTGGTTTATTACCAAAGGTCAATCATTCAAGCATAAAACAGCACTTATAGTATTTTGTATCGTTACTTTACCTCGTCCCTTCGATTGGGGTGGTACACAGCACTCTCATCAAGATTCGTTCTCAATGACTTCTGAGCAAATCTCTAGAAATTCGATGCAAAGCGAGGATCTTGATAGAGATGATCGATACAGGCACACCATGTTTACACAACTCCTTTAAATACAAAAGAGTCATTTTCTTCATCAAGAATCTATCATTAACAGGAATGATATTAGCAGATTTGGTCAGTGTGTCGACGATGACCCAAATCGAATCAAATTCAGATGATGACCTTTGCAATAGCTAGACGTTTACTAATGTATGAGGCGGTGTCTGCCTTAATAATTTGCCATCAGTACAACTTCTTCTGATAATGATACATTAAATCAGAAATGACAGGAATAGAATACTTATACTTACAAGATTCCAACATAACTATATCTCAAAATCTCCATTTTTAGGCAACCTCAAGTGGCCTGTTATACATTCAATGCCATCGGCTTCTCAATTTTGATGGTTCACATTAGCTGCGGACCCCTTTTATTATATATATTATCCTTCTTACAGGCATCAATTATTTCTAAATTGTTCGGGCAAATTACTTTGCACCGTCATTATTAAGGAACACAATCCTAATTGGTTCTTTATCTTTTCTACATAATGTGTCAGTAATTATATTCATCTTCCGCGATGAAATAAATATCATGACCGTATTTATTCAGAAATTATTCCTTCATATTTTCTAAGTCTTAGTTCTATCTCAACTATTATTTTTATCAATTTTGCTTGATCCGACGTTTTAAAGCGTCGATAATTATTACACGTAAATTAACAATAAATATTAATTTTTTTATGAAACGTAAACGTTAAAAGTTTAAATTTCTTAGTTAGACCAATTATAATAAAATGTTCAAAACAAATTTGAATTTAATTAACACGATTTTTTTTTGTTGATTTATCGAAAATAATTAATAAGATTCGTAAATGTTTGAAAAAAATATTTGGTTACACTTTGGTCAAAATTTTCTTAATTGAAAAGCAAACATTGTCGTTTTAAGTCTTGGGTTAAACGGTTTCCTCATGTCCTCTTAGGTTGTCTTGAGATATACACAAATATTTACCCCTAAACAGGAGTTTAGTTAAATGTTTTAGTTATAAGGAATGATTCCTTAAAAATCCTTTGTTAAAATATTTGTCAAAACATATTTGCACTTTCTTTTTGGTAAAACCCAAAGTCTTAAAAGGGCTCTAAATTTTTGAAGAATCAATATAGATTCCATTATCTTATTAATCACACGGTCAAATAATGTAAAGGATTAAGTCTTTAATCACATGTTAAATGCTCAAGGTATAGGTTTTCACTTCTCGGCCAATTCAGGGCAGTTTATAAATGATTATTAACTCCTTATTATTCTTATAAACAAACAGATGTTCCTTAATGATCACAAGCATGAATTTATCAATTTACCTCCTCCACACGTGATTCTCCCAATTTATGAATGCTACATGTGTATTAGTCAATCCAAACGTCATCACGTGAAACTTATAATGTTTATTACAAGTTCTAGATGTAGTGATTGGAATAGATAATCTTTTTCGCGGACGCGAAGTTGATGATAACCATGCCGTGGATCAAAATTTTTTAAAACATACGCTAGAACCTTGTAATTGATCGAACAATCTATCATCTTTGGTAGTGGATATAGATTTTAATCGCCGATTTACTTAGTTCACGGTAATCAATTAACATAAGGAATGATAACACCATAGATCTTCATGATGACGAGATTGGTAGAATAAAAGCTTTCTCCAACAACTCTCTCAGTTGTACGGTAATTCTTTCAATTTAGATGGTGCTGACGTACAGTGAACAAGCCACAGGTGCAGCACCGGGAATATAATCAATTCCAATTTCAACTTGCCTTAATGGCGAAAGTATAGGTAATTCACCAACAAATACCTCTTATAGTTTCAGATAACATAAACGTCTTTTAATAAATTTTCTTTAAGTTCTTTTTAGATTGTAATATCTATGACTAATTCACAACCATTTACGGTATAATTTCAAGTCTAAATGCGGGATATGGTCATCCATCAAGAATTATTTAGATCACTTTTGATAATCAACATCTTATCATTTAGATAAATTCTACTCGAGTTACCATCAATTAAGACAATGTCGTCATGTCATAATCAATCAATCTATTCTACTGGCACTATCAACTTTCCAGTTTTATTACCGTTGATAAGATGCGAACTTCTCAAAAGACTAATAATAACTCATAATCCTTCACAAATTCAAGGATATATGGAGACACAACTACCATTAAAAGAGTAAGGTGAACGCATAATCTACGCGAGAGAATTTCAAATCAGATACAGACGAAAACATTTAATGAATATGAATATATCCCATGTTTTCATGAATTGAGCACGCATTCGAAAGCTCCTCGGATCGTTACCCAGGTCATTCAAATGAAATCAAATCAAAAGAAATGATAGGAACGTCGATACATCCAGTCGGGTGTCAACACTCGGTAATCAGATACTTTTCCAAAGAATCTCGCCACGGGAGAATTGGACATGAAGGGAATATCAATTTGTCAAATAAGACAATTTCCACAGATGAGTAAATTCGACTCAGAAGAATAAATAGTACGGGCACATATGTAGGTGTCCCTAATAATATGTCCTTATTATTGCACTTCTTGCAGATCTCATAAAATTTAATCTTTCACAACTTCAAAGTAAATGTAGTGTTTATTAATCAATTTATGGTGACTACTAATCAGCCTTGCATGGTCTCTTCCAAATTGTATGTAGGCGCGCAACTATATACAATTTCAAGATTAACGATGCAATACTCAGTTCGTCAAAATTTTTTCATCATGTTTATAATAAAATCATTTTCATGCTTAATCCTTAAATAAGAATCAAAAATAAATTTACAAAGATTTTCTTTGTTATGAAAACAAATAAGTTTTCCCAAGGTATTTCATAATAAACTTTATTTCAATAATGATTATTTATAAGTCTCACTTTAAATAATCCATATAGTGATGAAAATTCAATTTTTTCAAAGGATACTGTTTTATCTTATAAAAACAATTAGTGATCTGCAAAGGAGTGATGAAAAGTTGTTCACCAAGAACTAACTACAATGTAATAGGAAATGAGCTTAGCCAAATAATCATGAGGTTTATGACCTCGATGGCACTCAAGAAATACAAAGAGAATAATCTACAACGCAACTCAAACCGAGATGAGTACTTGTTCGATGGTTGCATCACTAATGCGAGCATTAGGATGAAGCAATAAAAGATAGATAACATTGATACATGTAGGATTTAGCAATCAAAGGTAGTCTTTTTCATTAATCACAAACAAGTCAAAATTGTACCGTAACACATTACGTGTCACTATGTCATACAATTCTCAGAACTCATCCTACCAACTGATGTCTCAGTTAAGTTAGGGATTTTTAAAAGATACCACAATGAATACTAATCTACAAGAGTCATGGGGGTTCCACCTGTCCCGGAAGATCCATCGGTCCCTATTCAGAAGAAGATTTCTTCAATTTATTTCCTGGACACTGGGCATCCTCATTATTGGACAATGGCCTAGGAACAACCCTTAACACGAACCAACAATCATTTAAAACCTTATAATTCAATCACAGGACTTAATGACTTCCTCTTAATAATCTCATATTCCATACGGGTTAAATTTTACTTTATTCAAGTTTCAACCAAATTATACTCAATGTGATATTCTACCTCATTCTCCAATACTTACAACCTTATTCTTAGGCCTTGTAAAGGCAATAAAATCTCAATATGAACAACACTTAATTTCCAATCCTATAGCTCTTACAACAATAGTTATCAAATGAGTCACTAGTATGAAATGACTCATACATTCAATTAGACTTCTCGGAAAGGTACTAGTGGCATGAGGCTTTTGGGTAAAGGCTCCAATGACAGCCTCAAGTGCAACATTCACCCTTTCGATTTCAATTTAAGAATTCGATGACAATGAATCAGATAACATCTTTATAGGTGGTAACGTTTTGTCAAGCTCCACTCTATAAGGAAAGATCGTCATGACATCGATATCATATTTAATCTCGCCAATTCTTCTTTAAGATCGTAATCAACTACTATCAACATTTCTACGAATATCAACCATTTTGTTGAGATCATAAATATCCACAACTTGGTTTAGATCTGGAGTAGCTAGAATTCCTACGAGAATAGCTTCGATTAATTTACTAGGGGATTTAGGGTACCTTGTGACAATCTACGTCGTATAAATACCTCGTATGAATATCAAAATAATCATCAAACAATCATGTAATAAAATTACATCATATATATATATAATCCAAGTTATATATATATATATATTAAAATAACACTTCTCAGTCTGGCCTTGTCGGTAACTCGGGAATTCTTCGGCACCGTTATAGTCAAAAGATTCTTAGACATTTTGAGAAAAATGTTTATAGTTAAAAGATTTTGAAAAGTTTTATTCAAAACCTTGGTTTTAAAAATCTTTCGTTCTCTATAACGAGAGCTCTGATACCAAACTGTAACACCCCCAAATATTTACAACTCAATACAGCGGAAGACTCGTTGGTGTTACGGGTTAGCACATTACTCACATCATAGACAACGCTTAAAAATCGCGTCGTTTAATAATAAAGCTTTTCCATTCATAAATATCAATTTTTACATAGGTCCCAAGTCAATGTATTTCATACAAGTTTTACAAAGCATTTGAATGGAAATTATTATTTAAGTGCGGGCCATGAATTCTTGTTGTCTTCCCGAGAATTACCTTCAAGTACCTGAGATAAAACATGTTAAAAGAAAAGGTCAGCGAAAACGCCGAGTCAATTCATAGAGATTATTAAAACCATCAATATATCATCGGTATAAAATTACTACCGAAAATCATTTTGTACAAATCTTTGTTATAGGCCATAAAATAGCCAAAGTCATTTTATACAAATCCTTATCAAAAATTATAATATAGGTTGTTGCCTTCAAAATCATTATACGAACCATTGTCGTTAAAAACATCATACAATACGTTTTATAACGTTGTACAGATTAAATAAAAACCGTTATATGAATATGGTTATATAAAACCAAAACACGAACATAATATCAATAATAAGACCTTGTATTGCTAGTCAGGCAATATATCGTAATTCAATGCATAAAGCAGTATTTCGTTAATTGGATTATTATAAGCCGCATGACATTGTTACCTTACTACAACAAACAACGGGTAGCTAGCCCGAAACTCAATTTTCCCATCTAAATTAGCGTGTCGTCACAATAATCACGCTTGTGTAAATCTTCTCATACATAAATTCGCTTACCAATCCATGTGGCACGACGGGGATCAACCGTCAAGGCGCTAACTGGGGTGATCGTCCCCAAATAGTACTATTATATGCATAAGCGTCTACCAAATCCCGGTAGTTCACAATTCATGCTAATGGGACTTTTAGTGACATAACCTAACTTTAATAATCCATTTCATTTCATCTATCGGGTCATATAATCATTCATCGGGTCATACAATTATTCGGGTCCAAATCAATAAACAAACAATCGGGACAAATGGTGTCCTATTTTATAAAAACTAACATGTTATCTCCCTCGCGGGTTTATAAAACATTTCATTAAAACATTTAAAAGAGTGCGAGGCTATGAACTCACGTTGATGTGGGAAAGCGGGTTATCGGCAATTCGGATGTACGGTACGTGCTTCAATCACGGAAACCTAGACAAATAATACTCGTCTTAGACTTTTGTCCAATGACTTTATCAAAATAATAATTATATATATATATGATGATTTTATATATATGATGATGATCAAGTGGGTTTATACATCTTTACTCATTCATTATAGTGTTTATGTGTTGGTAATTTTCAAGACTAGTTATGCTAGTTCAACTTGATTACATTTTGAAGCCCAATGGGCCTATTACAAGCCCAATACTATTCATTAGCCCAATTATACTTTTATTATCAGTATTATACTTTACATGTTGGGCCCAAGTGGGTTAAGCCCAATGAGTAAGTTTATAAGTGTTTAGCCTATTTAGTTGTATTATTAGTCCAATAACGCTAACTTAGCCCGTTAATGTCCGTATGTTATATAGTTCGGGTTTTATCGGTTTTTACTTGTATTAAGTACTTATATATCAGTATATTTCTTTTAAAAAGTTTACATTAGACGGGTCCGACCGTCTAAGTTTTTATTGACGAAAAACGTTAATTTTACGGTACTAGCCGAAAGACGTAAAAATCATGTTTATAGTTTTTATAACTTATAAAACTTACCATAATGTCCATTTATTGATCATTTTACATATTTATATAAATGAAATATATAAGTTAGTGGGTTTTAATTTCACATTTTATACTATATTATTTTGAGTGCTTATATAATACTATTAAACTTTAATTTCACAAAATCTGATTTTTAGTTTCACTTTCACCATTTTTATCATATCTTGAGTTCTATAAGGAGATAGAAGCTCATTTTTGGATGGCATAAACTTCATATTATGTGCTACAAATAAGTTAGTTATAGATACTGCTCAATCCATGTCTAAGTATCCTTAACAGTCCCTACAAAACAGACTATTCAGATTGGTATACTAATTTTGTTTTGATCATATCTCACTCATTTTTATGATTCCATTGCATAGCCAACTCTCACGTGTGTATGACATCTTATACTTACTGTAAATTGATTCCACCATGCCATTTTATCAGTTTATCAATTGGTTACTTACTGTTTTTATACAGCCATCATATTTAGCAAGATTTTAACCTTGTTACCTATGGTTTTCCATCTTTTTAACCATATTTATCAACACCAAATCCCCACACAATATTTTTATCATCATATATACATCATATACATATACAATAGGAAAGAAAATACAAGATTACATAATCAAAATAACAAGAGGATAGGAAGAACAATCTTTATACCACCAAGATTAAGTAGTTTATGATCAAGGCTTAAATTTTTGATGGCAAAACTTGTGATAGATCAACACCAACTTTGAAGACCACCAATATTTGTAGAGTTCTTGTAGAAATCAGCCCTTGGACATCACCAAATCACCTCCTTGGATGTTAGAATCACCTCCAATCTTCAAGGCTTCAAGGGAGCATCATCATGTGTATGAGTAACACATGATGTTATGGCTAAAATAGATCAAATGAGGGTTGTTGTTGATGATTGTTGGACGAAATGAGGGAGAGAGGGAGGATAGTATGAGTGGTTTTACATGTGTAAATGAATAAATGGTTTGTGTTAGATGGTTTTGTTTGTTTGATAGCTTACTTGTTAAGCTTAGGCTAACAAGTGTAGCTTGTAAGCTACAAACTTGACACCTCATGGTGTTGTGTCATGGTTTTGGCCATCCCATGTTAGTGGGGTGGGGCAAAACTTGTTTTGTCTCATCCCACTAATTTACGGGTATTCCTCGATTCTAGTTTCCTCGATTTGTGTGCCCTCGGGTCGTTTTACGAAAAACGTTTTTATAAATTATGAATCAACGGCACAAAACGAATCTAATAAAAATTGTCTCATCAAAAACGGAGTTCGAAAACGTAAATACGTAATCCTAAGGTTTCCGGTTTAGTTGTAAAGGACGTTAAATTATAATCGTAAGTCCTAATCTCTTCTCGTAAATTTGTGACTTTATGAACCAACACAAATTTAAAACTCCAAAATAATATTCACGGATAAATTTATTTCCTAAAATGTCAGACTGTCACCAAAGACGGTGTATGTAAACGTAAGCACGTAACGTAGAATCCTCCTGTTTAGACGTAGTCGTTGCTACTTCAAGACGTAAATCCAAATTGCTTCCCAAAAATAAGTGAGTTCATAATATAACATTAAAATAATGTTTTTAAATAACACTTGAGAATAAAATATCAACCATAAATTGACGGATTGTCACAATGTCGTTAATGCAGGTTTTTCTTCAGTGATCCGGTCAGCATCAATCTTGATTAGTCTTTTTGTAGCATCCCGTCTCGTTTTAGCAGTGTCTCTCCCAAATGAGTTGGGTTTTCCATAACCTGATTGATCTTTGAAGCCAACTTCTTTATACTAATTCCAGACTGCGAATGGTCTTTTAAAGCTTCCTCTTGTTCCAACATTACTGAAGGCGTCGTTGAGAATGGATTTTCTTGAATGATTTGTTTACTGGTACTCTCAGCACAATTATCATATCGTAGTCCATCATTGAAGGCCATAGTTTCTCCATCAGAAGTATCCATATATATCCCAGACGGTTGTACATCTTTTTTAGCTGCAGCATCTTCCAACTTCAACGTGCCCATCATTGAGGCTAGCTCTTCTTCCTTGTTCAGGTCACCGTTGCTCTCAATAGATTCTTCACTAATGTGTCTCGTTTGATCAGCATGTCTCTGATGCATACTCAAACTTGGGTGCGGTTTTCCAATGGGCAGGTGGCTAGTTTGAATCATCTTCCGGAGATGGCATGGACACCAACGACCACTATGATTCTTCATATGGGAGCTTTTGTATGTTTTGGCTATTTGCAACGAATAATTCCATCTGATCGTTTTACCAGTTTCGGTCATTGTTGTAATCAATTGAAGGAAATTTGCTAAATAGGATTCGGGAATTCCAGCAAGTAGAATATGAGAAAGTTTCTTAAAGAGCGAGTAAGAATCAGACTCCTGGGTTGCATACAAGAGGTTGTCTTGTAGATGACAGCTGCACTCGCTTCGTATAGTAGACTGAATACCAAACTTCTTAATGACATTTTTGTAGAACAAATTCTCAACCACAACAATCTTCAGAGAGTTTATGTTGTTGAATTCAGACAGCTTAAGTCGGGAATATTCATTTGGATGGTTGCTGTAAATGTAACGCTGAGTAAATAGGAGAGCCCAGTCTACCAGTGAAGTTTTAAAACTACCATCTATCAGGCCATCGGGTACAGTTGTGGAACAACTCGTAAGGAAAGTGAAGTTGATCATCCATACTAGAAGCTAACCACCGAACACCATGAAGGATTCTTATCACACATGATTTGAACAGCTTATATTGGCCATTCGTGCTACAGAAAGCTGTAAGCTTATCGCTAGAATAATCATCCCATAGTGTATCAAGTACCTTTAAGAGATATTCGCACTTTTCTCTGTCACATTTTGATGAAACATTTGACAACAAATGCCATAATTCCTGAGAATTGTAATCTGTGACAGTGGCTCCGGGATATATACAATCATCTAACATCATGTTCTTGAGGATGGTATGAGGTATTTCCTAAACATACCTTTCCACCTTCGTTATTTTCACAAAATCGGTGACTCCTAATTCTTATTGATCTCAAACCAAATCATATCAGTCCCACTAACCAACTTACTTATATCAATTAGATTCCCGAATTCTTTACTGAAATGAATCGGCACATCAGCAAGTCGTTTATAACCATGATTTGTTGAAATAAAAGCATAGTTTTGTAAATGTGAGAGTATGTATTCCTTTCCTACAAGACACTCGTGACAAGATGTCTCTAGGTGAAACATAATGAAAGAAAGTAACTCGGTTATCAATCCTGTATTGTCTTTCATATATATTTCATTAGAAATGGCTGGCAAGGAAGTGTTTTTTTAAAACGTCATGTTCACAAAAGCGCCAACTTTGTAAAGCATCTGAGTTACATTTTCTGCATGAGAATTGCTTAAGAGTGCTGGATTGACAACTCGAAGTTTGGTATACAGATTCCCGAAAGCTTCAAAGCGATGATCAGGATCCGGATACGTATGCAACCAAATTGGACCATATTGAAAAGAGGCATAAGTACCATCCACGAGTGGAATAAAACGTAATTGGTAAAGAGAACGTATGACTTCAGCCGGAATCCCATTACCCGACATCAAAAACAAGACATTTAGCCAAGAAGATATCCAACTGAGACCTATTGACTTTACAGAACCGGCACATAAGGATGACGTAACTCGAATAAGAGCGTAAGGCTTGTGCCAAAGAATCAGTTAAAACTGTGTCTTTACTCAGGTACCCAATACCAAAACCAAGATGCTCTTTAATCAAACTCTTAGGCAACAAAGAACGAGCTGCCTCTGTCCAGTTTCTTAGTACTTTACATGGCCCTCTCACTGTTGTTACCTTCTAGAAGCAGACACTTAGATTGACACAGCTTAGATATAATCTTACTTGGAAGTTGAAAAAAAAAACCATCCACTTCCCCTCCAAGAGGAACGAAGCTCATAAAGACAAAAACACCCTTTGCCGGATTCTCTTTAAAACAAGGCAGGCTGCAGAATGACTGCTCGGCGCTAACAAACAAATTTGGAAACTCGGATAGCAAAACCATGGACTATCTTTATTAACTTCTTCCCGTGATGCAGTAAGAACAAAATCCGCTTGGACAATAAATTTCAAACCATAATCCCGTAAAGGGATAAAGGCAAAACCCCGCTGTTGGTCGAGTTTTGGGATGTAGTTTCCATTACTTGAATCATATTCTAATGTAAGTGCCACTGATATTTCGGTTGTTTCGACATCTGCACGGATATGACTTGATTTTAGTTTACAAGACTCAACAAATCATATCAATTTATCTTTCCCAGTGGAAACATTTACAATACCATTTCCAACAGTTTCTTTCCTCATGAAAATGAGGGAATCATCTAAAATATTTCTGAACTTGATACATTCAAGGCGGTGAAGAAATAGCAAAAGAGATGGATGCTGATCCAAGAACATGGAACTGAGTTTCTCTACCGAAAGATCTTCATTTTTCTTTAGTTTCAAAGGAAGCATAATGCATGTATTCCCATGTTTTTCATTTGTCGTATCACTGTGCGAAGAAACCATCTTGCTAAACATATTAATATCACAAGGCGGAACATTTGTTGGCAAAACAAAACCAATTTCACCTTCACTTATGTCAAATTTGATATGAAACCCGTTAGAATGGATTTCCGGAGCATCAGTCACACGGAACACTGATTTGAAGCCGATTCCCTTTTTACCAATTCATCCAGCACTACGTTCCTTCTTTGTTGAATTCCCAACATCAAAAAGTGCTTTTATGTTTTCAACAGAAAACCCTTGTTCATTATTCAGGACTATAACGCCTGTTTCTTGAAGAATAAACGTCAGAGTAGGCTCCACGTCACATGGGTACGTATTATCATCAGCGTTTTGAATCTAAACATGACAAAGTGTTGCACAACATAAGATAAACATGAAAAGAGTAACATTTAAGCACGTGAAATGGATGCACTTACAAGTTCAAGTAGAAAATGTGAGTCTTGAGAATACAAATCTACAGAAAGACGATGTAGTGCTCTGCCTAAACGAGCATTTTGCTTCTTCAGAATGCTCTCCTCCATAGCCGATAAAGCTGGATCCAACCGAAACTCTTCTCGCCTAATACTCTGAATAATCTTGGCTGCTTCCTCTTCATTGATATAATTCTTACCTTTTAAGACAATATCATACGCTTGACCCGATCCGGTGACCCCACTGACCTGTTGTGTTGTGACTGTGCCCAAACTTAGCCGATCCATCTCAACTGAAGAGAGTCCGGCATTTACATCAGAAGAAAGTATACCTTTTCCATGATCGGATTGACTTTTGAAACCAATCTTTATTTCGAAAAACTGTAGATCGGTTCCAGTACCTGATAGATCTTTTAAGGCTTCATCTTCATCCAATATCACTGGACTTTGTTCAAAGATCTATTCACCATTACTCTCAGTGGAGTCTTTTGTAACTTCATGTCTCATTTTATCAGTATCAGCTGGTTTTGTCTTTGATGTATTACCATACTTCTTAGGAGTAGACTTTGTAGTATTTACATCAAGTGGCAATCCCGAGCTTGTTGTGGTCGGTGTAATCTTATCATCTACAGGCGAAGGCATGGATCATACAGACCACTGTGGTTCTCCAGCTTCTTCTCTGTAAACCTGATTCTTTCATTGTTGTAATCAGGTCAAGGAAACTTGCCAAGGGCGATTCCGGAATTCCAGCACCTAGAAAACGAGATAGTTCCGTAAAAAGAGAGATAGGATTAGACTTTCGGGTTGCATACAAGATGTTGTCCTGTAGGAGACAACTGGACTCGTATCGCTAATTAGATTCAATTCCAAATCTTTTGACGACATTCCTGTAGGACAGCTTCTCCACCATGACAATTTTCAGACAATTTAGCTTCTTGAAACCGGACAGTTTGAGCTGAGAATATTCGTTTTGATGCTTTTTATAAATGAAGCGCTGAGCATATGGGAGAGCCGAACTTACCAATGAAGTTTTACAACTACTATCTGATAAACCACTGTATATTGCTTCACGAGTCACAACCTACGGAAGACATGATAACAGATGAATGGTATGAGTAACGTCACACGAAACGCGGTACGCTTCGGTACGGGAAACGGGAAACGGGAACGGGAAACGCGGGGTCCTTAAAATTCGGTACGAAAGGGGGTAGGCTCATTTCGGTACGCTCCGGTTCGCTGTGAAGGTTTATGATTATCATAACAATTATAAAAACCCTAAAATGGATCAAAGAACACAGCGGAAGCAAATAAACAAGATCTTTAATTAACACGATTATAATTAATCAAGGCTAGGGTTACATACCTTTATCCTAGCAAGATCTGCAGTATGACGGAATGATCACTGGTAGAGATAGATCACGAACACCACCAGGATGTAATCTAAAATAAGATTACACCACGATCTTCTACACACGTGATACGGTGAGTTAACCGTGAGTCTAGCACGAACAAAACCGAGCTTCCAAGTCTATGGAAGATCTACCCAACAACCTTAGAGAGGGGCTAGGACTAGATCTAGAATAGCTTATTGAAAATCAAAGAAGAACCCTAATGGGTGTTTGTTTTGGCCGGCGGTTAGGAGCAAAGAAAGAGAGATATGGAGTGAAAAATAATGAGGCATTAGGTTTGTTTATATACACCTTGGGAAACTTCTCTTCCAAGGTTAAACAAGATAAAGCCAAAAAATCTTTTCCTCTTTATCTTGTCTCCCTATTTAGGCCGGATATTCACAAGCTCCAAAAGAGGTTTCCAGAACTTTTCTGACTCCTTCTTTTAGCTTCTTTAACCTTCTATAACGGTCGTTTAATACTTAACTTTTAATTACTTAACGATCGTTAGCTACGGTTTGATTTAATAAATATAATAAATATATTTAATAAATAAATAAATTAACTCTTCACGTAATGTGTGCAATCCCGTGATCTCGAGTTCGATCCTATCACACGACTATCGATTTTTAAGTCCATAAACTTTCAGCTCCCACTTGGACAAAATTCGAATATCGTGATCACATTGATTAGCGTCTAGTTACACTAACAATGTCACCAGTACAACTCGAGTAAGGTTTCCTGGACAAAACCTTTTAATGATATATAATCATTATTATTATCCTTTCATTTCAAATACATCGTTAATAAGGATATGGATCTCAGTCATTCCTTTTATTAACTATTCTGTTTCTCGTTTACGGATATAGCAAGATTAACAAAACACATTTGGGTGTGGCCACACAAACATCTTACTACTCCCCCGAGGGGCCCAGCTGTATTTATACTTCAAGATAATTTGAAGGAAACAAATCCCATTTCGACTACAAGCAAAACACATGAACTTTGCAACACTTCTGAAAATAACCCTTATGAATACCAGTTACGCTTAACATTAGGTTACCTGACAAAAATGCACTATATTCAATGCAATTTTCTGGCATCTCAGGTCTAAGGATAACTGTTTATGATTTACTTAATGACAAAGATCCATAAAGTAAAATCACATAGTTGGGATAAGTCCAATATTTGATCCATCAAATATCATCCAAAATTGACCAATATACTTTCAAGTATACTCTGTCACTATTTTGAATTGTCTTAGTTTAATAATACTCCCATATTATTAATCGACAACGGACATTTAGAAACATCATAATGCTCACGGATTAAAACATGTAAAATAGTATATAAAATCAAATAACAGAAAAATAAACGAAATCCAATCTTTATTTCATCAATTCAATAATGTCTTACATCCTTTATCCAAATACTAATCAACAGATTTATTGCATGAATTCGCTAGCTAGTTGCAGCCCAATTGCCTTGGCATGCTTAACTACCTTTGGCCTAGAAAAAGCCTTAGTAAAAGGATCAGCTACGTTATCATCTGTGTGAACTTTTATTAAATTTATTTCAGCTTCCACTTGTTCTCGAACGTAGTGATATCTACGTTTAAAGTGTCTGGCGCCCTTCATGACTCCAGGGTCATTGGCGAATATTATTGCCGCAGAATTGTCGCAATATATATCAATAGGTTCTTTAATTGAAGGCATCACTCCAAGATCTCCAATAAACTTCCTAATCCAAACAGCTTCCATTGCAGCTTCTGAAGCGGCCATGTACTCAGATTGAGTCGCATGCATAGGAATGGTTTTCTGCTTACTGCTCTTCCAGTCAACTGCTCCTCCATTGATGACAAACACGTAACCCGTCTGAGACTTCGTATCGTCTTTATCACATTGCCAGGACGCATCACAGAATCCTGTTACATTCAATTTTGTGTCTGGTTTACCCCCGAATACCAAAAACATATCTTTCGTACTTCTTAAATACTTTAGAATATGCTTAACAGCAGTCCAGTGGGACTTTCCTGGATTTTGTTGGTATCTACTGACCAAGTTCTGAGCAAATGCCACATCAGGCCTTGTGCATCTTACAGCATACATAATAGATCCCACAGCCGAAGCATAAGGTACCTTCTTCATGTAAGCCACCTCTTCAGGTGACGATGCATCTTTCTCATGACTTAACTCATGCTTAACCTCCATCGGTAAGAAACCTTTCTTAGAGTTATGCATGTTATATTTCTTCAATATCTTATCAATATAAGCATCTTGGCTAAGACCAATTAACCGTCTACTCCTATCTCGATAGATCTTAATTTCCAGAATATATGCAGCATCTCCCAAATCCTTCATAGAAAAACATTTACCAAGATAATCCTTAACTTCCTTAAGTCTTGGAATGTTACTTCCCATGATCAATATGTCATCGGCATATAGAATTAGGAACACTACATTACTCCCACTAGCTTTGCGGTATACACATGGCTCATCACGATTTTGAATAAATCCGAACCTTTTGATTTCTTCATCAAATCGCTTATTCCATTGACGTGATGCTTGCTTCAAACCATAAATAGACCTTTGAAGTTTGCACACGTGTTTTGGATATTTAGGATCAACATACCCTTCCGGTTGTTGCATATAGATGTCTTAATCTAAGCGACCGTTCAAGAAGGCAGTTTTAACATCCATTTGCCATATCTCATAGTCATAGTATGCTGCTATAGCTATGAGAATCCTAATAGCTCGTAAGTCTGCTACAGGAGAAAATGTCTCCTCGTAGTCTATGCCAAAAGTTTGAGTAAAACCTTTAGCCACTAAACGTGCTTTATAGGATTGTACATCACCTTCCATGTCAGTTTTCTTCTTATAGATCCACCTATTTTTCACTACTTTAGCATTTTTAGGTGCGTCTACAAGACTCCAAACATCATTGATTTCCATGGATTTCATTTCCTCATTCATCGCAACTATCCATTTTGACTTTTCTGGATCAGACATTACGGATCGATAGTTAGCAGGTTCACCAAGATCCCCTACTTCCTCCTCGTCATCCTCTATGTATAAACATAGTTTGTCCGGCGCATGTATAGTCCTTTGAGACCTACGTGGAGGAATTAATTCCGGTGGAACACTCAGACTTTCTGGTTCTTCAGGAATTTCTTCGCTAGTATTTTCAGAAGGCAATGTATCTTCTTGAATTTCTTCAAGATCATAATTTCTCCCACTGAATTCTTGATTTACAAGATCATTTTCAAGGAATTCTCCATACCGAGCCACAACTATTTTGTTCTCAGCCAGATAATAAAAGTAGTAACCCATAGTTTCCTTAGGGTAACCTACAAAGATACATTTTACTGAGCGTTGTTGGAGTTTATCTCCAGAGTCACGTTTCACATACGCCTCACAACCCCAGATTTTCAAATAAGACAAATATGGCTTCTTGCCATGCCATAGTTCATATGGTGTCTTATCAACCTTCTTTGTGGGAACCATATTCAGAATACGAACAGCAGATTCAAGAGCATAATCCCAAAAAGATAATGGTAAAGTTGTAAGATTAAACATAGATCGTACCATATCCAATAATGTACGATTTCTCCTTTCAGATACACCATTTTGTTGTGGAGTATACGGAGAAGTAAGTTTCTGAACAGTTCCATTCTTACTTAAATAATCTTTAAACTCTTGACTTAAATATTCACCACCACGATCAAAACGAAGAGCTTTAATCTTCTTTCCTAGTTGTAACTCTACTTCGGCTTTAAACGTTTTGAATGTTTCAAATACCTCATGTTTATGTTTAAGTAAATAAACATAACCATAACGGCTATAATCATCCGTAAACGTCAAGAAGTAGCTATCACCTTTCCTTGACACATGTCTAAGTGGTCCACACACATCAGTGTGTATTAAACCAAGTAGTTCAGTAGCCCTTTCAATATTGCTATTAAAAGGTTTCTTGGTCATCTTCCCAGAGATACAAGATTCACATTTACCAAATGATTCATCATTGATACTTTCCAAAAGCCCATCACGTTGAAGCTTTTGTATGCGAGTCTTCCCAATATGGGAAAGCCTACAATGCCAAAGATAAGAAGAGTTCTTGTCTAACTTACTCTTCTTATTCATGCTAAAAACAGAATTATTTTTCCTCTTGGGATTTTTGTCATGCATGTTAATTTCAAAAACACCATTCACAGAAATTGCATCAAAATAGAATAAACCATCTTTGAAAACAGAAATTCTATTATTATCAATCGTGTGAGTAAATCCAAGATCCAACATACAAGAAAAGGAAATGACACCCCTAACAATTGTAGGTGCATAGTGACAATTATTTAAAAACAGTACTAAACCCAAAGGTAAAACTAATTTAAATATTCCTATAGCTTCAACCGCTGCTTGTGCGCCATTGCCCACTTACAGAAATTGTTCCCCATAGGTAAGCCTCCTTTTCAACTCAAATCCCTGCAAGGTATTACAAATATTAATACCACATCCCGTATCATATACCCAGGAGTTTGATTTGTATGAAAGATTAAATAACTCTATCATAAAAAAGTTACTAGAAGATGGTGCTGCAGCAGCTTGCTCAGACTTCTTCTTATGTTCTGCCATTTCATGGAGATAGAGAGAGCAATTCCTCTTCCAGTGTCCAGTCATCTTGCAGTAGTGACAAGTCTCATCTTTCAGAGATTTCTTAGCAAAGTTCTGCTTTGGTTTTGATGTAGTCGCAACTTGCTTGCTCTTATCAACCTTGCCTTTTCCTTTCTACTTCTTATTCACTCGTGGTTTTGGTTTCGACACTCTACCCTTTTGTACATAAAGTACTTGAGGAGTAGCAGTAGATGCTTTATCTTTCAAACCCTTTTCGAAGTCAATGAGCATTGCATGCAAATCATTAACTGTCTTCCCCGTGCAATGCATATTATAGTTACGAACGAAATCATTGAAGTCCTTTGTAGAAACTAGAAGGGGGGGGGGGGGGGGTTGAATAGTTTCTCTTCGATTGGTGACCAAATTAAAATTACTTTCAATTTGGTTTGTATCAAAACTATCTTTTACTTGAGGCTAAGTTGCATAATGATTAGGTTCAATTAAAATATACTAGCAAAGATAATAGGTAAGTGTAATGATAATGAAATAAGTAAAGAGTAAGGAAGGAGACAACCTAGTGGGAAGACACCAAGATTTATAGTGGTTCGACAACGAGGCTCTATCCTCGTTTCTACTCCACTCCTCGAGTACACCTACTCGAGATTTCCACTATATCCACAAGCTCCCTTCTCGGCGGAGAAAACCTTACATCGTTGTTTACATTATTTTCCGACACTAAGCTAAATGTCGAGACCTAATCTTTAGCTAGGACCAATCTACACAACGTTGCCTACTTCACAATTTAACGACACAAGGCTAGATGTCGGGTTCTAATCTTAAGGTAGAACCAATCTTCACGACGTTGCCTACTTCACCATTTTACGACACAAGGCTAGATGTCGAGTTCTAATCGAAAGCTAGAACCAATCTTCACGACTCTTCACTTTGAAGCTAAGTGAGAACTTCACACAACACAACTACTAGTCACTTTATAGTTTAGTGAGAACTCACAAGACACAACCACATCACTTTATAGTTTAGTGAGAACTCCTAATCAAATCTATTACAACTCAACTAGACTTATCCAAGTACACACATGTATCTTGGATTTACACAACACAAATCCAAGCAAATACATATGCAATGGATGTACACAACAAATCCAAGTATCCACAAATAACTTGGATGAACACAACTAGTCAAAGTATTCATAAATACATTGGATTGACCTAAAACAAAAAGGGTATCATGATGAATATGACTAGCTCATAGATTCATCTTTATCACAACACTAGTGAGTGAGTGATCTTCTCATTGGACAAGGTAAAGGAGGGGATCAAGAGGATAATCATATGTAAACATCCTTAACAATTTAAGTGATCATTTACTAATGATTATGCTATAGAAAATAGAAAGAGGGCTGAGAAAAACGTCCAAGAGGCTTACTGGAAAATGAGATTTGACCCACTATTTAAAAGAGACAAAGTATAACGGATCTATAACGGCTAGCTGTGCACGGTACCTTATCTCACCCCGCGGTTCCATATCGCTAAGGAACCGCGTAAGTACTTAAGGTATCGCCACTAGACTACGCTCCGTTTTTTGTCTTTTAGTGGGGTGGGAATATCTGAGGTATTTGAAACCTTCAAAGGATATTCTAACAACATTTGGAATATGCTATTTTCAAATTTTCATTTTCCATTTTAATAAAACATTTTCTAAAAAAGAAAGTTTATTAAAAAGTCTTTTGTCATATTAACAAAAGTGAGTTTTAAGGATAATCATTTTGATGATCACTAAGTATGATTAAGAAAGGTTAGTGATATGATTATTACCTTGATGATAGTGTTAGTTAAATAATTCATTTTGTGTTTTACACTAAATGTGTTGTATGGTTTGTTGTGATCAAAACTAAGAAAGATTAGTTAACACTAACAATATTTTTAGGCATCACTTGCATTAACAATCTCCCCCTTTTTGATTACGACAAACGATAAACTCATTTACGTAGAAACACAAAATATGGAATTATTAACTAGTTTATCACTATCATTTCTCCCCCTTCGTCGTAGCAAAAAGGTTAGCACAAGTCTTTGAAGAACATCGAACTTTGCTAGTAGCTCCCCCTTGGTGGTTGCTCCCCCTTGCTTGGGGCACCAAGTTTGTGAGCTAAGGTGACATGCTACACAAAGGTTAGTAGAAAGGAAAGAAACACCAATGTATATATGATCACTACCTACTAAGTAACTTGAGAGGGAGAGAGAGAAGAAATCTCAAATTAGAAGCAAGTATTTTGATAAGTATGTCCAAAGAGGTAATTGACAAAATCAAGCTTCAATCCGATGAAGATGATAAGCTTGTCAATGGGTTAAAGTTTAGAATTGATGGAATCACCCATAAGCAAATGTAAAAATTAACCATGATCAACTCAAAATAGAACTAATTAAATAACACACAAACAACACAAAGGTTACATAAAAGAAAAAGACACAACAAAGAAGATAGTCATACACACAATATGATTATCTAAAAGCAATAAATATGGAAAATAAACCACTAAGCATAAGCTAGTCTAATAGTGATATTTTCCAAGATTGCTTAAAAAAATAAAAGACTAAAAAGACGACGATGCATCATTCGAAGTTTTGTCCACCGGAACGAAAACTTGAATAGGAGGTCGAGTGAGGAGGAATTCAAGAAAATTTAACTTCTCATACACATGAGCAAGTTCAATTTGTTGAAATCGACAACAAGCACACGAGGATCCATGATGGAACACAAAATCGTTTGATGAGGGTATGGCATCAAACTTAGGGTTTGGTGGTGGTGGGGTAATGGGTTTGGGAATGTTTTCACAATGCCTTGTGAGGTTTGGGAAAGTTGAAAGGTCATTGAGTTGAGGGGTATTGAAGGATTGTGGTGGTGGGGGAACATTTTCTTTTGCTCCGGTGATGGGGTTAATGGTATAAGTCTCATTCCAATACTTGATTGGAGAGAAGGTATGGTTTATGGGTGGTTTGGACGAAGATGGTTCATTCTTCTTAACCCAAATAGATCGAACCGAGATTTTCGGTTTCTTTGAAAGCTTGGATGAGGAAGCTTTGGGTGAGTGGGGTTGTGACAAAGAAATGTCAAGGTTAGGAATGTAGGAGTTAGGCATTGTGAGAGTGTGAGAATAAAATCTCAAGGTTATGTGAGAATGAATTCTCAAGGTTGGGAAGGTGTGAGAATGAAATCTCAAGGTTGTGTGAGAGTGAATTCTCAAGGTTAGGAAGGTGTGAGAATGAAATCTCAAGGTTGGGGTATAAGTAAAATGTAATCAAGGTAAGAATTTGAATAAAAAATGTGAAGTGTCAAGGAATGTTTAGTCAATTTGAGTAAACAAGGAATCTTGACAGGGTATAGGGTTTTAAAAGTTTTGACCAAAAATTTGTCAAAAACTGATTTCTGCCCGTGGTACCTTAAAGGGACCGGCGGTTCCATATCGCTAGGGAACCGCGGGGCTTTAAGGATCCGCGTCCAGTGGACTTGAAACCAAGTTTTTACAGGTTTTTGAGAAAAACTAAGACTTTTTCAAAAAGTTGCAAATCTTGGAATTTTACCTCTATTAGCACCAAATTATGCTAGGGTTGCATAAAGCAACACATTCACAAAGAATGTCTTGACAAAGGGTGACAGAATAATTTAGATATCATTTTGAACCAATTTTAGTCAAGTTTTTAGAGGTTGTGATAGATTTAGGTTCAATTTTAATTTCAAATTAAAGTTGATTAGTGTGCACAAAAGGATAGAAACACACAAAGCTAAATCCATAGATCAACAACATGAAACATACATGAAGGAAATGACAACTAGAAAATTAAGTCAACTAACTATAACAAAGCTAGCTTAACATTAGATCTAGATTAGTAGTCTTCTTTGGCTTGGTTTTGTTGAAAACCCTTATTAAGAAGACTCCATCATTCATCTTCTAGGAGGAGGCATGGAGAACAAGGCAAGCAAGAACTCTTGCAACCTCCTATGTAGTCCATACATATCCATCCTAAGGTTATGGATGATGTAGTGGTTGTAAAGACAACATGGACAACTAGGACCATGTGTTTGTTGAAACCCATAGTATGGATCACCCAAAAGAAGGGAAAGTGGAACACCTAAAATTGGAATGTTTGAGTTGGGTGGAGGTGGAGGAGGCATGTTCTCCAAGGGTTATGTGGGTGAGAGTGGAGGCATGTTCCCTAAAGGGGAAATGGGTGAGTGTGGAGGTAAATTCTCCAAGGTTGGTGAAATGGGTGAGTTATGAGGGGTAAATGCTGAAGTCACCAAAGTGTCATCAAAGTCATTCACAAAAGGAATGCTTTGGATTGGTTGGGGTTGTGTGGTCACATCCAAGGGTGCACTTTGTAACACCCCCAAATTTATACAACTCAATACAGCGGAAGACTCGTTGGTGTTACGGGATAGCACATTACTCACATCATAGACAACGCAAAAAAATCGCGTCGTTTAATAATAAAGCATTTCCATTCATAAATATCAAAGTTACATCGGTCCCAAGTCATATTATTTCATACAAAGTTTTACAAAGTATTTGAATGGAAATTATTGTTTAAGTGCGGGCCATGAATTCTTGTTGTCTTCCCGAGAATTACCTTCAAGTACCTGAGATAAGACATGTTAAAAGAAAAGGTCAGCGATAACGCCGAGTGAATTCATAGAGTTTATTAAATTACATCAATATAACTTTGGTATAAAATTATTACCAAAAATTATTTCGTACAAATCATTGTAATAAGCCATAAAATAGCCAAAATCATTTTATACAAATCTTTATCGAAAATCATAATATCGGCATTTGCCTTAAAAATCATTATACGAGCCAATGTCGTAAAAACATCATACAATACGTTTTACAACGTTGTATAGATTAAATAAAAACCGTTATATGAATGTGGTTATATAAAACCAAAACACGAACATAATATCAATAGTATGACCCCGTATTGCTAGTCAGGCAATACATCGTAATTCGGAGCGTATAGCAGTATTTTGTTAATTTGGATTATTTTAATCCGCATGACATTGTTACCTTAATAAAACAAACAACAGGTAGCTAGCCCGATACTCAATTTGCCCATCTAAATTAGCGTGTCGTCACAAAGGTCACGCTATGGAAATCTTCTCATACATAACTTCGCTTACCAATCAATGTGGCACGACGGGGATCAACCGTCAAGGCGCGAACTGGGGTGATCGTCCCCAGATAGTACTATTATATGCATAAGCGTCTACCAAATCCCGGTAGTTCACAATTCATGCTAATGGGACTTTTAGTGACATAACCTAACTTTAATAATCAATTTAATTTCATCTATCGGGTCCTTTAATCATTTATCGGGTCATACAATCGGGTCATTCAATCATTCGGGTCCAAATCAATAAACAAACAATCGGGACAAATGGTGTCCTATTTTATAAAACTAACATGTTATCTCCCTCTCGGGTTTATAAAACATTTCATAAAAACATTTAAAAGAGTGCGAGGCTATGAACTCACGTTGATGTGGGAAGGCGGGTTGTCGGCAATTCGGATGTACGGTACGTGCTTCAATCACGGAAACCTAGACAAATAATACTCGTCTTAGACTCATGTCCAATGACTTTATAAAAATAACGATTATGTATACATATGATGATTTTATATATATGATGATCAAGTGGGTTTACATATTCTCATTTACTCGTTTTAGTGTTATGTGTCGATAACTTTTATACTAGTTTACTAGTTTTACCTATTTACGTGTTTTAGGTCCAATAAACTTATTATACGTTTTTTAACTTGTTTTAATCCATTTTATACTTATATTATCAGTATCTATACTTCCCATGTTGGGCCCAAATGGGTTAAGCCCAATAAGTTCTTTTTATAAGTGTTTAACTTATTTAGTCCAATTATTCGTCCAATATGTTTACTTAGCTCGTTAATGTCCGTATGTCCTATAGTTCGGGTTTTATCGGTTTGTACTTGTATTAGGTACTTATATATCAGTATATGACTTTTAAAAACTTTACATTAGACGGGTTTGATCGTCTAAGTTTTAATTGGCGAAAAACGTTAATTTTACGGTAATAGCCGAAAAAGTCGTAAAATCAAGTTTATAGTTTTTATATCTTATAAATATTGTTCCACTACCATTTTTATAATTTATCCATTTGTTTAACCTTTAACATATTTATATAAATAAAATTCATGAGTTAGTGGGTTTTAATTTTACATTTTTACAATATAATTTTGAGTGCTTATATAATAGTAATAAACATTAATTCTCAAAATCTGATTTTTATTTTCATCTTCACCATTTTTATCATATCTAGAGTTCTATAAAGAATTAGAAGCTCATTTCTGGATGGCATGATCTTCATATTATGTGCTACATTTAACTTAGTTATAGCTACTGCTCATTTTAAGTTTATCTATGCTTAACAGTCCCTACAAAACAGCTTATTCAGATTAGCACACCCATCTTGTTTTGATCATATCTCATTCATTATAATGATTCAATTGCATGGCCAACTCTCACATGTGTATAACATCTTGTACTTACTGTAAATGGATTCTAATTCATCATTTTATCAGTCTAACATGTGGTTAGTTACTGTTTTTATACAGCCTACCATTTAAACAAGATTTAACCATTTTTACATGTTGTTTTTCCATCTTTTTACCCATGTTTATCAAATCTATCAACACCAAATCCCCACATAATATTTTTAATCATCATTCATCATCATATACATATACATAAATAAAGAAAATACAAGATTACATAATCAGAATAACAAGAGGATAGGAAGAACAATCTCTATACCACCATTAGTGATGAAAAGATGAGGTTTTTGATGAACAAGACTTGGTTTTGGGTAACCAATCTTATGAGATATCAACACCACTTCTAGGGTCACCAAGTATTTGTAGATTCCTCCAAAAATCAGCCCTTGTTCTTCATGAAAACTCCTTGAGAAATCAGCCCCAAAGTCCCTTGAAAACTCCTTTTTACATGTTAAGATCACCTCCAATCTTCAAGGCTTCTAAGGAGCATCATCATGTGTATGAATAACACATGATTTTATGGCTAAAATAGATCAAATAAGGGTTGTTGTTGGTGATTTTGGGACGAATTTGAGAGAGAGAGGAGAGTAGTTTGCATGAAAAATGGAGTGAATGGTAAAGGGTTAGTGGTTTTACTTGTTTTGGTGGGTGAAGTAGCTTAAGTGTGAAGCTATGCTTACAAGTGTAAGCTTATTAAGTGTAAAGATGCCACATCTTTGATGTGGTGTCTTCCTTGGCTGCCCCTTAAGTTAGTGGGGTGGGATAAACTTGTTTTGTCCCATCCCGCTAATTTATGGGTATTCATCGATTCTAGTTTCCTTGATTTGCGTGCCCTCGGGTCGTTTTACGAAAAACGTTTTTATAAATTATGAATCAACGGAACAAAACGAATCTAATAAAAATTGTCTCATCAAAAATGGAGTTCGAAAACGTAAATACGTAATCTTAAGGTTTCCGATTTAATCGTAAAGGACGTTAAATTAAAATCGTAAGTCCTAATCTCTTCTCGTAAATTTGTGAGTTTATGAACCAACACAAATTTAAATCTCAAAATAATATTCACGGATAAATTTATTTTTCTGAAATGTCGGACTGTCACCAAAACGGTGTATGCAAATGTAAGCACGTAACGTAGAATCCTCCGGTTTAGACGTAGTCGATGCTACTTCAAGACGTAAATCCAATTTACTTCCCAAAAATAAGTGAGTTCATAATGTAACATTAAAATAATGTTTTCAAATAAATATTGAGAATAAAATATCAACCATAAATTGACGGATTGTCACAGCATTTACCCCTAAACAGGATCTTTGTCCTCAAAGATCATCTTACTACTTGCTTCTTATAGAGTTAAAGCCATGTGGGTATTTCCTCCACATTCGGTCTTTTCTCACAAGTGCAATTCATTACAATACGCGAGTTTTATCAAACATAACTACGAGAATAAGATCAGGCTTAATGTTGACTTACTTTCTCTATCCATGATGTTCACGGGTTTTTGATGAATGCAACTTTTCACCGATCTAAACTTTACTAAGAAACAATCAGATTTTCACTTGATAGATATTTTATCAAGTTCGATTTACGAAACATAATTCACGCAGTTCTTGAAGTCCTAGGGTAGATCCAGCTTATATGCCTTTCAATTCTAACTTTTACATCATCTCAATGGTCCCATACAACGGGGACTTATATCCCATGATTTGTCAGATCATTAATTCATTTTTTTTTCCAACGTTAAAATTTTTGGCATAACTTCGCTACCCATCTGGCACTTCAAGATCTACATTTCATATTCACATAACCTTTTGCCCACTACCGGCAGTCAATAATCAGATCCTAATTTCAGCAATCATTTCAGGTCTCGCGGGTCGAGTATTTCGTAAGGTTAGGTTCGCCATCATAGGAAACCTTAAACCTAAAAGACATGTCCAACTCACAATGGGTGTATGTCGGGTGTCTTCATCTCAACTCTTGCTTACAAATGCTCTAATATAGATCCTAACAAGATTCGATCTCGATCCTAACACGATAATTATCAATGATAATCTCTCCAAAGGAAAACGATTATACGGTCTATTACCAAAGGTCAATCATTCAAACATAAAACAACACTTATATTACTTTGTATCGTTACTTTACCTCGTCCCTTCGATTTGGGGTGGTATATAGTACTCTCATCAAGGTTCGTTCTCAATGATTTCTGAGCAAATCTCTAGAAATTCGATGCGATGCGAGGATCTTGATAAAGATGTTCGATACAGGCACACTATGTTTACATAACTCTTTTGCATTTATCATTAACATGAATGATATTAGCAGATTTGGTCAGTCGGTCGACGATGACCCAAATCGAATCAAATTCAGATGACGACCTTTGCAATAGCTAGACGTTTACTAATGTATGAGGCGATGCCTGCCTTCATAATTGTCATCCGTACAACTTCTTCAGACAAAGATACTTTTAGTCATAAATGACATAAATAGAATACTTATACGTACAAATTCCAACATAACTATATCTCACAATCTCCATATTTAGGCAACCACAAGTGGCCTTTTATACATTTAACGCCATCGGCTTCCTAATTCTAATGGTTCACATTAGCCGCGAACCCCTTTTATTATCTATATTATCCTTTTTACAATCGTCAATTATTTTTATATTGTTTGGCAATTTATTTTGTACTTCCATTACTAAAGAACATGTCCTAATTGGTTCTTTATCTTTTATACATAATGTGTCAGTATCTACATTCACTTTCCTAGATGGAATAGTTATCATGTCCATATTTATTCAAAATTCTTTCTTTATATTTTCTAAGTTTTAGTTTTGTCTCAACTATCATTTTTATCAGTTTTGCTTAATTTGATGTTTTAAAGCGTCGATAATTATTACAATTAATTAAATAATAATTATTAAATTTTTATGAAACGTAAACGTAAAAATTTTAAATTTCTTAGTTCGACCAATTATATAAAATGTTCAAAATAAATTTGAATTTAATTAACAAGATTTTTGTTGATTTATCGAAAATAATTAAAATATTTAATAAGATCCGTAAATGTTTTGAAAAATCTTTGGTTATAGTTTGGTCAAAATTTTCTTTCTTAGTTGAAAAGCAAAAATTGTCGTTTCAAATTTCAAGTCATAAGTTATATATAGTTTCCTCAATTCTTCTTAGGTTGTCTAGAAGTATACACAAACATTTACCCCTAAACAGGAGTTTAGTTAAATGATTTGTGTATAAGGGAATAATCCCTTAAAAATCCTTTGTTAAAACATTTGTCAAAACATATTTGCACTTTCTTTTTGGTAAAGCCAAAAGTCTTAAAAGGGCTCTTAATTTTTGAAGAGTCAATATAGATTCCATTATCTATTACTCACACGGTCAATTAATATAAAGGATTTAGTCTTTTAATCACATGTTAAATATTTAAGGTACATGTTTTTATCGTTCGGCCAATTCAGGGCAATCTATAAATAATTATTAACTCATTCTTATTCTTATAATCAAACAAATGGTCCTTAATGATCGTAGGCATGAATTTATCAATTTACAGCCTTCACACGTGACTCACCAAATTTATGAATGCTACATGTGTATTAGTCAATCCAAACGACATCACGTGAAACTCATAACGTTCATTACAAGTACCGGATGTAGTGATTGGAGTAGATAATCTTCTTCGCGGACGCGAAATTGATGATAACCATGCTGTGGATCAAACTTTTAAAACATACGCTAGAACCTTGTAAATGATCGAACAAATCTTCCATTTCGAGTTATGGATATCGTTTTCGATTGTCAATTTACTCAGTTCACAGTAATCCATAAATATAAGGAATGATAACACCATAGCTCTTCATGATGACAAGCTCGATAGAATAAAATCTTTCTCCGACAACTCTCTCAGTTGTACGGTAATTCCTTTAATTCAGATAGTGCTGACGTACAGTGCACATGCCACAGGTGCAGCACCGGGAATATGATCAATACCAATTTCAACTTGCCTTAATGGCAAAAGTCTAGGTAATTCACCAGCAAATACCTCCTAAAGTTTCAGATAGCAAGAGCATCTTTTAATAAATTCATATTAGGTTCTTTCTAGATTATAATATCTATGACTAATTCACAACCATTCATGGTATAATTTCAAGTCACCTATCAAGAATTATTCAGATCACTTTTGATAATCAACATCTTATCATTTAGGGGAATTCTACTCGAGTTCCCATCAATTAAGACAATGTCGTCATGTCATAATCAATCAATCCATTCTACTGGCACTATCAACTTTCTAGTTACGTTGCCATCGATAAGATGTGAATTTCTCAAAGGACTAATAATAACTCATAATCCTTCACAATTCAAGGATATCTGGAGACATAACTAACCTTAAAAGAGTAAGGTCAACGCATAATCTACGCGAGAGAATTTCAAATCAGATACAGACGAAAACATTTAATGAATATGAATATATCCCATGTTTTCATAATTTGAGTACGCATTCGAAAGCTCCTCGGATCGTTACCCAGGTCATTCAAATGAAATCAAATCAAAAGAAATGATAGGAACGTCGATACATCCAGTCGGGTATCAACACTCGATAATCAGATACTTTTCCCAAGAATCTCACTACGGGAGAATTGGACAAGAAAGAATTGTCAATTGTCAAATAAGACAATTTCCACAGATGTGTAAATTCGACTCAGAAGAATAGATGCTACAGGCACATATGTAGGTGTCCCTAACACTATGTCCCTATTTTCACTTCTTGCAGATCTCATAAAATTTAAATCTTTCACAATCTTTAAAGAAAATTTAGTGTTTATTCATTAGTTTTATGGTGACTACTAATCAGTTTTGCATGATCCATTCCAAATTGTATGTAGGCGCGCAACTATATACAATTTCAAGATTAACGATGCAGTACTCAGTTCATCAAAATTTTATCATCATGTTTATAATAAAAATATTTTCATGCTTAATTCTTAAACAAGAATCAAAATACATTTACAAAGATTTTCTTTGTTATGAAAACAATTAAGTTTTCCAAGGTGTTTTATAAACAACTTCATTTCGATAACAATCACTTATAAATCTCACTTTGAATAATCCTTATAGTGATGAAAATTCAATTTTTTCTCAAGGGATACTGTTTTATCTTATGAAAACAATTAGTGATCTGCAAAAGAGTGATGAAAAGTTGTTCACCAAGAACTAACTTCAATATGATAGGAAATGAGCTTTAGCCAAATAATCATGAGGTTTATGATCTCGATGGCACTCAAAAGAATAATCCACAACGTAACTCAAATCAAGATGAGTACTTGTTCAATGGTTGCATCACTAATGTGAACATTAGGATGAAGCAATAAAGGATAGATAACATCGATACATGTAGAATTTAGCAATCAAAGGTAGTCTTTTCGTTAATCACAAACAAGTCAAAATTGTACCGTAACACATTATGTGTCACTATGTCATACAATTCCAAGAACTCATCCTACCAACTGATGTCTCAGTTAAGTTAGGGATTATTTTTAAAAGATACCACAATGAATACTAATCTACAAGAGTCATTAGGTGTTCCACATGTCTCGGAAGATCCATTGGTCCCAATTCAGAAGAAGATTTCTTCAATTTATTTCTTGGACACTGGGCATCCTCATCATTGGAAAATGGCTTAGGAACAACCTTCAACACGAATCAACAATCAATTAAATCCTTATAATTCAATCACAAAACTTAACGACTTCTATTAATAATCTCATATTCCATACGGGTTAAATTTTACATTATTCAAGTTTTAATCAACTTATACTCAATTTGATATCCTACCTTATTCTCCAATACTTACAACCTTATTCTTTGGTCTTGTAAAGGCAATACAATCTCAATATGAACAACACTTAATTTCCAATCCTATTAGCTCTTACAACAATAGTTATCAAATGAGTCACTAGTATGAAATGACTTGATCATTCAACTAGACTTCTCGGAAAGGTACTAGTGGCATGAGGCTTTTGGGTAATGGTTCCAATGACAGCCTCAAGTGCAACATTCACCCTTTCGATTTCAATTTAAGAATTGGATGACAACGAATCAGATGACATCTTTCTAGGTGGTAACGTTTTGTAAAACTCCACTCTATAAGGAAGATCGTCATGACATCGATATCAGTTTTAATCTTGCCAATTCTTCTTCAATATCACAATCAACTAATATCTACATTTCTACGAATATCAACCATTTTGTCGGGATCATAAATATCCACAACTTGGTTTAGATCTAGGATAGCTAGAATTCCTACGAGAATAGCTTCGATTAATTTACTAGGGAATTTAGGGTTCCTTGTGACAATCTACGTCGTATAAATACCTCGTATAAATATCAAAATAATCATCAAACAATCATGTAATCAAATTACATCATATATATATATATATATAATCCAAGTTATATATATATATATATATATATATATATATATATATATATATATATATATATATATATATATATATATATATATATATATATATATATATATATATATATATTAAAATAACACTTCTCAGTCTGGCCTTGTCGGTAACTCGGGAATTCTTCGGCACCGTTATAGTCAAAAGATTTTTAGACATTTTTAGAAAAATGTTTATAGTTAAAAGATTTTGAAATGTTTTATTCAAAACCTTGGTTTTAAAAATCTTTCGTTCTCTATAACGAGAGATCTGGTACCAAACTGTAACACCCCCAAATTTATACAACTCAATACAGCGGAAGACTCGTTGGTGTTACGGGATAACACATTACTCACATCATAGACAACGCATAAAAATCGCGTCGTTTAATAATAAAGCATTTCCATTCATAAATATCAAAGTTACATCGGTCCCAAGTCATATTATTTCATACAAAGTTTTACAAAGTATTTGAATGGAAATTATTGTTTAAGTGTGGGCCATGAATTCTTGTTGTCTTCTCGAGAATTACCTTCAAGTACCTGAGATAAGACATGTTAAAAGAAAAGGTCAGCGATAACGCCGAGTGAATTCATAGAGTTTATTAAATTACATCAATATAACTTTGGTATAAAATTATTACCAAAAATTATTTCGTACAAATCATTGTAATAAGCCATAAAATAGCCAAAAGCATTTTATACAAATCTTTATCGAAAATCATAACATCGGCATTTGCCTTAAAAATCATTATACGAGCCAATGTCGTAAAAACATCATACAATACGTTTTACAACGTTGTATAGATTAAATAAAAACCGTTATATGAATATGGTTATATAAAACCAAAACACGAACATAATATCAATAGTATGACCCCGTATTGCTAGTCAGGCAATACATCGTAATTCGGAGCGTATAGCAGTATTTTGTTAATTTGGATTATTTTAAGCCGCATGACATTGTTACCTTAATAAAACAAACAACGGGTAGCTAGCCCGATACTCAATTTGCCCATCTAAATTAGCGTGTCGACACAAAGGTCACGCTATGGAAATCTTCTCATACATAAATTCGCTTACCAATCAATGTGGCATGACGGGGATCAACCGTCAAGGCGCGAACTAGGGTGATCGTCCCCAAATAGTACTATTATATGCATAAGCGTCTACCAAATCCCGGTAGTTCACAATTCATGCTAATGGGACTTTTAGTGACATAACCTAACTTTAATAATCCATTTAATTTCATCTATCGGGTCCTTTAATCATTTATCGGGTCATACAATCGGGTCATTCAATCATTCGGGTCCAAATCAATAAACAAACAATCGGGACAAATGGTGTCCTATTTTATAAGACTAACATGTTATCTCCCTCGCGGGTTTATAAAACATTTCATAAAAACATTTAAAAGAGTGCGAGGCTATGAACTCACATTGATGTGGGAAGGCGGGTTGTCAGCAATTCGGATGTACGGTACGTGCTTCAATCACGGAAACCTAGACAAATAATACTCGTCTTAGACTCATGTCCAATGACTTTATAAAAATAACGATTATGTATACATATGATGATTTTATATATATGATGATCAAGTGGGTTTACATATTCTCATTTACTCGTTTTAGTGTTATGTGTCGATAACTTTTATACTAGTTTACTAGTTTTACCTATTTACGTGTTTTAGGTCCAATAAACTTATTATAAGTTTTTTAACTTGTTTTAATCCATTTTATACTTATATTATCAGTATCTATACTTCCCTTGTTGGGCCCAAATGGGTTAAGCCCAATAAGTTCTTTTTATAAGTGTTTAACTTATTTAGTCCAATTATTAGTCCAATATGTTTACTTAGCTCGTTAATGTCCGTATGTCCTATAGTTCGGGTTTTATCGGTTTTTACTTGTATTAGGTACTTATATATCAGTATATGACTTTTAAAAACTTTACATTAGACGGGTTTGATCGTCTAACTTTTAATTGGCGAAAAACGTTAATTTTACGGTAATAGCCGAAAAAGTCGTAAAATCAAGTTTATAATTTTTATATCTTATAAATATTATTCCACTACCATTTTTATAATTTATCCATTTATTTAACCTTTAACATATTTATATAAATAAAATTCATGAGTTAGTGGGTTTTAATTTTACATTTTTTACAATATAATTTTGAGTGCTTATATAATAGTAATAAACATTAATTCTCAAAATCTGATTTTTATTTTCATCTTCACCATTTTTATCATATCTAGAGTTCTATAATGAATTAGAAGCTCATTTCTGGATGGCATGATCTTCATATTATGTTATACATTTAACTTAGCTATAGCTACTGCTCATTTTAAGTTTATCTATGCTTAACAGTCCCTACAAAACAGCTTATTCAGATTAGCACACCCATCTTGTTTTGATCATATCTCATTCATTATAATGATTCAATTGCATGGCCAACTCTCACATGTGTATAACATCTTGTACTTACTGTAAATGGATTCTACTTCATCATTTTATCAGTCTAACATATGGTTAGTTACTGTTTTTATACAGCCTACCATTTAAACAAGATTTAACCATTTTTACATGTTGTTTTTCCATCTTTTTACTCATGTTTATCAAATCTATCAACACCAAATCCCCACATAATATTTTTAATCATCATTCATCATCATATAAATATACATAAATAAAGAAAATACAAGATTACATAATCAAAATAACAAGAGGATAGGAAGAACAATCTCTATACCACCATTAGTGATGAAAAGATGAGGTTTTTGATGAACAAGACTTGGTTTTTGGTAACCAATCTTATGAGATATCAACACCACTTCTAGGGTCACCAAGTATTTGTAGATTCCTCCAAAAATCATCCCTTGTTCTTCATGAAAACTCCTTGAGAAATCAGCCCCAAAGTCCCTTGAAAACTCCTTCTTACATGTTAAGATCACCTCCAATCTTCAAGGCTTCAAAGGAGCATCATCATGTGTATGAATAACACATGATTTTATGGCTAAAATAGATAAAATAAGGGTTGTTGTTGGTGATTTTGGGACGAATTTGAGAGAGAGAGGAGAGTAGTTTGCATGAAAAATGGAGTGAATGGTAAAGGGTGAGTGGTTTTACTTGTTTTGGTGGGTGAAGTAGCTTAAGTGTGAAGCTATGCTTAGAAGTGTAAGCTTATTAAGTGTAAAGATGCCACATCTTTGATGTGGTGTCTTCCTTGGCTGCCCCTTAAGTTAGTGGGGTGGGATAAACTTGTTTTGTCCCATCCCGCTAATTTACGGGTATTCCTCGATTCTAGTTTCCTCGATTTACGTGCCCTCGGGTCGTTTTACGAAAAACGTTTTTATAAATTATTAATCAACGGAACAAAACGAATCTAATAAAAATTGTCTCGTCAAAAATGGAGTTCGAAAACGTAAATACGTAATCCTAAGGTTTCCGGTTTAATCGTAAAGGACGTTAAATTAAAATCGTAAGTCCTAATCTCTTCTCGTAAATTTGTGAGTTTATGAACCAACACAAATTTAAATCTCAAAATAATATTCACGGATAAATTTATTTTTCTGAAATGTCGGACTGTCACCAAAACGGTGTATGCAAATGTAAGCACGTAACGTAGAATCCTCCGGTTTAGACGTAGTCGATGCTACTTCAAGACGTAAATCCAATTTACTTCCCAAAAATAAGTGAGTTCATAATGTAACATTAAAATAATGTTTTCAAATAAATATTGAGAATAAAATATCAACCATAAATTGACGGATTGTCACACACTTGGAGTGAAGGGTGAAGAGAGCTCATTCATTCTTGAGTTGAATGAAGAGGAGGTAGAACCAATGGAGTGGTTAGTACCATGGGTGGATGATGTCTTGCATGGTGCAAGAGGTGGGGAAGGTGATGAAGAAATGAGGATAGGAACCATCTTATTCTTAGGTGTGTGGAAAGGTGAGGAGTTGGGCTTGGCTACCTAAATCCTTATTTTGAGTGTTTTCCTTGGGGTGGAGGTCTTGGAAGTGTTTGAGGTTCTGGTACACACCATGGTTGTTTAGGGTTAAGGGAGGTATGTTTGATGTGTGAAGAACATGGCAAACAAGGTGGGTTTAAATGGGTGAGGGGATGATCCAAACTAGTAATGGGTTAAAATCATTTTAGGTGAATAATGAATTTAGGTAAGCTAGTTTAGGAAATGTGTAGTTTATTACTGAAATCATGCAAGGTTTACACAGATTTAAGAAAACATTGTAAAGCAAAGATGTTGTCGTGCACAGTGGCCGGCGGTTCCTTATCTAGGACCGGCGGTACCTTATCGATAAGGATCCACGGGTCGATATAGAACCGCGACCAGAGGGCTTTCAAAAGTTTCCCATCCCAGTTTTTGATAAACCCAGATTTTTACCAAAAGATTCACAAGCCAAAGTTAACTACAGATCATAATCTAATAAGCTAACTATCATAAGGCATGCACAAAGTTATGTAAATCACAAACATCATGGCACAAACAATATTAAGGATCAAAATAGATAATAATCCAAACAAGTACCATAAGTTAATACACATTCAAGATAAAAACATTACATGTTTACCAACATGTATTCTTTGAAAAACTTCAAAGCTTTTACCTTCTCTTTTTGCCCAATCCCTTGATCATATTCCCCAAGAACTTGAAACCTTTTCTTGATTCAACCCGGTGTTCGTGCAATTCCCCTCGAGTTCTAAGGTTTTCACGGTAAAGATGCTCCATATTGAGATCTTCCGGTACTTCACTAGAATGATGAGGAGGAGGAGCTAATTCTTCAAATTCATCCTCGAATGGGTTTGAGGATGGATGGGAATTACTCGAAGAGTGGAAATGAGAACTAGTACCTATGCCATCACCATCACTTGTTGGCATGTCCATGTCCTCATCATCCATCTCTTGATGATCAGATTTCTCTGTTGGAAATACGTTTTACGTATTAAGAAGGATCGGTCACTCCAACAATAGTATATGTAATAGCTCGTAGTTTAGTTAACTTAATATTAAACAAACAAGGCCAAGCCAAGCCTACAACATGTGTAGGCCGGCGGCCCAATGCAAGCCCAAGCCCATCATATTGGCTTGGTATATAAACCCTCTCCTTTGATGGAGAGGGTGGTGTGGTTTCATTATTTTACACATAGTAAACTTTGGTTTCTCTCTCTAAGTGTGTGTGTAATCCACCATCTCTCTATCTCTTTCTCTCTCTAAAAACATAAGCAAGATTTACAATCCTACAAATGGTATCAGAGCTTAACGTTTTATCAAAGGAGATGGTTTATATACCAAGCCCATATGATGGGCTTGGGCTTGCATTGGGCCGCCGGCCTACACATGTTGTAGGCTTGGCTTGGCCTTGTTTGTTTAATATTAAGTTAACTAAACTACGAGCTATTACATATACTATTGTTGGAGTGACCGATCCTTCTTAATACGTAAAACGTATTTCCAACAATCTCCCCCTAAGGGAGGTCACTCCAAACAAGGGCATTACCCAAGTTACAATAATTAAATAAACCTAGCATACTATGCTTGTCTTGAGCTCGTAGTCTTCGTCTTTCCTTTTCTTTTTCTTTTTTGGTGAACATGCTGATGTGATCTTTGATATCAGTCTTGAGCATTAATCTCTTGCCTTGATCTCGTGCATCCTTCACTTGTGATCTTCGCCTCTTCGTGACACCATGTCCCACATACTTATACCTTTTGTAATTCTTGAAAGCTTCAGAGTTCGATACAGCGGAAGACTTAACTTTTAGGCTTTCTTGAATTAGATGAGATATTAAGTGCATAAAGTATAAGCATGCGGGGACGACTTCTTCTTGGATTCCGCAACGCCACCGTCTTCAAATGCCGCAACATAAGTAGACACGAACGAAATGGCTTTGAACATTTCATTCTAAATCGGTAGCATTTTACCTCCGGTCGGTGAAGACCGTTGGACGATATTAGATATCGTACCCGTGACGGATAGTTTCAATTAAGTAACTTCCTGACAGGATTTCGCGGGTAAACCCGCTCTCTTTATTCGACCGTCCAAAGCTGACTGCGAACATAAAGAGTGAATCATTTGGATAATAATATCCACATGATTTGAAGCCGTCAATTCATGTTCCTGGAACAAGTGAAATTCAATTAAGAACCGCACCATCGTTGCTTTCCAGTTGTCACGAGCTTGATTCGTATAGAATCTTGCAAGTTACCTACCAAGTGCTGTTTGAGGTTAACACTAGAAGGATTTCCACTCATCACTGTGAACACTACGGTATCACTCTGAGTGTTCTGGCAAGATCACTAAGATATTGCGTAGAGGCCTGGAACGTGTTTAAATTCAGTTAAGAATTAAACAGCTTTTGCTTTCCAGTTATCACAAGTTTGATTCATAAAGAATCGCACAAGTCACCTACCATGAGCTTTTTGATATTCGCTCAAGAAGGATTTCCATCTTCATTGTAAATACTTTCGTATTACTCGGATGTTCAGGCAAGATCATGAAGATTTTGCGTAGGACTCTTAAAATCTTTCTTACTTTTCACAGTGTATGAAGAAGCAAGGAAATATGAAAGTGTGTCCTAGTGAGATATTTGATGATCTCAAATGGCTCTAGACTCGATTGTGCACTTTGGATTTTAGTGATCGGAGGCTGGAGAGGAGTGCCACCATTTCAATACCAATTTATTCGGAGTGAATAAATCGATAGATAACATGTTGTCTCCTTGTGATTAAAACAAATACCTTTGAGAGATATCTGAGTTAGCTGGGATGGGTTGTGCATTTCATCACTGGGTCCATGATGTCTGTCTTCATTATCGAGAATCATTAAAATGATCTCAATAGCATATGTATTGACCCGGTTTCTGCCTAAAGTTGTAAGGAGGGCTTCTTTCTTTACACCCTTTATCTTTACAATTCTTTTTCATTCTTCAACCCCTTCAATGCTTACCAATACGTCATAACTAGCACCTTGTTGTGATTGTTCCAGTGCTAACTTAAGTACTTGGTCGGCATTCAGCTACGTTCACAATCTTTCTCCATCTTTCCTAAGGACTACTATTTCTAGCTATGGAATGTCCTTGGGAAGATTCCTCTGGTTCTGGAAGAATCATAGGACTTAACCTATCCTACCATCCTTATGTCACCACAATCTTCATCGTCGTGAAATAAATGGGTTTTGGGTAAGTAAATGTCACCATGAAAATCTATTTTGATATGCAAATCCGTTTTGCTCCCCCTTAACAAATGCCACGATATTCGAAAACATTTCGCACATGTAGGGATGAGCCAGCACATTAAGTCAAACCATTTGTGATAATATCCCATATTAAATCACATTTTCTCCCCCATATTAAAAATATTAACCCAATCGATGTTTTTAATATCAATTGATTTAATGAAGTTTTAACAAAGGTTTTGGGAAGAAAAATGCGAGTCCGTTTTATCTTCATGGTATCAAATGTATGAGATATGATACCGATTAGTAACATGATCACATATTCACCATATTAGAAAAAATTGACAAGGTTGGACCTGATAGATGAGAACATCATATGATAAGATCAAATGGTTCTTGGCAGCATATGTTGGTCGCCTCATCACGTCTGAAGTCATCTCTTGACACCACATGTACGATTGGTATTGTTGTCTTGACACCAACTTGTGAACTTGGCACGTTCGGCATCGAAGATTCTGATTTCTTGACAATTGCTCCCCCTCAATTGTTGACCCGTGTTCTATTGAAAGAGCTGTAGTCGTCGGTTGAGTAGTCGCATCGTCGAGTATGTAGATACCAATTGTAGATTTCTATGGTTGTAGAGATGATAGCTTCATAAAAACAAGAATTCTCTTGTTTTAACAAATAAATGCACTGAAACGTACATTGATTTGTGTTAGACCAAGTTATAAAGTAAACTTGATCCCTTACAAGGTTTTAAAGTAAACCTTGCCCGAGAAAATTAATTCCCGTTGTGAGCCAAAGCTTTCATAAGAAATACTTGACTTTAATGTGAAAACCGGGTTGCAGTCAGAAATAACTACAAGCCATATAGGCATGTTTTATGAAATATTTACAACTTTTGTACGAACTCTATTTATGGCACCGTGTCGATATTAATCAACATTTCTAAGGCCGTAAATATTATCGTACCAAAAGACATGCCTTTAAAAAATAAAGTAAAAATATTTTTGGATTTTTCTAGATTTTTCAATTTTTATGGTTTTTATATGGTTTTATATTTTTGTATTTTGCTTTTGTGGATAAAAATATAAACAATATATACAAATGATCACCAAGGATACGGAGAATAGTTTTACCACTACTATTCTTTCGCTTCATCTGCTAGTTCCTTAAGAGTCTCAGGCGAGAAGGTTCTCATTCCTAGCTTGTCGGCCAAAAATTCAATTCGAGCGCGATCTAAAGCCTTCGTGAAAATATCCGCCAATTGATACTCAGATCGGACAAAGTAAAGCTCGATTACTCCATTTTCCACTTGCTCCTTGATGAAGTGGTAGCGAATGTCAATATGCTTTGACCGGGAGAATTGAACATTGTTGCAGCATAAGGCAATTGCACTTTTGTTGTCGCAGTACATCGGAATCTTGTTGAAACCTAGACCATAGTCGGTTAATTGCGATCTCATCCAAAGAATTTGAGCACAGCAACCGGACATGGCTATGTATTCTGCTTCCGTACTTGAAATTGCGGCGCTTTTCTGCCTTTTCGATGCCCAACTGATTAGTCGATCTCCTAATAGTTGCAAAGTTCCACTCGTGCTACGCCTTGTATCTTGACAACCCGCGTGATCCGCATCTGCATATGCCATTAGTGAAATAGAGGAGTCCTTCGAATACCAAAGTCCCCGATTAATGGTTCCTTTAAGATATCGAAAGATCCTTTTAACAGTAGCTAAGTGTAACTCAGTAGGCCTAGTTTGGTACCTGGCACACATACATATAGCAAACTGAAGATCAGGTCGACTGGCTGTGATATACAGAAGAGTACCGATCATTCCACGATAAAGTGTCGGATCAACGGCAACTCCATGTGGATCTGCATCAAGCTTAGTTTTCTCCACCATTGGAGTGTCCACAGGGTCGCAAGATTCCATCTTATATTTCTTAAGCGATTCAAGGGCATACTTGGATTGATTGATAAAGATGCCTCTGGGACTCTGAGATATTTGAAGACCTAAGAAGAATGATACCTTGCCCATCATTGACATCTTAAACTTGGAAGACATGAGTGTCCCAAACTCATCCAATAAGGTTTGGGTCGAGGCTGCAAATATAATATCATCAACATATATTTGTACCATAATCATATCTTTACCTCGTTTCCGAATGAACAGCGTGGGATCCACCTTGCCTTTTGCGAAGCCTTGTGTAATGAGGAATTGTGACAAAAGATCGTACGATGCGCGAGGAGCTTGCTTCAACCCATAGAGAGCCTTCTTAAGCTTATACACATGATTAGGGTAATTAGGATTCACAAAACCATCCGGCTGTTGAACATAGACCTCTTCCTTGAGTTCACCATTAAGAAATGCCGTCTTCACATCCATCTGATAGACGATCATATTCATATGGGCTGCATAAGCGAGGAATAATCTAATAGCTTCCAGATGGGCAACAGGTGCAAAGGATTCCATAAAGTCGACGCCCAATAATTGCTTGTATCCACGAGCTACTAGTCGAGCTTTGTACTTCAATATTCCCCCTAACTCATCGAGTTTCACCTTGTAAACCCATTTCAAAGTGAGTAACTGCACTTGATCCGGGCATGGGACAAGTTCCCAAACTTCAAGACGTATGAATTCGTTAAGTTCTTCTTGCATAGCTTCTATCCAACAGGATTGAGTAAAAGTTTGTTGCCATGTCTTAGGTTCAACTTCACTGAGAAAAGCATCAAAGTGACAAAACAATGCACTTTCTTGTAACTGACTTCGTGTGGATACCGGACGATTAGGGTCACCAATAATAGAATCTATAGGATGATCCTTTGTCCACTAGCTGTCATGTTCACAAATCCGTGGATTGGAGTAAACCGTACTAGGAGTTTCCTCTGAGGTGGACGACCCGGCTTGATTAGGGTCGGGAATTGGTACACCAAAGAAATGAAGTTCACGCATTTGAGCGAATTCCAAATCGTGATCATCATCATCCTCTTCATCATCAGTAGGCATGACATGGGTAGTTGGTTCGGGTGTTGGTTGAGAATTACTTGTTGATGGTATATCTTGACCAATTGTAGGTGCAGATGTGTCTGATTGTGCTTCGGTTGCTGGAGCGACAACTTCGGTTACCGGAGCTATTACCTCAGGTTCTGGAGCAACAATACTGGGAGGAGTAAAGAATTCATCAAAGAACGGTTGAAACAACGTATCCCATTCAGTCCTAGTAGGTGGTATAAATGATGAAGTAGGGTTGTTTGGGACAAGACCAGAACTAATATTACTGGGTCCCATTTCATGAAGTGCGGGTTCAGAGTTGCTTTGCTCAGAAGCCATTGCTGTCAGCTCGTCAAAATCAACATTCATAGTTTCGAGGATCTTGCGAGAGTTACGGTTGTAGATTCGGTATGCCTTCTTTGTGGGTGCATAGCCAATGAAAATACCAATATCAGCCTTTGGTTGAAGTTTTCCCAAATTGTCATCATCATTATTTGGATAGCAAAGTGAACCAAATACATGAAGATATGATAAATCTGGTACTTTTCCATGGAGAAGCTCATAAGGTGTTTTACCATGGCGTTTACGAATTAGTGACCGGTTTTGGGTGTACACTGCTGTAGATACTGCTTCTGCCCATAAAAACAATGGAGCCTTTTTATAGATTAACATCGTTCGAGCAGCTTCCATAAGTGTGCGATTTCGCCTTTCAACAACATTGTTTTGTTGTGGAGTGCGTGCAACGGATGTTTCATGAGATATGCCAACTTCTTCATAATAATCACGCAAAATTTGATTCACAAATTCGGTTCCATTATCTGTACGAATGCGTCGGACAGTAGTGTTGAGACGCACTTGAATCATCTTGAGAAATCCTATGATGAATTTAGGTGCCTCATTTTTTGCTTTAAGAAATTTCACCCATGTAAACCGAGAGTAATCATCCACAATAACGAGGATGTACTTTTTGCCACTAAGACTTTCAATACGCATTGGTCCACAAAGATCCATATGCAACAGATAAAGTTTCTCTTGGTTGGTGTCTTCCGTCTTGGGTTTGTAAGATTTCTTAGTGCTTTTCCCTATTGTACACGCGGAACACAAATGATCCTTGTGAAATGATAGTTTAGGAAGACCACGAACAAGTTCGTTTTTCGCCAAGTGATTAATAGCGTCAAAGTTAAGATGAGATAACCGTCGATGCCATAACCATGACTTAGTCTTCGATGCTTTGGAGAGAAGACATACGGGAGAGGCGGCCATCATGTCTTGTAGAGACAAAGTATACAAATTATTCCCTCGAGTACCTTTCAATAAATCAACCCCTTCCAAATTACGAATGAAGCAGGTATGCTCTCGAAAAGCAACTTCTAGGTTTGCATCACAAAATTGTCCCACAGAAAATAAGTTGTGACCGAGACCTTCCACGTAATACACTCTTGAAATTATAACATTCCCAATATGATATTCACCGTAACCCATTATCTTTGCAATATGATCATTTCCAAATCTAATTGAACCAAGAAAGTTGCTGACGAAATTTCTGAGCTGAGAGCGATCTCCGGTCATATGCTTGGAGCAACCAGAGTCCAAATACCAGAGAACAATTTGGACCACCTGTTTTCAATAACAACAGTAGACAATGCATTGGAAACTATTGGTTCCGGAGTGTTAGCAGATACAGATATAGAATTATCAGAATTGCTAACATTTTTGAGACCCTTAGATTTCCTGCGTTTTCTAATGTGAGTTTTAGCACTAACAGGTTTTATTGTTCCAACTTTCTTAGGTTTTGGAGTATTAGCGGGCACTACAGTGGGAGTGGACCTATTTAAAGGGCACTTGGTTCCTACAGTAGTGTCAGTGTTCCTAGTTAAAGGACACGCTTGTGTTTTGGTAGCCTTGGTACTCCTAGTTAAAGGGCACGCTTTCTTCACTTCAGTGGGAGTGATCCTAGTTAAAGGGCACATATTTCCTACTATAGTGAAAGTTCTACCAGTGGGGCGCCACATCCAACCAACTTGGGTTAACACTTTCCCAGTCGGTTTCCATTCTAATCCATTTTTCCGGGCATGCATCTCATTCACATGGTCAATAAGGCAAGAATCATGACGACTAGAAAACATACATTCATTGCAATTCCAACATTTCAAATTAGAATTCACAGTAGGCTTAGAACGCTGCACAACCGCAGAGCCTTTAGGTTTAGCTACATGATTCTTTTTATTCAAAACAGAAATAACATTCCTAGAATGGCCTTCTACTTTCTTCTTCACTTGACTACTAGATGGGGGCAAGATCCTATCATTCTTCTTGTTTCGCTTAAGCTTAGATCTTTGAGCCTTAGTAGTGGTGCTTACTCCTGTAGAAGGCAACACGAGAATATTAGAAGCTTGTTTTGATTCCGCCTTATCTTTAGTGACCAGAGTTTGAGATGGTTTAGTCCTAGGGCCCTTATTAAGTGGTGTGACGGCTATAAGGTTCCTTTTGATTGCACTAGAGGACGATGCTGAGACAGTGGCTGCGTTATCCACAACATTCTTACCTTTTAGAGTACGAAGTGTTTCCTTTAACTCAGCCAAGACCAGATTCTTATCACAAATTTGTTCCCTCAAATCAGATATTTCCACCGACTTTCGATTCAATTGTTCAATCAATGATTGATTCTGTGCAGTGGTATCAACACATGCGGGCTTTACTGAATCGAAAAGTCGTGTATTTTGCTGTTTTAAGTTATCAACTTTGGACAAAATCTTGGAGACTCGATTATCTAGATCAAGTTTAAAATTCTCAGCGGCCTCAAGTACGTTCACATAGTTAAGCTCCTTAGATTTCTCTATGTCTATCGGCAAAGAGTTAGCAACTTTGTCACTTGGCTGACGCTGTTTTGATTGTAAATTCAATCGAAAATTCTTTTCAAAGTTTACATCATCGATATTAACACCTTCGAATGACGTTTCAAAGATTTCTTGAATAAATTGTTGCTTGCATTCAAGCGAAATACAATGTGTTTGAATCTCATCAAAACGTTTTGAAAGCGAAGAATATGAATCTTGAAGCTTTAAAAATTCAGCGTCAGATTCGTGACAAGTACTATCTACCACATTATCCACAGATTCAACATTATGCACAATAGAATCATTATCAACACTTGTATTCACACAGACAGAAACTATATCATGAGACATCACTTGCTTCAGAAGCTGATCATTTTGGCATGAAACCCGTTCTATTTCAAGTAAACTGTTTTCATAAGCATCATCCATTTCATTGAAAACACGTCTAACTTCTGCTATTTCCAAAAACAAATCTTGATCAAGACTACTAAGACAAGCCTTAACATTCTTTACAAACGGAACAATTTCATCTCGAAACGCAGCTCTTGTATGCTCAAAGTTCCATTCACCTTCCGTTATGGATGTGGCCGTCGTACGTTCCAAAATGACCTTGTCAAAATCGGCTAAGTGTTGGTGTACCGCATTTAAGTTAACGGAGGACTTACTTACCGGTGGAATTAACTTCGTGAAATCCTTTTTGACAAGTGTAGGAGACGTACTGGGAGGGTTTTCATTTGACAAACTTTGGGGCACAAGAACTGTCAATTCAGCTAATTCCTTTTGTAAGCGAATGCGGGTCTTTTTAGAAAATTGATCTTGGTTATGTTGATCATAATCAATTGTATGGAATTTTGAAAGCATTTTAGAATGAGTTTCATCCGCAAGTGACTGTGTCGCGTCAGAAATACGAACAAAAGGTGCTTCTTTGGATTTGCCAATTATTGTCATATCATAAAGACCGGGAATATATTCCTGAGCTTGTTTTGCATAACCGGGATTAGGTGGTAAATCTTGAAGACGCTTAAGTTCGAATTCTTGAAATGATTTAGTTAAAAGATGAACCTTTTCTGTGGAAGCGTATTGTTTTAAAAGCTGTTGTTCCTTGAATTTAAGAAGTTTGGTAGCATTAATTTCTGATTCAACCTTTTTAGACTCGAGAGTTTCGAAATCCATTTTAAGTTTCCAAAAATCATTGACCACCGACTCTTTTTCTTTTAATTCATTAGAAAGATTAGCTTTTAATGATTCTATTTCTTTCAAGTGTTCAATCTTTTCAAAACGAAATTGGTCAAATTCAGAACATGTTATTTTCTCTGCTTGAGGGACCATTTCAAAAGCTTTGACCTTTTCTTTATGCAACGCAATCTCAGCAGTTAGGGTGGAATTCGTATCTACGGATTGTCTGAGGGCCATATGCATTTGATCAATAATATGTTTAGGCACCATGACCAAATCATGTTGAGCATAAGATTCCATACCCGTCGTAACATTTGGTTGAGGTTTACTCAAATGTGTAGGATTAAGTACCACATCATTTGAGTTACTAGTTCCCAAATGCTGTTCGAGGTTGGCATTTTCATGCCCAACTTGATGTTGGTTATCATCAATATTAGTAGATGTGGTTGGTACCTCACTGACGACATCAGAACCGTAGTGAGAGAGATTAGCAACGAGAGCAGCTTGGGCAGAGTGAATGTCATCACAATCCGAATCATATGCGTCAAGATCATCTGCTTGATAAGCTGCATTAGAAGTAGAAACAATTGCAATGCCTTCAGTATCTGCTGCCCCTGGGTCTGCAAGAAATGCTAACTCCTCTGAATCCAAAATCTTCCCCTTAGACTGAGCATCAACCAAATACATCTTCTCACGAAACCATGCATCATCCCTTCTCCTTTTCGGCTGAGTGCATTCCCTAGCCATATGACCTTGTCCTCGGCAATTGTAGCAAGTCACAACCTTCTTAGGACCAATAGGACTCCCATTTCCACTAGCTTGAGAATTCACAGCTTGATTGTTCCCAGTCCTTGTAGGAGGTCCATATGAATTTTGCCTTCCCTGAATTGGTTGCACCGTCACTTGACCATCTTGAACAGTGGCTTGTTGTCGAGGATTTGATGAGGTGCGGAGCTGATTGTTTGTTGGTGGAAATCCTCTAGTTGCAACAAGTTTTGACAAGTAGGCGGTGAGATGGTTTAGTACATCAGCTGGCGTATCATTTGGAGTAAAGACCGGTGCTTGGATTGGAGGAAGTTCATTAGAGTAGAAAGCTTGTGCTGGTTGTGCTTCTATTGGAAAATATCCTTGCTGAGGAGTATAGCCCAATGGAGAAGTGTTGGCTTGTGATGGTGATGTCTGATATTGTGGTTGCTGAGGAAAAGATTGTTGATGAACACTTTGTTGATATTCTTGCTGTGGCATCATTGGTGGTTGATAAGATAGTTGCTGATAGATGTGTGGTGGTGGCTGCTGCAAGTATGATGGTTGTTGATAAGTATAAGCCATGTTTTGTTGAGAAGCATACATTGCAAGTGGATCATGAACTTGAGGTGTAGACAACCGAGCCTCGATCACATGGCATTCGTGTTGTTGAAGAAAAGCTTGAAGTTGATCCACATTGGTGTTATGAAAGTCCTTAGCCAATTTAACATCCGTCACGTATTTTTTCCATTCTGGAGGAAGAGTGTTCAAATACTTGGTGTTCAATTGAAAGGTAGGAATTGCCATGCCATAGATATTAAGCTCATTCAACAATAGGGTAAATCTCAGATAGTAGTCATTGAGAGTCTCCCCTGGCACATAGGCAAACTTATCAAAAGTATCATAAAGCTTACACTCTCGTTCTTGTTTAGTTAACGAGGTGCCTTGCATGAGAACACGAATTCTATCCCATAACTCTTTGGCAACTTTATGTTTGCTGACGAGTTTGTAGACATCTGGAGGAAGGGCTTGGAGAATGATGTTTGTAGCATACTTATCACATTTATCTTGAATCTTCATATCTCCAGTCAACTCACCCGTTGTGCGAGGACGAGTAGTCGTACCTTTCGTCACTGTACCATAATCTAATGGTCCATTGAGCACCGATGCCCAAATTAGATGTCCATTCTCCTTGTTAAACATATAAAGTTCCATTCGGGAAGCCCATTCCTCATACATAGTCTTCACCAACATTGGTGGACGATTATCCATACCCGAGAGAATGGACTTATCCGTAAGAAATGTGTACTCCATTTCAATAAGTGAAGATTTACAAAGTTGATCGATCAATGAAAGAAAGTAAATGTGTTTGTTGTAGTGTGTTAAAAACGATAAATAATGTTAAAATCCCCTATAATATGTCCTCGATAAACCAAAAAAAAATCCAATTCAAAATGTTTTTGAAAAAATGTTGGATCATACTCAGATCGTGGTTGTGATCGCACTCAGATCGTGGTTGTGATTGTACTCAGATCGTGGTTGTGATCGCACTCAGATCGTGGTTGTGATCGTACTCAGATCGTGGTGATGATCGCACTCAGATCGCAGTGATGATCGTACTTAGATCGCAGTGAGGATCGCACTCCCTATGATCGCACTTAGATCGGACTCCCAGATCGTACCCAACGATCGTACCCTGATCGCACTCTCTTATCGCAACAAGTGATCGGACTATGGATCGCAACGAGAGATCGTACTGAACAAACTTACCTTGATCGTAGTGAGCTATCGAAGTCAAGATCGCAACTTGGATCGCACTACCGATCGCAGTTAGATCGCAACACCAGATCGTGATGATGGATCGCAAGTAGAAACCCCCAGGGTTTATGCAATCGCAACTTCAGATCGTACTATGGATTCCCTATTACCTTGTTTCTCGGACAGTACACGAACACCAACAATTCAAGATTCTAGGCCAAAAAATGAATCAAACAACCAAAAAATTTTGTGTTTTTAACCCAAATAACAATACCAAATCACTATAACAAGTAATAAGATGAAGTAAATCAAGATTAACCCATAAAAACACAAAAAAAATTTGGTTCGTGTGAAAAAGGATCAAAAATGGCCAGAATCAAGAACACAAACACAAGAACTAAACAATCATCCCATGGCTCTTGATACCATTTGTAGGATTGTAAATCTTGCTTATGTTTTTAGAGAGAGAAAGAGATAGAGAGATGGTGGATTACAGACACACTTAGAGAGAGAAACCAAAGTTTACTATGTGTAAAATAATGAAACCACACCACCCTCTCCATCAAAGGAGAGGGTTTATATACCAAGCCCATATGATGGGCTTGGGCTTGCATTGGGCCGCCGGCCTACACATGTTGTAGGCTTGGCTTGGCCTTGTTTGTTTAATATTAAGTTAACTAAACTACGAGCTATTACATATACTATTGTTGGAGTGACCGATCCTTCTTAATACGTAAAACGTATTTCCAACAATCTCCCCCTAAGGGAGGTCACTCCAAACAAGGGCATTACCCAAGTTACAATAATTAAATAAACCTAGCATACTATGCTTGTCTTGAGCTCGTAGTCTTCGTCTTTCCTTTTCTTTTTCTTTTCTGGTGAACATGCTGATGTGATCTTTGATATCAGTCTTGAGCATTAATATCTTGCCTTGATCTCGTGCATCCTTCACTTGTGATCTTCGCCTCTTCGTGACACCATGTCCCACATACTTATACCTTTTGTAATTCTTGAAAGCTTCAGAGTTCGATACAGCGGAAGACTTAACTTTTAGGCTTTCTTGAATTAGATGAGATATTAAGTGCATAAAGTATAAGCATGCGGGGACGACTTCTTCTTGGATTCCGCAACGCCACCGTCTTCAAATGCCGCAACATAAGTAGACACGAACGAAATGGCTTTGAACATTTCATTCTAAATCGGTAGCATTTTACCTCCGGTCGGTGAAGACCATTGGACAATATTAGATATCGTACCCGTGACGGATAGTTTCAATTAAGTAACTTCCTGACAGGATTTCGCGGGTAAACCCGTTCTCTTTATTCGACCGTCCAAAGCTGACTGCGAACATAAAGAGTGAATCATTTGGATAATAATATCCACATGATTTGAAGCCGTCAATTCATGTTCCTGGAACAAGTGAAATTCAATTAAGAACCGCACCATCGTTGCTTTTCAGTTGTCACGAGCTTGATTCGTATAGAATCTTGCAAGTTACCTACCAAGTGCTGTTTGAGGTTAACACTAGAAGGATTTCCACTCATCACTGTGAACACTAAGGTATCACTCTGAGTGTTCTGGCAAGATCACTAAGATATTGCGTAGAGGCCTGGAACGTGTTTAAATTCAGTTAAGAATTAAACAGCTGTTGCTTTCCAGTTATCACAAGTTTGATTCATAAAGAATCGCACAAGTCACCTACCATGAGATTTTTGATATTCGCTCAAGAAGGATTTCCATCTTCATTGTAAATACTTTCGTATTACTCGGATGTTCAGGCAAGATCATGAAGATTTTGCGTAGGACTCTTAAAATCTTTCTTACTTTTCACAGTGTATGAAGAAGCAAGGAAATATGAAAGTGTGTCCTAGTGAGATATTTGATGATCTCAAATGGCTCTAGACTCGATTGTGCACTTTGGATTTTAGTGATTGGAGGCTGGAGAGGAGTGCCACCATTTCAATACCAATTTATTCGGAGTGAATAAATCGATTGATAACGTGTTGTCTCCGTGTGATTAAAACAAATACCTTTTGAGAGATATCTGAGTTAGCTGGGATGGGTTGTGCATTGCATCACTGGGTCCATGATGTCTGTCTTCAATATCGAGAATCATTAAAATGATCTCAATAGCATATGTATTGACCCGGTTTCTGCCTAAAGTTGTAAGGAGGGCTTCTTTCTTTACACCCTTTATCTTTACAATTCTTTTTCATTCTTCAACCCCTTCAATGCTTACCAATACGTCATAACTAGCACCTTGTTGTGATTGTTCCAGTGCTAACTTAAGTACTTGGTCGGCATTCAGCTACGTTCACAATCTTTCTCCATCTTTCCTAAGGACTACTATTTCTAGCTATGGAATGTCCTTGGGAAGATTCCTCCGGTTCTGGAAGAATCATAGGACTTAACCTATCCTACCATCCTTATGTCACCACAATCTTCATCGTCGTGAAATAAATGGGTTTTAAGTAAGTAAATGTCACCATGAAAATCTATTTTGATATGCAAATCCGTTTTGCTCCCCCTTAACATATGCTACGATATTCGAAAACATTTCGCACATGTAGGGATGAGCCAGCACATTAAGTCAAACCATTTGTGATAATATCCCATATTAAATCACATTTTCTCCCATGGCTCTTGATGCCATTTGTAGGATTGTAAATCTTGCTTATGTTTTTAGAGAGAGAAAGAGATAGAGAGATGGTGGATTACACACACACTTAGAGAGAGAAACCAAAGTTTACTATGTGTAAAATAATGAAACCACACCACCCTCTCCATCAAAGGAGAGGGTTTATATACCAAGCCCATATGATGGGCTTGGGCTTGCATTAGGCCGCCGGCCTACACATGTTGTAGGCTTGGCTTGGCCTTGTTTGTTTAATATTAAGTTAACTAAACTACGAGCTATTACATATACTATTGTTGGAGTGACCGATCCTTCTTAATACGTAAAACGTATTTCCAACAATCTCCCCCTAAGGGAGGTTACTCCAAACAAGGGCATTACCCAAGTTACAATAATTAAATAAACCTAGCATACTATGCTTGTCTTGAGCTCGTAGTCTTCGTCTTTCCTTTTCATTTTCTTTTCTGGTGAACATGCGGATGTGATCTTTGATATCAGTCTTGAGCATTAATCTCTTGCCTTGATCTCGTGCATCCTTCACTTGTGATCTTCGCCTCTTCGTGACACCATGTACCACATACTTATACCTTTTGTAATTCTTGAAAGCTTCAGAGTTCGATACAGCGGAAGACTTAACTTTTAGGCTTTCTTGAATTAGATGAGATATTAAGTGCATAAAGTATAAGCATGCGGGGACGACTTCTTCTTGGATTCCGCAACGCCGCCGTCTTCAAATGCCGTAACATAAGTAGACACGAACGAAATGGCTTTGAACATTTCATTCTAAATCGGTAGCATATTACCTCCGGTTGGTGAAGACCGTTGGACGATATTAGATATCGTACCCGTGACGGATAGTTTCAATTAAGTAACTTCCTGACAGGATTTCGCGGGTAAACCCGTTCTCTTTATTCGACCGTCCAAAGCTGACTGCGAACATAAAGAGTGAATCATTTGGATAATAATATCCACATGATTTGAAGCCGTCAATTCATGTTCCTGGAACAAGTGAAATTCAATTAAGAACCGCACCATCGTTGCTTTCCAGTTGTCACGAGCTTGATTCGTATAGAATCTTGCAAGTTACCTACCAAGTGCTGTTTGAGGTTAACACTAGAAGGATTTCCACTCATCACTGTGAACACTAAGGTATCACTCTGAGTGTTCTGGCAAGATCACTAAGATATTGCGTAGAGGCCTGGAACGTGTTTAAATTCAGTTAAGAATTAAACAGCTGTTGCTTTCCAGTTATCACAAGTTTGATTCATAAAGAATCGCACAAGTCACCTACCATGAGCTTTTTTATATTCGCTCAAGAAGGATTTCCATCTTCATTGTAAATACTTTCGTATTACTCGGATGTTCAGGCAAGATCATGAAGATTTTGCGTAGGACTCTTAAAATCTTTCTTACTTTTCACAGTGTATGAAGAAGCAAGGAAATATGAAAGTGTGTCCTAGTGAGATATTTGATGATCTCAAATGGCTCTAGACTCGATTGTGCACTTTGGATTTTAGTGATCGGAGGCTGGAGAGGAGTGCCACCATTTCAATACCAATTTATTCGGAGTGAATAAATCGATAGATAACGTGTTGTCTCCGTGTGATTAAAACAAATACCTTTTGAGAGATATCTGAGTTAGCTGGGATGGGTTGTGCATTGCATCACTGGGTCCATGATGTCTGTCTTCAATATCGAGAATCATTAAAATGATCTCAATAGCATATGTATTGACCCGGTTTCTGCCTAAAGTTGTAAGGAGGGCTTCTTTCTTTACACCCTTTATCTTTACAATTCTTTTTCATTCTTCAACCCCTTCAATGCTTACCAATACGTCATAACTAGCACCTTGTTGTGATTGTTCCAGTGCTAACTTAAGTACTTGGTCGGCATTTAGCTACGTTCACAATCTTTCTCCATCTTTCCTAAGGACTACTATTTCTAGCTATGGAATGTCCTTGGGAAGATTCCTCCGGTTCTGGAAGAATCATAGGACTTAACCTATCCTACCATCCTTATGTCACCACAATCTTCATCGTCGTGAAATAAATGGGTTTTGGGTAAGTAAATGTCACCATGAAAATCTATTTTGATATGCAAATCCGTTTTGCTCCCCCTTAACATATGCCACGATATTCGAAAACATTTCGCACATGTAGGGATGAGCCAGCACATTAAGTCAAACCATTTGTGATAATATCCCATATTAAATCACATTTTCTCCCCCATATTAAAAATATTAACCCAGTCGATGTTTTTAATATCAATTGGTTTAATAAAGTTTTAACAAAGGTTTTGGGAAGAAAAATGCGAGTCCGTTTTATCTTCATGGTATCAAATGTATGAGATATGATACCGATTAGTAACATTATCACATATTAACCATATTAGAAAAAATTGACAAGGTTGGACCTGATAGATGAGAACATCATATGATAAGATCAAATGGTTCTTGTCAGCATATGTTGGTCGCCTCGTCACGTCTGAAGTCATCTCTTGACACCAGATGTACGATTGGTATTGTTGTCTTGACACCAACTTGTGAACTTGGCACGTTCGGCATCGAAGATTCTGATTTCTTGACAATTGCTCCCCCTCAATTGTTGACCTGTGTTCTATTGAAAGAGCTGTAGTCGTCGGTTGAGTAGTCGCATCGTCGAGTATGTAGATACCAATTGTAGATTTCTATGGTTGTAGAGATGATAGCTTCATAAAAACAAGACTTCTCTTGTTTTAACAAATAAATGCACTGAAACGTACATTGATTTGTGTTAGACCAAGTTATAAAGTAAACTTGATCCCTTACAAGGTTTTAAAGTAAACCTTGCCCGAGAAAATTAATTCCCGTTGTGAGCCAAAGCTTTCATAAGAAATACTTGACTTTAATGTGAAAACCGGGTTGCAGTCAAAAATAACTACAAGCCATATAGGCATGTTTTATGAAATATTTACAACTTTTGTACGAACTCTATTTATGGCGCCGTGTCGATATTAATCAACATTTCTAAGGCCGTAAATATTATCGTACCAAAAGACATGCCTTTAAAAAATAAAGTAAAAATATTTTTGGATTTTTCTAGATTTTTCAATTTTTATGGTTTTTATATGGTTTTATATTTTTGTATTTTGCTTTTGTGGATAAAAATATAAACAATATATACAAATGATCACCAAGGATACGGAGAATAGTTTTACCACTACTATTCTTTCGCTTCATCTACTAGTTCCTTAAGAGTCTCAGGCGAGAAGGTTCTCATTCCTAGCTTGTCGGCCAAAAATTCAATTCGAGCGCGATCTAAAGCCTTCGTGAAAATATCCGCCAATTGATACTCAGATCGGACAAAGTAAAGCTCGATTACTCCATTTTCCACTTGCTCCTTGATGAAGTGGTAGCGAATGTCAATATGCTTTGACCGGGAGAATTGAACATTGTTGCAGCATAAGGCAATTGCACTTTTGTTGTCGCAGTACATCGGAATCTTGTTGAAACCTAGACCATAGTCGGTTAATTGCGATCTCATCCAAAGAATTTGAGCACAGCAACCGGACATGGCTATGTATTCTGCTTCCGTACTTGAAATTGCGGCGCTTTTCTGCCTTTTCGATGCCCAACTGATTAGTCGATCTCCTAATAGTTGCAAAGTTCCACTCGTGCTACGCCTTGTATCTTGACAACCCGCGTGATCCGCATCTGCATATGCCATTAGTGAAATAGAGGAGTCCTTCGAATACCAAAGTCCCCGATTAATGGTTCCTTTAAGATATCGAAAGATCCTTTTAACAGTAGCTAAGTGTAACTCAGTAGGCCTAGTTTGATACCTGGCACACATACATATAGCAAACTGAAGATCAGGTCGACTGGCTGTGATATACAGAAGAGTACCGATCATTCCACGATAAAGTGTCGGATCAACGGCAACTCCATGTGGATCTGCATCAAGCTTAGTTTTCTCCACCATTGGAGTGTCCACGGGGTCGCAAGATTCCATCTTATATTTCTTAAGCGATTCAAGGGCATACTTGGATTGATTGATAAAGATGCCTCTGGGACTCTGAGATATCTGAAGACCTAAGAAGAATGATACCTTGCCCATCATTGACATCTTAAACTTGGAAGACATGAGTGTCCCAAACTCATCCAATAAGGTTTGGGTCGAGGCTGCAAATATAATATCATCAACATATATTTGTACCATAATCATATCTTTACCTCGTTTCCGAATGAACAGCGTGGGATCCACCTTGCCTTTTGCGAAGCCTTGTGTAATGAGGAATTGTGACAAAAGATCGTACGATGCGCGAGGAGCTTGCTTCAACCCATAGAGAGCCTTCTTAAGCTTATACACATGATTAGGGTAATTAGGATTCACAAAACCATCCGGCTGTTGAACATAGACCTCTTCCTTGAGTTCACCATTAAGAAATGCCGTCTTCACATCCATCTGATAGACGATCATATTTATATGGGCTGCATAAGCGAGGAATAATCTAATAGCTTCCAGACGGGCAACAGGTGCAAAGGATTCCATAAAGTCGACGCCCAATAATTGCTTGTATCCACGAGCTACTAGTCGAGCTTTGTTCTTCAATATTCCGCCTAACTCATCGAGTTTCACCTTGTAAACCCATTTCAAAGTGACTAACTGCACTTGATCCGGGCATGGGACAAGTTCCCAAACTTCAAGACGTATGAATTCGTTAAGTTCTTCTTGCATAGCTTCTATCCAACAGGATTGAGTAAAAGCTTGTTGCCATGTCTTAGGTTCAACTTCACTGAGAAAAGCATCAAAGTGACAAAACAATGCACTTTCTTGTAACTGACTTCGTGTGGATACCGGACGATTAGGGTCACCAATAATAGAATCTATAGGATGATCCTTTGTCCACTTGCTGTCATGTTCCAAATCCGTGGATTGGAGTAAACCGTACTAGGAGTTTCCTCTGAGGTGGACGACCCGGCTTGATTAGGGTCAGGAATTGGTACACCAAAGAATGGAAGTTCACGCATTTGAGCGAATTCCAAATCGTGATCATCATCATCCTCTTCATCATCAATAGGCATGACATGGGTAGTTGGTTCGGGTGTTGGTTGAGAATTACTTGTTGATGGTATATCTTGACCAATTGTAGGTGCAGATGTGTCTGATTGTGCTTCGGTTGCTGGAGCGACAACTTCGGTTACCGGAGCTATTACCTCAGGTTCTGGAGCAACAATACTGGAGGAGTAAAGAATTCATCAAAGAACGGTTGAAACAACGTATCCCATTCAGTCCTAGTAGGTGGTATAAATGATGAAGTAGGGTTGTTTGGGACAAGACCAGAACTAATATTACTGGGTCCCATTTCATGAAGTGCGGGTTCAGAGCTGCTTTGCTCAGAAGCCATTGCTGTCAGCTCGTCAAAATCAACATTCATAGTTTCGAGGATCTTGCGAGAGTTACGGTTGTAGATTCGGTATGCCTTCTTTGCGGGTGCATAGCCAATGAAAATACCAATATCAGCCTTTGGTTGAAGTTTTCCCAAATTGTCACCATCATTATTTGGATAGCAAAGTGAACCAAATACATGAAGATATGATAAATCTGGTACTTTTCCATGGAGAAGCTCATAAGGTGTTTTACCATGGCGTTTACGATTTAGTGACCGGTTTTGGGTGTACACTGCTATAGATACTGCTTCTGCCCATAAAAACAATGGAGCCTTTGCATAGATTAACATCGTTCGAGCAGCTTCCATAAGTGTGCGATTTCGCCTTTCAACGACACCGTTTTGTTGTGGAGTGCGTGCAACGGATGTTTCATGAGATATGCCAACTTCTTCATAATAATCACGCAAAATTTGATTCACAAATTCGGTTCCATTATCTGTACGAATGCGTCGGACAGTAGTGTTGAGACGCACTTGAATCATCTTGAGAAATCCTATGATGAATTTAGGTGCCTCATTTTTTGCTTTAAGAAATTTCACCCATGTAAACCGAGAGTAATCATCCACAATAACGAGGATGTACTTTTTGCCACTAAGACTTTCAATACGCATTGGTCCACAAAGATCCATATGCAACAGATAAAGTTTCTCTTGGTTGGTGTCTTCCGTCTTGGGTTTGTAAGATTTCTTAGTGCTTTTCCCCATTGTACACGCGGAACACAAATGATCCTTGTGAAATGATAGTTTAGGAAGACCACGAACAAGTTCGTTTTTCGCCAAGTGATTAATAGCGTCAAAGTTAAGATGAGATAACCGTCGATGCCATAACCATGACTTAGTCTTCGATGCTTTGGAGAGAAGACATACGGGAGAGGCGGCCATCATGTCTTGTAGAGACAAAGTATACAAATTATTCCCTCGAGTACCTTACAATAAATCAACCCCTTCCAAATTACGAATGAAGCAGGTATGCTCTCGAAAAGCAACTTCTAGGTTTGCATCACAAAATTGTCCCACAGAAAATAAGTTGTGACCGAGACCTTCCACGTAATACACTCTTGAAATTATAACATTCCCAATATGATATTCACCGTAACCCATTATCTTTGCAATATGATCATTTCCAAATCTAACCGTACCAAGAAACTTGCTGACGAAATTTCTGAGCTGAGAGCGATCTCCGGTCATATGCTTGGAGCAACCAGAGTCCAAATACCAGAGAACAATTTGGACCACTTGTTTTCAATAACAACAGTAGACAATGCATTGGAAACTATTGGTTCCAGAGTGTTAGCAGATACAGATATAGAATTATCAGAATTGCTAACATTTTTGAGACCCTTAGATTTCCTGTGTTTTCTAATGTGAGTTTTAGCACTAACAGGTTTTACTGTTCCAACTTTCTTAGGTTTTGGAGTATTAGCGGGCACTACAGTGGGAGTGGACCTATTTAAAGGGCACTTGGTTCCTATAGTAGTGTCAGTGTTCCTAGTTAAAGGACACGCTTGTGTTTTGGTAGCCTTGGTACTCCTAGTTAAAGGGCACGCTTTCTTCACTTCAGTGGGAGTGATCCTAGTTAAAGGGCACATATTTCCTACTATAGTGAATGTTCTACCAGTGGGGCACCACATCCAACCAACTTGGGTTAACACTTTCCCAGTCGGTTTCCATTCTAATCCATTTTTCCGGGCATGCATCTCATTCACATGGTCAATAAGGCAAGAATCATGACGACTAGAAAACATACATTCATTGCAATTCCAACATTTCAAATTAGAATTCACAGTAGGCTTAGAACGCTGCACAACCGCAGAGCCTTTAGGTTTAGCTACATGATTCTTTTTATTCAAAACAGAAATAACATTCCTAGAATGGGCTTCTACTTTCTTCTTCACTTGACTACTAGATGGGGGCAAGATCCTATCATTCTTCTTGTTTCGCTTAAGCTTAGATCTTTGAGCCTTAGTAGTGGTGCTTACTCCTGTAGAAGGCAACACGAGAATATTAGAAGCTTGTTTTGATTCCGGCTTATCTTTAGTGACCAGAGTTTGAGATGGTTTAGTCCTAGGGCCCTTATTAAGTGGTGTGACGGCTATAAGGTTCCTTTTGATTGCACTAGAGGATGATGCTGAGACAGTGGCTGCGTTATCCACAACATTCTTACCTTTTAGAGTACGAAGTGTTTCCTTTAACTCAGCCAAGACCAGATTCTTATCACAAATTTGTTCCCTCAAATCAGATATTTCCACCGACTTTCGATTCAATTGTTCAATCAATGATTGATTCTGTGCAGTGGTATCAGCACATGCGGGCTTTACTGAATCGAAAAGTCGTGTATTTTTCTGTTTTAAGTTATCAACTTTGGACAAAATCTTGGAGACTCGATTATCTAGATCAAGTTTAAAATTCTCAGCGGCCTCAAGTACGTTCACATAGTTAAGCTCCTTAGATTTCTATATGTCTATCGGCAAAGAGTTAGCAACTTTGTCACTTGGCTGACGCTGTTTTGATTGTAAATTCAATCGAAAATTCTTTTCAAAGTTTACATCATCGATATTAACACCTTCGAATGACGTTTCAAAGATTTCTTGAATAAATTGTTGCTTGCATTCAAGCGAAATACAATGTGTTTGAATCTCATCAAAACGTTTTGAAAGCGAAGAATATGAATCTTGAAGCTTTAAAAATTCAGCGTCAGATTCGTGACAAGTACTATCTACCACATTATCCACAGATTCAACATTATGCACAATAGAATCATTATCAACACTTGTATTCACACAGACAGAAACTATATCATGAGACATCACTTGCTTCAGAAGCTGATCATTTTGGCATGAAACCCGTTCTATTTCAAGTAAACTGTTTTCATAAGCATCATCCATTTCATTGAAAACACGTCTAACTTCTGCTATTTCCAAAAACAAATCTTGATCAATACTACTAAGACAAGCCTTAACATTCTTTACAAACGGAACAATTTCATCTCGAAACGCAGCTCTTGTATGCTCAAAGTTCCATTCACCTTCCGTTATGGCTGTGGCCGTCGTACGTTCCAAAATGACCTTGTCAAAATCGGCTAAGTGTTGGTGTACCGCATTTAAGTTAACGGACGACTTACTTACCGGTGGAATTAACTTCGTTAAATCCTTTTTGACAAGTGTAGGAGACGTACTGGGAGGGTTTTCATTTGACAAACTTTGGGGCACAAGAACTGTCAATTCAGCTAATTCCTTTTGTAAGCGAATGCGGGTCTTTTTAGAAAATTGATCTTTGTTATGTTGATCATAATCAATTGTATGGAATTTTGAAAGCATTTTAGAATGAGTTTCATCCGCAAGTGACTGTGTCGCGTCAGAACTACGAACAAAAGGTGCTTCTTTAGATTTGCCAATTATTGTCATATCATAAAGACCGGGAATATATTCCTGAGCTTGTTTTGCATAACCGGGATTAGGTGGTAAATCTTGAAGACGCTTAAGTTCGAATTCTTGAAATGATTTAGTTAAAAGATGAACCTTTTCTGTGGAAGCGTATTGTTTTAAAAGCTGTTGTTCCTTGAATTTAAGAAGTTTGGTAGCATTAATTTCTGATTCAACCTTTTTAGACTCGAGAGTTTCAAAATCCATTTTAAGTTTCTGAAAATCATTGACCACCGACTCTTTTTCTTTTAATTCATTAGAAAGATTAGCTTTTAATGATTCTATTTCTTTCAAGTGTTCAATCTTTTCAAAAAGAAATTGGTCAAATTCAGAACATGTTATTTTCTCTGCTTGAGGGACCATTTCAAAAGCTTTGACCTTTTCTTTATGCAACGCAAGCTCAGCAGTTAGGGTGGAATTCGTATCTACGGATTGTCTGAGGGCCATATGCATTTGATCAATAATATGTTTAGGCACCATGACCAAATCATGTTGAGCATAAGATTCCATACCCATCGTAACATTTGGTTGAGGTTCACTCAAATGTGTAGGATTGAGTACCACATCATTTGAGTTACTAGTTCCCGAATGCTGTTCGAGGTTGGCATTTTCATGCCCAACTTGATGTTGGTTATCATCAATATTAGTAGATGTGGTTGGTACCTCACTGACAACATCAGAACCGTAGTGAGAGAGATTAGCAACGAGAGCAGCTTGGGCAGAGTGAATGTCATCACAATCTGAATCATATGCGTCAAGATCATCTGCTTGATAAGCTGCATTAGAAGTAGAAACAACTGCAATGCCTTCAGTATCTGCTGCCCCTGGGTCTGCAAGAAATGCTAACTCCTCTGATTCCAAAATCTTCCCCTTAGACTGAGCATCAACCAAATACATCTTCTCACGAAACCATGCATCATCCCTTCTCCTTTTCGGCTGAGTGCATTCCCTAGCCATATGACCTTGTCCTCGGCAATTGTAGCAAGTCACAACCTTCTTAGGACCAATAGGACTCCCATTTCCACTAGCTTGAGAATTCACAGCTTGATTGTTCCCAGTCCTTGTAGGAGGTCCATATGAATTTTGCCTTCCCTGAATTGGTTGCACCGTCACTTGACCATCTTGAACAGTGGCTTGTTGTCGAGGATTTGATGAGGTGCGGAGCTGATTGTTTGTTGGTGGAAATCCTCTAGTTGCAACAAGTTTTGACAAGTAGGCGGTGAGATGGTTTAGTACATCAGCTGGCGTATCATTTGGAGTAAAGACCGGTGCTTGGATTGGAGGAAGTTCATTAGAGTAGAAAGCTTGTGCTGGTTGTGCTTCTATTGGAAAATATCCTTGCTGAGGAGTATAGCCCAATGGAGAAGTGTTGGCTTGTGATGGTGATGTCTGATATTGTGGTTGCTGAGGAAAAGATTGTTGATGAACACTTTGTTGATATTCTTGCTGTGGCATCATTGGTGGTTGATAAGATGGTTGCTGATAGATGTGTGGTGGTGGCTGCTGCAAGTATGATGGTTGTTGATAAGTATAAGCCATGTTTTGTTGAGAAGCATACATTGCAAGTGGATCATGAACTTGAGGTGTAGACAACCGAGCCTCGATCACATGGCATTCGTGTTGTTGAAGAAAAGCTTGAAGTTGATCCACATTGGTGTTATGCAAGTCCTTAGCCAATTTAACATCCGTCACGTATTTTTTCCATTCTTGAGGAAGAGTGTTCAAATACTTGGTGTTAAATTGAAAGGTAGGAATTGCCATGCCATAGATATTAAGCTCATTCAACAATAGGGTAAATCTCAGATAGTAGTCATTGAGAGTCTCCCCTGGCACATAGGCAAACTTATCAAAAGTATCATAAAGCTTACACTCTCGTTCTTGTTTAGTTAACGAGGTGCCTTGCATGAGAACACGAATTCTATCCCATAACTTTTTGGAAACTTTATGTTTGCTGACGAGTTTGTAGACATCTGGAGGAAGGGCTTGGAGAATGATGTTTGTAGCATACTTATCACATTTATATTGAATCTTCATATCTCCAGTCAACTCACCCATTGTGCGAGGACGAGTAGTCGTACCTTCCGTCACTGTACCATAATCTAATGGTCCATTGAGCACCGATGCCCAAATTAGATGTCCATTCTCCTTGTTCAACATATAAAGTTCCATTCGGGAAGCCCATTCCTCATACATAGTCTTCACCAACATTGGTGGACGATTATCCGTACCCGAGAGAATGGACTTATCCGTAAGAGATGTGTACTCCATTTCAATAAGTGAAGATTTACAAAGTTGATCGATCAATGAAAGAAAGTAAATGTGTTTGTTGTAGTGTGTTAAAACCGAGAAATAATGTTAAAATCCCCTATAATATGTCCTCGATAAACAAAAAAAATCCAAGTCAAAATTAAAATTTCAAAAACACGTTTTTGAAAAAATGTTGGATCGTACTCAGATCGTGGTTGTGATCGCACTCAGATCGTGGTTGTGATTGTACTCAGATCGTGGTTGTGAACGCACTCAGATCATGGTTGTGATCGTACTCAGATCGTGGTGATGATCGCACTCAGATCGCAGTGATGATCGTACTTAGATCGCAGTGAGGATCGCACTCCCTATGATCGCACTTAGATCGGACTCCCAGATCGTACCCAACGATCGTACCCTGATCGCACTCTCTTATCGCAACAAGTGATCGGACTATGGATCGCAACGAGAGATCGTACTGAACAAACTTACCTTGATCGTAGTGAGCTATCGAAGTCAAGATCGCAACTTGGATCGCACTACCGATCGCAGTTAGATCGCAACACCAGATCGTGATGATGGATCGCAAGTAGAAATCCCCAGGGTTTATGCAATCGTAACTTCAGATCGTACTATGGATTCCCTTTTACCTTGTTTCTCGGACAGTACACGAACACCAACAATTCAAGATTCTAGGCAAAAAAATGAATCAAACAACCAAAAAATTTTGTGTTTTTAACCCAAATAACAATACCAAATCACTATAACAAGTAATAAGATGAAGTAAATCAAGATTAACCCATAAAAACACAAAAAAAAATTGGTTCGTGTGAAAAAGGATAAAAAATGGCGAGAATCAAGAACACAAACACAAGAACTAAACAATCATCCCATGGCTCTTGATACCATTTGTAGGATTGTAAATCTTGCTTATGTTTTTAGAGAGAGAAAGAGATAGAGAGATGGTGGATTACACACACACTTAGAGAGAGAAACCAAAGTTTACTATGTGTCAAATAATGAAACCACACCACCCTCTCCATCAAAGGAGAGGGTTTATATACCAAGCCCATATGATGGGCTTGGGCTTGCATTGGGCCGCCGGCCTACACATGTTGTAGGCTTGGCTTGGCCTTCTTTGTTTAATATTAAGTTAACTAAACTACGAGCTATTACATACACTATTGTTGGAGTGACCGATCCTTCTTAATACGTAAAACGTATTTCCAACATTCTCGATCCTCGATCACTTCTTGTCTTTCTTGCATATGCCTCTTGAATAGGAAACATAACCCGATGAACCGGGTAGAAGCGAGAAAGATCGAGGTGGGGAAAATCATGAGCAACCCTTTTGAAAAGGCGAGTTAGAAGCATAGCATAGGGAAGGTTTGTTTTGGGCTTCGAAAGGGCATAATTGATTCGTCGAGCGATATAGAATGCCAAGTTGTACTTGGTGGATGTAAAGATGCAACACAACATATGCACCATACACGCCGAGATATGATCTCGGTTTCCACCAAGACAAAAGACATTCTCCCTAAGGATATTGGCCCATTGGACCATAAAATCCTTAAGGTCGCTAGAGAGCACTTCATATGGATTCACATTTCGTACATTTGAATGAAGGCTTCTCACAACGTTTCCATCACGCTCTTTCGAGATGATGTCAAGGATGAACTCTAGATCAATTTCGGTGAGGTCATTTGGAGGTTTATCGTAGGATTCCGAGAGAGCATCAAGTCTCCATTTATCCGTAAAACAACAAGTGCCTTCATATGGCACACCGAGAATTTCACTAAAGTTTTCGAGGGAGTATTGAATCAATTGATCATTCAACACGAAACGTATGAAAATTTCTCCATTGTATTCAAGCATGGAGTAGGTGCTAAAGAATTCAAGAAGGAATAAGGGGTAAATATCTTCTTCTATGTTGAGCAAGCAATCAAACCCCGAAAGCTCAAACATAGATTGGATATAGTCATAACCCGTTGTTTCCTTGTCAACGACTCTACCCTCATGGAAACAACGAGTAGAAAGGGATAGAAAAGCGTTTTGAAGTTGGGGGGAAGCATAGGTTTGGGAGAGGTTTGGCATGTATTGTCTAGTGTATTGATGATCTTTTTGATATTGAGAAGGCATGATTAGTACCTAAATAAACATAAGACAATATTTTTCCAATCACTCATATGAAAATTAAAATCAAAGATAAAAAATATGAGAATGTGTTACATCAATTTCTTGACAAACATAGGATTGAATCCATATCATTCTCATGTTCACAATGTGTCTATTCCATCATTAACCAAGAACATATGAACTATGTTGGATCAACAATGGACTAGAACATTGGTTTTTCAAAACAAAGTTTTTAGGTAAGCATTAACAATGTCATTACCTACTTGTTCATGGGTTCATCTCAAATCCATCTTTTAACCAAAATCATTTAGCCTAAATTTGGATTTGTTCTACAAGTGGGTTTTAGTGAAATCTTAATGAATATGAACCTAAGGAATCATAGTAAAATAACCATGTCAACCCACATTCCTATTAAGGTTTTAATTCAATTTCAATTTTAAAAAATCCCCAATTATGAAAGGATGAACCCTAGAACAAAATAGATGAAATTGAAAGAAAATACTTACAATTAATTGATGTTAGATGAAGGATGAGTGAAACCCACAACTTGGAATCAATTAATTTGAGTGATTGAAGGTTTTGGAAGCTTCAACAATGGTGGAAAAACAAGAAAACCGTCGCTGTGTGTTTTTGGGAGAGAGATAGTGGTTTGAAAAGAATAAAATAATCAAACTGGCGCTCTGACTAAACTTACTGCCTGCGGTTCCTTATCGATAAGGAACCGCGCCTTTGAGCCGCTGAGATAAGGAACCGCCTACAGAGGCAGGTTTTTATCTATGAAAAACGCCAAATTTTGAAAACCAAGTTTTTCTAAAATACTTAAGATTAAATCATGAGCCTTTTAGAATATCATTGGATCATCATAACACTAAGCAATATGCCTTAACAAAGGATTACGAGTTAAATCGAGATCGAAAAGAACCGAAACGGACAAACGACTACTCGTAGCAAAACGGCAAAGTGGAGAGAAGTTAAGGGAAGTGAATCAAGACTAGGACCAATGCTCAAGGGATTAATGACAATCTTCAAATAGTGGTAACGAAGAGCTTGTGTCATATATAGTGGTTTAAGACGTGCCTTTCTGGCGAAACGTTAAACGGCTTTGGTAATGAATAAGCACAAAGCAATTATTCAAGTATAGACTAAGATCACTTTCAATAATAGTCTTAGTCTAAACCAAAATATGAGCAAGGTATTAATTCACTTTCTCTCCCACAAAGGGCCTACTAACCGTATGGGTGCAAACCATGGAAATCATGCTTGATACTTTAAGCTTCTACAAACTCACTCTACATCACCATAGTGAGTCAAGTATCCAAGCAATGAAGGTTTGAGAGGATAAAGGAAAAGAAACACAAACCACAAATAAATGTCAAGGCAAGGATGCCAAGAGCAAGCACATAGTCATGTAATGATCAAAAGAATGATCAAAAGGGCGTGTGGAAGAACGAAAGCGTACCTTGGCCACAAGAGCATTCCAATCCATCAATGCAAACCCCAAGAGTGACTATCATGAATACTAAGTCTTCAATGACTAGTATCAATCCCACTCATCGTTCAAAGATATTGAAAATCGATGATGATAAGTCTTCTACAAGTGCAAGTAATTCAGTCCGCTACCAATTCAATGATTGATCTTCATGCGTACTGTAACACTCTCATTTTTCATATCGGTACAGCGGATTGGTTTAGATGATGTTACGTCCCCCCGGATATTCCTGGTCAACCCTTTCACATATTGCTCAATTCGGATCTCTTCGGGTTCAACCAATCGAGGACATAGCACGGCCAACTCATGGAATCGATTCGTGTAACTATCAATGTCCACACCTTTCATTCTCAGATGAATCAACTCCTGTTCTAACCTAATAATCACACTACGAGGACAAAACTCCAAAGTCATCCACTTCTTGATTTCAGCCCAAGGAGTAGCATTAGCAGCATCAAGACCCATGAAAGCAATTCTCCAGTTCCACCAAGTCAACGCACGACCTTTAAGAGTAGCATTTGCAACTATCTTAATACCTTATAAAAGATTTAAGACTTATTCTAAATTTAGAAGTCTTAAAAATTTAAACCTTCAACATTTCTATTAAAAGAAAGCTTTAAGTCTTAAACAATTCCCACATATAATTATAACTGAAAGTCTACAAATAATTTCTTTACATCAATGCATTTAAACCCCCTTAATGAAACACACATACAAATTTGTAACAATCCCATCTATATAGCTCATTTAAACAAGACCTGTAATAGCCCATTTAAACAAGACATGTAACAACCCATAAGTAACCTCCCATGTATATCGAGAGACACAAACACATCATGCACAAATATATCACCATTCTTAACTTTCCTTTCTACGGCATGTTTCTAAACTTAACACAATCACCACAACCTTTGTAAACAATCATCAAGTGCCACCTCATCTGCTAAAGCCACCCACGCCATCACCTTTTTCACCTCTATCGTTTCCACCACTTCGGCCGCCACCATCAGTCGAAAACTATCACATGTTAGTTGTGTGTTGGTGGTTTTGGTGGTAGATTTGCTGATAGATATGGGTGTTTTGGTGACACACGTGGTTTTACTGTTTTGCTTGTGGTTTAGTTGTTGTGGTTATAGTGCTAACCGGAAGGTAAAAAATGTAAACACCCGGATCGAACATGCGGGTTTCATCTGATCCGTTTTAGTTACCGGGTACCCACCGCCGCATTGCGCGGGTACCCGGCTAGTATGTTATAAATTATGATGAAATAATAAATCTTTCCGCATATAAAACTCTGGGACCGATGTTTAAAACTCTGATAATTTATGATGTAATGTACATGTTTTTATTACGTCAGCTTTGTGTCAACTGTAATTCATTGTTTCTTGTACCATGACGTGTTACCCCCTCGTTGCCTAGTTGTTCCATGTCAGATTCTCAGTGTCTCACACAAACCTTGTCAGTTAGAGAGACGTCATGGTTCTCCAATACTTCTCTCTCATACCTAAAATATAGATCAACAATAGCAGGTATCTCAAAATCAACTTTAGAAAGCGTATAAACGCAAATTTCTTACCAACTTTAGATTTCTTAAATGGGATAAAAACATCATACACCTTACCGTATGCCAAACAAACATTCCAGAGATCATGAGCGGAGCAATGGTCAGGAAAATTGGTGAGAAAACTGATGTGGAAATCTTCGGGGTAAGATCCTCCTTAGAATTAAAATAACGCCTATCTCCCATAACAGCAAACACCTATCTCCCATAACAGCAAACAGCAGCAAAACGGACGAATAAAATAATAAAAAAATAAACCTAAAAAGAGATCAAATCGCTATATATGATTAAGAGATCGGATCCAAAGGGAAGAGAAGCCGCATACAAGAGGGTGTTTAATAGTTGGTGGAATGAATTCATTATTGAATGGTGATGGCGATGGATGCAGGCGGCGGCGGATCTGGATTTGGTTCTCATTGTTTTTTGTTCTTCCGTATTACTTTTTTTTACAACACTTGTTAACTAACCTCTCTAATTCTTTTAATGAGCAGCCTCAAGCTATTGCGTCAAATGTAACACTTATATTTGTGATCAATATAATTACAATTAGAAAAACTTAGTAGGTGGAGGTTATACTGATTCTTATAAGCAACTAACATGGATCCCACGTAATACGACGACGAGTAACCGATGACGATTTTTGAGACGAACAAATGTTACTCTCTTTCCTATTAAATATATGTTCACATTAATATTAAATTGTAAAAAATTAAATTTAAATAAACTCATTGAAAATGAAAACTAAAACTAAAAGTTATTAAAATATAAAAAAATGAAAATTAAATTAAGGAGCATCAAATTATTAAAAAAATTATAAAATTAAATCGTGAAATAATAAATATATAATAAAAATTTTAATTTAAAATAAAAAATATTATTTTAATAAATTGTTATAAAAACAAAATCTGAGAATTCAGTTTTGGTAAATTAAGAATTTTCCAAATACTTTATAAAGGTATATGGTGAGAATATGATGAAAATTTTGTTCGTTGATGAATTGTTTGTTTTTAATTATTAAATGAATGTTAATTAAGGTAACGGAAAAGTGAAGGGAGCAACCGACCGACCAAGTTAAAAAAAATCAATCGCCTATATTAAGAAGGAAAAGCGATGATGATGACGAGGGATCAGACGAAGAAAAGAAAATGGAAGTTCACATCGGCTCTTGAGAAAGCTAAAAAAGAGACGAGACTTTATTTCCAAACATGTCGATTCGTGGGTCATTATTACGCTACCTGCAATCAGGAGGAACGCAAAGTACTCGATGTTGTTAGGAAGAACCTGGATGATATCTATCGTAATCATTATAATAAGCTTTTCTATCCACCCAAACCCAACAAGACATCCTACAATATTAACTTCAACGAGGATGATGTCTCTGCCCTCGTTTTTGAAACCAGATCATTGTTCCAAGTTCAGCTCGACTACTTGTTCCAAAACATGCTTAATCTCCAAACCAAGCAGGAGATTAAAGACTTCATTCTTCACTTTAAACGAGGGGATATCACCAAATATGCTCACATTTGGGTGGGTACTTTTTATATCTTTCTACTCGCTAATCGTCATTTATTACAAATACTAATACTAATGTGGTCTCGTTCATAGGATTATTTATATCGCGGTACACTACGTTCTCTTGTCTACGCCAACAAACGTATGTTTTCTTCTTTCCCTACTAAGCTAGTGTATTATTAACATTATTAGCTTATTAACTAATTACTCTCTTGTTGTTATTGATTTTCCATATCCCAGCTAATGGACAAACGAAAAACAAGACTCCTCCTCAACTCGATGAGCTGCAGCAGCAACAACAAAACAACGCCCAACAGAAACATACACTCCACCTGCAGAAACTAAGCATTATCAAACAAGAGGTCGATCACTGCCAAGAGACGCTTGTGTTCATGGACAGCTTTTCTAAAAACAAACAAGCCACCCCCCATGAACTCTTCACCCTCAACACAGCTTATATCAATGTCAGCCGTGCTTATACTGATTTGTATCATACTCGTGGAGCTGGGCTGGTGGACTGCAACGTCTCTGTAATCATCCAGGAATACAGATCAAAGGTCGAGAAGGAGATTAACTACGTCTGCAACCAAGTTTCTAATGTCGCTATCCAAGAAGCTTATCGTCGCCATCTTGCTGATTTTCAAACAGGTCCTAAGCCCAAAGACCCCCCGTCTCAGGTATTTTTTTTTTCTTCCTTTCTTGTTGTTTTTCTAGCTATGCAGATCTCCAAACTGAAACAGCCACGCCTTTTTACAACCCTCTCTTCTTTCGCTATGTATAATTGCCATTTTAAAGGTTCCTCTAGGTTGTTATTTTATATACTAGTAATATGTGTAGTAGAGTTCTTAAAGACCATTTGGTTGATACTGACTGCCAAATCCAAGGGATTTATCAACATTCTTGTTATTGGATTGTGTCAATCTCAAATTGGTGGTCTTCTTGTGGTGTATGATGCACTTGGAACCAAAACCTTCAAAACTTCAGCAATTAAAAGGTTGGCTGTTGGACACCGGTCTGACCCGACTTTTGAACAATTCGACCCTACTCTGACCGAAGCCAACTAGTATAGCCGATTTCCTCCGCCCTCCTACCCCGCCTAGGCGTCCCTTAGTTTTTGCAACACTGGGTGAAGTCCATAGTTCCCGTTTTCTGATAAGAAAAGTAGCTACTGGGGCGGATCCATGAGGCTGGAAGAGTGGCGCACGTCAATAAGTTTTGTGCCTAGGGAATTTTTTTATTTCTTTTTGGATGTATATTCTGCTTAGTTGTTTGTGCTTGCTTATAATGCGTATGTCCATGATGATTAATCTATATATCTCACTCTCGCCCTTTTTGCTGCAGATACATCATCCACATCTGCAAGATCAAGATTGTAACTTTATGTTACCACTACCCATTTGCACACCATTGGGGGATGAGACGAAGCTTATCTATGACGTGACAGAACAAGAGGTACCTTCAGAAACTACTAAGTTACTTGGATTTTCAAATCATGCGTGGTAATAGGGGTATCCTTAATGAAAAATCATGAGTGCCCTCAAGCTATATTGTTTTGTACTTCTTTTCTTCTATCCAAGTCCTCAAATTCTTTAAACAACTGATTTAATACATTTCCCTGAATGGTAACATTCAAATAGTGCAATTAATATAATAGATGTATATTCTGCTTAATTGTTGTATGTCCATGATCTGTATGTCTCACTCGCCCTTTTTGCTGCAGATACATCATCCACATCTGCAAGATCAAGATGGTAACTTAATGTCAAGCAAACCAGGTATATACTCTTGTTTTTCAGAAACTATCTATCTCACGCAGAGTGTTATGACTTCACATGTATATTCGTCTTTAGCTGATCAGTATCATCTTTTTTCCAGATATGAGTTCAGGGGAAGGAAGCTCCAAACCACTACCCATTCAGTCCCACGACAAGTGCTGTCGTACACCATATTGGGCTAAGCCGGAGCCTATCTTTAAAGCAGTAAAATGGATAGGAGAAGAGGTATGTCCATAAATTACTAATTTTATGGCTTAAAACTCTAATAATGATAGTTACTTGGATTTTGAAATTACCCGCTTATCTCCTGCTTTTGTTACTCTTACCAGGATGGATGCTGAATGTCCTGTTCTTACCTTTGCTGATGTGGAAGTGGAATATAAAGAATGGTGACGATTTCTTTTCCGGAATAAGAGCTATATAGCTGGATGTATCAGTGGTTTCATTTCTGCGAAATGGACCCAGTTATCTATTTTTAGTATGTTTTAAACTATATATCAAGTGTTGCAATTATGGCCAAATATTACTTGTACCATCTTAATTATGGCCGATAACATATTTGATGGTGGCTTTTTAATATTTTCTTGCATATTGTTTCTGGAAATGCATTTTATTAACTATAAATTGGGACACACTATACAGTTGGGAATGGATTTAAATCACTTTTGAAATGGAGCTTAATTTGAAAAGGTTTCCACTCGCCTTTCCTTGTAGGAAATTTTTGTTAATTGTAATAAGCTTAAATCCGCATCCACAAACTTATTGCCACACATCCAGTACCCTAACTTCAAAAACCAAGTCATAAGCAGGGATCGCTTTCAACTTGGATCACTTTCAGCCGTCCTTTCAATTCGTATCACAACAAACCTAAAGAACACTGTAATCATATGCGTTAGTTTTTGGATTTAAATGTATACTATATTGTATCTACGCCAAAAAACGTATGTTTTCTTATTAGCCAGACCAGACCATTATATACTACTACTACTACTGTATTCTTCAATTTCCAAATCCCAGCTGGCACAGGTAATGGACAAAGGAAAAAGAAGACCAGGAAGAAGATACCAAATGCTCATCGGGAGCGGCACCAAAAATTGATGTAGTAAAATCGTACACGTTTTAGGAAAAACGCGTATATGCGGAAAGTATTAAATTCGACGATTTAAGAAAACCGTAAAATCGAATAAATGCGAGTTCGTTCTCGAAGGAGGTGTGTGTTGTGTGCCAATATTTATAAAACAATGTTTGGATTAGTGATCGTTTTTTGATAAGAAAGATTTGAAATTAAAGACGAATTACGCTAAACGTGAAATCGTAAAATTCGACGAAAAACCAAACTCAACTAAAAATCACCAAAATTTTAAAATAGGTTAATAAGAATGTAATTAAAACAAAAATGTAAACCAAAATTTCCAAAACTTTTTAAATTACTTTATATTAATTTTTAAAGTTTAATAAAAACCCAAAAATAAATAAAATTATTAAAAAGTGAAAATGAAAAGTTTATGTTATGTAAACCTAAAGTGTATTAAAAAAGTTTAAAAACTATTTTTATAAAATTTTAATCTACTTTTTAATATTTTTAAATGAATTTCCAAAATCTAAAATGAAAATATTAATATAAAATTAATTACCTAAGGGAAAAATCTGGTTTTACTTTCAAAAAATCTAGAAATGTAAACTAAAACTATGAAAATTGAAATTAGAGAAAAATGTAAAGGCAATAAGCTGTTAGCAGCTTATTGTTGTTCGAATTAGATTATAAAGCAAAAAAACAAAATACCCCTTAAGTATTTCGCTAGGGAAACTTATACCAGTTAATTCCCTAGGGCCCAGTGGTAGATAGTGTAGTTTGTGGTAGTGGGGCGCGCAGTTTCGAGTCCTAGCCCACCCAAATTCTTAAATTTTTTTTTTTTTCTTGTATAACACAAAAAACTCAACCCAGGTTTTAAATGAACACGTTTTGGCACAAGATTAAACTCAAAACCTCCCAGACTTAAAATTCTTACCTTCTAGGTTCTTGCTAATGCAGTTTTGGGTATTTGATGAAGGTTGGCTGTTTTTAGGGGTACAACGGCACCCCACAAGTCAGTGGGACTTGTGGGAGTCACGACACACAAACAAAGCACCAAATAGACCACAAATCCACAATTGAACAAACTTTGAACAAAAAAAGGTGTGAGGTTTGCTACGGGCCAGCAGTGGGGTACGCAGCGAATAATCTAACCCAAAAAAAACTTAACAAACCTAGATTAGCTACTTAACACCCTAAATCTTACCCTAAGGACTACTGCTTAACAAATTTAATGCACTAAAACACAATAATCTATCTTCAAATGCCTGCTGTTCTCCTTATATGCAGACAGTGACTGTCTAGGTTGCGGTTTGCTGACGTGTTTGGCTTATAAGTGGATTTTAGCAGTCTAAAGCATGGAACCAAGCTCGCCAATGCACCACTAAACTACCCAAGCCTCTATAACTCCTCCTAGACTAGCTGTTGCACAAAGGTTTAGGACTAAAAACACAAAAGCAAGATCTTAAAATGACTATTTGGTTTTTAACAGAATTTAAGTACCAACATGAGTTACCTTTTTTATTAACTCTACCACTTGATACCAAATCCAAATACAACCTATCATAGCCTACTGAGCATGTGTTTACATCAGATAAAAACCAAAATTCTTACACAAATAGCCACACATAACAACTAACCCATAAAGGCTCACCAACTGATCTACTAGAACATGAAAATAGCAAGAACAACAAGTTTGAATTTTTTAAACTACAAGACCTAAATAAACAACCTAAGAATGCTACCTTAGACTACCCAAGAGTGATCAAGCAGTTATACCTCAAATCTTATTGCACCTAAGGGTCAGGCAGTGACTACCAAACACCCCTTATATACTACTAAACAAAATTTCCAAAGAAATTATCACAAATCAGCTTAGAATCCTATCAATCTAGCATAGACATAATTAAAACAATCTAAAAACACAAGTTAACCACTGAAAATAACAAGATCAAGCAAGAATAGCAAAAATCACTTATACGCATAAATGCTCAAAACTCCAAGAGGGTTCAAGCTAATTTACCAAAACTTGGCTTTGTTCAAGCCAAGTAATGTTGCTGAGGCCTTGTCAAGGCTTAGTAAGCTTATGACGGGATTGTGAGATGGAGCTATATGCTGTGTTCTTGTTGGGGTTCTGAACTCCTCACCCTCAACAAAGCTTCTTTCAATGTCCTCGCGGCTTATACTAGCTGATACAAAACCCCACGCCTTCTTACAACTAGCTGATACATAACCTCCCCCCCCCCCCCCCTCCCCTCTCTCTTCTTTCGCTATATATAATTTCCATTTAAAACTTCCTCTAGGCTGTTTTTCTTTATATACTAGTAATATGTGTAGCAGAGTTCTTAAGATCATTTGATTGATACTGACTGCCAAATCCAAGGGATTTATCAACATTCTTGTTATTGGATTGTGTAAATCTCAAATTGGTGGTCTTCTTGTGGTGTATGATGCACCTGGAACCAAAACCTTCAAAACTTCAGCAATTAAAAGGTTGACTGTTGGACACACCGGTCTGACCCGACTTTGAACAATTCGACCCTACTCTGACCCTACACTGTATGAAGTCTATAGTTCCTGTTTCTGATAAGAAAAGTAGCTACAGGGGTGGATCCATGAGGCTGGAAGAGTGGCGCACGTCAATAAGTTTTGTGCCTAGGGAATTTTTTTTATTTCTTTTTGGATTCATCATTTTCTGCTTAGTTGTTTGTGCTTGCTTATAGTGCGTATGTCCATGATGATTAATCTATATATCTCACTCTCGCCCTTTTTGCTGCAGATACATCATCCAAATCTGCAAGATCAAGATTGTAACTTTATGTCACCACTACCCATTTGCACACCATTGGGGGATGAGCCGAAGCTTATCTATGACGTGACAGAACAAGAGGTACCTTCAGAAACTACTAAGTTACTTGGATTTTCAAATCATGCGTGGTAATAGGGGTATCCTTAATGAAAAATCATGAGTGCCCTCAAGCTATATTGTTTTGTACTTCTTTTCTTCTATCAAGTCCTCAAATTCTTAAACAACTGATTTAATACATTTCCCTGAATGGTAACATTCAAATAGTGCAATTAAGATTTTGGATGTATATTCTGCTTAGTTGTCGTATGCCTCACTCGCCCTTTTTGCTGCAGATACATCATCCACATCTGCAAGATCAAGATGGTAACTTTAAGTCAAGCAAACCAGGTATATACTCTTGTTTTTCAGGAACCATCTATTTCATGCAGAGTGTTATGATTTCACATGTATATTTTCTATATATTCGTCTTTAGCTGATCAGTATTATCTTTTTTCCAGATATGAGTTCAGGGGAAGGAAGCTCCAAACCACTACCCATTCAGTACCACGACAAGTGCTGTCGTACACCATATTGGGCTAAGCCGGAGCCTATCTTTGAAATGGAGCTTATTATGAAAAAGGTTTCCACTCGCCTTCTTGTAGGAAATTTTTTAATTGTAATAAGTTTAAATCCGCATCCACAAACTTATTGCCACACATCCAGTACCCTAACTTCAAAAACCAAGTCACAGGCAGAGATCACTTTCAACTGTCCTTTGTGTTGGGGGACATAACAATCTTACAGGTACGTTCGACCATTGGTAAAGTAGGTATGCCAAAGTTTAAAATAGAATTCAAGGAATTTGATGTCACAAATTCAAAAATCCCATGAATTTCTCTCAAATAATTTGAAGTAGGGATATGATACAAACCGAATTTCAAAAGATAAACGGAAACGACATTCTGTCTAAACAAAGGGCTATTTGTAAACATAAATTAGCATACAAGTTGAGGATAAAAGAAAACAAACAACATCAGAAACAACTGCCAGTTTAAACTACATTCGCTATTGTAACATTAGCGTATTAGCACCTACTAGCAACAACTAATATATTCTTGATCGGTTTCTTTGGATGACGGTCTGGACTCCATAGATCATTTTTCTTTGGATGTTGGTCGGGTCTCCAAAGATCATGCATGAGTATCCGTCCAGGTATCTATACTTACACTCTGCTCGGGCTGCACGTATTGACGAAGCCAAACTTATAGTTGGGTCATCAAGCCTTCTTTTTTTATTGGTCGACGATTCAAGCGTCCACGATTCAAGCACCGTCTTAGTAATGTCATTCTGACTAGTGTTTGTAACCGTACAGATGTTGGCAACTACAGCAGGGGAGCCCGAGAGTAGAAAATCTAGAATGGCCGCATCCGGGACACGCAACCTGCTAGAGGTTATGTAGCCACTTCCACATCCCATCAGAAGGATGACACATGAATTCTGCGTGTCCCGGATATCTTTACTTGGGATATACTGCCTCCCATCATTGTGGCCATTGTATAAGAAAATGTCGCGGCATTTCAAGGCACATTTGAGCTCATCAACACTAGTCTTTCCCACAATCATTCCCTACATAGAAACGTCTTATCGATAAGTATACAAGAATCTAAAGACAACATGTTCTATTCTTCAAAAACTTCTTAGATTTAATACTATAGTAGTGGATGCCATCAAATCCGATGTTATAGAATTAGGTAATACTCATGAGAAGCCTAAAATTCATATTCAACAAGATAAACCCACTAACCTCCATTGTTTCTATTGCTCCCGTCCAACTTTCATCGGAGCCTTCAAGCGTTTTATCTAACAAATAAAAGGAATTTTGTGGGTTAATTAGCCTGGCATCCTTCTTGTATGTGCAAAGAATAGACCCAACGGACATCATCCTATAAACTTCCTCCTTTTGTAAGATGGGAAGACTTTCCCAAGGTATCACCTACAGCCGCATTAAAAAAACAAAAAAAATCATGTTCATTTTACCAAATAAGATTGGATCAAAAGGAAGTAAACCATAAGAAAAGGTGGATTAGAAAACCACCTGAACACTAAGATCGGGAACAATAACCACAGGGTCTCTCGTGTCGTCTGACAAATCCCGCACGAGCGTGTTTTTGTAGAATCCAACCCATTTGTTCTCTAAGTCACTGTTAGAAGAAGGTCATTGTATATATATGAGTAATGTAGACAAAGATGGCCAAATTAAGAAGTAAGATGGGTGATCTTATTTACTACCAATATTACTATGATACAACCTCTTATGGAAGCCAGCTCCAAAAAAGGTTAACATGTTTCAAAAGTTAGATGGGAAAGATTCTAACAGACTATCCCGCCAAAACCCCACCCAACTTCTATAAATACCCATTCATGTTTTCATTTCCAATTGTCAATTCAATTGTAAAAAGACATATTGTAGTTCTCTTCTTCAATTCTGTTGTAACAATCTCACTACAAACTTACATCATAAATTCTTCGAACTTGCTCTCAATAGAGCCCCGAAACTTTTCCCATCCGTTTCTCAAAAACTTCTGATCCTCCACTCTGATTTTTCTCAATCCAGGTAATAAAGTATCAACCACGGTGTTACCCCAAGGAGACCAATGAATGTCTTCAGAAGTAGTACAATCTATCTTCAAATCGGAGTCTAGGTATCAAAATCACGATCATATTAGATTAGATATATGTCAATACAATTGAAACTATATTTTGTAAAAAGAAGGCTACCTATTGTTTCACATGGTTTAATGATGATACGGGGTTTACTATTGACCTTCATGCGGGAAAACATTATCCATGCAGAAGGCGATTGTTTTGGGAATAAGCAACTGTATAGCTTGGTGTCGGTAACAAGGCTGATGCAGACAATACTCACACTACCAGGAAGCAGCTTAAAGAAATTCATCACCGCCTTTTCAAGGTTTTGCACACGATCAGGCATCAACACGTCTCTAACACCCGAATAATCCTGGAAAAACAAATATATGGTATTATGATCTTATTAATCTAATCATGGATTAGCTTGGAAAAGCAAAACATGAAATTATAATAGAGACCAGAAGGCCTAAAAAAGATATTTATATCATACACCTAACATATGTTAATCACTAGACTGTTAGCCTTATTTGTTTTAACTTCAGAAAATGCCACAAATTAGTTTCTACTCAGGTGGCTTATAGTTGTAACTTCTAGATAGTCTGGCCTTAGACATTCGCTGAAATAAAGATATTAGTACAACTTCAAGCTGCACGAGCACATCCAAATATTTCTATTTTTCATGCAACACAATTTATTAGACTTGCTTATTGATTATCGCACAAGCGTTTCCATATCACAAATCTATATACTCCCAATGGCTAGTAATTAATTACAAGTTTAAGCGTTTCCATATCACAGATGAGATAAATCAGTTAATATGTAAGAAACATCAATAAAACATTTTTAACAGTTTCACAGAGAATATAAGCAATAGAAAAAAATAAATTCTGAAATACTTACAGCCTTCATATGAATTCTATCCTTAGATAGGAAGCAGGTATTGAAAAACGTCCCAATCGACGACTGATGAAAGTACGCCGACCAGTGACTCGTGGTTAGACCTTGAGGTTCGGGCGTGGAAGAAGATTTTAAAACTTTCGCCTCTTTTTCGGATAGATTATAGTACAAGGCAGCAAGCAATCTTGACACCTGTGATATCACGAAGTCAAGAATCAAACATATTTGGAGCTCATGTTCTATCATAAAATTCTTAGAATTGCCTTTATTAAATTCAAGATGCACAAGGAAACCTTTTGGCATTTTAGCGCCTAAAAGAAATACTCCATAAGTACAGTTAGGCAATAAAGTGACCTTTTGGCACTTTAGCACCTATAGGTAACTGTGGACTGTAAACTGGACTTGGGCTGGTCCAGAACAGAAAATTGACCCAAACTTAGTCAAATCTTTAATGGTCCAACAACAGGTAGTAGTGCTCAGTCTTATGCACGTTGGATGTGAAGACCAGGTTTTTAGGTTTATTATCAGAATAGTCAAATAAGTGGAGGAAGTGGTAGCACCTTTATCTCCTAGTCTTATGGTTTATGCTTTACTGGTTCAGTTCTTGTTTTCTCTATTTAAGCAAGGTAGCAGTAGTAGTTTATTATCAATTCAAGCATTGTAATCTTCCTTTTTATAATAAAATCAATCTTTCAGCAAACACTTTATCTTCCTAATTATTATCCACTGTAAATTAGATCCATACACTTCAGATCCAACAATTGGTATCAAGAGCTTGTGTTAGTGTATGGTCAAGTGTATGCCAAGAACAACCATGGTAGCAAGTTCATCTTCTTCAATTAATGATGATGTTCAAGGGACCGGAAAGGAGGGTAGTGTCACTCTTCGTTATCCGATGCTCACAAAGACGAATTATTCTGTGTGGGCTATTAAGATGCGGGTGAATTTGCAAGCACAAGGAGTGTGGGATGCCACTCAAGGAGAAGGGGTTGACGAACGGCAAGATCGGATGGCTCTAGCCGCCATTTATCAGGCGATTCCAGAAGATGTGTTACTGATGTTAGCCGATAAGGATACGGCTAAGGAAGCGTGGGAGACGCTTCGTACAATGCACATGGGAGCAGAAAGGGTAAAGGAGGCTAAAGTACAAACCTTGAGAAGCGACTTTGAGGTGATCCGAATGAAAGACAGTGAATCAGTGGACGAGTTTGCAATGAGATTGAATACCATTGTGACGGGTATTCGATCTCTAGGTGACAAGATAGAGGAGATTACAGTGGTGAAGAAGTTCCTTCGGGCTGTTCCGATACGATTTATGCAAATCGTAACGTCTATTGAACAGTTTGGGGACTTAAAGAACATGACAGTGGAAGAGGTTGTGGGTCGTCTCAAGACCCATGAAGAGAGACTCCGAGGTTATGGAGATCTAAAAGGAGAACAGTCACTATTGCTCACTCACGCCGAGTGGTCCGCACGATATAAGAGAACCGACGAGAGGGACTCGTCAAATGCACCAAGAGGAAGAGGAGGTTCAAGTAGCCGAGGTCGGGGGCGAGGCCGAGGTCGCGGACGTGGTCGTGGTCGAGGCGATGGACATGATTTCAAAACTAGTGATCAGAAATATGTCCAAAAAGATAAAAGCAAAATAAAGTGTTTCTCTTGTGAAGAGATTGGTCATTATGCTTCTGAATGTCCGAAAAAGAAACACGGTGAAGAATCGAACCTCACTCAAACTATTGATGATGAACCGACATTGATGATGTCGATTTTAGAAGAGAATACTTATGGCGAAGTATTTCTGAATGAGGAGAAAGTTACAGCAAATCTCCTTCAAATGGGTGAACCTCGAGTCGAGTCCGATGTCTGGTATCTTGACAATGGTGCTAGCAATCACATGACGGGAGATCGTTCAAAATTCCATGAGCTAGACGAGTATGTTTCGGGTCGAGTGAAGTTTGGTGATGGATCGACGGTAGCCATCATGGGGAAAGGATCAGTCTTGTTCGATTGCAAAAATGGTGATCAGCGACTCCTTAACGAGGTATACTTTATTCCAAGCTTAAAAAGTAACATTATTAGTCTTGGGCAAATGACAGAGCAGGGGAGTCGGGTTGAATTAGTAGGTTCGTTATTAAAAGTTTTTGATAGAAGCAAAAATCTTCTTATGAGGGTGAAAAGATCACCGAACCGTCTCTATAAAGTTATCTTAGAAACAGGTCATTCCACTTGTTTTCTTGCCACACGGGACGAACCAGCTTGGTTATGGCATTCAAGACTCGGGCATGTGAACTTTTACTCACTACGAAGATTGGTTCAGAAGAATATGGCAGCAGGTATCCCCATGATAACACACCCAAATCAGGTGTGTGAAGGGTGTGTTCTAGCAAAGCAAACCCGAATTCCTTTCCCAGAACAAGCAGTGTTTCGGGCTAAAAAACCCCTCGAGCTTGTACACGCTGATCTGTGTGGCCCGATCACACCCACAACTGTCGGGGGAAGTAAGTATTTTCTACTTTTAATTGATGATCTTAGCAGGTGGTCATGGGTGTACATGCTTTCTAGTAAGTGTGAAGCTTTTAATGCATTTAAACGGTACAAAAAGATGATCGAGGAGAGCTCAGGTAACAAAGTGAAAACACTTCGCACTGATCGTGGGGGAGAGTTTACATCAAAGGAGTTTGCAAATTTTTGTGACGAAAATGGTATTACAAGGCATTTTACAGCCCCTTATTCGCCCCAACAAAACGGAGTTGTGGAGAGGCGAAACCGAACCGTAATGGAGATGGCAAGGAGCCTTCTCAAAGGAAGGAATGTACCTGGAGAATTCTGGGGTGAAGCCGTGAGACACGCGGTCTATCTTCTAAACCGTTTACCATCGAAGTCGCTTCCTGACATCACCCCGTATGAAGCTTGGTATGGTAAAAGACCGAATCTTGAACATTTAAAAATCTTTGGTTGTGTTGCTTTTGCTAAATGTACAGGTGGTCATTTAAAAAAACTCGATGATCGGAGCAAAAAGATGGTGTACCTTGGAGTTGAAGACGGAACGAAAGGAAACCGTTTATATGACCCACATAACAGGAAGTTGCGGGTTAGCCGTGATGTTGTATTTGATGAACAAGAAGGATGGGATTGGTGTAAAAGTGTGGAGGAAGAGAGACCAGTAGCAACTACCTTCACTATAATCAAACCACAGTCACAAATACAACCACCAGGTACTCCACAAAACAGCCCCGAAACCAATCACAACCAACCAGAAGATCTTGGATTCGAAAATGCGTTTTCGGGACAGCCGTATTCTGAAGATGCACAAGTTGATTCAAACCCAAACATTGCAGCCTTTGATCCCTCTTCCCCGCTCTCATCACATTCAAGTAACTCCCCAAATGCTCTTGGACCTAGAGGGTTCCGTTCCTTAGATAATGTGTATGCTAGAACTCATGAGGTGACACTTGAACCCGAAGAACTTATGATGGCTGAAACGGATCAGCCCTCAACATTTGTAGAGGCGGTGGCACACAAGGCATGGCAAGAAGCTATGCAAGCCGAGTTGGATGCGATCGAAAAGAACAAGACGTGGCAGCTTACTAGCTTGCCACCGGGTCATAAAGCAATCGCTTTGAAGTGGGTCTATAAGGTTAAGAAAGACAACATGGGAAACGTGGTTAAGTATAAGGCACGTCTCGTCGCGAAAGGGTGTGTGCAAAAACAGGGGGTGGACTATGATGAAGTTTTCGCACCCGTAGCAAGACTCGACACGATAAGGCTTATTCTTGCCTTAGCGGCGCAACATGGGTGGAGTGTTCACCATCTGGATGTCAAGTCGGCTTTTCTCAACGGAGACCTCAAGGAGGAGGTTTACGTCACTCAACCAGAAGGGTACGTCAAGAAGGGTCAAAGTGATAAAGTGCTGAAACTTTTCAAAGCTCTTTATGGTTTACGACAAGCACCTCGAGCTTGGAATGTGCGTTTGGATAAAACCATGAAAGGGTTGTGTTTTTTGAAAAGTTCTCAGGATGCAGCCGTTTACACCAAAAACACTAACGGTAAAACTTTGATTGTTGGAGTTTATGTTGATGATCTTATTATCACAGGTTCGAACACACAAGACATTATCGAATTCAAAGAGCAAATGAAGAATGAGTTCGAGATGAGTGACCTGGGATTGTTAAGTTATTACCTTGGAATTGAAGTCTCACAAAAGAAATGGGGAATAGCTTTGCGACAAACGGCTTATGCAAAGAAGCTGTTGGAGAAGTTTGGATTGCAAGATTGCAACCCGACCAAAACTCCTATGGAATCAAAGTTGAAGGTCGATAATGATGAAGCTGGTGAACGTGTTGACCCTACCGAATACAGGAAAGTAATTGGATGCTTGAGGTATTTAACCCACACTCGTCCAGATTTGTCATTTGCGGTTGGAATTGCTAGTCGTTTCATGGAAAAACCGACAACCTTGCACTTTCAAGTTGTAAAGCGCATACTGAGGTATATTAGAGGTACTTTTGATTATGGGTTGAATTATGAGAAAGGATCAGAATTCAAAGATCTAGTCGGGTTCAGCGATAGTGATCATGGTGGTGATGTAGTCGGTGGTAAAAGTACGAGCGGTATGATTTTCTACCTCGGAAGGAATGCAATTACCTGGCAATCTCAGAAACAAAAGACAGTTGCTTTATCATCTTGTGAAGCTGAGTTTATGGCAGCAACTTCAGCAGCATGTCAAGCTATTTGGCTCGCAAATCTCGTGAAGGAACTAGCGGGACAACACGTTGAGCCAATCACTCTGTTTGTTGACAACAAATCAGCAATTGCCTTAATGAAGAATCCGGTTTTTCATGGAAGAAGCAAGCACATTAATATTCGTTTTCACTTCATAAGGGAGTGTGTTGAAGAAGGGAAGATCGTAGTGGAGCATGTTAACTCAAAAGATCAGCGAGCAGATTTATTCACTAAGGCGTTGGCACTAGTGAACTTCATTGAAATGCGTAACAAACTCGGTTTGACTGACACCGAGCTTGGTCCAGTTTAAGGGGGAGATTGTGGACTGTAAACTGGACTTGGGCTGGTCCAGAACAGAAAATTGACCCAAACTTAGTCAAATCTTTAATGGTCCAACAACAGGTAGTAGTGCTCAGTCTTATGCACGTTGGATGTGAAGACCAGGTTTTTAGGTTTATTATCAGAATAGTCAAATAAGTGGAGGAAGTGGTAGCACCTTTATCTCCTAGTCTTATGGTTTATGCTTTACTGGTTCAGTTCTTGTTTTCTCTATTTAAGCAAGGTAGCAGTAGTAGTTTATTATCAATTCAAGCATTGTAATCTTCCTTTTTATAATAAAATCAATCTTTCAGCAAACACTTTATCTTCCTAATTATTATCCACTGTAAATTAGATCCATACACTTCAGATCCAACAGTAACTGGTCAGGCTCACATTTAATTGAGCTCAATCTTACAAAGTTCAAGTCAACAAACAAAGTTGAGCAGTTGGTTATACTATTCCCCTGCAATTATATTTCAGAGACATTAAATGAAAGCATGGAGCTATTCTAACCTTTTCATGAACTTGTCGGTCCTCTCGGCTTAGTATGAAAGCCATCTTAAGTCCTAACACGATTCCTTCTGCTGATAATACATCCAGTCCTAACACGATACCGTCTGCTGATAATACACCCCTTTGACTAATTAAAACAAACAGCAGTAAAAAAAGGTGCATTAGTGAGATAAAAAGTGAAATATATTTTAATAGGGTGTAAATGTCCTTCACTATCCAAACATATGCAAGCACTTCCATTTAGGACTTTTTTTCCATTTTTAACTCATATTTTCTAAGAACCAAAAAGAGGCAATACTGCCATTAATTTGAAGAAGTAAAAAGTTAAATATTCAGTATGATTATTACCTGTGTTTCAATGAAAAGCAACATATGTCATATAATATTGATGCATGCTCTAGTCCGAATGCTTCTGCTGCAACCTCTTTTGTAAGTAAACTCTCTACGTAGGACATAGATACATTGTAGTTGTGAAAAGTACTTCTAGCTACTAGCACTTTTATGCTTGACATTAGGAATGTATGTTCTTCGACGATATCTCCATGCAGCTTGGCACATTTGGCTGGCAGTTTACAAGATAGTCAGTGAAGCTTATAAAATTTATTTAATAAACTAACAAGTAGAGTATTTATTACTGTTACAAACTAACAACTAGAGTATTTACTTATAACAGTAATAATTATAATAGTAGTAATCAAGTGAATCTAATTATACCTTGCTTTCTTTGTATATGTAGCAAATGGCGCCTTCTCACACATTCCCATTTCAGATAAGTGAGACTTTCAAGCGAGGAATTCTCAGTTGTCATAGGTACACAGTGCAGACAATTACCATCACCCTTTACATTGCATTGGCATAATACAGGATCACTTTTTACCTTTGTAGTCTCTCTACAGGGTTCACTGAGATGGTTCTTCCAATCGTTTCCCTCAATTTTTGATTCAGCAGTTTGAAATTTATTTCGGGCTGCTTCAAGAGCGGCAGCTATATCATTTACGCCGACCAGGATCTTCAAATGACTAAGGTGTAGATCACCAGATACCTGGTTAAGCTGGGATTTCAAAACAAGTCTGCATTTCTTGCAACACATTGTCTTGCACCCCTTTAACCGGTTTTTAGAATTTTCTAGTTGTTCCAAAGCTAGATCCCAAGAGTGCATCTTATAGCATGCTTTCCCTGAGATAAAATAAAAGGATATACACCCTACTTGTTAAAAAAGTACAGTAACAGAATTGACCTGTGTGGTATTACCAGCAGCTTTCACCTATCATGTAATGTATTTGTTGTTTAATAAATTCTAGCAAAAATTAAAAGCGAAAAACAGAATTGACCCGTGGCCCGTCTTTATAAAATAGTGCAAAAAGAAATTTCCATACCAATAGCTGTCGAGAAACTAACAAAAAACAGCGGCAAGTCCAGGAAATTGGCTATTCGTAATCCACGAAATAGTATTTTTGCAGCTTCCTCGCGATTTCCAATCAACTCTGTAAGCATCCCTGTCTGTATAGCATGAGGCAAAGACAAGGTAGGTCAGGATATTTAACTAAATAAAAAAGGTGTATATCAACGTAAAAAGAGGTTAAGCATCTCACCTTTAGTGCACTTTCAAGATAAAGTCTGACTATGTTCCATGATGTTGGAACATAGTCATCTGTCGGAAGATAATGTGACTTAAGTGATAATATGCAAGAAGGAAGTGTATGCAGCTGCTTATACGCAAACTTTTTTATCACATCATTTTCATCCCATTCAATAATGAAGTGCTCTGATAGAAGCTCTTCTCGCAATAGGTATGCCCCATTAGCGTGATTCAGAGCCTAAAAGAGATATAGCAATCATTAGACAAGCTGAAAACAAGCAATGAATTAAGACTGAAACATCAATAAGGAAAGGACTATTAGAACTCATTAAGTTTTATTTGAATGCCAGATTAAGTTATGTGGCCAAATCAATAAATGCCCATTTAGTCCTTCCCTTTAAAGGTTAAGAAAGTAAATCCGCATATCACTTTAATTTTGATCATATTGCTACTTTGTTTACCATAAACCACAATCAAATGGCGATGATACGAAACTAAAACATGACAGACCGGGAAAGACGACTTAATAAGGTATGAGCTTTGGTATTACTGAAATTCTGAACGGGATTTGTTTTTTTGGCTGTATCATCATAAATGTACAACTACAATACTTTAGTTTGTGCTGATTAGTTTAGATAGTTCCTTTACGGGATATGAGTTTATGCTTCATATGAAAATGAAGCTGCTAAGTTTGCTACTTTTTCTTTCCATTGCTAATCGCTAAAATTTATCACAAAAGGAACTATGGATATAGTCAAAGACGCGACATCTTCTCATAGATAATATCAAATACTCAAAACTTATCTCTTTTGTGAACCAGATAACAATCATGTCATAAGTGTAGCTGAAGCACTCTATTATTATTTCATGATACCAACAAGTGACTAGCCAATCAAATAAAGTTTGTGGCTGTGATATATGGCACCCACAAAGAAACTTAACAATCGAATTTAAGCATCTAACATTACAAATGCATTGTATCTTTCCACTTGACCATGCACGCCAGCCTAATAAATTTCCTCACTGTCTAGTATTGATACTGCATTAGCAAGCTTATAAATGTCACCTTGTGCCTCTATGACTCTAATGCTAGGATTTACATCAATATTAGTTCACATCCTATACATCCTAAATGTGCCCTTTAATGCAAAAATGAAATTGGATATAATATGTTAGCACTATAAATATAGATAAGTTACTGTAACATGAAAGCAAAATTAGCTTTAATCTACATAGGACATGTATAGATGCAGTACTCAGCAACAAAATAGGTACCTTTACGTATAAACCATTGGCAAGCAATCTTTCCGAGAGATTGTAATCAAGACATGCATCAGCATACGGATTATCCGACTCAGTCGCCTAAATTCAAATATTAATGTTAGATATAAGTTCAACATAATATGATAAATATATATTAGAGAAACCAAAAGTTATGAGGATCATACTTTTGTAATGAGGCCCGAAGCTTGAGCATCATCTGGCGAACAAGTAGATCTTAGAGTTGGAAATACGGAGAAAATCTGGTCAATTCCAGACTTCTTTGAGGCTGCACATAATTTCCAAAACGCCACATTACTGCAGGAGGGACGATGTTTCAGAAGCATCTTGATGAACGCATCGTCCACTGGCGATGAGCAAAGACTATGGCACATGTTTCCTGATTGCAGAACTATGTCCAACAAATCCTCTAAACTTTTCCCAGAATCCGTATAGCAACCCATCACTAAGTTGTAGAGTTCGGATTGGAGCTCCATATATCCCTGCAGTAAGCCAGCCAGCATAACAGATAATGAGGTGCGCACCCTTGTGATGGATGACATGCTAAAAGGAAAAAATTAATACAGAACACAAACAAACCTCAAGGGATAGAAGATCCGCAACATAGAAAACCAATGTACCCTCCATCGCACTCAACTTGAACTTTTTTGTTTCCCGCCAATAGCTTAAAGCAAGTTTGATAGCGTCGGTAAAATCCTGTAACAAGAGAAGAGAGGAAAGCATCAAGTATACAACATTTTGAGCCGATTGTACCAAGTTTCTAATCAAATTTATTTCGTGATATATTAAGTAGCTAGAGTTCAAGTTTGAGATCACTATCATTCATATTTCATTAAAAATAAATTCAATAATTAATACATACCACTATAAAAGAAAATCTGAAACCAGTCTAAATATAATTTATTCTATTCATGTCTCTAAAGGTCGCTTTACATCCAACAATACCTTATTTCGAGGAAATGCAATCCGTTCGTATAAAGAAATTAATAGATGACCCTTGATTATAAAACGAATTTCGTCATGCCTGAGATCTCCTTCATTATCCCTCTTCATCACCTGGATCAAATGAAAAAGTACAAAAGAAATTAGCAATTCAAAAGAGCAATAGAGAGAAGGTGGATACATGGATTAAGGACTATCCAAAGTGAAGTTAGCTCACCAGAAAATTTATTCCTTCCTTGATATACGCAATGCAATCAACTTCGCCCTGGTGTCCACACGATCCCATCTTGATTCCATATGTAAGGAGCCTTTCCGACATTCCTAACAATTCTTCTCTAGATTTAAGCTCTACGGTTTTTTGTGTTATATTTGTTTCCATACTTCTATATAGCAGTTGATCACCATCCTCCACTTTCATTCTTCTCCTATACTCGCTAAGCTCCTGAATAACAAACAACAAGATTTTAAGCTATATACACTATATATAAAGGAGTTAAAGAAGCGACAAGATAAGGCCACTTTTTTGCTTATGTAAATAAGGGGCAATATATATAAAGAACACACACTACCTGCTCAAAGATAATGGCACTTTGTTGCTTATGGCACGGCTCTTTCAAAGACTGGACAAGAGAATAAAGTGTGGGGGAAGCAACGCCTTTTTCCTTTATTATATCACATTGTATCTGAATGAAAAATAAATTATACAGCGCAGAGGATTTTCAAACAAATATCATATATGAATTTGTTTAATTCACTTACCGTCACCCATGATTTAATGAGGTCTACTGGAATTGGAATGCAGAAATGTGTATCACAATCTAGCCATCTATTAACACAAGTGACAGTTGCACTATTTACATCATCGCTTTTGTATTTTCTCAGTAGGGACAGCAATAGTGCACTTTTCTGACTTGCAGTTTTCACGAGGTGAACTATGCTATCATCCTCCGAGGAGAATTCCTTTGACACCCCATATTCATTTGTCTTTAACATCACACAAAACAGTTTTACTCTCATCCATGCTGCTTCACAGCATGATATTAGTGGTCCAATAGCGGCCTACAGAAAAAATGCATTACCATTTATAAGAATCCTATTATCATTGTTAATTAATATATAACGAAGAATCCATATGATACCCCCTTCTTCATTATTAACATTCAAATACCAATTAATATACAACGAAGAATAAATATATGTGTATGTACCTCTTCATTTCCGAAAGACTCACACAAATCTTTAGAGACTTTCTCCATACGTTCAAAGAGATGTTTTACCACTGTCTCTTGAAACTCGGTCTTTTTCATAATTACTTCTGAAATGATACCCTGCATTGGCTAAAGAAAAACTCGAGGTCAATATATATTGGATATTTGACGAATTATATACTAATAAAATGTAAAACAATGAACCTCAGTATCTTGCTTTGTAGGCACCAAGAGACAAGCTACCGCTACATTTACGATTTTTTGGGTGAGCTCTAAGTTTCTAGATGCCCTGCAAGTATAAATTAAAGAGATTAAACAGACTAAATTAGTATATACATGTTATTGATTAAAGCAATGACCACCTGTGCTAAATTTATCACATATTCATGACTATGTTTGTGTACAAAATTTTTGGGACAAACTATTCAAAAAGAATATACATTGTTTCAACAGATAATAAATAGAGTTGCTAAATTGGGTAAATGGTTTTACCAATCAGTGTTAAAGTCTTTGATTGAACGGACTAAAAAGCTACTTATGTTTGGTAGGCCCCTGGAGTTTTCAAAGGCAGAAAGCATCTCCTTATACTTGGATACGATCAATGTTGAAATTTTGTCAGAAAATACTTCATTTAACTCTGGATGTGTCTGAACATTGATGGCCGCCTCTAAATGAGCATCCAACTTGGTTAAAAAACTTCCGAAGGTTGCATCTTCCTCAAATATGTGGTTAGGCCAGTCTTTATGTGCATCAAATTTTTCGATAACTAATGCAAGAGCATAATGCTCCATGACCACACGAAGACCTGGAATTTGGACCTAAAAAAATCCAAAGGCTATTAAACTTAAATCTTCTAGCAAAACCAATAACACTTATAGGTCAAACTAATTTGCAAGTACCTTAGATGAAGTACGGAAAAAGTATATGATTTGACTACATTTCTCTAAACTTGCATCCCCATACCCACTAGCACACTGGCCAGAAAGGCTCATAAAACTGCCGACGAGAGACTCTTGCTCTGGATGTTTCTGCAAAGGAAATTTAGGACCAATATAATCAAACAAATTGGTATATGTGTTTAAATCTATTTTCAAAAAACATAGAAATATAACTAAGCAGTGCTACTCAATTCCTCCAATTTTTAGCTTGACTTGAGAACCACCCGAAACAACCGTTAATTTGAGGAATGCATATGTATCTACACCTGCTAATTTAGCTAGGTAAATCTAGCTTGCATATTTAGAGGTTCTAAGTGGTTTCTATGTTAATTTAGCTTGCTTTGACCCAAATCCAACCCATTGTCCATGATAATATATATTTAGAGCTTCTAAGTGGTTTTATGTAACCTCTCGGTGTATTGCAAGCTATTATTTCTTGTTGGGTTGACTAAGTCAAGATTTTATGTTTAGGCCAGGGCATGACGGCAAGCATGTTAGAAGCTAAGTTTGCTTAAAGTTGGTGATTACCTCGCATCGTCTAAGCATATTTTTGAGGACACATACTGGTATATTGGAATTGCTGAAATACTCATCGCTCTTGTTTGAAAAAAAGGAGGCGCACATAGCGTGAGCAAACTGCAAAGGAAATTAAGCTATCAAAATAAGCAAGTTTTTCACAATAATGAAAGCAACAAGTAATAGTAAGAGACTATACCTACCTCGTGTATGATCTCAGCATTCACGGATGCCTTCTCAAACTGTAAAAATGTCTCCTTGCAAAAGACAACAACCCATGAAGGCTCTTGACGCATATCAAGAAGCGACAATGTGATGCCCTTGAAGAACATTGGAACGCATTCTCTAAACGTCCTAAAATCAGTATAGTTCTCATCAAGATTCCTGCAATTGTTACGTTCAATTAGTTCTACAACTATGCTGAATTTCGTAACTAGATCTAACTAGCCTCTTGCTAGTTGTTATTGTTGTTGTTTTTTTTAACAAAAGTAAAAAGTAGTAGCATTAGTCATTACAAACACAACATGATACTCCGTCTGTCCGTCCAAAAGTAGTAGTATATATATACTAGTGTAATTAACAAAGAAACAAGCAAGGGTTAGAAACTTTATTTACCCAAACCATGGCTCCAACTCGAAGACTAGGGGAATTATCTTAGAAAACGAGTCTTTGCCTTGATGCTCCCAAGCGCGAAGAAAGGACATGGCTATATTAATAACCAACTTGGAAGCAGCTGCGGCATTGGTATCATGTAACCCAATGTTGGGAAGAATGTGTCCGCTCTGGTCACCGCGCATATAACCCGAACCCGACCACGACATAGCATTTAAGATCCGCTTTCCTTGAGCTAAAACATCTTGGAACATGCCCAAGTGTTCGAAACAACCCATCAGGTTACGGTGAATCTCAAAGCATTCATACCTCCGGCGCTTTTCAATGTCGGAAAACAGGTAATGGAGGTACACCAAGCAATTCTGGTAAGGTAGAGATAGTTCTGGGCGTTTCGGCTCTTTCTTAAGCCGCTGCTCGAGGGTAGAGAAAAGAGTGTTTAATAATAGAAGGCAACTATCTCGGTCTAGGTTATCAAGTTCAGCTTTATTTTTGGCTAGTGATTGAGCATTATCAGACGCTGCTACTGTGAGCACATGAGAACGGTTATGCATCATACTAAACTCTAAAAATGCCGACACGTTATCGTCAACTTCGTTGGCGTCAGCTGACGACTTAGAGGAGTCGATTAAAGCAACTAATGTTGAAAGATCTGCGATTTCTTCTTCTTCTTCCATTGAATGTCTTTAGATTAATTTTGTCCTCACCTTTTAACTAACTTTATCTATATATACACAATCATCACGATTTTTTCTTGGTAAAAATTCACTTCCCTAAAATAATCTCTTTTTCACAACAAATCTACCCTAGATTTTCGAAGACAAATATTTTTTGGTAATACAAATGTTAAGAAAAAGTTATTTGTCGCTGTGAAAAGTTTTGATTTTTTTTCTCTCCTCCAAATTGTAGGGTGCATTTTATTCACACTCTAACAATTGATTTAAGTTACACCCCTGTATGTTTTCATCAATAAAGTAATAGTGATTGACTATATTTGTTGTGTATGTCGTATCGTATTACCTGTAAGCTGTACGTTATTAAGTGCAAAATTGTTAACATGAGTTACTTGTATGTTTTTTTTTAATAAAAAGTGTTTGTTAATTTAACTATTTAATATAATATTAAAATGTAAAATAATTAAAAAACTAAATATATTATAATATGATTAAATATATTATAATATGATTGAAGGATATATTAGCACAACTCTTAATATTTTAAAAGCTTTTTGAATTAGTTTTTCATTTAGAAACTACTTGTCTACTTGTCAGCGTGTGATGGTCCTCTAGTGCGGTACATTGCCACGAATTAAAAAGATCTCCGTTGAATGATCACCGTCGATTGATAGGCCCATGGGGTTGGGGCATTTTTTTCCGTTATTTCCGACTTTCGGCCATTATTTCCGGCTTGACGATAACTAATATTCCTCACAAAAGAAGAGGAAATTGATGTGAAAATGCAGTTTAAGAAAATTACGGCACGACTAAACATTACCATATGTCTATATCCTATTGATATAGCCAAGATAATTAAGTGATTTATTTTCAAATCTAATTGTCACACCAACAGATTCCCTAAAACATGATACATCACTCTTTAATTGGGGATCAAGAAACAGTAATAAGGTGAAATCGATACAACACTTTAATTGTTCTGGGCGAGATGAATGAGACTGATTATCCGGTGTAAAAGAACATGGTGAGCAGCGGCGGCAGAACATTGTACCCAAGAAAATGTTCGCCCAACGTGGCGAGATGGATGTCAGATTTAGGAGAGTGGAGGAGGGCGAGATCCGGTTTGCCAGAAGAGAATACGGTTTGGGGATTTGTGATAGATGAATGTGACTGTAGTGTGTTCTATTGATAGGTTTTACTAGTATGATTAATAAGCAACAAACGACTAAAATGCCCTTTAAGTGTTATTATTTTTATTATAAACATTAAATCCAGATAATCCACATGGCGTTATATTACTGGTGTCTATTATAACTCATTTTAAGGTGTAACTCACTTAAACGCAAATATATATATATATATATATATATATATATATATATATATATATATATATATATATATATATATATATATGGGTGAGGTTATTTTCAGAACCAAAAAAATGTACAGAACTGCGAGAACCAATAACAACCAATCAAATTTTTTTATATATTTATCATTTTTATTAATTCAAAAGGGTAAAAAGGTAAAATTACATTTTAATATTTTTTGAATTTTTATTAAAAACGTCTTTTTAGTTCTTAAATTAGGATTTTTCTAACATATATAAAATAAGCATTTAATGTTTTAAAACGTATAATGTGTATTTTCTTCCAGATAATATATGTTTTTAGTGTTCATTCAATTGCTTAAACGTATATGTTTTGCTCAAAAATATTTATACAAAATGCATGAAATGTTGAACAAAAAAAATTTAGATGTACCGTATACAATTTGAAAAAAAGTACACACAAAATTTAAAACCATATACTATTCAAATACAAATTTCTAAAAATAATAAATGAACAGTTACGTATACACTTGTCTACTAAAGTTTAACGCAATCACACTCGTATTATCGTATATGCACATGTATTCCCATTCATTAGAGACTCTTGATTTCGATGTATATGTGCATTTGAGTTTATCCAAATTCCCTTCTATGTTCTTACTTAAGGTTCTTACTTAAGTTAGTTCATGTGCACTTGTATCAACCGCCCGTGCACTTGTATCTACCGCCGCATGCACTTGTATCTACCGCCGCATGCACTTGTATCTTTACTCTTTCTTATGAAAAGAATCTTGTTGCTAGATAATACGAAGTATGTACAGAACAAATATGCAATCTTCATATGAGCCATCATCGTGTACCTATACCACAAATAATTAACAAATAAATAAATAAATCATAACAACTAACAAAACATATATGCATAACTCTTTCCTACATCAAATGATGCATACGAAGCAAATCATAATAAATAATGTTAAATATCTGCATTATTTAGACAGAACACTTGTGCACACTTATTACTTTTAGAGGAACAAGAAACATTGCCAACGAGTTTACATACTCATATATGCGGTCAATTTATTAGAATCTATATATCACCACACATCCATATGTTACTTTGCGAAAATTAAATATACAACAAATATAATTAAATGGATAAAGAATGATTAAGTATTGAATATGTCAAATGAAACATTGAAATGCAAAACGTAAATAATCAACAACCTAATTATTAACTCATTTAAGGAGGTTCATTTGAATCTTGTTTCGATGTCTGGGATAGATCTCGAAGATTGTGCCACAATACTCTGTTAAATCAAATAAAATTAAAAACTACTAATAAATACATTAAACATACCTATGATGCGGGGCCGCATGATTTTACAAGACATTCGTGAATTCAGTATTTTGAATTGCAGAACCATCTGGGCATCATCGCGTCTCGTGACCGTTCTCAATATTTAATTATAATTGAAACAAAAACATTTTGCCACAAGAAATAAATAAATATAATCAAGCGCTGCCTGAATAATTCATCCGACGGATTGGTTTTTGTTTAAGGAGGTTAAGGAATGGCGGCGTGTGTGAGAGAAGCTTTGGATCTGTGTTCTTTGTTTATATCATTTGACCTAATAAATAGGATCAGTTACTGAAATGTTAAATGCAAAATTCCATTACTACCCTTGTTTGATTTCGGGAAAGTTAAATGATCTTTTATATAATTACAATAATGCCACAACACATGTTAGCCGTTGATCAAAAAATGAAAGGCTTAGATTGGTTCTTGCAGTTCTCGACATTATTTTAGTTCTGAAAATAACCTTACACACATATATATATATATATATATATATATATATATATATATATATATATATATATATATATATATATACTAGCCTTTAGACCCGTCCGGTGGACGGGCTAGCTTTAAGTATATATATTTTTATTGAAAATTGAATTTGTGTGTGTTTGTATTAGAAGTTTAGTATATATAGTGTTAGTTATGGCATTGATATTTAAATAATGTAGCATACATGTAATTCATTGAAGCATTTTATGGAATCATTTTTATAGAATTTTGTATTTAAGGCATTGTTTCACCATCCTTCCTTACATATTTTTATAGAATTTTGTATTTAAGGCATCATTTGTAATTCCTATTTTCTTTTTGAAGCATTTATGGAAACCCTTTAATGAATTACATGTGTCATTTTTATAGAATTTTGTATTTAAGGAATTGTTTCACCATCCTTCCTATATAAGGGTTTTTGATTTGATTTTGATTTGATTTGATTTGATTTTGATATATATATATATATATATATATATATATATATATATATATATATATATATATATATATATATAGTGTAAGGTTATTTTCAGAACCAAAAAAAAGTCGAGAACTGCGAGAACCAATCTCAGCCATTAAATATTTGATCAATGGTTAATACAACTTGTGGCATTTCTGTAAATTATGCATTTTTTAAGGAGGGTTTTACAAATAAACAAAGGGTAAAAACGAGATTTCAAGGTGGCCCGTTTAGCTAACCGTCTCATTTCCATCGACAGTTTCTATCATCATTTATGAATTAGAAAAACCTATTATTCATATTATTATTAAAATATCAATATTGCCGTCACTTTTTTTGAATCTAGATCGGCTGCTTTTCATCGCCATATGCACAGTCACTATAGTCAAAGGTAATGAACATCTAAATTATTTGGCATTGCTAATTGAATTGTTTGAATTTTCTAAGTTTTCCATAGTTTTTATAATTTTATTTTTCTTAAATCAAATATCGATGCGCGTTCTCGATATGATCATTTAAAATTGCATGCCTTTTGTTTTTTATACTCAATTTTTTTTTTTAATCTTTTAAATCCTTAATTGAAAATAGTTTAATTTTTGCATTAGTTGAGTGAAATCTTTTTGTTAATACGAATATCTTTTTTGATTAAATTATTCCAAATATTTTCAATTAGTGAATTTTATTTGTTTGTCTATGTTGGCTCATCTTTATTTTATAGATCAAGCGCATTTTTAAAGTAAGTAGTATTTTTGAATGATTATCTAAACATGTTGTATTGATGCTCCATTGGGATACTTTTATAGATTGCATCAATTTTGAATGGTAACAATTGCGTAATTTGATGAAGTAGTTATATACAAAATGATTATTTTCCAAGGACACTTATTATTTGGGCAATTGTAAATATATAGCTTAGGTGATATGATGTTCCATCATTAAAAATACATGTGCATTTTTAAGTTTGAGTATTCTAGTTCATTGTTATTAGAAAAATACATGTGCATATTTGTTTGAAATGGACAATCTAAGTCGTATTTGAAATAAAAATACATGTGCACGTTTTTCTTTTGACTATTTTCTTGATATTTTGAAACACATATGAGTGATGATAAAGTATGTAGTTTTTATCTCATTTTAAGTATTGTACGTTTATATTTATCCGCATATCTCTTCATGAAAATTGTAGATAATTCTTATATGTAGTAATTTGTTTTAATTGTTGGAAATAAAATTCTTGCACATTTATATTGTTATTAGGAGTTTTTTTATGCATGTATTGAGTACTTTATAATGTCGAATTTTTGTTGACTAATAGATGATGACGATAACAAACTTATGTAGGTGTTCATACAAAGATCAAGTTTATAGTTTCAGCCTAAAGATTATCAATGGTTTTGTGTATACATGTACATACATAATACAAGGAGTTGGTTTTGCATCTGACGAGGATAACAAATACGATATTGTGAAAGAAGGATGTACGTTTTGGTGCATGCACAAATGCACGCCTACAAAATATGTAGAATGCATATCCACACACCTATGAAGAATGTAGAATACATATGCACCACGAAAAAATTTGAAGCTGATATTTACGAAATTCACGTATGCATATGAGCATACATTAAAGAATATTAGCGTCATTTATTGTAGAAACGTGTAATCGACTCAAGTTTCATTCTAGTTGATAATATGAATGAAATTTGTATAACCTAATTATTTATATTCTTTGTTTTGTCAATCATACTTAACGTTTGATAACATATACATGTGCATGTCTCCTTTTAATCTATTGTGTCATATATTTATTTCTTAATACTCAAGTACTACATCATGCAAAAATAAAAACTACTAAGAAATGAAATGTGACGACAATAAATGACGTAGACTACATACGAAAAATAATAACGATATTTAAATGAATAAAAAAATTGATAAATTCATTTATTTAAAAGAAATCATCCGTGTTTTAAGGGAATGCCATGATATAACTTCCAAATGTGCAGAAGTACTAAAACGCCCTTTTAATTTTAGTTATTTATTTTTAATATTGAAAAAATTATGATTGGTTAAGAATGGTTCTCGCAGTTCTTGACATTTTTTTGTTTCTGAAAATAACCCTATATATATATATATATATATATATATATATATATATATATATATATATATATATATATATATATATATATATATATATATATATATATATATATATATATATATATATATATATATATATATATATATATATATATATATATATATATATATATATATATATATATATATATATATATATATATATATAGGCATCATTTGTAATTCCTATATATATTTTTATAGAATTTTGTATTTAAGGCATCATTTGTAATTCCTATTTTATTTTTGAAGCATTTTATGGAATCATTTTTATAGAATTTTGTATTTAAAGCATTGTTTCACCATCCTTCCTTATATATTTTTATAGAATTTTGTATTTAAGGTATCATTTGTAATTCCTATATATATTTTTATAGAATTATGTATTTAAGGCATCATTTGTAATTCCTATTTTATTTTTAAAGCATTTTATGGAATCATTTTTATAGATTTTTGTATTTAAAGCATTGTTTCATCATCTTCTTATATATTTTATAGACATTTGTATTTAAGGCATCATTTGCAATTACTAAATATATTTTTATAGAATTTTGTATTTAAGGCATCATTTGTAATTCCTATTTTATTTTTGAAGCAATTTATGGAATATTTTCATAGAATTTGAATTTAAAGCATTGTTTCACCATCCTTCCTTGAATTTTTTTATAGAATTTTGTATTTAAGGAATGTAATTCATATATATATTTTTATAGTATTTTGTATTTAAGGCATCATTTGTAATTGCTATTTTATTTTTGAAGCATTTTATAGAATCATTTATATAGAATTTTGTATTTAAGGTATTGTTTCACCATCCTTCCTTATATATTTTTATAGAATTTTGTATTTAAGGCATAGTTTGTAATTCTTATATCTATTTTTATAGAATTTTTTATTTAAGGCATAAGTTGTAATTCCTACTTTATTTTTGAAGCATTTTATGGAATCATTTTTATACAATTTTGTATTTAAGGCATTGTTTCACCATCCTTTCTTATATATTTTTATAGAATTTTGTATGTAAGGCATTATTTGTAATTCCTATATATATTTTTATAGAATTTTATATTTAAGGCATCATTTGTAATTCCTATATATATTTTTATTAAATTTTGTATTTAAGGTATCACTTGTAATTCCTATTTTCTTTTTGAAGCATTTTATGGAAACCCTTTAATGAATTACATGTGTCATTTTTATAAAATTTTGTATTTAAGGAATTGTTTCACCATCCTTCCTATATAAGGATTTTTGATTTGATTTTGATATATATATATATATATATATATATATATATATATATATATATTTTAAATACGGTCATGAGCCGCGCCTTTTTGCGTTAGTCCGCACATCTGGAGAAATTATTTATATTAATCAAATATTACACTATCTTTTAAATTCATATAAAGATATTTTCAATATCTTATTTTTACATAGGTAACATGATATTACCTATATCTTTTAAATTAAAAAACTATATTATCAATATTTTCATATTAATAAAAGATATTAGGTATATCTTTTAAATTGTCAAAGAGATATTGTATATATCTTTTGACTTGATTAAATATAATTTATCGTATATGTCGCGACCCGACGTAGTAATATCGTGATTCGCGGTCATGGCTCATCCGCGGTCATAACCCGCGTCCTTTCACGCTAGTCCGAGGAAAAAAAGAGATTGGAATATGGCTAATTCTTACACTTTCATATTTTGCCAATGATAAACTGACATTCTTTCATAAACATTCGATCATCATCTAGTGTCATTATGCTTAAATTGGTATTATTTTTTGTTATAAATGACGGTTTCGAGCTCTGTTCATTGACCGAATAACAAGGATACGAACTAGATATTTGCGAACATTGTTCAATGTCTTATAATGGAGGGATGCAATAGATTCTTCACTAATGTGTCTCGTTTGATCAGCATTAACTGCATTTGTCTCTGATGCATACTCAAACTTGGGTGCGGTTTTCCAATGGGCAGGTGGCCAGTTTGAATCATCTTCCGGAGATGGCATGGACACCAACGACCACTGTGATTCCATCTGATCCTCCGTTTACCAGTTTCGGTCATTGTTGTAATCAATTGAAGGAAATTTGCTAAATAGGATTCGGGAATTCCAGCAAGTAGAATATGAGAAAGTTTCTTAAAGAGCGAATAAGGATCAGACTCCTGGGTTGCATACAAGAGGTTGTCTTGTAGATGACAGCTGCACTCGCTTCGTATAGTAGACAGAATACCAAACTTCTTAATGACATTTTTGTAGAACAAATTCTCAACCACAACAATCTTCAGAGAGTTTATGTTGTTGAATTCAGACAGCTTAAGTCGGGAATATTCATTTGGATGGTTGCTGTAAATGTAACACTGAGTAAATGGGAGAGCCCAGTCTACCAGTGAAGTTTTAAAACTACCATATATCAGGCCATCGGGTACAGTTGTGGAACAACTCGTAAGGAAAGTGAAGTTGATCATCCATACTAGAAGCTAACCACCGAACACCATGAAGGATTCTTATCACAAATGATTTGAACAGCTTATATTGGCCATTCGTGCTACAGAAAGCTGTAAGCTTATCGCTAGAATAATCATCCCATAGTGTATCAAGTACCTTTAAAAGATATTCGCACTTTTCTCTGTCACATTTTGATGAAACATGTGACAACAAATGCCATAATTCCTGAGAATTGTAATCTGTGACAGTGGCTCCGGGATATATACAATCATCTAACATCATGTTCTTGAGGATGGTATGAGGTATCTCCTAAACATACCTTTCCACCTTCGTTATTTTCACAAAATCGGTGACTCCTAATTCTTATTGATCTCAAACCAAATCATATCAGTCCCACTAACCAACTTACTTATATCAATTAGATTCCCGAATCCTTTACTGAAATGAATCGGCACATCAGCAAGTCGTTTGTAACCATGATTTGTTGAAATAAAAGCATAGTTTTGTAAATGTGAGAGTATGTACTCCTTTTCTACAAGACACTCGTGACAAGATGTCTCTAGGTGAAACATAATGAAAGAAAGTAACTCGGTTATCAATCCTGTATTGTCTTTCATATATATTTCATTAGAAATGGCTGGCAAGGAAGTGTTTTTTTTTAAAACGTCATGTTCACAAAAGCGCTTAACACCAACTTTGTAAAGCATCTGAATTACATTTTCGGCATGAGAATTGCTTAAGAGTGCTGGATTGACAACTCGAAGTTTGGTATACAAATTCCCGAAAGCTTCAAAGCGATGATCAGGATCCGGATCCGTATGCAACCAAATTGGACCATCTTGAAAAGAGGCATAAGTACCATCCACGAGTGGAATAAAACGTAATTGGTAAAGAGAACGTATGACTTCAGCCTGAATCCCATTACCCGACATCAAAAACAAGACATTTAGCCAAGAAGATATCCAACTGAGACCCATTGACTTTACAGAACCGGCACATAAGGATGACATAACTCGAATAAGAATATTGGGCCCACACTCTTCAATGCGTAAGGCTTGTGCCAAAGAATCAGTTAAAACCGTATCTTTATTCAGGTACCCAATACCAAAACCAAGATGCTCTTTAATCAAACTTTCAGGCAACAAAGAACGAGCTGCCTCTGTCCAGTTTCTCAGTACTTTACATGACCCTCTCACTGTTGTTACCTTCTAGAAGCAGACACTTAGATTGACACAGCTTAGATATAATCTTACTTGGAAGTTGAGAAAAAAAACCATCCACTTCCCCTCCAAGAGGAACGAAGCTCATAAAGACAGAAACACCCTTTGCCGGATTCTCTTTAAAACAAGGCAGGCTGCAGAATGACTGCTCGGCGCTAACAAACAAATTTGGAAACTCGGATAGCAAAAATTTGCTCCATGGACTATCTTTATTAACTTCTTCCCGTGATGCAGTAAGAACAAAATCCGTTTGGACAATAAATTTCAAACCATAATCCCGTAAAGGGAGAAAGGCAAAACCCCGCTGTTGGTCGAGTTTTGGGATGTAGTTTCCATTACTTGAATCATATTCTAACGTAAGTGCCACTGATATTTCGGTTGTTTCGACATCTGCACGGATATGACTTGATTTTAGTTTACGAGACTCAACAAACCATATCAATTTATCTTTCCCAGTGGAAACATTTACTATACCATTTCCAACAGTTTCTTTCCTCATGACAATGAGGGAATCATCTAAAAGATTTCTGAACTTGGATGCAGATCCAAGAACATGGAACTGAGTTTCTCTACCGAAAGATCTTCATTTTTCTTTAGTTTGAAAGGAAGCATAATGCATGTATTCCAATGTTTTTCATTTGTCGTATCACTGTGCGAAGCGAAGAAACCATCTTGCTAAACATATTAATATCACAAGGCGGAACATTTGTTGGCAAAACAAAACCAATTTCACCTTCACTTATGTCAAATTTGATATGAAACCCGTTAGAATGGATTTCCAGAGCATCAGTCACACGGAACACTGATTTGAAGCCGATTCCCTTTTTACCAATATATTCAGCACTACGTTCCTTCTTTGTTGAATTCCCAACATCACAAAGTGCTTTTATGTTTTCAACAGAAAACCCTTGTTCATTATTCAGGACTATAACGCCTGTTTCTTGAAGAATAAACCTCAGAGTAGGCGCCACGTCACATGGGTACGTATTATCATCAGCGTTTTGAATCTAAAAATGAGAAAGTGTTGCACAACATAAGATAAACATGAAAAGAATAACATTTAAGCACGTGAAATGGATGCACTTACAAGTTCAAGTAGAAAATGTGAGTCTTGAGAATACAAATCTACAGAAAGACGATGTAGTGCTCTGCCTAAACGAGCATTTTGCTTCTTCAGAATGCTCTCCTCCATAGCCGAGAAAGCTGGATCCAACCCAAACTCTTCTCGCCTAATACTCTGAATAATCTTGGCTGCTTCCTTTTCATTGATATAATTCTTACCTTTTAAGACAATATCATACGCTTGACCCGATCCTTTGACCCCACTGACCTGTTGTGTGGTGACTGTGCCCAAACTTAGTCGATCCATCTCAACTGAAGAGAGTCCAGCATTTACATCAAAAGAAAGTATACCTTTTCCATGATCGGATTGACTTTTGAAACCAATCTTCATTTCAGAAAACTGTAGATCGATTCCAGTACCTGATAGATCTTTTAAGGCTTCATCTTCATCCAATATCAGTGAAGGTGTCGCTGAGGCTGGACTTTGTTCAAAGATCTGTTCACCATTACTCTCAGTAGAGTCTTTTGTAACTTCATGTCTCATTTTATCAGTATCAGTTGGTTTTGTCTTTGATGTATTACCATACTTCTTAGGAGTAGACTTTGTAGTATTTACATCAAGTGGCAATCCCAAGCTTGTTGTGGTCGGTGTAATCTTATCATCTACAGGCGAAGGTATGGATGATACAGACCACTGTGGTTCTCCAGCTGCTTCTCTGTACAACCTGATTCTTTCATTGTTGTAATCAGGTCAAGGAAACTTGCCAAGGGCGATTCCGGAATTCCAGCAGCTAGAAAACGAGATAGTTCCGTAAAAAGAGAGATAGGATTAGACTTTCGGGTTGCATACAAGATGTTGTCCTGTAGGAGACAACTGGACTCGTATCGCTAATTAGATTCAATTCCAAATCTTTTGACGACATTCCTGTAGAACAGCTTCTCCACCACGATAATTTTCAGACAATTTAGCTTCTTGAAACCGGACAGTTTGAGCTGAGAATATTCGTTTTGATGCTTTTTATTAACGAAGCGCTGAGCATATGGGAGAGCCCAGCTTACCAATGAAGTTTTACAACTACTATCTGATAAGCCACTGTATATTGCTTCACGAGTCACAACCTACGGAAGACATAATAACAGATGAATGGTACGACACACTTCAATTTTCAATACGACATTATCCCAACGGTTAAAACTATAAACTGAGCTAAAATGGAAAAGGTTCAAATGGGTCAGACAGATCAAACGGGTCTGTTCAATTACCTAAACATCTAATAATTAGCTATATAAAAACAGTTACATTACTGTTTTAAAATGTAGTTTTCTTACCATCGTCTAAAATAATAATATTCAAAAAAATTGCCAGATCGACCCAACCCGAACCAAAACCACACCAGTATTCACTATTTCCCGATTGATCCTGTTACTCAACCCACCTATATTGCCACAATACGAGACCAAAAGAGATTACCTCAGAAAGTGAAGTAATTCCCAGCCTCCAAAATAATGCAGAAACCTTATCTTGAAACAATTGTTTTTCTTCAGTAGTAAGATTCCCCAAATACAGAAAATTCACATTGTTCAAGTTCTGAAATTCCTTTTTTAACTCCTCGTCGTAACACCAACGTACGAGACCAAAGGATTGATGTAAAGAAACCCACTTGTCTTGCAGAGTTGGAAGGATCGTCATTTCCTTTTCCTCCATACTTTTTTTCAAGTAGTCAATATCATCAGATCTCAAAACCCCCGAGTCTAATCCATCACTCCATTTTTGGAAAACTTGGAAAGCCTAACACGTGATATATAAAGAACTATGAGCATGGCTACTTGTATGTACCAAACAGAGCAATTTCAACCCATATATATTTTTATCTCAAACGGGTCGAAATTAACAAAATTGACTGTACTCACTGTTTTAACAGGTTGAAAGTCGTCCAAAGTCTATTCTAAATGTATAAAACCTCCTAAAGCGCTGTATCAAATTAATTAGCTTAGTTTTCATAATACTGTAACCTCGTAATTATATTACAGATTAATAATTTCACTGTACTCACTGTTTCAGCTTCCAGTGATGGTGAACTCCCAGTTGATAACTGTCGCAAAAACTGTAGATAGCAACTGAGCGTAGAATTATCATCTACTCCAAACTCATCCACGAAGAAATCATGAAGGTCGGGATAAATGTTGCATAACATCTTGCTGAATGAGCCACAATTGACTTTGTTTGCTTCATTAAACCCGAAGAATCATGCCAATATACTTCACTAGGAGATAATAATAGTCTAGATACAACTTCTAGCTTAGAACCGGACGAGTAAGGAACAAATATGAAAGCTTGAGAATGCAAATTCCCGATTATCTTCTGCTTTGAGATACTCATCTCGTTCCATATATATGTGTAGAACTTCGACATTTTGGAGATGCTGATAGTTGGAAATCAAAAACCGTTAACAAACATGTTAGATTGACACTGACAATAAAGACGTGCACTCCTAAAACGAACACATTAGTGATACCTGGCTTTAAAATTATCGGATTTTCTCCAAAGTTCGAGAACTGATAAAGCGTCATCAAGAGTTGCTGTACTTTTTAAGCCAATGTAATTTTTCAAGTCCACATTGTTAACCTGTTTAACGACAACGATTAGAAACATAAAGTAGGCATAAAAAATGTTACGGGTAAAAAAAGGTTGACTAATCACACCTGTCACAGTCTAAAAACATATAGTAGGCTAAAACATGCTACTGGTATCCAAGGAGTAGACGACCAATTACACGTGTACGACGAGAGAGGTGTTTAGTCGGACCAAGTTGTTCATTTGAAGGTACTTAGTACCAAGTCATAATATGGATTGTAAACCTTAGAACAGTCAAAACTATGAACATGGGAACACTAATACGGTAATCCTATAATGTAAGATGCAATGACTCTAAAAGAGGAGAAAATAGAATACAATAAATGAAAACTGTAATCAATAGAAGGAAACAACCTTTGGAATAGCATAAGGCGCTCGGTCACCAAAAACTTTGCCAACATTCTCGACCCATAACGAATCAATCCCCTCTAATAAATCCTTACCTTTTTCCCTATCACTGCTCAGCGACACACGTGACAACGAACGCTTCAACTCCTGAGAATCATAATCTAACGTCTTACACTTACGCACATTCTCACGCTTCTCATAAACCTTTTTCACTATCTTAACAAAATCCGTGACTCCTAGTTTCTCCAAAAACTTTCTTAGCTTCGTTTTCCCATCCGGTGACGCCTTCACAACCGGATGTTCCAAATACCCAACGTCAACGTCATACCACTTCATATCACTCCCATTTACCAACTTCCCCGTATCAATCACATTCCCATACTCCTTCCCAAAATGTATATCCACTTCACCTAATCGCTTACACCCGTCACAAGTCCAAATATATCCGCCTTTTCTCAACCGTGACAATATATCCTCCCTTTCATTCTCAAAAACAAACAAAAGACACTCTATCATCACTTCCCTACTCTCAATGCCATCAAATAAAATCGGCAATTTACTAACTTCCAAAACGTCGTCTAACGAGATACGCCTAACACCTAGCATCTCATTCACATTCTCACTATCACTACTATTCAAAAGCTCGTTATCAACTATACGCAGCTTCGAGTAAAGCTTCTAGAAACCGCGAAAGACGGGTTTATCGACACTTAACCATAACATCTAACTTACTAATACTAGCTACAATATCATCAGAATCAGTTAGGTTAAAGTATAAGGTGTTTAACCATGATGAGAGGCAACTGTGTGTGGTTGATTTAAGTGTGTTTGAGTTTATAAGGGTTTGGATTGTGTTGATGTTAGGGTTAGGGTTTTGGTGGTGGTGGGACGGTGGTTGACGGTGGCGCGTGGAGTTTGGTGGTGGTTGACGGTGGCGCGTGGGTTTTGGTGGTGGTGGGACGGTGGCGCGTGTGGTGGTTGACTGGAGATGGTGGTGACGTGGATGGAAAATGAGACTTGGGTTTACCTATGTTAGTAAAAATGATTTTAACTTTTATATTTGTTAAGTTTTTAACAAGCTTTTTAGATAAGAGCAATATTACATTTACAAAAATATTACGATACTGTATAAAGTTATTTACTTCACAAGGTACTTTGGAGCAAAACTAAGATTTTTAAAATCGAGATCCTACTATGAATTGTTTTTTAATTACAACTCTCATGTCATTTATTTAAAATTCCACTATAATGTCATTTATTTATTAGTTTTTATAATATTATGTAAATTTACAAATTTTTATACATTACTAACATTAAAATATATGAATGTTTTATAAAATTGTTAAACATTTAATAGATTAAAATGTTGTTTTCTTCAAATTTTATAAGACTTGACTAATAAATTTGTAGCTTTTTAGTTTCTGGTTCGAAATATGTAAGATCGGATCGTAATAAATTTTAGGACCTTATGATCATTATATGAGATTTTACGCGTGCAAAACACAAAACCGAAACCAGAAAGAAAACCAAGTTTGGAAACCTAAACCTTGAAATCACCAAATCACCTCTACACTTTCATCAAATTACACTTTTAATCATCCATTTCTCAAAAGTTCAAAACATGCTTCATTATCCTTATAATTATAAAGTGTCCCTCATCTATCCAAAAGTTACCAAATAAGTCCTTGAAAAACTTATTTAATTTCTAATATAAACGACAAGGGCCAAATGTGTCAATTCTAAAAGTATTATATAAAAAAAACGGCCAAAATTGGTTTATAAACTTTGAGGGACTAAAATTGCATTTCCAAAGTTCAAAAGGTTAAATAAGTAATAAATTTGGGCGGGTAGCAACTACTATTCACCATCCCTCCCAAATTTACCCAGGACGAACTCAATTGAGAATTTTTAACCCGGTTGAAATTGGCCCAATTAACCCACTCAGGATCAATCTTACACATCTCACAAGCTCATTTCGTACATCACATGTCCACATCATCAACTTATGCCAAGTTGGGCATCTTGTGCAAAGTAGGAAAAAACACAAACCCAAGGGAATTTACACTAAAGTAAGTGCAAAAGAAACACAAGTTCTGTCATACTCCTTGCCACGCTGGAAATCCAAAGGAAGAAATAGAAAAGAGCCAAAGATCTAACATTAAAGATTGAAGCTTAAAATTGAAGCAAGATCCAAATGTTCATGTTAAAACCCTTTAGATGCCTAGTTCCCTCTATAAATAGATTGTAGTTAGTTCTCATAGCTTAGTGTGTAATTTTTCCTTATTTTTTAGTTTTAAATTATGTAATGTTTTATTATCAGTTGTAGTCTCCTTTTTATTAATAAAAGTTTAGTTGTAATTCCATCTTGTCCTCTTAAAATTTTGTCTCGAAGTTTTGTTTCATTTATCAAGTGTTCTAATATAAGCTCTTATAATCTTAAGTCGTTTTCTATAAGCTATATTATACTCACATAAGCTCTCATTACGTCTATGTGAGTGTTGTTCTTAAATTGCCTAGTCATTCTCCCCCGCGATTGTATCATGTAAATTGTTTAATTTTGAATGAGTCAAAATAATTTCTCAAGATAAAATGGGCTAACTAGGTCAAGAAAATATCTTACCTTTTGACTTGATACTTATCTTAACTTATATATAAAAAAAACGAGATCTTAGTTGCTTCTATAAATATTTTAGTTAGACAAACTAAAAGAAATACACACATCACTATGCTTTTCTAGAGAAGAAAGTTTTTAATAAGCTTCTTACTGACCCGCTCCTTTTGTGCGCCTTTCAAGACAACCTCAGAATCAAATGTGGCCCTAGAAATGTTTCATGTGAGCTTTTTAATGGTACTCGAAATAGGTGGAAGGAAACCCTGATGGGACAAACCTAAGGCACGTTAAATAACTGATATAACTGTTTTTAAAACAATGGGTAACCTCGATTTTGATCACTAGTGGATTCAAGAACCGAGGGACACATTTTTATTTGATAAAAATAGAAATATTAATTAATTTAGAAATTTGGTTATAAAAGGATGTTCACATGCTTTCTTTTATACAAAATTTTATCATTTAGTTTTTGAAATTTTAAATACTCATAAGAGTAAATCAAGTACTAACCAAATGGTGTGATCACTCGCACCTTGGTTGTTTCACTAAAATAGTCATCTCATGTCAAGATCAGGACAAAGCAATATAATAATCGCAACGTCGAACCCGAGACTATACAATTACATGATCATTATATGAGATTTTACGCGTGCAAAACACAAAACCGAAACCAGAAAGAAAACCAAGTTTGGAAACCTAAACCTTGAAATCACCAAATCACCTTTACACTTTCATCAAATTACACTTTTAATCATCCATTTCCCAAAAGTTCAAAACATGCCTCATTATCCTTAAAATTATAAAGTGTCCCTCATCTGTCCAAAAGTTACCAAATAAGTCCTTGAAAAACTTATTTAATTTCTAATATAAACGACAAGGGCCAAATGTGTCAATTTTAAAAGTATTATATAAAATGAAAACGGCCACAATGGGTTTATAAACTTTGAGGGACTAAAGTTGCATTTCCAAAGTTCAAAAGGTTAAATATGTAATAAATTTGGGCTGGTAGCAACTACTATTCACCATCCCTCCCAAATTTACCCAGGACGAACTCAATTGAGGATTTTTAATCCGATTTAAGTTGGCCTAATTAATCCACCCAGGATCAATCTTACGCATCTCACAAGCTCATTTCATACATCACATGTCCACATCATCAACTTATGCCACGTTGGGCATCTTGTGCAAAATAGAAAAAAAACAAAAAACTCAAAGGAATTTGCACAAAAGTAAGTGCAAAAGAAACACAAGTTCTGTCATACTCCTTGCCACGCTGGAAATCTAAGGGAGGAAACAGAAAAGAGCCAAAAAAGATTGAAGCTTAAAATTGAAGCAAGATCCAAATGTTCATGTTCAAACCCTTTAGATGCATCGTTACCTCTATAAATAGATTGTAGTTCTCATAGCTTAGTGTGTAATTTTCCATAGTTAGTTTTTAGTTTTAAATTATGTAATGTTTTAATATCAGTTGTATTCTCCTTTTTATTAATAAAAGTTTAGTTGTAATTCTATCTTGTCCTCTTAAAATTTTGTCTTGAAGTTTTGTTTCATTTATCAAGTGTTCTAATATAAGCTCTTATAATCTTAAGCCATTTTCTATAAGCTATATTATACTCACATAAGCTCTCATCAGGCCTATGTGAGTGTTGTTCTTAAATTGCCTAGTCATTCTCCCCCGCGGTTGTATCATGTAAATTGTTTAGTTTTGAATGAGTTAAAATAATTTTTAAAGATAAAATGGGCTAACTAGGTTAAGAGAATATCTTATCTTTTGACTTAATACTTATCTTAACTTGTATCATAAAAAAACGAGATCTTAGTTGCTTCTATAAATGTTTTAGTTAGACAAACTAAAAGAAATAAACAGATCGCTATGCTTTTATAAAGAAGGAAGTTTTTAATAAGCATCTTACTGACCCGCTCCTTTTGTGCGGTTTTCAAGACAACCTCAAAATAAAATGTGGCCCTAGAAATGTTCCATGTGAGCTTTTTAATGGTACTCGAAATAGGTGGGAGGAAACCCCGATGGGACAAACCTAAGGCACGTTAAATAATTGATATAATTGTTTTTAAAACAATGGGTAACCTCGGTTTTGATCACTAGTGGATTCAAGAACCGAGGGACACATTTTTATGTGATAGAAATAGAATATTAATTAATTTAGAAACTTGGTTATAAAAGGATGTTCATATGCTTTCTTTTATACAAAATTTTATTATTTAGTTTTTGAAATTTTAAATACTCATAAGAGTAAGCCAAGTACCATCCAAATGGTGTGATCACTTGCACCTTGGTTGTTTCACTAAAATAGTCATCTCATGTCAAGATCAAGACAAAACAATATAATAATCGCGACGTCAAACCCGAGACTATACAATTACATGATCATGTATTGGGTAACTTATGACGTGTATGTTAGGTAAGGCCGGTTGAGGTAAACTAGATGAGACTACAATTATACTATATAATGTAGTCATGTCCTCATAAAAGATAAGTGTTGCACTTGTGGAATTATTATATGATGATTATCTTTTGAGTTATTATCGTTTCCCGTTAGATTAACTGCATTAATGATAACAAGCTCAAGTTGCATCTTATTCACTTGATAAAATTAGTTGAAGTCCATAAACATGGGAAGTTAATTTTATAAGAGAGCTTGTTGTCGAAGTGTTTGAACAGAGAAGCTTTTATTGTATCTATTGACTTGTGTGGTGGGTGTTTGGCGGCGGGGATGGTATTAGTATGTGGGTTAGTGGCGAGGATGGTATTTGTAAGTGGGTTGGTGGTTAGATATAAGCGAGAATTGATGGAGGTATACTACAACAAACCTCGAAACCCATTATCAGGTGTGAAACTATTGTGTTGAGTGACTTGTGTGGTAGGGAGATTTCAGCGACAGTGGACGGGGTGGTGATAGTTTATAAAAGTTTTGGACCGAATTGGTCCAAACCTCGGACCGAGACCGGACCTAAATGGCCCGGTCCGGTCCGGTCTTCGGTCCCAACTAAGAAAAATAAAAGAATTTTTGGTAAGACCGAACATGACAAGACCAGACCGACCAGACCGATGACCGAAATAGTCCAAATCACGGACCGAGGACCGGACCGAATTTGCTCGGTCCGGTTTTCCGGTCCGACGGTCCAAATGGTCAGCCCATATTTGAGAGTGGAAAGTGGGTGAAAGTATGTACTAATCTGACCAACAGACTTGTTAGTTTTGGGACAATATTACCAACATAACCGGTAACATGATAATTTACCCTTACCCCCTTCATTTCCATTTTTGACCAGATGTATTTTAACGTTTTCGTCAGTAATTTACGTTTTCGTGAGTAAACTTACGTTTTCTTTAGTAAACTTACGTTTTCTTCAGTAAACTTACGTTTTCGTCAGTAAATTTATGTTTTCATCAGTATTTTTACGTTTTCGTCAGTATTTTACGATGAAGAAAACGTAAAAATACTGACGAAAATGTAAGCTTACTGACGAAAACGTAAGTTTATTGATGAAAACGTAAGTTTACTGACGAAAACGTAAATTTATTGATGAAAACGTAAATTTACTGACGAAAACGTACAATTAGTGACAAAAACGTAAATTTTCTGATGAAAACGTAAGTAACGTAAGGTGTGGAGTAAAAGTGTTAAGCAAGTAGGACGAGATTTGCGGGTTTTTAAAACTATAAGGAGAAAAGGAGAAAAGAAGAGCGGGAAGGAGAAAGGTTTTTGTGAAGAAAAGAGGGAATGTTGCAGGACTGAAGAAGATTATTAGGAATTGGGAAAGTGAAGAAACAAACCGACCAATAATTAAATCAAATCAATGGGCACTGTATGGTAGTATTTAACTAAGAAGGAGATGGGTCAAATCAATGGACGGATTGTAAACCTTAGAACAGTCAAAACTATGAACATTGATTTAATTGATTATTAGAATGCATGTGGGAATTTATAAGTTTGAAAAGGATATCAACGTAACTTCAATGGATTGAGAATGACATTGATGTAATTACAAAAGGGAGAAGGATATTTATGTAAACGCAAAGAATATTTGTGTAATATTCAATTTCAAAGAGTTTATACATGTAAATCTCCCTAAGAAAGAAAAATTTAAAAAGTTTATTTCTTTGGTAAAAGATTTTTGAAAATGTAATAAGAAAATTATTTTGTTTTTAAATTAAAACTTAGTTAATTGTAAACAATCGTTAGTAAAAAGGATTTAGCGTTGCAATAAAAATAAACGTCTGTTAGTGTAACCTGCGCGAAGTAGGACTAACAGGTTTAGCAAATGTTTCACGATACTTATCGAGAAGCACTTGGTTATTTTTGTGATACCGTAATGGAGGTTTTTGGACCGAGTTTTTGCGCGAACCAACTACCACTAATATTGAAAAGTTATGTGCGTCACGAAGAAAAACACTGTAATATTGAAAAGTTATTCTTCGGTCCCAATTAAGAAAAATAAAAGAATTTTTGGTAAGACCGAACAGGACAGGACCAGACCGACCGGACCGAGGACCAAAAAAGTCCAAAATAACGGACCGAGGACCGGACCGAATTTGCTCGGTCCGGTTTTCCGGTCCGATGGTCCAAATGGTCAGCCCCATACTTGAGAGTGGAAAAGTGGGTGAAAGTATGTACTAATCTGACCAACGAACTTGTTAGTTTTGGGACAATATCACCAATATGACCGGTAACATGATGATTTACCCTTAAACCCTTCATTTCCATGTATGACCAGATGTATTTTTACGTTTTCGTGAGTAAACTTACGTTTTCTTCAGTAAACTTACGTTTTGGTCATTAAATTTATGTTTTCGTCAGTATTTTTACGTTTTCGTCAGTGTTTTACCACGTTGAAGAAAACGTTAAAAATGCCGACGAAAACGTAAGCTTACTGACGAAAACGTAAGTTTACTGACGAAAACGTAAGTTTACTGATGAAAAGATAAAATTACATGATCATCTATTGGATAATTTATGACGTGTACGTTTTCGTCAATAATTTACGTTTTGGTGAGTAAACTTACGTTTTCGTTAGTAAATTTATGTTCTCGTCAGTATTTTACGTTGAAGAAAACGTAAAAATAGTGATGAAAACGTAAGACTAGTGACGAAAACGTAAGTAATGTAAGGTTGGGAGTAAAAGTGTTAAGCGGGTTTTTAAAAGTATAAGGAGAAAAGGAGAAAAGAAGAGGGGGAGGGTTTGTGAAGAAAAGAGGTAGAATGTTGCGGGACTGAAGAAGATTATGGGAAAGTGAAGAAACAAACCGACATCAAATCAATGGCGGCGGCGTATGGTAGTATTTAATTAAGAAAGAAGGAAGCGATAATAATAATAATAATAAAAATAATAATTTAAGAAGAAGAAGGAGAAGATGACGATAATGATGAAGATGACGAGGGATCAGATGAAGAAGAGAAAATGGAAGTTCACATCGGCTCTTGAGAAAGCTAGAAAAGAGACGAGACTTTATTTCCAAACATGTCGATTCGTGGGTCATTATTACGCTACCTGCAATCAGGAGGAACGCAAAGTACTCGATGTTGTTAGGAAGAACCTGGATGATATCTATCGTAATCATTATAATAAGCTTTTCTATCCACCCAAACCCAACAAGACATCCTACAATATTAACTTCAACGAGGATGATGTCTCTGCCCTCGTTTTTGAAACCAGATCATTGTTCCAAGTTCAGCTCGACTACTTGTTCCAAAACATGCTTAATCTCCAAACCAAGCAGGAGATTAAAGACTTCATTCTTCACTTTAAACGAGGGGATATCACCAAATATGCTCACATTTGGGTGGGTACTTTTTATATCTTTCTACTCGCTAATCGTCATTTATTACTAATACTAATACTAATGTGGTCTCGTTCATAGGATTATTTATATCGCGGTACACTACGTTCTCTTGTCTACGCCAACAAACGTATGTTTTCTTCTTTCCCTACTAAGCTAGTGTATTATTAACATTATTAGCTTATTAACTAATTACTCTCTTGTTGTTATTGATTTTCCATATCCCAGCTAATGGACAAACGAAAAACAAGACTCCTCCTCAACTCGATGAGCTGCAGCAGCAACAACAAAACAACGCCCAACAGAAACATACACTCCACCTGCAGAAACTAAGCATTATCAAACAAGAGGTCGATCACTGCCAAGAGACGCTTGTGTTCATGGACAGCTTTTCTAAAAACAAACAAGCCACCCCCCATGAACTCTTCACCCTCAACACAGCTTATATCAATGTCAGCCGTGCTTATACTGATTTGTATCATAGTCGTGGAGCTGGGCTGGTGGACTGCAACGTCTCTGTAATCATCCAGGAATACAGATCAAAGGTCGAGAAGGAGATTAACTACGTCTGCAACCAAGTTTCTAATGTCGCTATCCAAGAAGCTTATCGTCGCCATCTTGCTGATTTTCAAACAGGTCCTAAGCCCAAAGACCCCCCGTCTCAGGTATTTTTTTTTTCTTCCTTTCTTGTTGTTTTTCTAGCTATGCAGATCTCCAAACTGAAACAGCCACGCCTTTTTACAACCCTCTCTTCTTTCGCTATGTATAATTGCCATTTTAAAGGTTCCTCTAGGTTGTTATTTTATATACTAGTAATATGTGTAGTAGAGTTCTTAAAGACCATTTGGTTGATACTGACTGCCAAATCCAAGGGATTTATCAACATTCTTGTTATTGGATTGTGTCAATCTCAAATTGGTGGTCTTCTTGTGGTGTATGATGCACTTGGAACCAAAACCTTCAAAACTTCAGCAATTAAAAGGTTGGCTGTTGGACACCGGTCTGACCCGACTTTTGAACAATTCGACCCTACTCTGACCGAAGCCAACTAGTATAGCCGATTTCCTCCGCCCTCCTACCCCGCCTAGGCGTCCCTTAGTTTTTGCAACACTGGGTGAAGTCCATAGTTCCCGTTTTCTGATAAGAAAAGTAGCTACCGGGGCGGATCCATGAGGCTGGAAGAGTGGCGCACGTCAATAAGTTTTGTGCCTAGGGAATTTTTTTATTTCTTTTTGGATGTATATTCTGCTTAGTTGTTTGTGCTTGCTTATAATGCGTATGTCCATGATGATTAATCTATATATCTCACTCTCGCCCTTTTTGCTGCAGATACATCATCCACATCTGCAAGATCAAGATTGTAACTTTATGTTACCACTACCCATTTGCACACCATTGGGGGATGAGACGAAGCTTATCTATGACGTGACAGAACAAGAGGTACCTTCAGAAACTACTAAGTTACTTGGATTTTCAAATCATGCGTGGTAATAGGGGTATCCTTAATGAAAAATCATGAGTGCCCTCAAGCTATATTGTTTTGTACTTCTTTTCTTCCGTCAAGTCCTCAAATTCTTTAAACAGCTGATTTAATACATTTCCCTGAATGGTAACATTCAAATAGTGCAATTAAGATATACTGCTTAATTGTCGTATGTCCATGATAATTAGTCTGTATATCTCACTCGTCCTTTTTGCTGCAGATACATCATCCACATCTGCAAGATCAAGATGGTAACTTAATGTCAAGCAAACCAGGTATATACTCTTGTTTTTTCAGAAACTATCAATCTCATGCAGAGTGTTATGATTTCACATGTATATTTTCTATATATTCGTCTTTAGCTGATCAGTATTATCTTTTTTCCAGATATGAGTTCAGGGGAAGGGAGCTCCAAACCACGACCCATTCAGTCTCACGACAAGTGTTGTCGTACACCATATTGGGCTAAGCCGGAGCCTATCTTTAAAGCAGTAAAATGGTTAGGAGAAGAGGTATGTCCAGAAATTACTAATTTTATGGCTTATAACTTTAATAATGATTAGTTACTTGGATTTTGAAATTACCCGCTTATCTCCTGTTTCTGTTCCTCTTACCAGGATCGATGCTGAATGTCCTGTTCTTACCTTTGCTGATGTGGAAGTGGAATATGAGGAACGGTGACGATTTATTTTCCGGAAGAAGAGCTACATAGCTGGATGCATCAGTGGTTTCATTTCTGCGAAATGGACCCAGTGATCTAATTTTAATATGTTTTAATTTATATATCAAGTGTTGCACCTTAATTATGGCCATGTATTGCTTGTGCATCGTAATTATGGCCAATAACATATTTGATGGTGGTGTTTTAATATTTTCTTGCATATTGTTTCTGGGAAATGCATTTAATTGGGACACACCAAGCTATGTTAATACAGTTGGGAATGAATTTTAATCACTTTTGAAATGGTGCTTAATTTGAAAATGTTTCCACTAGCCTTTCCTTGTTTAACTGTAATAAGCTTAAATCCGCATCGCCACACATCCAGTACCTTAACTTCAAAAACCAAGTCATAAGCAGGGATCACTTTCAACTGGGATCACTTTCAACTGTTCTTTCAATTCGTATCACAACGAACCTAAAGAACACTGTAATCATATGCGTTAGTTTAAGATTTGTCAAGCTTTACTTATCCATGGCAGTAATCAGTGTGGATGAGCTAAGACATGCCTACAAATCACATGATGTTATACATATCTTCTAGCAAGGTGTGTCCCGGACATGGCCTTCTAGTTGCCAATCTTTGCACAGTTAAATTTAATGGATATTGGTGAAGGTCTCATTATAAAGACATTGTTAGAATCTTGGACAAAGGTAAACTACCTAGAAAGGGAAAGGGGTAACTTGCAAAAAGTGAGTGTGATAATCCTAAGCTCGTGTAGGATGTACCCTAAGATACTTGGATGGACTGTGATTTTTGGAGTCCCGACCTGTATTGCAAGAGAGTGATCTAAAAATGCCTCAGTTATCGTGTCCTTTATTTCCCTAAGATGTCCTTCGTTGCCGGCTTGAACGATTAGCATGAACGTTGATGCAATACCAAGTTTGGTCATTAGTTAGTGACAGTATAGGTTTTCTTTCCTATGAGTTCTTTTTGGCTTGTTATATTTTGCGAGAATGTAGGCTGAGCTTGTTATGATTCTGCATTTGCAGTTTACTTCGACCATCTATTTCTTTTAATTGACTTTGAACTATGTTTACAAATAGCCTTTGTTTAGACATATGTTGTTTCTGTTATCTTCTGAAAGTTGCTTTGCATCATATCAATATTAGCGACTAGACTTCAGATTATTTGGTGGAAATTCATTGGATTTGAGTTAGCTTTGGCAAATGTTTCCTCCTTTACCAATGGTCGAATCACATCCGATAGATTGTTCTCCTCAACCAAACTCCAGCTATAAATTTACCAAAGCGTTTTGTGTTTAGTAAGTGATTAATATTTAATTATAAGAGGCTTTGGTACAGTGGCTGGCCAGTTGGCTGGCCACGATGTCGTGAGCCGACGGCGCAGCCAACTGTACCGTGGTCGGCGTTATCAGTGTTTGCGTCGTAGGTACCAGCCGACGTTATGGCCGACGGCGCGAGCCCACGGGGCGACAACTGCACCGTGGCTCGTGACGTCGGTCGCGTTATGGATTTTTTTTTCTTTCTTGCATATGTGTGTGCGTTGTGTTGATGGTGTTTTTATTTGTTGCTGCAGGAAGAGAGGGAGGAAGATAGGATAGGGGTTTTTATGTATGGGCTGGGCTGGGCTTGGGCTAGAGAAAATTTTTTTTTTTAAAGAAATGATTAAATATGTTGGTTGGGCAACTTATTTATAAAAATTTGATTTAAATATAAATATTTATTTATAGAAAACTGATGAATATTTTTTAAATAAATAGTATATAAAATGTGGGGTCATCATAACGCAAAAAAAATGTGGTGTTAAATAGGGAGGGTGTTATTTGTGTTATGAGAAAAAGTGATGATGTGGCACTACTTTTTACCCACGGCTTGAGCCGACGGCTCCCACCGTAGCGAATGCTCTAAAATCGATTGTGATATATAATACTAACAAAATTTCCTACAAGGAAAGTCGAGTGGAAACCTTTTCAAATTAATTAAGCTCCTAGCTGGAGAAATTGAGCTTGTGTTTTGTCGCAAGGAATATTCAAATGTGATTTACCTCGCTTACTTTTTATAAGAAAGAGAAAAAAAAACACTTGCCGGATGAGCCAAAACAACAGGAGATGATTTGCAGACACCAAACCAATATATCAAATACTGTATAAGTATCTAATACATAGATTGTGTCCCAATTAATAGCTAATATGTGCAAATCCATTCGCAGGAAACTATTAAACACCACCATCAAACATACTAAAAATATACTGTAATAATAGATGGCCATAATTAAGATGTAACAGTCAATATATATAAAAAGGGCTTGTGGCGCAGCTTATTGCTTGCTTGCCTTCTACAGTTATGTAATTAAACTTTTAATCATTAATAAATTAACCTTTAGTTCAAAATATATATATATATATATATATATATATATATATATATATATATATATATATATATATATATATATATATATATATATATATAGATGAGATCAATAGAAAACTTAATCTCAATAGAAACCTAGAAAACCTTCTTCCAACCGTTGGATCAAAGGCCTCCTCCCTTCCTTTTTTTTCTTCTAAGTGCAGGGACCACTCTGTCACTTTCTTTATTTTCTAGGGGCTGTTTGGTATATCTTTCTATTTTTATGAGTTTGTTTGTTTCAGTTATTCATTTTTTGGCGGTCTACGTTCTTTTTAGTTTTTTTACCGGTAACAATTCTAAAAGTCTCACTTTTTAAGGTTTCATAAATAATTACTTTCAGCGCTAAAATATATGTTCGATTCACATACATGACTATTATTTTATTAGATATTCTATTAAAAAAGTTTTTTTAACTGTATTTGCTTTTATAAATCTGACTCTAACTTCAGTAATGGCATGGTTGTGGTCTGACTCTAACCTACGCCCAGATAGACAATAAGTCATATAACTAGGCTTCATGAACAACTACGTTTTTTCAATAACAATGGGCAAATACGAACATGAGGTCTTAAAAAATATCGTGAACTCAGAATTCGAAACTGAAGCTATAAACAAATTTCAAAATACATAACAAGAGGTCTAAAATTATAGCACAAACATGATCCAACTCCTTGACATCTTGCTGAGAAATCAACGGTTTACTTGATGGTCACTTCTCCAACATATATCGTTCTCCATCAACTCTTAAGCTGGGATCTAGCCTTTCAGCTGCGACGTCTTGCCAAAAGTTCCATCCTATAACATTACATATACAACAGCATTACAAGTTTACAACCATCGACTGTTAGAATTAGAAAAAATGTTCAAATAAAAGATTTAATTATATGTTAGTTATTGATCTATTGTACTTCTTGATTGTATTAAATGGAACGCAACTTACATTTGGGGCACAAATAGGCACTGCTCGATATAATATTAGTTGTATCCCTTTTATCAGTCCTCTCGCGGAGTAAAGCCACTCGTCCTGCTAAACAAACAAAACTCGGTTTACCTTGGTTGAAACACATAAAAAACCAACTAAAAAGAAACCACTTTGTTATAATCATGATTGTACACATGAAAATACATGTACGGAATGCAATAGAAGAGCTTTTCTATTGGGTTGGTTAGATCTATGTTAACAGACTGCGCCTATGTTAGGGATACATAACCAACTTACATTGTTACAATCAGTTAAGAGTTATGGATCACTAAGCTTACTGAAAATTAACATAAAACAATTGAGATAAAAAATTTGAGCATCTTTTAACTTCAACTTAACTTGCACAATCAGTTACAGTTAACTAAATCATAACCGTCTTTGATAGGTAAACTAAAAACTTACTTCAATGTGATTCTCAAATCGTCTATTTTGCACCAAAAACATATTAGCCAGTAGATGGTCTTCCGATATCCAGTGCCAAAGGAACCTGTCGTAAACGAAAAACCTCTTAATCTCATCCAAATATTACACGAGTTAATTAGTAATGATATGAATTTACGTACCTCTGCAAAGTAAATTGCTAGCCATCCTGCTGAGCAGAATGCACTTGATATCCTCAATTTCTAGTGAAAAAGACAAATAACGATTTAGAGAAGTCTTTTCTCATAGTGATATGCTGCTTCTCCTCGTCTAGCCATGACATCAAACTTGTTGGCAGGTATTCTTACTAGTCGTATTAAGGGTTTCAAAAAGTTGTCCGTGCAGTGCGTTATCAAGGACATCAAAACGCTGTGAGAATGACCGGAAGAAGTGTCACCAAATGAATATTCTTTTACACCTGAGCATAAAGCAGCATCAAAAGTTGAACAAATAAACGACAATTTGTTATTATTATTATTATTGATTTATATAAGATAAAATTAATAATTGAACTGACCATTTGTAGGAATTGTTCCAGAAGCCAATTTGTCACTGAAAATTAAAAACCGAGGAACAAGGAAAAGTTAAAGCTGGTGATAACTATACTAAATAAGTATAAAAGGTAAAAATAAAAAAGAGTAAGTACTTGATTAGGATGAGGAAGAAGGTTCAAATCCTCGGAGGAACCACTCGTGGTCTTAGATGGCATTTCTTATATCACACCTGAAACACAGTTGCAATATGATTTGCAGCTTTTAATGAGCCTCGTAGAAAACACTCCCATCCCATATCCTATAGAGTTCCAATATCCAATGCCACTTAAGATAACGAACAGATGCCTTTAATATAACGAACCGATGCCTTAACTTTTTAATAGACAGATGCCCGAAATTTATCAAAACACGTGCTCAATTCATATGCTTTTTACTCGCTGTAACGACCACCAAAAGCAACAAAATCATGTATAGCTTCTCTTATAATATCATCCTGCTAACATAAAGCAGAAATACAATGATCCAGATTTTGATGAGAATTTAAATTACTTGCACTCTTGATAAGATACACAAAACAACCCATGTGATAAACTAGATGACATCTAAAAAGTATACATCACATTCCAAACACAGTCACATTCATGATCAGAAGGATTTTAGTATTTGATATGTTTTACACAAAAGCAAATTGAGCGACGAAAAGTTACCAGTATATATCTAACAAGATGGTCTATGTTTCACCAAACAATCTTCATACATGGAAAAAATTCGAAAATAATATTTAGATGGCAATTTCGACATGTTTGTGTCGCTTTTACCTGAGATGGTCAAGTCCGCTTGTATTTAATATTTATAGGGATACAGGCCTACAACGTAAAGTTTAAACCTTGGATAAACTAGAGCCAGGTAGCATTGGTCAAACATTTGAAAGTAGCCTAAAGTTATAAAAAGGCTTAAAATATTTGTTGGTTCGGCTACTTGATCAAGTCTGTTTTAATTCATATTATTTTTTTGGCATTTTGACCCAGTTATCCTATCCGTCGTATTGCCATCTATACTTTAATCATGTTCAATTCTCACCGAAAACTATGTTTTGACTTGCTATCTACGTAAAATATTCTAAATATACAAACAAATGCCCTAGTATTTTTACCGATGCCCTGAATATAAGATACCTTTATAACAAACGCATTTTGACCCTTGACCTATGACCCATGACCCATGACCCAACCTGCCCACTTTACAACCCCTAGGTTAAAAATACCGAGATTGATTTAGTTCGATATATGTCGTAAAGGGTCCAATAAATCCTGACCAAATGTCAAAAATAGCACTAATGTACCTCAAACGGATGCATAAAGTGCCTCAAACGAATGCACTAAAAGCGTATCTTGCTAAAAATTATCACACACTAGTGAAGTTAATTAGTGTATTCCTTGTATCTCTTTAGCCATCTAAGTAAAATTCTTACAACCTATGCATCTGAAATTCTGAATGACTAACCATCAGAAGTTCATGGTGTCTGAAATGTGTAACGGGTGGCATTTCTGGTGAACTAATCCCCTATTCTCCTCGTTAATTTCTAAAATAAATATTATATGGCACTATAATGCTCTAATATGTCCAGGGAGGTGAATCCCTGAATACCAACAACTTCACAAATACCAGCAAGTGTGAATGTGTTGTGTGATTTAAACTCAGAAACTAAAACTTGCAAGAGAGTTGAAGCTAACTTGCAAACATTGAAACAAACCACGAAATCAAACAACTAACTGAACTTGCAGCCACAACATATAATCCACTTCTGATAAACGAACTGAAATTAGAAGCAAATATTGTTAAATTGCAGACACAGTTACTTAAGTTTAAAGGAGATAAGCCTAGTTAACTTAAGTTACAATCTATCTAAAATCAGAAGCTAATATTGACTAATAATACTCATTGATGCACTTTTAATATTAAATTGATGCCCTAATAATATTCACCGATGCCTTAATAATACTCGTCGATGCCCTAATAATACCCACTCTATAGTTGCTTTACTATGATCAAGCGTAGAGACTGAGACCTATATATATACGAGATCACTAGAATTTTCACCATCAAGACTATATTATAACTCAATCTTAGCTTCTTATGATCTCGTAGTAATTTTCACCATGTTATGAATAACAAAACATAAGAGCGAGCTCAAGTCAGCATACCACATTGAGCATTTCCCTTTTTTTGTTGAGAAATGGAGAGTATTTAAGTGCCTTCATGACTAGGTACTTTTGACCTATCATTGAATACATAAACGAATGACCATTATTTATTTTAAGAGAGGATTCCATAAAAAGTTGTACAAATGTACTCAAAAGTTTAAGACGCTAACCTGAATATTAAAAGCAAGCAAACTATAGGACCTGGAGTCCTTGAATATAGGACCAACAAAGATGTAAGCATCTGTTGACTCGACAATTTCTACACAAAATATGATGTTTGAAGCGCCCCGTTATGTTCGGACAAAGTGAGGAGATGGTGCTCAGGGACTAGTTTCCTGAAATTAATCTATTCAGTTTATCACATTCTTAGTGTATAATAAAGAATAACAACGTGGTAATAGTCCTACCATAAAACTAATAAGAACTGAAATCTCCTATACAGGGAACATGTCAATTTACTTGCATTAACATACCTTCCTTGTTAAAGAAAATATAGGTAGGTGGCCCTGGTGATGATGGTGATTGCTTCAGCAAAGACAAGTAATGACCAGACTTAATAGCATCATCCAGATCAGCACGGACACAACTTCCACATGTTTAAGGCTAATTTTTCTCTAAATCGGCTCTAAATTCTCTTTAATAACCTCAATCAGCAAGGTAAATAGGTGCATCTGTTGTGTGTTTTATTATAGATAACTCGGCAAATATCAGCAACTCCCAATCTTCCTTTTCTGCCTTACTACCTGCAACCACAGAAACATCACTTAAAAGATTGAAACCCCAAGAGAACTGAGATGACTATGGATGTATTATCTTACAGAAGATAATACATTACTTCTTAGGCTTAAATCTGCAACCAGATCAGTGTCAGACATTATTCATCTAGCATGACGGCAAGAATTAAATTTAATAGAATTTCCATGATAAATTAAGTTAAAAAGCGCCATACTTGCGAGAATGTACAAGTCCAATATTCCACATGTGACAAAGATCCAAAAAGACAGCAATTATCATTCACACATTTTATCAAACACGTGATGTGCAACTTTAATAAACATGTTTTTTCCATCTTTTTGTCAAATATATCCAACATTTTGAAGAAAAGACGATGATACTATTATACATTTTCAACAAAACTTCACAATTATTTAAATCTCCGATTCAAAATTTGAAAAATAGAATTGTTGTATAAGAAGATTAATCAATACCTTGGTTGGTATGACGAGAACTGATTCGTGACCGGAGTTTCATTAGTGGCGGTGTCCACCGTGTGCTGGTGGTCGGAGAAGAGGTGTTGGTACGGTGTGTATGTCTGTGGTGGCGTTTTGACCAGATCAGTGATGATCGGATAAGAAGGTGTAGGTCTTCGGTGGCGATTTGATGGCATTTCCGGTGACAAAAGGCGGTGATGATCAATAATGAGAAGAGGTGTTGGTACGGTGTGTAAACGAATGGTCAATAATGAGAGTGATGATGTTCCAGGGGTGAAATCCCTCCTTTTTATTTATTTATTTACATTTTATACCCCTGGAGTTTGAGATTGTTATAAAATTTACCATCTAGTTTGTTTTCTAGGTTTTCTATGAAAATAAGGTTTTCTCTAGAACCCATCCCTATATATATATATATATATATATATATATATATATATATATATATATATATATATATATATATATACTAGTGGCAAAACCCGTCCGATGGACGGGTATGACTTCTAATTTTTGTTTATCTTACTTTTATTTTGTAAAACTAATGCATATCAAATTGAGTTAAAAATATTTAGATTTAGTCTCTTTACCAAAAATGATACTACGTATTATCCGACTAAATAATCTACATGTAGATTTATCTTAATTTTATTATATGCTTCCTCTTTTATCAACAACGAAATTAGTCGATTAAGCACTTTTAAAAAAAATAGGTATGACTTCTGATTGTCGTTTTACTTATTTTATTTAGTAAATATTAGTTTGTAATGTCCGATTGATAGGTATGACTTCTTATTGTATTTTTTGTTATTTAGTAAATATTTGTTTTTAAAAACCTTTTAGTATAATTACTCAAATAATATTAAAACATTACGAAAATAACTAAAAACCTATTCTAATAATTTAAATTATAAGTTGTTGGCTTCTACAATGTTGTTGTCGTTTGTCAAGCTTCCGTTGTGAACTGTAATTTGAATGTGTGACTAAAATGATTATATGTTTTAGTTATTTATAAAAGAAAAGTGTTTATTTCTTAAGTATATTTTGTTTATTCATTAAAAGCACAAACATACGAAACCTTTTTCCATAAGTCGGTTGTACATACTAAACCATTAATTTTTTTTGTTTTAAAACTTTTTTTTCTTTGGAAAATTACATTGAAAAAAATAAAACTTTTTAAATGTTGAAATATAAATATAAATACGTTGTTTAGATATTTGTTTTTAATAAAATGTTTAAATTTTTTTTTTGAAAAAGTTATAGTTTTTAATTTTTTTAGATTTTTTTTTTCCAAAAAAATGTGAAGTTTAAAACAAACAATCTTGAAATTTTTTTAAAGAAACTTTTTTCGTATTCTTTTAAAAAATAAAACTTTTTTTTATAAAAATTAAGAAACTTAAGTGCAAAAATCATCTCTAAATTATAAAACGACTAACACAGCCATAACGTGACAAACAACTTTTACTTTTAAGTAAAAACTATTTGCACCATCTGTCGTTAGAGATGTATGATGCACTATATTACAATTAAGATGTATGTTGCGTGAAACATTAACAAATTTCGTAATTCAAACTTTTGCATATTCGGTCTTTGTTATTTAACTGATTTTGGTTTCTATTGGGCGGATTGATTTTGTCGCTACACAATTTATTTGAAACATTAGAATTTATATTACGATTAGATAACCGATTAAATTGCAACAAAAGATCATCAACATAAAAATCTAGTATTTAAATTGCGGAATGTTACGAACGTTACTGGATATTAAAAAATGACGAACCTTTCCTGATTAGCAATTGGCAGCCATTCCACGTATGCATATAATTTTCGATAAGATGAAAAACACACTTCCAATTAGGGGTGGGAATCGGGTCGGGTCAACCGGGTTCTGGTCAACTCGGGTCGGGTCAAGTCGGGTCAATACTCAAAAAAATCAAACCCGAACCCAAGCCTAATTAGAACTCGGGTCAGTCGGGTTCGGGTCAACTCGGGTCGGGTCAATTCGGGTTTGGGTCAACCCGGGTATGAGTTAAAAAAATAAAAATTGGATTATTTGAGTAGATTTTCAATGTAAAATGTGTTAAAAAACTTGGGTCAAGTCGGGTTGGCCGGATTTGGGTCAATTCGGGTCGGGTCAATTCGGGTCAAGGCTAAAAAATATTAACCCGAATTGACCCGAATATTTTTTAAAACCCGAGTGACCCGACCCGAATAGTCTTATTTGGGTTCGGGTCGGGTCAATTTTTCCAACACCCCTACTTCCAATCAAAAAATGGGCAACCGGGTCAGTTTAGGTTATATTATCTCATCATCAGTTTTAAATTATAGAAATAGTCAATAGTTGAGACATACCCTAATTTATCTCTCACTCACTTAACCTAATCCCAAATAGAACCGCCACTTTTCCTTCATCTCATATCTCATCACTGCAGTGACAATCGTCGCAACCCGATCTCATCAACTGCCCCCATTTCTCCATTTTGTTTCAAACATCTCAGCCACAACTAATAAATCCTCCTATTGATCCAATTTTTTCCATCTGTATCTAATACAACCATCTCCCCATCCTCTTACTAATCAAATCAGGCCACAATCAAATCAAAATGAATGTAACTTATGAAATAAAGCTATCATAAAATTAATACTACTCTTAATACTTAAACCCAGGAAGACCAAGATGTACCGTTTCAAGATCCATCGAAGGTGACATGTATGTTGATTTTATTGCATGTTGATTGATTTACGTTTTATGCATCATACCGGAAAAAAAATAATGATTTTAACACAATTGTTATTAGTCTATTTTTTTTCAAACGAAATGTTGGACGGCGGTGTTGTTTTTAACGAAGTGAACAAATGAGGATAAAATAGAGATGTTTTTTTTTGAAGATGACAAATTAGGATGAATCAGAGTTTATGTTTTTTTTAACCGTCAACATTCCGATGTTGCGTTGACTTTTTTTTTATATTACATACTTTGTTTCAAATGTTTTTGTTGTATTTATTTACTACAGCCGCTCTCCATTGCGAAGATGCCACTGCTTCAAAGCACCAAATCTACATGGCCCACACCGCCGGAAGGTACGAAGCTCGGAGGTTCAGGAAGGGTCAATGGCCAATTGTTGAGCGTTTGACCAACTCTCTCATGATGCAGGGAAGAACAATGGTAAGAAGTTGATGGCTGTCCGTATTATCAAGCATGCCATGGAGATCATCCACCTTTTGACTGATGTCAACCCCATCCAGATCATTGTTGATGCTGTGATTAACAGGTACCTGTAGTTTGTTTGATGTTAGTACATCTGATGTTGATGTTCCATTTTCGGTTAATAGTGTTTGTGCTTTTTAATACAACGATGTTAATTCATAATCTTTACGTTTTCAAAATGCAGTGGACCAACAGTAGATGCCACCAGAATTGGGTCTGCTGGTGTTGTGAGGTGTCAGGGTGTTGATATCTCTCCTTTGAGACGTGTCAACCAGGCTATCTACCTCCTCACCACTGGTGCACGTGATAGTGCTTTCAGGAATGTTAAGACAATTGCAGAGTGCCTTGCTGATGAGCTTATCAATGCTGGCAAGGGTTCTTTTAACAGGTATAGGTATCACTATTCCGTATATAGTAGATTAGTATCATTTGAAAACTATAAGAATCGACAAATCCGATCCAGCCCAATTGAGCTGTAGTTAAAATTTCTTGGATTGAAACATTTTTTCATGCTTATAAAGATGCCAAGTTAATAGGATTTAGAGATAAAGCTATAAACCTCGCCACCAGTGAAAGCAAATATATCATTTGTAATTATTTTGCTGATAGATATGAACGTGCCAATAATTTCAACATTTAATTAGTAGGACGTATAATTGGTCACTTGACAAAACATGCGATATTAGAAGTAATTCTAAAAGTGTTTTTGTTTAGCCAATTGAAATTTTTACCCTATTGACCCATTAAGTTTTTTCTTTGATTTTTGATATAGGAATCTTAGTTTGAGAAATATTACACATATTGCACCTATTGTTTTTTATAAGTGTATAAATTTGTTTGGATAAACCAAAAATAGTAACCCGGACACGAATATTAGAACTGTTGTTCTGTCATATAGTCCGGCTAAAATCTCTTATCTTTATACCAAGTATATAAGAGACTCGGATCACATTCTTAAACCCAACATGTTTAGAATATTAGAACATGTCTTTACATCATAGCTGGTTTATAGTTGGATTGAATGTGCTTATCTTATGGAGTTGAAGGCATGTGAGCAGAGGTGATGCAAGTGCATGCTGATGTTAAGGAATTGATGGTTACACTTTAGGAACTTACTGCTCAGGTTCAGGTCGCCTCTAATAGTAACTTACCTTTTTCTTGGCTTCAGTTTCTGTCTTCAAAAGAACATAATTTTCACTATTATATTATTGTGTTAATGGAGGTTTGGATGACGAACTGCATCTTAAATCAGTCAAAATGATATCCATATCGGAGGAATGACTGTCAGAGAAAGATTGTCTTTTTCTGCAAGGTGTCAAGGTGTTGGATCACGTTATGGTTAGTTTATTATTTATTTCTGTTTCATATAGTTTTTAAAGTTCTATAGAGTATATATATAACATAATTCATATCCATACATTTTCTTATATGTTTGCAGAGTTATCTAGAAGGGGTAGAGATGAAAATATGTAGCCGGATCCTGACGTTGATGTCTTCATGAAGGTAATAAATCAACTACATACAATTAGCAAGTTAAATAGTTATGACTTAAAGTTTCTAATACGTTTGAACGTGAATTTTTTTAATTATAGTAGACGAATTTTACCCTAATTTGGTATATTCCAAAGAATCTGTGTGTTGATATATTTAAATTAGTCGGCCAACAAAGTTGAGATACCAGTATATACTAAGAATAATTTGTTTTAACGCAACATAATAGTTTTATTATTTTCAAAGATTCTATAAGTTTTTGATATGGTTATACTTTAGAAAGTTACTGAACATTCAGGTTGCGTAGTAACTTACCTTTTGCTAGGCTTCAACTTTCTGTCTGTATAAAAACATAACTCTGACCATCATGTTATTGTGTTCATGGAGCTTTGGATGGAATGGTTATTGTGGCTATTGGTGAAGGTGACGACAAATGTGGTGAAGGTATAGTAACTTACCTTTTGATTGGCTTCACTTTCTGTCTGCACAAAAACATAACTCTGACCATTATATTATTGTGTTCATGGCATGGTTCTTGTCTATTGGTGGAGGTGACAGAAAAGATGGCGAAGTTATGATGACGATGATCTTGATGTTGCGATGCTGAGGGAAGGTTGTAAATCAGATGTAGTTTCTTCTGATTCTATTGGCAATCCTTTATTGAGGTAATAATAACAAACTCTTGTATTAATGTTAGTTTTTTTTTATGTAAGAATTACTGGTTATTTGGAAACAATAATTTAGAGTTAGATGGAAATTATTGGTTATAAATTGTTATCTTTGGTAAAATTTTTGGTTTCAAATGCGTCTATAAATATATATTTTTAAATTTAAACGGCAAGTCATTAGTTTTTTTTATAAAGAAACCTCAAGGATTGTATGCTCAATTGTTAGTGTTTAGCAGATTTTTGTCTTTGTTAATTCATAGGTGTATATATGTCATTGTTAAATTGCAATAGTTATATGTTAAATGTAGTTTTTCTGAATTTCAATTGTGAAGCTACTTCTAAGTTGCATAATATTATGAGAATATTTATTAATGATGTATTATCATTAGTTGTATAAAATATTATACAATTCATTATTTTATGTCATAAATATTACTATTAATATGACATAACTTTTTAGTATTTTCTTTATTATATTTTCTATATTATTTATACAATTTTTTATTGTATGTCATAAATACTATTAATATGACATAACTTTTTTGTTTTTGTTTTATTATATTCTATGTATTATTAATAATTAATGTTCAGAATTTTCACCTCAAATGTGAAAATTCACAAATTGTGATGCTACTGATTGCACTACGTACACTAATTCACACACCTTTAAGGTACATGGTTGATACCATCATAACATATGTACCCAAGTACGTGAATAAATCATTTGGGAGTACAACAATTTAAACATATCTTAGGTGTATCTGACTACACATACAACGTCAACAAAACTCAAACTCACACATCATTCACAAAATTGAACAAACAATCACATCAACGATCATAAAAACAACATAAAATCATAAAAATTAAACAACATTTCAATGAATTACAATAAAAAACACCTCACCTTGCATTCGCTAACCGTATCGTCCTCCATCGCTAATCAAAAACCTGTACAAACAAATTCACAACACAATTAGCAACATGAATCAATCAAATTACAATCAGGATCAATTTTAATCAAAATTAAACAATTAAGGATCGTGTATATGTGTGTGTGTGTGTTTTAGTGTGTGTGATTGAGATAATTACGGTGGTTAAGTGACGGCGTAACGGCAGCTGGTGGTGGTTGGTTGGTTAAGTTAAAGTGAGGGTTTTGCGGTAAGGAGATATTTTTTTATTGTGTTTGTGAAATGCTATTTATAGTGGTTGGTTAGTCCAAGCCCATTTTGTAATGATTTCAGATGTCATTGGGGTAAATAAAAAGCTGTTAAAAAGTTAGTTTTGGTCAAATTGATGTTATGTGAAATTTTGAATCCGTCTTAAAATTATTGTCCATAAATGTATTAATTATTGTTTTGATTTTTACGAAAACGAAATAAAAACAATTTTGTTTTTTTGTTAATTAATTTATGTCTTCTTTTGTTTTTTAAATACATACTTGGATGAAAGGTAATAAAGTAAATTTAAACAAACTCAAACGACTATTTTTAGATTTTTAGATGTGGACAATAATTTTGATACAAACGAAAAGGAAATATAAGAAATAATTTTGGGATAGAGATTATAATACTATTATTATAGGATTTTGATACAAAATTAGAGTATTTATAATGTATATAACACTAAAGACTTTTTACTACTTTATTTCATAAAGTTATTGGAAAGTCTTTCTAGCATTGTAATAAAAGCTTTTTGAAAAGCTTTCTAGGAATAACTTGAGCATCTTCAAACTTTTATAAAAATTTATTACACATTAATTATTTGTACATTAAATGTAAATAAATGCAAACTCTGTAAAAGATGTGGCATTAAGTGCAAAACGCTAAAAAATCATAAAAAGAAAATTTGTATTGTTGATGCTGTTTTTTTTTTAAACATATTGAAAGTCATCCAAAGTCCTTACAAATTTTAAGCTTCATAGCCTTGTTATTCAGCTTTTAACTGCAATTTGGCAAAGAGTGGCTCCGAGTTCAAATGCACCCTTAAAGAACAATGCTGGAAAAAATAAAAGAGTTATTTTAATTTTGTTTGAAGATTGAATACAACAGTTATACTTGCCTGTTATACTTGTTAGGTTATTTGTTACTTGTGAAAAAATTTTATTTGGAAAATAAGGCCAAAAGCTGAATAAATAAGCCATAGCTAAAATACTTCCTTTTAATATGCATAAAATCCAATAACACATCAAAACTAATAAAAAAAGGTACGTTAAGTTTAAATAAGACATTTGTCACTATAATCTTGCTTCAACTAACAACACCCTTTTTAGCAATTTTCATCAGCTTCAAGTGCAATAAGCGTTAGCGAAACTTATTTAAGAACATGCTGCAAGTCTTATAACATTTCTTCCAGGCACTTTAAACTACGATATACCAACAACATATTATTTTAAGTAGTTCAAACAAAACGAACACGATATTTGACACTCTAAATTAAAGTGTGGCATTCCGACTGACTAATGATTCCAAGTGCACCCATTTTTACCCCCACCTATTCTGACCCTAACCTGTATGGGTCGAATACCAAGCCACCTTGTTTTGAAATATCATAATTACATGTATTGTGCTATCACAAAATGCCGATTTGAATCAATACCTGAAGCGAATCATTCAGAGTGAGTGGCAGGTGCAAGGATGACTTTTCCTTTGTCCATCAACTAAAATTAAATGGCATGCGAGATAAGAATACAAATTATAGTTATTAATCACTTTGAGTAGAAAGCTTATAAGACTCGACGAATAATGATACCTCATATACAGATTCAGTCTGGTGACATTGAACCGTTTTCCGCATTGGGTATGCTTTAAGAGCTGGAATCTCAGTACACGTTCACAGTGAAATCAACAGAATCCCAATGGCAACTGTCGAGAACCTAAATACTATACACGCACCTCAATAACAGATATCTTAAAAAAGATGCAAGAAGAACCAATTTTTAGAACATATGAAATTCCCACAAAAAGTTTTGTAGTCATCTTAAATACATAAATATCAAGCAATGATAAAATTGGACGTACGACTTGGTAATTTTCCTGCTTAGTGTGTAATTTTATTTTAGATTGTGTATATAGAGGATATTGGAACTGATGTTCGTGGTGCATATTTCGATCAGTATGGTTATTGTCATTTGTTGATTATTTTTGTGTAGTGTTTGTTTATTTTTCTTTAAGTTTTGATCACAGAGTAATGAACCAAATATCACATTTGGAGTTCTCATTATGTTTTTTATACTGTGTTGGAACAATATGTTTTTATATGAAGATTTAGAAGTATAATTTTTTTATAAACTAAAATGATTGATATATTTTTGGTTTTTGAATATCACATATGAATTGAATGAAATTGAGAATGCATTGCATATGAAAATATAAACTCAAACAGTTGTTAAAAAATCTGAATGTAATGTTAATGTAGATGCGTAAGTTATAGAATCTAAATAAAGCAAAAATAAACTGTTAGAAGATATTTAATTGCAGAAGTTTTAGAAGCTGGTATTTTCCAGTTTGCTAACGAAGTCACAATTTGTTAACGAAGTCGTAACGTCTTTGTCTTTTCGGTTGTTGTTTGTATTTTCTTGCCGCACGTACCTATGACAAGAAATAGTAATAATTATACTATTTAAATTAAAATTTAAGTAAATACTGAATAATACAATTACACGTACGTTTGATTATTATTATGAAGTAAACAATGTTTAGTTTTTTTTTACCTCATATGCGAAACAAAGCTTCTTTGTAGACAACATTTGTTGTTGATTTTGCATATTTTCCGTCTTCGTCGCAACATAGAATTTTCAATCCCTTTCTGCTTTTGACTCTTGATACAGCCACGTATAGTTGTCCATGTGAGAAAACCGGACGTTGAAGAAATAGTCCTACTTGCGTCAATGTTTGTCCTTGACTTTTGTTTATAGTCATTGCAAAACACAATGCAACTGGGAATTGTCTACGGTTTAATTTAAATGGCATCTTAGTATCAGAAGGGGAAAGGATCATACGTGGTATTGCACAAACAGTACCAACACTTCCTCCGGATATAATTTTTCCTTCCATTATGTTTACTCCCATCCTTTGTATTTGTAGTCTTGTTCCGTTGCATAATCCTGCTCTTTGGTCTATGTTGCGCATGCACATAACTGGAGCTCCTATTTTCAATTTCAATGTATGTTGTGGAATGCCTGCAACTCTAATGCTATTAAGAAAATCAGCTGTGTAAAGTGACTCATTAAAATTTGTGTCCAAATCTATAATGCCAACTGTGTCTGAACTATCGTATGTTTTTTCGTCTCCTGGTAGAAGTTGTAGCATTCGTTCGTTGACCATATCCACAAGCGCGTGTGTAGGTGCTAGAATGGCTTTCTCTTGAAAGAATGTTGGGTCGTACAGATTTTGGATCAAATTAGGATAAGTTTCTCTAATAATTGATCCAATATGATCGTCTGAATCAGGTATCAACATATCTTCTGGGAATTCTACGGTTGATTCTCCGTTATTTTTTCCACCGATTGTTCCGTTTCCAATGCTTAATATCTAATTTGCAAAGTCTTGGATTTCTTTTTTTTTGGATTCATTTTTACCCGATCCTAACCTCATGTTAACTGTGAGACGCATAACGTTGCAATGTCGCCATAGGTTTGACGAGTTAATTGATGCGTGTACCACGTCTTGTCTTGTTCCGTTTGTAACAACAGGTAAGATTTGGCGAAAATCTCCACCAAATAAGACTACTTTTCCTCCAAATACCTTATTAGAAGGTTGGGATATGTCTTCTCTGCATATATCTTTTAGGGTTTTATCGAATGCTTCATAGCAATGTCTGTGCGTCATCGGTGCCTCATCCCATATTATTAGTTTTGACTTTTTAATCAACTGAGCTAGCTCGCTTTGTGCTGGTATATGACAAATTGAATCGTCAACAACGTTGATTGGAATAGCAAACCTGGAATGGGCAGTTCTTCCGCCTTCTAACAAAAGTGCTGCAATTCCGCTTGATGCCACGTTCAACACTATTTCCCCTTCCGACCTTAAGGCAGCAGACAGAGTCTTGTAGAGATATGTCTTGCCAGTGCCTCCGTATCCGTAAACAAAAAACATGCCTCCTCTGTCACCTTTAACAGATTCCATTATAGTTTTGTATATACCTTTTTGTTCACCCGTCAATGTTTTGTAGAGTCTTTTATGTTCTTCACGTAACAAAATTTTGTTGTATCTCAGCTCTTCGGTGATCAGCCTGTTATAATTTGCCATCGTGTACATTTCGTTTGGGTATGGCATGTTTGGTATCTGCCTTAAACTTTTGTTGTTACAAAGGAGCATGTGTTCGATATACGTTAGGCAAATGTTTTTCCTTTGTATATCTGAAAGCTCCAAACCTGTTTTAAATGAGGTTGTTCAATTGTTATTGGTTTGAGATCATGTTTTGTAGAGTATTTTTATGGCTTTAGTAGCAACGCATTTAATTTTTTATGTATATATAAAGATAAGTAGTGATTGTTTATTACATACCTGGATCATTTCGCTTTACTCGCTCAACATGTAATACGTCGGCCGCCAACAGTTCCCATGTTTTTTCGTACACAATCTCCGGCCGAGACATGGTTTCTGTCATAATTAGCATGACAAAGAATGTTCGCAAATAGTTTCCCGATCCCCATAGGCTTGCTTCGATTAATCCGTCTATATATTCTTTGTCATCCTCTAACAATCCACGTGCCTGGCAAGCGTCCTTGTATGTTGGGTAAATTACGTCATCATATGTCTTAAATTCCTTCCATTCGCGTGCGCCTCTAACCTTGTTGAGCAGTACTCGTAAGTAGAATAATTCTCCAAACGATGGAGGTACATGATGTACGCGACCGATACATGTACCTTTCTGTCTTGGCAGCCAAATCCTTTCTTCTTGTCTCCAAACATAATGTTTTGGAATTTCATGGTAAAGCAGTTTTCTGGCGTCCTCGTCTCTCTTGTTTAATTCCATCCATGCTGTGAATTTGCTTTCGTTGACGGATGCGTTGTCCAATGTATAATCTATGCTGTCGCTTGCGTGGAATATAACTGTTTGTTCTCCAGGCAAGTGAAAGGGTAGTCTTTCAACCGGCGGGAATCTGTAATGTATGTCAAATCCGTAGATTCTCCAAGCTGCCTCGCATGCTGATAGATACCGGCAATCATAGTAATCTTTTATTTCGTTAACATCTTCATCATCTAGAGTAGCTGTTACTCTGTATGGTCCCTTATTTATATATTTAAATAGGTACTTTATCGAGGATACTTGGTTGCACCATTCCACGTTTATGTGTGACTGGTAACGTCGCAACAAACCTGGGTCGTATGGTACCACATATCCATTATGCAATTCTGTTCCAGTTTTTTCTATTGTTGACCCGTCATTTCTTCTTTTGTAAATTGCGTAACCACTTTTGTCAATGAATGTCGTATCGTTGAACTGTTTTGGGAATTTTTTTGTGCATTTGTTTTTTACTGTGCACGGACAACTTGGTCTGTCAGCACCACACGGACCATGCATCATATGATCAGTGACGATTTGATACAATTCCGGGTCTTCATTTTTGTCGGGTATTTCAGATGAAATATACTTGTCTATCTGTGCTGCAGTTGTGATCTTGTCTTGTTCTTCCAAAAAAAGCAATATGTGTGCGTGTGGCAGCCCTCTTTTTTGAAACTCAACTGTGTATACCGCTGTTTTAAATAAAATTATTCAGTTGTTTTTGTCTAAATTTAAAGACTTGTTTGGTAATAATAAAGAACAAATTAAAATACGATGTTCTGACCTGCTTTAAGTCGTCCAAAGTAGTGTTTGTCTTTGAAATCTCTCATCAGGTTGTCGAGTTTTTGTTTGAATACTCTTGTTATTGCGTCTGGTCGATCTTCTGATTTCAAACCATGGTGGTTTACAAAACGTGCAATTTCCGGCCAATTTGGGTTGCAGGTGAATGTTATGAACAGGTCGGGGTATCCATACACTTTGCAAATTGTCATGGCGTCTAAATAATTTTGCATCATATACCTTGGGCTTCCGGTAAATGATGATGGCAATACATAACTTTTTCCTCGTAGCTTTACTCCTGAATCTTCTTCCGCCATTTGAGCTAATTTGTTGTATGTTTCGCTCCTTAAATCGTTTTGTTGGTTCTTTATGTATGACATTCTTTCACGCTCGATCATAGTGTAGGCGTCCACTATAAATTGCTGACATAGTCTCCTTGATTTCAATAACATTGAAATAACGTTTGGTCTTTCTTGTAAACGATATGCAAAGTACTCACGCATTGTCACCCTTGTTTTTCTTTTTGTTTGTGTTTCGTCAGTCACTCCGTAATGGTATATGTCTGTCCAGTATCCATCTTCACCGTACGGAAATAGCAATGGATATTGTAGTGCAATATATGAAGGATGTAGTTCACTAATTCGTTTTACACCACCCTCTTGCATGTGTAGAATGATGTCCCGTTCATTAGTTGTTGAGTCAAAATCCCCTACAATTAGAGCCGCAACCTCGGAAGCTGTGGGCAGGTTATAATCCCTTCCGTCTCGTGTTCTTGTTCCAATAAGCTTTAGTTTTAAATTTTCATCCTGAGTTGAAGTGGCTAACCGTTCACCAGCCATTCGGAATTGACCAACCAATGGGTTTATTTCGTCAAGCATGTCGCGTAAATCCACAGTTAGCTGGTGGTCAATAACATGGTTTTTTGTGGATGTTGATTGTTCATTGCTGTAGACGCAAATATAAAAAAGTATTATAATAATTAGCTGTATAAATTATTATAGCTATAATTCTATCATACCTTATAGAGTCGATCCTGTTTTGAATCTCGTTTTGTGTGTCGTAAATATAAAGTTGTGAAAACATTGGAGGTTTTCCTTCTTCCAGCAGTAAAGTACCCATTCTATGGTAATTTTCACCCTGTATCCTGTAACAGTATGGACCACGACCATCGGTAACGGACATGTCTTGTTTTGCCCCAAGAGATGTAAATGAAAACATTGAATTATAACGTCTGATATTATCAATGAATGTGTTGCTCTTTGGGTGATCTCCACTAATAAGTTCCATCAACAATTGTGGAGGTTTTTCTACTTCGTTTGTTAAGTTTACCTTTCCTCTGCCACAACATAATGAAAATGAATCTGTGTTTCCATGCGTATTTCCAATAATACTTTCAGCATGCCACAAGAGTGCGTCACATGATGTGCATCTATAAATTGGATCTCCATTGTCGTGGTATTCTGTAATTATCAAAAATAAAGTTAAGTTTTTGATCTTATATTTTGTTCAATAGTTATTCACTGTTTACACCATGGGATATTCCAGCAAATGAGTTGTTTCCCATTTTTTTTTGTTCTTTCATCCTTTCTGATTTGCGAGAAGGAGGCTCGTTATCTGTTTCATTTAGACATGTTAAAAAAATTATAGCTAAAAGTTTACGTATTAAAATAATTATTGATGGTATTTGTCATACATATTTTGTTTTTGCTGTTTGGAGGACGTCCGGCCCTTCGAAGTGCTATGTCTGTTATTCCGCTTGTTGAACCTTGTTTTGTTTTTTTTGTTATACAAAGTAAAATTAATCATAAATGTTGACATATTTTTATTCAACAATACATAAAATTATAACTTGAGGTATGGAATAACTTTACCAGCTTCTATTGGAGGTTGTGCTTTACTGGGAGTACACTTTCCATTGGTTGTGGCTGTTACAAACAAAAGAAGGGTATTTATGTAATATTTGGTAGTGTATAAAACAAAATTTAGTAACATATTATGATATTTTTTTAGAACAATATATAAAAGTATCAATTAAGATATTAAATAGCTTTACCTGCTTGTGTTGGAGGATGTTCTCTAAGGGGAGGAAGTTGTCCATCAGTTGTGGCTGTTTTACAAATAAAACAATAACGTTGTTATTATTTAATTTTTTTATTTTCAAAAACTTGTATTATAATTTTTGAATTTGTCTTACGTGTTTTGTTTTGGATCTTTGGAGGACGACCTCTCACTCGAAGTGCTATGTCTGGCATTGCACATGCTGTTCCTTTTTTTATGTTTTGTATCTTTGGAGGATAACTTCTCACTCGAAGTGCTATGGCTGGCATTGCACCTGTTGTGCCTTTTTAAAATTTTTTTTGTAACATTTGGTTGGATTAGGTAAAACAATAATTATTGACATAATATGATTAAACAACAAAAACATATTATGATATAAATTAGAGAAATTATATGTGAACATATTTTTATAGAACAATACATAAAAGTATCAATTAAGATACACAATAGGTTTACCTGATGCTTGTGTCTGGGGTTGTTCTCTACGGGTAGGAGGTTGTCCATCAATTGTGGCTGCTTCAAATAAAACAACAAAGTTGTTGTAATTTTTTTTAACAAAATTTTAATGTTATAAGTTTTGCATTTGTCTTACGTGTTTTGTTATGGATCTTTGGAGGACGACCTCTCACTCGAAATGCTATGTCTGGCATTTCACTTGCTGTGCATTATTTTGGTATTTTTGTAAAATTTAGTTAAATGAATTAAATAAAAAATTAGTGACATATTATGATAAAACAAAAGATAAAATATTCTGTTTCTTTAATTTATAAGCTTACTTGTTTCTGTGAGATTTTGTATACGTCTTTTTTTACTGGCTGTTTCATTATTCTGCATCAACTGTTGATGTTGTCCTGTTTAATGAAAAAATTAGTTGAAACAAAAACATTAACTTATAAGAATGTAGAACAAAAAATAAACAACATAAATCTTGTTAATGATGCAGCATAAGAAATAATTAAAGCAAGTTTCGTTTCAGCAAAGAATAAGATGAATTGTACCTGATGATAGTATGTTCATAGTTTTTTTTTGTGTGTCTGATATTCTGTTTTTTTTTGTTTGTTTGTTTTATATAAATAAATAATAATGGATGTTTTTAGGAAAAGATATGTATTAGTATTTTAAAAATTTAGAAGATAAACATTCAATATTTAAGAATTTTAAATCTGTTATTGATATATATCAATCTAAACTATACATATCTTTATAATGTTTATGAATATATTTTTATGTTTTTCAAATATTTACTTTATAATAACCAATTTACTAATAATTAGGTCATCTGCAGGAGCAAAACCAATTTAGAAAGCTGTTTTTTTAGTGTTTTTCACAATATAAAGTAAGAAATAAACAGTTATTAGCAAACAATATAATATGATTATCAGCTTATTTTTAAGGAGATAATGACTTAAAAATTGTGACTTTAGATTATGTTGCTGAACTCCAACCTAAAGAAATTTATTGTTCATTACATTTATTTAATACTGACAAACTTTTTAGAACTAAAAAGCTAGGGATAAAGGAACCTACAGCCTTTGTTAGTCATTGTGTTTGTTGTTTGAATACACAAAATAGTTGCCTAATTTGTGTTGTTCATTGCAGGACATAAAAGGAAATGGTGTACCATTGGATATTTGGATGGGAAAACATAGCAAGGTTCTTTTCTGATTTCCTTAATATTATGTGATATATTATCTAAATTTTAGTTTTTTTAATAAACATTTAGATCTAATACTGTGCATATCTATGTTATAGATAAGTAAAATGATGAATATGTTATTGAAGAAACATAATAAAACATATAATTGAAGCACCAAGTAAATAAATTGATTTTATTAAATAAATATTAAAAAGCATCTAAATTGTATGAAAAAACTAAAATTATAAAAAGTGGAAAGAAAATCCTTAAAACATCAAGACCAAAAGAAAATATTATTTAACAAATATTTTAAACAATTAAAACTCATCGTCACTCTCTGTTGAATAATACTCTGTAGAGTTGTCATCAATAAAGCTATTTTTTTCATCTTCGTCGGATACGGATCTGACACTATACATGTCAGAATCGTATAAATCTTCTCCACTCTCATCATCAAATAGATCATCATAGTTGTCCATATCATCTGTATGTTTATGATTTTTGTTTATATTAAACCATGACTCCTGAGTTAAGGTATTGTTATCATTAAATTCTTCATCTTCATCGGTATCTTCTTCAATGAAAGTTTGTTTTTTTAGTTTGCCTTGCCCTTTGATTTGTTTATTTCTTGTTCGTTTAAAAATTAAATGTTCTTCATCCTCGGACTCCTGCATGTTCAAGGGGTAAAACTTGAAGTAAATAGTATGTTTTATATTAGTTTATTAAAATATTAAAACTATGGTTAGTAAATTGTTACCATTAGTTCTTCCTTTTGATCATTGTCTTCTTTGATTTGAGATTTCTGTATTTTAGAGTAAAATGAATCAAGTGAGCTATGTTATATAAATTTATAAATATAAAAATGTTTGGTGATATCTAAATAGTTATACCTTTCCTTCTTCTCTGCTGTTTGTGTACTTTCCATTTTTCATCAACCGGCCTCGTTTGTTTGTGACACTTGTGACTGGAATAGGGTTTATGATAGTTTTGTTTTGTTGGTGGTGTTGTTTGAATATTTGATTCCTTGATCTTCTGAAAACAATATGTTCTTTGTCCTCAAATTCCTGCATATTTAATGTGTTATATATAAGTAGAGAATATTTTTTAAAAAATGAAGTTTACTAACTCGGTACCATTGTTCCTTCCTTTTGTTTTGTGTCAAAAGTTTGTTTGTTATTCTCTGATTTGAGGTTTTTATCATCATCCGATGAAGTATCATCAATAACAATGATTTCTATATCTTTTTTGAATCCAGTTTCCTGCATTTTAATGGGTAAAAAATAAAGTCATGATTGTGTTTTATATACAATTGGTTTATAAAGATCTAAATATTAGTAATAGTTAGAAAGTTAATACCATTCCTTTGTTGTTTTTATTTGATTCAACAACTTGTTTCTCAACTGTTTTGGCCTTCTTATCATTATTTAATGAGATAACATCTGCTGAGGAGAGTTGCAAACCTTCTAATGGACATTAAACAGTTGAAAAAAACTTATGTAAGTATTAATTACGCATGGTTTACAAACAATACAATTGTCTATATATTGTTATATGAAATACCAATATGTTACTACATACACAGTAAATGAATATCCAAAAAAGTGTAGTTGAGTAAAGAACCTGATTTTGGACTTTCGATCCAAGATGAAGTTGTCATGTTGGACGTAGTAGGCATGCTGGATGTATAGATTTGAGATTTTTTTTTTTTTGGTTTTCAGTTGAATGTTTGGTTATGAACGTTGGGTATGCATCAGCAAGTGTATATATAGTTGTTTGGTCATAATCTTAAATTTATTTTAATGTTTAGATATACATGTGTATTTTGTATGACTTATCATATCTATATATTTTCAAATTATATACATAATCATATATTCTCTGGATATATCATTGATCTAATTTTTAACCAAATTATAATGTTTATCTAAATATGTTATATATCTTCTGGTTTTATCAACAATATATATTTTCTTATTTTTAACCATTGCTGCTGCTGCAAACTGCTACAGCCACCATTGCTATAACCTTATTTAAAATAACAACACATAACCTAACAGACTTGGATAAAATTAATTACAAATTCATTAAGTATTGTGAAACCTATAATGTTTGATCACTGAAATTGAAATCAGAATACATTAACCTCATAAAGAAAGAGACCTTTAAGAAGACAATGGGTGTAGCACATGTACGTCTGTAGAAACAATGAAACAATCAAACATTTTAATTTGGTTAAAAATTATGCATGACACAAAAATATAACACTTACAATAAGAGACCTGTAACTATGTTACTATATAAAACAAAATTTAAACTAAGAAAATCAACTACAGCAGAGCAATAAAGCACATTAGATGAAATCTATATGATGGAAGAATGAAACATTATAACTTGTGTTACTAACGCCACCGTTTTGCAAGTCTCGAGTAGACATATATGACCTAACTGAGTACCCCAGGGAAGGGACATCATACAGGTTGAAATGGGTGAGGTCTGGTTGAATCAACTTTCAGATTATAGGTAGTTAACATGTCATGTTTCGCAAAGGATGATGAGGTCATGAGGGGTAACCTGATCGATCAAATAAGCTGATGGTAACTCTCCTCCCCTAGGATCAAAATTCCATCCGCCACCCAACAACCAAGACCCTTCTAGTAGTGTTGAGAATTGGTTATGATGCTGCCTGGACAGGTTCTGTTGGGAAAATTATCCTCTGACTAAGATTGTCTGAGTAAACGTAACCCATTAGACTTCCACGCATGTGGCCAGTTGGTAGCAAGTTTTGGTTTGCTGGTGCTTCAACTCAACCCTTTAATGCCCTTAGAACTTAACTTGGACAGATGGGGATGCACAAACACCAAATTTCTATATTAGCGCAAAAGAGGCCAGCTAGTGTAGAAATTTTATAGTAAAAAAAATAAATTATCTAATATTAAAATGGATTGAAAGTGCATAAAACCTCCTTATCATATAACTAAAAAAAATATCTTCACGCTCATTTGTCTCTATGCGTTTTGACCCGTTCAATTTGTCATCCCTAGTTATAATAAATGACATCAGACCCTACACAATGTTAGTTCGTAGTTATGATTTGATTCACATGTTTATATTGATATATTAATATATCTCTTTGTTCTACAAATGATATCATAGTTACAAATGATCATGAAGTCTGGAGGGAAGATGGAACAGTGCACTCTGGTTTCCTACTCAGTCACATAAAATCGATCATTAAATATCAATATTATAAATAATAATTCTTAATTTTAAGGACGATTTATCTCTGTGATCCCCAAACCAAATCAGAAACCGCAAACTCACCTTCAATAACCCATATTTAACAATGACCCATTTTCACCCGTTTCCAAACGCTGGTTGTCTCTCATCACAGACACTAAGTTCCTTAAGCGTCGGAGGAAAATACCTAAGGTCGATCTCCCTTCTAGTCTTTTTCTCTAGCGGCCAGGTGAAACTTTCTATGGATATCATTTTGTACCGTTTGATACTGAAGTTTCGGCTAGCATACAATCGTTTAACGATTGTTAATCAGACAGTTATATAAGGGCTTGCTTCTATCTTATATGAGGAAGACCGGTTAGTTTTATGTATACAATCCGTGTCTTAAGATGTTTAAGGCTACCCCAACCACCCACATCTATTTTAACCCGATGGGAAAATATGCACATACGCTTTAAATAGATATATAGATAAATACAGAAACAATGTCACACAAACCTTTCTGCTCGAAAAGCCAAGGTTTTAACTTCACATTCTTCAGATAATGCCACTTCTTCCTTTTTTTCGTCTCTTCCAGAACTCAAAAAATCAAAAACAGATCAGATGTGTTCTATGATGAAGAATAACAAACATTTTTCAGCAGTTGCAAAGCATCTTCATACACTAAATGAAACATGATATAGCCTAATACCTCACAAAGAAGCTCTTATAACCTCACAGGTTCTTCAGGGTTTGTAACTTTCTCATTATTCTCATGATATAGGTCTGCACATCCTGTGGGAAACTTGAAAAATGACTTTGTGCAAATTCAGCATTCTATAGAAAGAAAGTGGTAACTACACAGAATGACTACACATAAAGCATATAAACTTCAATCTTACATCAATCTATTGACACATCGGACATTAGCTCATAGTAGGTTTTATTTATATATTGCAGACAAAAATAACTTTTTAGCTTGTGAAGATCATAAATTTGCTGATACTTCCAACATAAAAAATTAGCACATTCTTTGATTTCATTAATAGCATGTACAACATTCTTACCGAATACCGAGTTTTATTTAATATCCGTTGCGTTAACTTTTTTTAAAATTAACCTAAATTCTTCCATCTCTTAGGCTAAACCCGAGGTCTTGAGCAAGAGAACGCTACTTGCAACAGATTTTTGGTAATTTCATCTTGGCTTGCTGGTGCTTGCAGCTTAGGTTGCTGCTGCTGCGCTTGGAAATTTTAAAAGGTAGGTATTGTTGTTTATCTCATCGTTCTTGATATAATGTGCCAATATTTAGTTGAACCTGTGTGCTTATATGTTTATTGTGTTCTATTATATCAGTCGTGAGTTAATCAGTTATAATGACCCACCTAAAGAATAAAGAACTTTAATTCAGAATCAGTTGATGTATATTTTAATGGTAGCGTCAAAGTTCCAAAATAGTAGTATATGTATGTTTCTTATTTCAACTGTTTAGAAAGCGCTAACACCTTGCCACCATGATCATAGAGAGGATAAAGTTAGAGAACATTGGTGAGACTCCCTTCAGTTACATTAGCAGAAGTGTGAGTTTGCATAAAAAAAATTCTAACGTAATCTTGTTTCTACGTCACTTGTATCAGATAGACTGAAATATATACTTAAATAAAGCTAATTTGTCGGGTACAAAAGACCATTAGTTAGTACCTGAAGCTTCTGAATTCCTAATCCACAATTTTCAAATCTGGATTAACATATTGTTTGGCGATTCAAAGTTCAAACACATAAGCTGTATAGGCGAGATATTACAACACATGTTAGTGTAAAGACATTCAAGTACGAATATTTGTAAAATCATACACAATACCAAAAACATGGAAACATAAAATTAAAAAAACCATAAAGTGTTCATAAATAACATAAAATTCTATAATATTCATTTATTCCATCACATGCCAGAAGGCAGTTTATTCAAAAAAAGCAAAAACTTAAACCTAAGACAAATTGTTTGTAAATTATTGGCTGGATAAACAAACCACCCAATTTATTTATAAAAACAAAAACATAAACCAAAGACAAACCATTGTATGTAAATCAAATGCTGGAAAATAAAAAGTTTATATAGATGCAAGTGACATCCATTTTTGTTCACTTTCAAGGGTTTTTTTCCAGTTTGACTGTCACAATCTTCTTGGAATTTGAATCTTCAACTTCGTCTTCTGTTTCATAGTCCGATAAGTCTATAAAAGCATATTCTTCATCGTTTTTAGTTCCTCCTATTTCACAACTGCCTTCTTTGTTTTTCAAGAGTTTTATTGCTGAATCCTTTATGATATTCTGCAATAATAACCCACAACAAAATTGTAAGTCTAACTATAATTTTGTTAAATCGTAAGTCATCTATAATTTTGTTGTTAACAATGCATTGTTGTTAGTTGTATATAGGAGTGTAATGTATAATACATCATGGAATTCAATTGATGATACCTCATTCACTTGAACTGTAACCTCGTCTTCTCCATCTTTTGTAACCTCGTCTTCTCCATCTTTTATAACCTCGTCTTCTCCATCTTTTGTAACCTCGTCTTCTCCATCCTATACATGATACTCAATATAATCAATAAATTATATTTTTATACTTAAAAATACATGGTTTGATCCATATTTTAAAACAAAATACAATACCTCTTTGTCGTCAATAGAGTCACTTGTATAATCTTCATCTTTAACCTGTTGTGCATTGATTAAAAATGTTTTAGCAATAAAAATTAAAAAAAAAATAATTATAAGAACAAAATGGATTTAACCTCATCATCAAGGAAACCATTTTTAAAGTACTTGATTGTTGCAGCATCTTCAGAAACTTTTTCAGCTCGATACACATGGCTGTTGTTGTTGTGATTAGATTCAGAAAACTTTACTTTAAACAGATATTGATTCCCAATAATCTGATTAAGATCACCGGGGAAGTAGTCATCTGTATTCATGCCTTGTTCTTCCATAATCTCCCATGTTGTTAACTTGGTCATATTATAGACACTATTATCAAAAATAACAACTTGTGCCGTTCCAGTTTCATCAAATATACGAATAATTAACTTGAACCTACAAATGTAAAATAATATTCATTAACAAATGTTTGTGTTTTTTTTTTCTATACAAAATTAAATTTTTTATTTTCATACACTGAATATTATACCTTGATACAACTGCATATGTTTCTCCATGTCTTTTACATAGCCATACTTGTTTTTTGTTTCTTGAAGAAGTTGATCCTTTAGACTCGATTGGAGTAACCTTTGTGTTGCATGCTTTGCATCCAGTATAAACCCATCCATTTTCATATTCTATGCTGTATACCGTTGCATAAACAACGCAATATGTATCCTATTTTATAGTTTAAACATTTGGTTAGACCGACTTATTTGAAAAATATAAGTATGAATAAAAAATGTTTACATACCGGTTCAATGTTGCGGATCATCCCAACCATTTTTTTCACAGAACCTTGCATAAATTCAGCAGGCGTCACAACATGTGTCTCCTGATTATGAGGTTGAATTCGAAACTCACTTACATCATATCCTTTTTGAGCTTCATAGCTGGTGATTTAAAAAAATATTAAAATCAAAACTGTATTTACTTAATAATTTGCATATTGAAAAAACTAATAATTTTTAGATTACCTTTTTCGAAAAGACAGTAACGCAGGATAATCTTTGTTAATGTATATTCTTGTTCCGAATAAAGCATTATGTATTACTGGTTTCCCTGTATTATTTGTCATTTATAAACTATTTAAATAAACATATTAAATAAACAAAATATTAATATATGGAATAGAGAATTAAAAATTAATTGAAAAACATACCATTCCAATATTTAACCTTTGCCATCATCAGAATGATGTCTAAATGATCAATTTCATCAAGCTTTTCGGCGTATTCATTCCACATGACTGCCCATTTATCCCAAAAAGTGCATTCAATCCTTAAAGATCTGCAAAAGTGTTTAAAATTTATGTTTCAACCTGTTTTATATATTTTTAATAACTATTTGTAAATAGTATACTCACTCTTCGTTTTCGATAACAACTGATCTGCGAATCTTAGAACAACCAAAACCGTTGACAGATACAATATTACCAATAGCTACAACGGTACCAATAATATCTGCAATTTAAAAAAAATTAATACTAACAAATCAATAAGTTTGTTATATTTTAGTATGAAGGCTATAATAGAATACATACCAACACAATCATGTTCGTGATATTCATTGTTTGTGTCCAAAATACGTGCCAAAGGCTCGTTAACAAAACCGGTGAAGTTGTCATCGATTTGTTCAACTCTAGTTACTTGAGTTCCTTTATAAAAACATATTTTCCAATTATTTGGTAACAATGTCAACCTTCCACTGTTTTCAGCAACTCCAAAATTAGAGATTACACAACATTGTCCCTCTTGAAGAAGAGGTTCAAATTTGAACATTATCTCTCTTTTGACGGAAATCTGAATCCTGTTACACTGTAATAATATGTTAAAAAATATTAAATAAAAAAATACATATATTAATTACGGTTTGTATTATAAATTATAAAAAATAATATAAAATTAATGTTACCTCCTCGTCTTGAAATACACAATCTAGACTGTACGGATCGTGTATTTCATTTAACTTGTGAGAATGCCACACAGAGATGCATCTACCTTTGATTGACATGTTGTTGATCATGGGGTTTACATCTTTAATTGCAGTTATTTTTGGTTCCATCAACTTGAATGCTGTAAGATTAAAACATATTATGTTAAACAAATGTATAAAAACAACATTTACAATAATTAGTTAAATTAAAAACAAACCTGTGGCAGAAGATTCTGAAGTGGAAGAACGCAATCCAGTGTTCTGTTTTTTGTTTGATACGTTTTCAAAACTACTACTACGATGTCTAGAGTTTTTTTGGAAAACAAAGTTGGTATTTTGATTTGTAGTGTTTTTCTGATTACCAAAACAGGTATAGTCGCTTTTTGTTTGGTAACTAAAGTTGGTATTGTGCTTTCTAGTGTTTTTCTGGTTACCAAAACAGGTATAGTCGCTTTCATTGCTTTCCTGGTAACCAAACCTAGGCTTTTCTTGCTTAGCATGACTTTCATCGCTTTCCTGGTAACCAAACTTGGGACTTTGCCTCTCAATGCTTTCTGTTTGTTGACGTGTTACACCTATAGGAACATAGTGGTTTTATTAGATCATGAATTTAACCAAAAAAATAAATAAAAATTCTTATATGTTTAAGCAACCTGAAGTTTTTTTACTGCTTCTTTCTACAGATGCCTTCTTAGGATGCTTGTCCTCACAAACTGAGACAAAAGATGGATGAATATGTGTTACCGGTTCTTACAGAGATATATAAAAGACCATAACATTTTCATAATCAACGAACAACATTTTCATAATCAATGAACACCACTATCACAAGTTTGCATTTTTCTGATATTTAGATTTTGTTAAAAAAACCATACAGGTCTATGCTTAAAAATACAAAATTACATACAGGTCTTTGAAACCATACAGGTCTATGCTAACAACTACAGGTTTGCATTAAATATGCAGAAAAACTAACCATATAGGTCTATGCTTAAAAATACAAAATAACATACAGGTCTTTGAAACCATACAGGTCTATGCTTAAAAATACAAAATTCCATTACATGATTAACACCATTTGTTCGATAATAAGCAGGTACCAAGTATATAAGTACTTCAAGATAAGCAATCCGAAATAGTACAGCTTAAATGAGCATGTATTAATAAGCAGGTAACATGTATTAATAATAAGTTTTAATTAAACAATCCTAAACGCCCTTTTATGTATGCTTTATGTGATCTTGTAGGAGGACCTTAAATAAACAATCCCAAACAAACCCAAACAATCCTAATCATCATATGCTCAGCTTGCTAGAGCTGTTGCAGTGGAGGTGACCGCAGGTCTGACTGTTGACTTCGCCTCGGGGGAGGAAGGTATAATGTAATCATTTTCTTATGAATAGCATAATATTTCAAGTGAATGACATAGTTTAACTTTATTAGGAAGCAAATACAGTAATACGGATCTAATCGCAGCTATGATATTAGGTTAAACGGAGTAATAATGATCTAATGCGCCATGGTGCAGACCTTATTGGGTTTTCCTTGCGCATCACCCTCTGTTGGTACTTGGTTTATATACTCATTTATAAACAGGAGAATAGGGCTAATTGAGTCTCAATCCCGTATATGATCTAGCCTTAGAAAGTTTCAACTGAATGTTTAATGAACTGTAGTAAAGTATGAATCTGTTTACTACAATTATGTTATGCAAAACAAAGGAAACTGTCTATGCAGCTTGCAACAGATGAGTATCTCTCAGAAGCACACGGGCGTCCCAAATGGTACTGTTTTGTTGTATTTTGTTAAGTCTAACTATAAAAGAATGGGTCAAACGGGTTAAATGCGGCTTCATTCAAGTAATCCCAATTTCCAATCCAAATATAGGGTTTTAATCACGTATCTATTGATTTTTAATTATGCATTAATTACTATAGATCAACTTCTTCATGAGCCTGTGATCTGCCAGCCTTCTAGGTAAACTGTGTTAACCTATATAAATGGCAGCCCAAGATGGATGAATTTGGGTTATGTTGTATCTCTATACCGCGTGATCAGGTAACGTGTAAAGAAATTGTTACCAACCTTTAGTTTTTGGTAAAGTTTGATTCTAACCGTGTTGTTTGTTTTTATGTCATTTAGTGTTTTGAGTGGGAACTCAGGTGATGGGCAGGCAGCGTGACGACATTAAGCAATCATAGACTTTCAAGGATGGATCCAAGAAAAATACTTCTTGTCATAGCAATCATGTAAGATTTCTACTGAAGCTTATGCAAAAATGCATATAAAGATATCTTTATGCATAAACATCTCTGTTTTGTTCAAATTATATACAGCTATGCCTTAAAAATATTGTAATCTTTGGAGTGACCAATGCTGGACATGGAAGCTAAAAAATTACATACATGTCTATGCTCAAAATTATTCAAGGTATATGAATCATTTATAACAGATAATAAACTGATGTTTTTGTTGCAGCCAAAGCCAGCAAAAATATCAAAGACCAACGTACCTGGTTTTGGAATACCAATGTTGGAGAGAGGAGACATGTTGGACGTCGGGTTATCAGCACCTTGATTTTGTTTTGATTTCGAAAGCCTTTGTGATTTCCTTTGTGGCTGCATTATATTCCACTGATATTTGTTGAGGGTTTAATGTTTGAGTTAAAGTCGATACTTCGCATAACATATAATGAAGGGTATATATAGGTAGTCGTAAGGTATAACTTATTTTTAAAGTATATCTTTTACAAATATAAAGATAATCACATATTGCAGAGAGATATATCATACATTACTTGGGGATATATCACAAATTTTATGGTGATTGCAGAAAGATATATTACAAATTATATTCATATATATCACAAATTTTTTTGATATATATCAAAAGATTTATGGAACAAATGAATATTGTTAGACTAAATAATAAACAGATATATAAAAAAAAATTCGTTTAATAAAAAGAAATAAATTCTAATTATAACTTTGAACATATAATCTGTTAGAAATTTACATTAAATATGCAATCTGTTAGAAATTTAGATTATAACTTTCAATATAAAGAAAATTAAATTATAAAATACTGATAATAATCTGTACAATGATATAAAAAGGAAGTAGGCCCAAAAGTTTAAACAATCGTATGATAAGCAAGCAGGCCCAAAAACAGTAACATAAAAAACACATGGGTTTATATATATTGTAGGGAAACATATAACCATAAATAATGCATAGCCCAGTGGTTAAGATGATATGAAGTGACCATGCCAATCTAGTGTTCGAATCTCTTTGGCAGTTTTTTTTTGTGAAACGAATTTCCTTAAAGGATAATGGTGACATGGCATTATGAGGTGCTTATGTGGCATATCCCTCCTCTTATATATAATGTAGATATATATATATATATATATATATATATATACATATATATATATATATATATATATATATATATATATATATATATATATATATATATATATATATATATATATATATATATATATATATATATATATATATATATATATATATATATATATATATATATATATATATATATATATATATATATATATATATATATATATATATATATATATATATATATATATATATATATATATATATATATATATATATATATATATATATATATATATATATATATATATATATATATATATATATATATATATATATATAGAATCTGGATCGATTGAGAAGGAAAAAAACCTTCTCAATTGAGAAGGTTTTTCAAAAACCATAGCTTGTTAACTTTGATTCAAGTTTTTCAAGTGTTGATTCATTTTAATATGATAATAATACAAAATGAGTCAAAAAAAATTTGAATCAACATTAAAAAAACTCTCGATGTTGCGATATTTGTTAAATATTGAGTTTACTGCACAAATTTTTTGAATCATTTCATAACTCGATTTTTACAAAGATTTATGAATCAAAATTATGATTTATAGTTTTGATTCACTATTAAATGATGTTAACTAGTGAATCAATGAAAAAATTTCGAATCAATGGCTCAAACGAAGATTTCTCAAATTTCTCAAAATAAAAACCTTCTCAATGGAACCGGAGCCTATATATATATATATATATATATATACAGTAATAATAGATGGCCATTGTTAAAATGTAAAGTAGATAGTTTCAAACATGCTAAAAATATATAACTTGGTCCATTTCACAGAATTGAAACCACCAATGCATCCAGCTATGTAGGCATGTAGCTCTTCCTCCGGAAAAAGAAATCGTCAACATTCCTTAGATTCCTCAGATTCCACATCAGCAAACGTAACATCAGGACGTTCAACATCCATCCTGGTAAGAGTAACAGAAGCAGGAGATATGATGGAGGGTAAGCTGGTAATTTCAAAATCCAAGTAACTAATCATTATTAAAGTTTTAAGGCATAAAATTAGTAATTCTGGACATACCTCTTCTCCTATCCATTTTACTGCTTTAAAGATGGGCTCCGGCTTAGCACAATATGGTTTACGACAGCACTTTTCGTGGGACTGATAATACAACTCACCATCAGAAATGGGTAGTGGGTTGGAGCTTCCTTCCCCTGAACTCGTATCTGGAAAAAAGATGAGACTGATCAGCTGAAGATGAATGTATATAGAAAATATACATGTGAAATCACAAAACTCTGCATGAGATATACCTGGTTTGCTTGACATTAAGTGATCATCTTTATCTTGCAGATGTGGATGATGTATCTGGAAAAGCGCGAGTGAGATATATAGATTAATCATCATGGAATAAGCATTATAAGCACAATATACATCCAAAATCTTAATTGCACTATTTGAATGATACTATTCAGGGAAATGTATTAAATCAGTTGTTTAAAGAATTTGAGGACATGATAGAAGAAAATAAGTACAAAACAATATAGCTTGAGGGCACTCGTGATTTTTCATTAAGGATGCACCTATTACCACGCATGATTCGAAAATCCAAGTAACTTAGTAGTTTCGGAAGGTACCTCTTGTTCTGTCACGTCATAGATAAGCTTCGGCTCATCCCCCAATGGTGTGCAAATGGGTAGTGGTGACAAAAAGTTACAATCCTGATCTTGCAGATGTGGATGATGTATCTGCAGCAAAAAGGGCGAGTGGCGAGTGAGATATATAGACTAATTATCATAGACATACGACAACTAAGCAGAATATACATCCAATATCTTAATTGCATTATTTGAATGTTACCATGCAGGGAAATGTATTAAATCAGTTGTTTAAAGAATTTGAGGACTTGATGGAAGAAAAGAAGTACAAAACAATATAGCTTGAGGGCACTCATGATTTTTCATTAAGGATACCCCTATTACCACGCATGATTTGAAAATCCAAGTAACTTAGTAGTTTCGGAAGGTACCTCTTGTTCTGTCACGTCATAGATAAGCTTCGGCTCATTCCCCAATGGTGTGCAAATGGGTAGTGGTGACAAAAAGTTACAATCCTGATCTTGCAGATGTGGATGATGTATCTGCAGCAAAAAGGGCGACTGAGATATATAGATTAATCATCATGGACATACGCATTATAAGCAAGCACAAACAACTAAGCAGAATATACATCCAAAAAGAAATAAAAATATTCCCTAGGCACAAAACTTATTGACGTGTCCCGCTCTTCCAGCCTCACGGATCCGCCCCTGTAGCTACTTTTCTTATCAGAAAACACAGGAACTATGGACTTCACCCAGTGTTGCAAAAACTAAGGGATGCCTAGGCGGGGTAGGAGGGCAGAGGAAATCGGCTATAATAGTCGGCTTCGGTCAGAGTAGGGTCGAATTTGTTGGAGAAACAAGCACGGATCGAATCAAATCAATATATCAAAACTAACTTTTGTATTAATCGTATAAATAACAATGTATCATCATCTTTACATTTACAAAATCCTAGTCTATATATACTTGTCGAACGGGTGTGTCGACTAATGGTCACAACGTTTCAATAAAAGTAATCGTTGTGTTTGTTTCGTTTGTAACCGTTCTATAACTGCTAAACCTGTCCTAACATTACAGCGGGTAAGATTATCTAGGCCCATGGGTTGTGTCCTTTAGTACCTTGGGTCGGGCCTAATATTCTCCCCTCTAATCGTAAATGTTGTGGTGTAGCTTCTTGAGTCCGATGAGTTCTCTTATGACTAGAAACTTGATCTTTGGTAGTGCCTTCGTGAGTATGTCAGCCTTTTGGTAGTCTCCACTTACAAATTCTACTTGGATGTCGTTTCTTTCAACGCATTCTTTGATGAAGTGGTACTTCGTGTCTATGTGCTTGCTCCTTCCGTGAAAAACTGGGTTCTTCATTAGTTGTATTGCTGATTTGTTGTCTACCATGATCGTAATCTTTTCTTCTTCTTTGTGTGTAAGTCTGCTTAAGAGTCTTTTGAGCCATAATGCTTGAGTTGCTGCTGCTGTTGCTGCTATGAATTCAGATTCGCATGATGATAGTACCACGGTTGCTTGCTTTTGTGTGCTCCAGCTAATTGGTGAGTCACCAAAATAGAATATGATTCCTGTTGTGCCTTTGCCTTCTTGTGTATTAACTCCATAGCTGCTGTCACTATATCCATGAATCTTGTTGTTTTCATTATGCTTGTAAATTATTCCATAATCCTTGGTTCCTTTTACATAACGTAGTACTTGCTTTATAGCTTTCATATGTTGCTCTTTAGGTTCTTGCATGAAACGACTAAGTAATCCTACGAAATAACTTAAGTCGGGTCTTGTGTGAAGCAGATATCTTAAACATCCAATTAAGCTTCGATATTCAGTTGTGTTGACCATTGTCCCTTCGGTTTTCTTTGTCAATCTTGTTCCTGGGTCCATAGGTATAACTGTTTCGTTGCTTTCTAGCATTCCAGCTTCCTTTAATATCTTGTTTGCGTATGCTGACTGCTTGATTGATATGTCACCATTTGATTGAGTGACTTCAATTCCGAGATAGTAAGCTAATAAGCCTAAGTCGCTCATTTCGATTTTTTCTTCCATTTGAGCTTTAAATCTGTCTATCTCTCTCTTTGGCGTTCCAGTGATGATAAGATCGTCTACGTAAACTCCTACCAGTAATAGTGAGTCCTTTGATGCCTTTGTGTAGATAGCTTGTTCCAGTGCACATTTCTTGAAATCTAATATCTTCAAGGTGTTGTCTAACTTGATATTCCATGCACGTGGTGCTTGTCTTAAACCATATAAGGCCTTTGTAAGTCTGTAGACTTTTCCATCATTTCCTTTCTTTGTAAATCCTTCGGGTTGAGCTACATACACTTCTTCCTTTAAATCTCCATGTAGAAAAGCAGATTTTACGACCAAGTGATGTACTTCCCATTTGTTGTTGGCAGCGATGGCTAGTAATAGACGGATAGTTTCCATCCTTGCAACAGGTGCAAATACTTCTTCGAAGTCTATGCCATGCTCTTGTATGAATCCTTTTGCTACTAATCGAGCTTTATGCTTGATTATGTTTCCATTTGCATCTTTCTTCGTCTTGAACAACCATTTCAAGCCGATTGCTTTGTGACCTTTTGGGAGGGTAGTGAGTTCCCATGTGTTATTCTTGTTGATGGAATCTAATTCAGCTTTCATTGCCTCTATCCATTTTTGGTCGTGTGATGCTTCTTTGTAATTCTTGGGTTCATCCTCAGCTAAGTGTAATTCCTCAGTATGTTCGTATAAGTCATCCAAGGTTCTAAAACCTCTTATTGGTGTATGATCAAAGTTGGGGTGTGTGATTGATGTTGTAGAAGATTCAACATCACTTTGATAAAATGACTGTGACGAATTATTGGGTGTGAATTGAGAATTTACTTGAGATGTCCTTGTAGATTGTGTGTTAGGTGTCAGAGAGTGATTGGGTGAGTCTGGTGGTGGCGAATCGTATCCATTTTCATTGTTGAATGGAAAATCGTTGTCATCATTTGGTTGATCTTCTTGATTATGTTGATCACGGTTTCCAAATTGAAATTCTGTCCATTCTGGGTCGTCATTGTTATAATCTTCTAAATATTCGCTCCAATCCCATGTCTCATCTTCTTTAAACTTCACATCTCTACTAACACATATTCTTCGTGTTATTAGATCAAATAATCTGAAGGCTTTTGATCCATGTTCGTTTCCTAGGTAAACCAATTTTGAGCTTCTATCATCCAACTTCGTTAGGTGTTGAGAGTACTTTTGCATATGCTATGCATCCAAAAACTTTTAAGTTTTCTAGGTTTGGTTTCCTTTTCTTGATTGCTTCGTATGGATTGATGTCTTCAAGTGCCTTTGTAGGAACACTGTTTAAGATGTATATGATGTGTCTAACAGCTTCAGCCCAAAAATTCTGAGGTACCTTTGTTGCTTTCATCATACATCTTGTAGGAGACATAATTGTCCTATTACGTCTTTCTACTACTCCATTTTGTTGTGGTGAGTAAGGACTGGTGAGTTGTCGTGCTATGCCATTTTCTTTGCAGTATTGTGTGAATTCGTTTGATGTGAATTCACCTCCACGATCTGTTCTAAACATCTTCAATGTCGTCCTTAACTCCTTTTCTATTCTGTTCTTGTATTCCTTGAAAGTATCAAAAGCTTGATCTTTTGTACTTAAGAAATATACCCATATGTATCTTGAGTAATCGTCTACTAATAGGAATATGTATTTCTTTCCAGAAGGTGTTGGAGGAGTGATTGGTCCACATAAGTCTCCATATACTAAATCCAGTGGTGAGGTTGATCTAGTTTTCGACTTCTTAGGAAATGGCATTCTTCTTTGTTTTCCCATTAAACATACATCACATACTTGTTTTGTATGCTTAACTGCAGGTATTCCATGGACTAAATCCTTTTGAGTCATAGTTTTAAGTGACTCAAAGTTGAGATGTCCCAATCTTGCATGCCATAGCCAGGTAGTGTCGTTTAGGTTTGCTAGTAGGCAGACAGGTGTGCCTATTTTGAGACTAGCTCTGTAGAGTCGGTTTTGTTGTCTTGTGACCTTCATAAAGATTTTGTTATCCATGTCATAAAGTCGTAGTTCATCGTCTTCTATTACAACTTTACAACCAATTTCAGTAAATTGTCCAAGGCTCCATAAGTTGCTTTGCAAGTTTGGTATGTAATAAACATGTGATATGATCCTTTGTTTTTCGTCATCACATTCCAGTATGATTGAACCTTTTCCTTTGATCTCTATGTATGAACCGTCTCCAAATTTTACTTTTCCACTAACCTTTTCGTCTAATTCCTTGAAATGTTCTTTTACTCCAGTCATATGATTACTTGCACCGTTGTCCAAGTACCATAGGATATCTTTACTTGTCTCTTTATATCCTACATCTTCTTCATGCAGCGAGACCTTTTGTTCTTCAACTTCTAATACTTCGTTTCTTTGAACTTGTCCATCTAATATTGCCATAAGTAGAGTTGGTTCAAAGTCTTCTTCAACCAAATTGGATTGTTCGTGACCCTTTGGTTTTTGTCGGCATTCTCTTGACATATGTCCTAATTTGCCACAATTATAGCATTCTATTTTGCTTAGATCACGGCTTGGTTTTTTGAAGTTGTTGTAGTTGTTGAAGTTTTTGTGTGAGGTTTCTCCATTCTTCTTTTCATCTCGAGGTTTCTCATGGTTGTTTTCACGTGAAAAGTTTGATCTTCCATGCCCACGTCCTCTAAAATTCTTTCTATGATTATCATGTCGTGTGAACATCAGTTTGTCTTGACTGTCCACTTGTTTACCCTTCTTCTGCCGAATTCTTTCTTCGTAGGTTTTGAGCCTACCTATTGCTTCTTCTAGGGTCATTTTGTCTAAGTCAGAGTATTGTTCGATGGATGCGACGATTTGAAGGAATTTTTCAGGTACAGCATTGAGTAATTTTCGAACTAGTGTTGAATCCTCAAATGTGTGTCCTAAACTAGCGGCTTTGTTTGACAAGGTTGTCAATTTGCTGGTAAAGGTGTCTGATACATTGATTTTCTATGGGTTCAATTTTCTCTCGATATCCTCTCGAATTGATCTCGGCCTTAAGTGGAGTGATTTGTTTTTGGTTACTAAAAAAAAAGGTTTGGTTTTCTAATCTAATAAAAAGTTTAAATGTACTAAAATGAAAATTTAAATCAAAAACAGTTACTTTAATGACAATTTATAAAGACTTGAATTAAAATTTAAATTAAAATTGAAAGTAAAATATGAAATAAAAATGGAGAAACAGAAACAGTAACAATTAATAATACTCAAAAGATGACTGATTCGGAAGAATAACCTTGATTCGGAACTTTGCTCATCCGGAACTTTTCACTCGGAAGATTGGTTTCATCCGGAACTTTTCTTAACATAAACTCATTCGGAAGATTTAGCTGCTCATCCGAAAGTTTTGCTTCATTCGGAACTTAGGTTCATCCGGAACTTTGGGCTGATTCGGAACTTTTTGGAAAGGAAACCTTCATTCGGAACTTTGGAAAATAAACATTCATCCGGAACTTTTTAATTCATTCGGAAGATTTAGGTTCATTCGGAAGATTTACTCATCCGGAACATTTAGACTCATTCGGAACTTTTTTTTAAGAAAAATTCTTTCGGAACTTAAAAACTCACTCGGAACTTTTTTAAATAACATTCATTCGGAACTTTCTAGTTCATCCGGAACTTAGAGTTCATCCGGAAGTTTATGCTCATCCAGAACTTTGAGTTCACCCGGAAATTTTTGGTTCACTCGGAAGATTTGATTCGTCCGGAACTTTTCAGTTCATTCGGAACCTGGGAATCTCAGATAAAGTAACTTAACCGAAGAACAAGGAAAAATGTTTTTAATCCAAAAATCACCAAGTTTTTCACCAAAAACTTAAATAAACTAATCACTAAGCATCTACTAACCATAAACTACAAATCCCATCAACAAAAACACAAATCCCAACAACTTTTAAAGATCAAATCAATAAAATAAGAACTTAAGAACTTGAAGAGAAAGATGATGATGAACAAGATGAAATGGAAAGATTAAACAAGAACTTGTATTGATGATTGATGTTTTAACAAGATCAAACAAAGATTAAAATTACAAGATTGAAAATAAAAGATCAAGATCACCATACACCTTAGTGGTGTTGGTGATGATACGAAACAGAAAAGAGAAAAAGGTGGAGGAGAGAAAAACTAAAAACTAACTGGAAGGAAAGTGTGAGGGGATGGGCTTTATATAGCCTTGTCCTTTGGTTGGTGAGTGGGCTTTCTCCCGTTCTTCTTGTCTTCTCGTCTTTTCAGAAAAGTTGACATTTTCGATTCTGATTCGGGATTTGTCGTCGATTAAATTTAACTCGTCTTTTAATTTCTTCGTTTAATAGACTTGAGTTTCTTCGACTTATGAAAATCTTCCATCTTTGGTCCTTTTCTTCGATAAATCTTCGAATAGGCCCAGTGACTTCAAATCTTTTGCATCTCTTGGACAATAGACTTTATCTTGAGTCCTTTTCTTCGGTAAAACCCGTGCAATCCCATGTTTTCTTTAATATTCATCCGGTTGGCTCTAAAAACACAATAAACACAAAAACCACGCATAATTCCAAACAAATGATATTAAATACGTGTTTTGGTCTCGTTTTAGCCAGAATTAAGTGGTAAAAGGATGGGTGTTTACACACCTATCAAATCCCCTACACTTAACTATTGCCATGCCCTCATGCAATGCTTAGTGATAAAGCAATTTTACACTTTTCTCATAATTAATCAACCTTGGCCTTATTAAAATACTACTTAACAAAAATTAAAGTACTAAAAGGAATTAAAACTTAATGTATAGATTTTTACTAGTTTAAAAAGTTCGTTATTCTCGGTGTCTAATCGAATTGATTTCCGGTTCTAAGTGCGACTCAGTCGTTTTAGGTTAAAAAAAGGAAGTTGATCATCTAAAACTAATTTAAAAGTAAATGAGAAAAGTATTTAAAAACAAATTAAAGACAAGTTCAAATAATAAAAATAAAACAAGGTGAATATGAAAAACTAAAAGTTAAAACGATATTAAAACGAATATTAAAACAAATAATAAAACGTAATTTAAAGCGAAACAATTAATAAAAATAAAACTAAACGAAGAAATTAACTATCGACTCGAAAATAAAGTTTACTAAATGAAAAAGGAGAGAATAAAACTAAAATGGTACTTTAAAGCTAAACGAGGCAAAACCTAAAACGGGTACTAAATAAAAGATAAAACTTGAACTTTACGAAAAAAATTTAATTTTAAAATTAGACGAAAAATTCAACTAAAAATACGTAACTTTCAGAAATAAAATCGGAACAACTTTCAAATAAAACTAGACAATTACGGAACAATACTAATAAACAAGCAAGCAGCCAGCCTAGCTGCTGGGAGCAGCCAGCCTAGCTGCTTGTTTTTGGCGCCAAAATGGCTAATCAACCAAGCTAGTAGGAGAATCTTATATAATTGTTCATTCGGAACTTTTCTGTTTATATAGGTGTTCATTCGGAACTTTACAAAGTTCCGATTCGGAACTTTTTGGCAAGAGTTTATTCGGGAGGTTTTTTTTTTGTTTTGAATTGATTCGGAAGTTTTTCAAAAGGAACAACGGATTCGGAACTTTAAAAAAAATCTGATTCGGAACTTAAAAAAAAATCTCATTCGGAACTTTTCAAAAATACTCATTCGGAACATTTGAAAAGAAACTCATTCGGAACTTTTTCAATAAAACTGATTCAGAACTTTTTAAAGATCCTTCATTCGGAACATTCAAAGAAATTGATTCGGAACTTTTTAAAACAAATTGATTCGGAACTTTTTTAAAACAAATTGATTCGGAACTTTTTAATACAAATTGATTCGAAACTTTAAAATGAACTGATTCGGAACCTGGAAAAATAAGAACAGTACGTAACATAAGAAACAGGGGAACACGAATTTTAGCCAAAATTCATCAAGTTCAACCAAAAGATTAATAACCACTAAATATCAACTAACAATAATCAATCGAAAAAAATCAACAAAACTAACAAATAAAGCCAAATCAATCAAAACCCACTTGATCAAAATCATAAAAACTCAAGAACATGAACAATCAAGATAAAGAACAAATCAAACAAGAAAGGTAGAAGGAGATTAGAAATAAGATAAAGATTAAAAACAATTAAAGGTAAACTTACTTGGAATTAAAAGAGAATCAAGGGTGCGTTAAAGTGTATAAAATTAAGGAACAAGAAAAATGAAAATGGGGAAGAGAGGCTTGTCAAGCCTCCAACAACCTAAACAAATGGCTAATAATGTGTATTTATAGGGGAGGAAGGGATTAGTGGAAGGAAGCTTCCTCCCCTCTTTCCTCTTTTCCTTAATTGCGTCATTAGGTCCCTCCTTTCTTTAATCTTCTTAAATCTTGGACTATAATGACTTTGGCTCGGGATTTCTTTTAACTCGTCTTGTAATTCTTCAATAAATTAGACTTGAGTTCTTCGGCTTTTGGTAAACTTCCGTCTTTTGACTTTTTCTTTGATAAATCTTCAGAATTGGTCTTGGACTTCCGTTCTTTTTCCACTCTTGATCTTTCGACTTCATCTTTTGTCTTTTTCTTCAATAAACGCCCGTGAAAGACCGTGTTTTCTTTCCTTTTCACATTTTGACCCTGAAACACAATAAAAACACAAACCACGCGTAATTCCGCCATTTACGACATAAAATATACGTTTAGGTCCAGTTTTAATGTAATTAAGTGGTAGAAAAGATGGGTGTTTTCACACCTATCAAATCCCCTACACTTAACCATTGCAATGCTTAGCAATAAAGCAAGGTTTACACTTTCCATCATAATCAACCTACCTTGGCCTTTATTAAACAACTAAGGAAAATCAAAAAGATAGAAAATAACAAGATGCAACAAGGAAGAAACTTGTAAAGAAATCTAAGACTTACATTAGGGCTTGTATGTCATGAATGTTTATCACCCTCAAGTTTCACGTTTCCCATGCCAAGCTTAAAAACAAGATCATTGTTAGTACAAGTTAGCATAACAAACATTTACTCATGCGGTTCAATTAATTACTTAAACTCCCTTATTCCTATGGGTATCTCTTATATTTTATTTTTGTCTTAGAATGATCATGAAGATGCATTGTTGGACTTATTTCGATAGTTTATTTAAGCTGAAAGCAAAGTAGGACGATTTGATCAATAGTTAGCTAAAGGACAAAATCTCTTAAAACTGCTTCTCGGGATATCAAAAAGTTCATATCTTGGCATAACTCGGTTCACGATTTGAGACCTTTCTCGGGCCGATATTTGACATGTACTTCATACTTCATATCTTTGAGAGACGTGCTTGAGATAATGGTCTTCTCATCGTTCATAGAGTTTCTTCACTTGGAGACTTTTGAGGGGTACTCTAATTTTGTTGACCACGACTTCATGATTATTTCTTCAATCTTTATTTGGGATTTTTAAGATACAACGATCCGCCTCCTTTTCGGACTTGGATCTATTTATCCTCATACCTTGTTAGGGTCTTTTCGGATAGACTTCTCCATGATCTTTATGGGAGTTGATTGCTTTTCGTCGTGAGTCTTGATCCTTCATATTGACTTTAGGAATAATGCTTTTCACATCACCTTGGATCTTTAGCAATAAGATTGAATCCTCATGCCTTGTTAGGGCCTTTTCGGACTCGCCAATCTTCGCGCCCCGCTTCATAAGTTATGCCTTGGCTATGAACTCTTATCATTACCGAGCAACTTTTAAACGATCTTAGGCTAGAAGCTAAGTAACTTTTCAAATCGTACGACCTTACTTATTGCAGATAAATTATTAGCAAGTGATGGGAGAAAAAGATCATAATTGACTCACATAAGTTAATGAGAGAATACCAAACTTGTAACCAACTCTATCATTTCTCGTTCTCCACAATTTAAAATCTCAAGGAATGAGACTCGTGGATGCTTAGCCCAATAAACCAATTAAGGTCTATACGGTTAAGGATACTAGCTAGAGTGAACTTGGATAAGTAAACTCGGGTTGAGTCAAAAAATTCACAACGGGCTTAATATATCTAAGATAACTAAACTTGTTAAAACCATTTTATTAAAATAAGAGAAAAATAGCAAAAATAAAGGGAACTACAACTAGGCCAAAATAGATTAAAAATTTTGAAAAATGTCGAAAAATCGATTTTCCGGTTAAAATTAGGGCAAATACAAGGAAAAGACCACTTAACTTCGATAGAAGTTCCCCCTACACTTAATATAAACATTGTCCTCAATGTTTAAGCATGTGGGAGTAAACTCCCCTACACTTAGGACATTGTGCACTTTGTTTAAATCTCGTTAAGGAAAAGACAACTAAAGAGATTCCTATTTTAATATTGAGAAATATAAAATAGTGAATCGAAAAGAGTTTAGGATAGAACCGGGAAGAAGGGAACACGGAATCACGGTTCGTCAAAAGTCATCAAGAGTGTGTCTTTGAAGCTCTAATCCCTGCACATGATAAGAAAGAGAACAAGAAACACCAACGGGGCTCCCCTACACTTATGATGAAAATAGATAGATAATTGGGTTGCCTCCCAAAAAGCGCTTGTTTTTGTTGACCGAGTCACGAGCCTGACTCGTCCCCGAATTAAATGGTCCATGGGGAAACCTCGAATGTGATACCGGGATCAAAGACTTTGTCCTCATTCCCGGTGGACATTAACAAAGGAGAGGCGGGGGAATAAGTCTTGAAAGGGAAAAAGGTCCTTTCAACATACGTATAGTATGTGAATTCAAGATCCACGGGAGGTGGGTTGGGTATAGTAAGCACATTGTCATCCCCCAAAGACAATGGATGCTGAGCAAACGGCAAAGCTGTATTGTTATCAATCATAGCATAATCAATGTCACCTCCCGGGTCAAAGTACTCATCCTCCGTGATAGTGGCTAAAAGGGAGGATGGAAGGTGCTCGGGAGGGGGACTTGGGTCAATACTTTCCTGCAGCAAATTATCAAAAATAATGTCCCCCTCCGTGTCAGAGTCATCAATACCTGGAGGGATAGAGTGGATATCGATTTCTTCCAGCAATGGGTCATTATCTTCAACGGGAGGAATAGATGGAGGTAAAGACTTGGAAAGAGAAGGAGAAGTCAACGCTTCGATTTGAGCAATAAGAAGGTGCACTTTCCGTAATCCATCGCGAAGAAGCACGTCTTCCACCTCATCCACAAGATCATGTTCATTGGTGAACTGCTCGTAAACCAGAGAAAATAAATCGTCATCGTCTGCATCTCCCGGTGGAGATTGAGAAATTTCAAAAGTGAAATTCTCATAGCAGAGAGAAGAATCGACATCACTAGGATTGACCTCGTCCGTAAGAGCAACGTCGTCCTCAGGCTCCATAGCAGGTAAGTCACAAACCTCATCATCCAATACTTTGTCGAGACCAACATCACTAAGCTCATTCAGCGAATCTAGATCCTTAGATGTAGAAGGAACATCGAGAGTAGGAGCAGTAACTTCAGAAGATGAGTTGAAAGTGCATACAACATCATCGTCATCATCATCATAATAGTATTGACACACAAGCGGAGGGGTATAATCACTAAGATTAGATACTTGCTCTTGTTGCAGTCGCGTTTCCTCGTCCCTAAGTTCTTTAAGCAAAACAACGGCTTCTTGAAGGTGCAAAACAATGGAGTGTGTTTCTTCATTCAAGGTAGTGAGTTGAGGGTCAAGATTAATTTGCTGAGAGGATTGATGATTGAGGGTGTGATGTGGGGGCTCAAAATGTTGAAAACCTGAATTATAGCAAGGTTGTGGCTGATAGTTGTTCATCGGTTGAGAATAATTAGAAACCGGGTTTGGTTCATAATAATCCATAGGTGAAGAAAACTGAGGACACGGATTTGTCTCATAACAATTCAGTGGTTGACAATAATAGGTATCGTGAGGACCCCCACAGTTGTTGCAAACCGGGTGTGGAGAAAAATCAGGTGCGTCTTGTGGATAGCTATTATCATTGTCATAATTGTACCCCGGTTCTTGCCCGTGACCATACGGGTATCGAACCGGGCACGAAACATGCCAATGAGAATCGCTTCCACAATAGATGCACGGGGGAACAGGAGGTGGGTTCAAAAAGAATGAATTAGTCGAGTTGCACAAGGGACAAAATCCGAATTGTGTGTAGTCGATATCGTTTCCGCACTGCTCACATGTACACCATTGACAAGAGTTGTTCCCAGATAATTGTTTCCCACACCGGACGCAATGGACATAAAAATCCATAAAGAAAGATAGATAAGAAAGAAGAATATTTTTGGTGCAAAACTTTGAAAAAGAAATGCTTTTTATGATTTTTCAAATGTTTTTGGATTTTAAAATTTTTGGACACGAAAAATTACATTCACAAGTGAACGGATCCCAAAAGCCAACGCGTCATTCACAAAAAACCGTTAATCTTCACGAAAAGAGCCGGCAACGGCGCCATTTGATACATTGATTTTCTATGGGTTCAATTTTCTCTCGATATCCTCTCGAATTGATCTCGGCCTTAAGTGGAGTGATTTGTTTTTGGTTACTAAAAAAAAGGGTTTGGTTTTCTAATCTAATAAAAAGTTTAAATGTACTAAAATGAAAATTTAAATCAAAAATAGTTACTTTAATGACAATTTATAAAGACTTGAATTAAAATTAAAATTAAAATTGAAAGTAAAATATGAAATAAAAATGGAGAAACAGAAACAGTAACAATTAATAATACTCAAAAGATGACTGATTCGGAAGAATAACCTTGATTCGGAACTTTGCTCATCCGGAACTTTTCACTCGGAAGATTGGTTTCATCCGGAAATTTTCTTAACATAAACTCATTCGGAAGATTTAGCTGCTCATCCGGAAGTTTTGCTTCATTCGGAACTTAGGTTCATCCGGAACTTTGGGCTGATTCGGAACTTTTTGGAAAGGAAACCTTCATTCGGAACTTTGGAAAATAAACATTCATCCGGAACTTTTTAATTCATTCGGAAGATTTAGGTTCATTCGGAAGATTTACTCATCCGGAACATTTAGACTCATTTGGAACTTTTTTTTAAGAAAAATTCTTTCGAAACTTAAAAACTCACTCGGAACTTTTTTAAATAACATTCATTCGGAACTTTCTAGTTCATCCGGAACTTAGAGTTCATCCGGAAGTTTATGCTCATCCGGAACTTTGAGTTCACCCGGAACTTTTTGGTTCACTCGGAAGATTTGATTCGTCTGGAACTTTTCAGTTCATTCGGAACCTGGGAATCTCAGATACAGTAACTTAACCGAAGAACAAGGAAAAATGTTTTTAATCCAAAAATCACCAAGTTTTTCACCAAAAACTTAAATAAACTAATCACTAAGCATCTACTAACCATAAACTACAAATCCCATCAACAAAAACACAAATCCCAACAGCTTTTAAAGATCAAATCAATAAAATAAGAACTTAAGAACTTGAAGAGAAAGATGATGATGAACAAGATGAAATGGAAAGATTAAACAAGAACTTGTATTGATGATTGATGTTTTAACAAGATCAAACAAAGATTAAAATTACAAGATTGAAAATCAAAGATCAAGATCACCAAACACCCTAGTGGTGTTGGTGATGATACAAAACAGAAAAGAGAAAAAGGTGGAGGAGAGAAAAACTAAAAACTAACTGGAAGGAAAGTGTGAGGGGATGGGATTTATATAGCCTTGTCCTTTGGTTGGTGAGTGGGCTTTCTCCCGTTCTTCTTGTCTTCTCGTCTTTTCAGAAAAGTTGACGTTTTCGATTCTGATTCGGGATTTGTCGTCGATTAAATTTAACTCGTCTTTTAATTTCTTCGTTTAATAGACTTGAGTTTTTTCGACTTATGAAAATCTTCCATATTTGGTCCTTTTCTTCGATAAATCTTCGAATAGGCCCAGTGACTTCAAATCTTTTGCATCTCTTGGACAATAGACTTTATCTTGAGTCCTTTTCTTCGGTAAAACCCGTGCAATCCCATGTTTTCTTTAATATTCATCCGGTTGGCTCTGAAAACACAATAAACACAAAAACCACGCATAATTCCAAACAAATGATATTAAATACGTGTTTTGGTCTCGTTTTAGCCAGAATTAAGTGGTAAAAGGATGGGTGTTTACACACCTATCAGTGTCTATAGCTTTGTCTTCCTTCATTTGTAATAACTCAAATTCAGATTTGAGTGTTTGTAATCTCGCTTGTTGAACTCTGTCTTCGCCCATATGTTTGGCTTTCAAAGCATCCCAAATTGTCTTCTCAGTTTTGTGCTTTGTTATTTGAAGCAATTGATCTTCGGGTAAGGATTGATAAAGAAATGTGATTGCAGTCTTATCTTTCCTGTTGTCGGGTTGGGTTGTAGCCGACGGTTCTATCATTTCCCACAAGCCGTTGGCTTCGAGAATGATTTGCATTCAAATTGCCCAAAGTGAGTAATTCGACGGTTTTAGCATAGGACATTGGAAATTTGGTGTACCGTTGGTACCGGCTTCCTTCTTGGAAGCATCTCCGCCATCATTTGTCATATCGCGAGGGATATCAAAATAAAATCTCTAAATAAAATTTTCAACACTTATTGTGTCTAAAAATTTCTTTTCGGTGAGTACTCAAAAATAATATGCCTTATAGGCTATATCAAAACGCGGAATATTATTATACGTAAATAATTATTCCTAGAGATTTTCTAAAAAAACTAACAGAATAACCTAAGGTTAATTACTCCTTAAAAATTATTCTATATAATAAGCCGCGGCGCATATATACCGACTTTTCCGTAAGAGTTTTCCTGAACATGAGATTGATAATATTCTCGCTGGCCTCGATCTTAAATTAGAAACACGAATTTAAGTTCCAATGGACCTGTCAAATGAGCTTAAGATACACATCTATGACATACTATATAAACTGGAAATTGAACCTGACCAAAATACACCATTTTTACCAACCATTGCACCTCTGCATGCTTAATTAGATTCACAAATAATTAAAGGTTTAGCTATAGCTCAAACAACTAACATATATCCTCAATCATATATTCATATAATAATCTCATTTGGATGCGAATATAAATACAAAAAGCGGTATAAAACGACAATTGTATATTTGCGTACATACATCGAAGCGATAACATCTTTGCATATCAACCTAGTTTCCATGATGTTCTTTTGTGATCTCCATTATTAATCCGAACAGTAAGTGAAGGTTTGGAACAATTTACCCATCTTTGCCGCTTCTATCTGATCCAACACATAAGCTCCAAAAATTTATCACTTGTATAAGAGGTGGCCATATAACCAAAAAACATTTCATTCAAACGTGACATCCAAAACAGCCCCTATAAGTATACTTTGGTACTTGCAGAATTAGGAAACATAGCATATACAGAATGTCTTGTGATCTAATATAGAGGCATTTTTACATTAAAGCAACTATAACTCATTATTTGTTTATATGATTATATGTTCTTCTCTTATATATATAGTCTACCTTCTCTGCACATAAATAAATCGATGTAAAACAATTGTTTAATAGGGGATGCTTGGAATTTCTTATATAAGTAGATATCTGCTCGCCCGTAAATTTTGGCTAAAGCTTTTGCTTTTCAAGCAAAAAAGCAATTTGCTCATAAGCTGGAAAAAATAAGCTTATTGATTCCCCAAATCTTTGTAAACCAATAAACCCATAAATTTACTTAAAGGTAATGGTTTCCTATGAAAATTCAGACATGAAAAACTTGACTACCATATAATCTTCATAATTTAATTGGTTCTAAATAGGCATGATAGATAACAATCACCTTAACACAAACTGATTACTAAACAAGGCATGACCTCTTTGTTATACTTTTCTAAATTCCTAATTAGCACAAAATATTTGCATTTGTAAAACAATATTATATAGGCATATAATTTTCTATCTTAGATAACTCAACTGAAGGTTCCATTAGGAATTATAAGTTGCATTGTGTCATTAAACAAACTTAACAGAAATGTTCCTAAAAAACTTTTTATCTCGCATTTGCAAAAACTAATATGAATAGTAATAATTGTACTTTCTAACAAAACTAAAATAGTACATAAGAAAGCATTCAAGATAGCTGCTCGAACCATTACGGTTAATGTGCATATTATTGCAGCAAATTCTGGTGATGACTAATCAATCAAATATCTTAGCCGATAATTTATGGACTTCCTACAGCGTTAAAGATATATCAAATTAGGCTAAGCTAAAATCAGCAATAAACCCATTAGCAGCAGTGGCTATTACAGTAAGTGGGAACAGATGCCGCGGGGTAAGTCTGCAACCCAGCAGCGGCTAAGTCGGCTATATTCAACATAGGGATGAGCACGGTACCGATCCCGTATCGAATTATTGGTACCGATTTTTTCCCGAGCATAAATTAATGGTACCGGTACAATACCGAACGGGATTCGGATATCACTACCGGTACCGAGATCGGTAATGGGAAATCGGGTTTCTCCGTTTTTTTAGAAATTTCCCGATTTGGTACAGGTCCCATACCGAATTAGTGGTACCGAGTTTTTTCCACCTTATTTTGTAGTACCGGTACCGTACTGAACGGGATTCGGGTACCGGAAATCGGTACGGTTATAGTTCGTTTTCGAAATTGATGAACCTTCTTGAAGACATAGTTACTTCCTATTTTTTGTGAAAAGTATCTACCTTTTTATTAAAGGATCAGACAGCGATAAGACTTGAGGTGATGTTATTCAAGAGTTATTGTAATAGTTGTGTGGCATGACCATGCCATGACTCACCTTTCCCTTCAACTTTACCCATAACTGCAAGCAAGATATGTTGGAATTTATAAAAACTTTTATCATATTAACACATTAATAATCACGAGTACGCAGCGGAATATAGGATCACGTATAGACAAATAATTAACATAAACAATAAAGAAACGCGTACCTTTTAGCGATGGATTAAACACCTTTATCGAACCACCAATATAAACGAAACCCAAAAGATCAAACAATGATCTCTCTAAGAATACGCACACAATACGTTATAGCAAACAATTAAGTATGCTAGTACCGATAGTGATAAAGCTACTCGATACTTGTTTTCGATAAAACCAAATAAAACCAAAGCAAATTATTGATCGCACAATAAAGATTGGCAGAATCAATCGCTATTGCTTTTTTTTTATTATCAAGTGACTTTGAAATCTATATATCAATAATGAGATTATCTCATTCTTTATATATACATGATATAGTCGGTTAGTCTAATCAATATTAGAATCCAACTTTTCGTCAAAACAAAAAAATAATTCTAAATTAATCTTTTATTTGTTTTTACTTCCAAGTCCTTATAGTTAACATTTAGTTACCGTTTGTAAAATCTCGTTAACTAACTAATTAGTTAACGTTTGTAATAGCTTATCACTAATTAATATATTACGCATAATATATTAACGTATAATTGTTTTACGTATTAACGTGTGCGTCTCCTTAGGCTCGGGACGACTTCCGGACATATATTATTTACGTGTACATATTTCTTCAGCTCCCACTTGGACATGTACAATAATATAATATAATAACATTGGTTAGCGTCTAGCAACACGCCAATGCTTCCGGAAACTCTCGAGTGTAGTTTTCCATAAAGTACATTTAAATGACTTAAACATTTACAATCCCTTTGTTTCTCAAATGCCATGTTAATAATGGATATGGATCAAAGTCATTCCATTTTAACTATTCTGTTTCTCGTATTACATAATTAATATAGATTACCAATCTAATCGAGACAAATCTAGATTACCATTGGGTATGGCCATACAAACATCTAATTAATTAACGAGGGGCCCAGTAGCATTATTCTTCAATCCTAGTTGAATGAACAAATTCTATCTTGACTACACGTGCCTCTTACATGCTTCAAGATACAAATGATTATAGTCTTTATTACTACCTTATTCAGGATAGCGTTAGAACTATAGCAAAAAGTACCATCCACATATATAAGACCTGCTTGCATCTCAAGTCAAAGGATTTAGTAATGTAAATCATTTACAAGTTTCACTTAAAGACGCCGATCCATAAAGTGATTGACTTGTTAGTAGGAGATGCCCGATATACAACTTTTGGATATCGTATGAGTTGGTGAACCGTTCTTACATATTCTACGAATATTACCATCTCTCATATATGTCTTAATTCAATTATATTCCCATATAATCAATCGACATAGACAATTTAGAACAACATATTATTCAAGGATTTAAACATGCAAAAATAGGACCAATAAATATTAAAGAAAACGAATATATCCAATACTTCAATTCATAAAATAAATATTGTTTAACAATATCCTTTATCCAAATACTAAAACAGATTACATGAAACTACTAGCAGGACGAAGTCCCATGCTCCTAGCATGTTGAGTAAGCTTTTTACCAGGTAAAGCCTTCGTAAAAGGATCTGCTAGATTATTATCTGTATGAACCTTAACTAGATCAATCTCACCCAATTCGATACATTCTCGAACATAGTGATATCTCCTTTGATAGTGTCTGGCGCCTCTCTGAACTCCCGGTTCGTTAGCTATGATGATTGCACTTGAATTGTCACAATACATCTTTATAGGTTCTTCATTGGTAGGAACTACACCAAGTTCTCCAATAAACTTCCTCATCCAAACAGCTTCCTTTGCAGCTTCAGAAGCAGCGATATATTCAGCTTCTGTGGCAGATTGTGCAGTAGTACTTTGTTTGGAGCTCTTCCATACTACCGCGCCTCCGTTCAAAACGAAAACATACCCAGTTTGAGATTTAGTGTCATCTCTATCGGTTTCAAATCCAGCATCACAATAACAATTAACTTGCAGCTCAGTAGCTTTAGGATTTCCACCATAAACCAAAAACGTATCCTTAGTATGTCTTAAATACTTAAGAATATTTTTCACAGCAGTCCAGTGACTTTCGCCTGGATTTTGCTGAAATCGGCTTGTAATATTTTGCGCAAACGCAACATCAGGTCTTGTGCATCTCACAGCATACATAATAGAGCCTACAGCCGAAGCATAAGGAACATTTTGCATACGCTTCATCTCTTCAGATGTAGTAGCACCTTGTGTTTTATTTAAGTCAGTGTGCACTTGCATAGGAATGAGACCACGCTTGGAATTATCCATTCTATACTTCTTCAAGATCTTATCAAGATATGCATTTTGACTTAGTCCAATTAACCGCTTCGATCTATCTCTATAGATTTTGATTCCAAGGATAAATGCCGCTTCCCCTAAATCTTTCATAGAAAAACACTTCCCAAGATAGGTCTTTACCTCTTGTAAACTTGGAATATGATTTCCCATAATGATTATGTCATCATCATACAAGATTAGGAAAACAACATTACTCCCACTAGCTTTTTGATATACACATGGCTCATCTAGATTTTGATCAAAACCAAACTTTTTGATTTCTTCATCAAATCTTTTATTCCAGCTTCTTGATGCTTGCTTAAGACCATAAATGGATCTTTGAAGCCTACATACTTTTCTGGGATGCTTAGGATCAACAAAACCTTTCGGTTGTTCCATATAGATTTCTTCTTCCAAGTAACCATTCAAGAACGCGGTTTTTACATCCATTTGCCATATCTCATAGTCATAGTACGCTGCTATAGCTATGAGAATCCTAATAGCTCTCAAATCTGCAACAGGAGAAAAGGTTTCCTCATAGTCAACACCATAAGTTTGTGTAAACCCTTTTGCTACAAATCGAGCTTTATAGGTGTGTACAATGCCATCCATGTCCGTCTTCTTCTTGTAAATCCATTTACCCTTTACGACCTTCGCATTGGGTGGTAAATCTACAAGTCTCCAGACTTGATTATCATACATAGATTGCATTTCCGCATTCATAGCAACAATCCACTTATCGGATTCAGAATCCAATATTGCATCTCTATAGTTAGTGGGTTCATTAAGACCCCCTAAGCTATGTTCCTCGACTTCTACATTTAGACATAGTCGTTCAGGTGCTTTGATTGTTCTTTTTGATTTACGAATGGGGACAACATCCTCTTCTTGAGTTACATCAGGTGCAAGACTTTCTTCCTCAATTGGATGTTCGCTAGTAGTTTCAGAAGGTAAAATATCTTCATCCTCTAGTTCTATAATCCTCCCACTCTCTTTTTGAACTATGAGATTCTTTTCAAAGAAATCTGCATATCTCTCAACAACTATTTTGTTTTCAGGTGGGTAGTAGAAATAGTAACCCATAGTTTCCTTAGGGTAACCTATGAAGACACACTTAACCGATCTTGATTGAAGTTTGTCAGGCGTGTGACGTTTCACATGTGCCTCACAACCCCAGACCTTTAAGTAAGACAAGTTAGGGACTTTTCCATGCCATAGTTCATATGGAGTCTTGTCAACCTTCTTGGTTGGAACCATATTGAGAATGCGTACAACAGTCTCTAGAGCATAATCCCAAAAGGATAGTGGCAAAGTAGAAAGACTCATCATTGATCGAACCATGTTTAGCAAAGTTCGATTTCTCCTCTCAGAAACACCATTGTGTTGTGGCGTGTAAGGAGGAGTCAGCTGTTGGACAATTCCACTAGCCTTTAGATAATCTTTAAATTCTTGACTAATATATTCACCACCACGATCCGATCGAATGGCTTTAATAGTCTTCCCGAGTTGATTTTCTACTTCATTTTTGAATACCTTGAATGTTTCAAAGACTTCATGTTTATGTTTAAGTAAATAAACATAACCATAACGACTATAATCATCAGTAAAGGTAATGAAGTATGTATCACCTTGCTTTGACACATGTCTAAGTGGACCACATACATCGGTATGGATTAATCCAAGTAGATCTTTCACATTTTCCGTTTTATGCGAAAATGATTTCCTTGTCATCTTGCCCGATATACAAGAAACGCATTGATCAAACGGTTCACTATCCGTTGAGTTTAAAAGTCCATCATGTTGCAACTTTTCAATTCGCTTCTTGCTAATATGAGCAAGTCGACAATGCCAAAGATAAGTAGAATCTAAACATGCTTTAGATTTCTTATTGCTAACTGAATACATTGAATTCATAATTTGCAAAGTAGGATCATGCATATCAATTTCATAAATACCATTAACACGAATACAATTAAAATAAATCATATCATTAAAAGAAACGGTCATACCAGAATCCGTAAATTTATGAATAAATCCTTTATCAAGCAAACAAGAAACTGAAACAACACCTCTAGTTATAGTAGGTGCATAATGACAATCATCCAAAACAAGAATTAAACCATTAGGTAAAACTAATTCAAAACATCCAATAGCTTCTACTTCAGCACGTACGCCATTTCCAACATACAAGTAGACAGCACCTTGCTTCAGCTTCTTTGCTCCTCTAAGTCCCTGTTTTGTGTTACAAATGTTAGTACCACAACCAGTGTCATACACCCAGGAATTTTTAGAACAAGCAAATAATTCAATAGTATAAATACCTGAAGAAGTGGACGATCCAACTTGCTTCTTCTTTTTCATCAACTCAGCTAGATAAACAGGACAATTCCTCTTCCAATGTCCAACCTCTTTGCAGTGGTGACATGTGGAATCTTTTGCCGGGTGCTCTTTCTTATAAGGTTGAGGCTTTTTAGGTTTAGGCGGATAAGAATTTTTAGGACCCTTATCCTTACCTTTACCTTTAGCCTTACCACCTTGCGGTTTATACTTCTGGATCCTACCACCTTGGATCGCCATCACTTGTGGTGTAGAAGAAGATGCAACATTTGACCTCTTGTTCTTCTTAACTCCTTTCTCAAATTCAATAAGCAAAGAATGAACTTCACTAATTGTCTTCCCCATGCTTTGCATATTGTAATTTTGCACAAAGCCCTCAAAATCACTTGAAAGTGAATTGAGGATCAAGCTGACAGAGACAGCTTCTGGAAGAACATAGTTGAGAGTTGCCAAATGATCCAAATAGCTTTTCATCAATAGAACATAATCGCTAACGGATTGACCCTCTTCCTGCTTGCATGAATGGAAAGTGTGTACTAACTCTTGTAGTTCGACACCAGGAGGCTTTCCATACATCTTTTGGAGCTCAGTTATCATGTCCTTAGGACTTTTGTGTTCAAATTGATGATAAAGCGATGGAGACATAGTTCCAAGAATTAAACAAGCAACTTCATTATGACGATCATAAAGAGCATTCCAATCTACTAATTGTTCATTAGTAGCAGTAGCACCAGGATGGTCAGGCAAATGATTGTCATACACATCCTGTAGTTTCTCCAAACGCACAACTAGTTTGAGCGCGCGTAACCACTCATTGAAGTTAGGACCAGTAAGTTGTTGCTTCTCAAGCATCGACCTAAAAGCCGAACTGTTTTGTTTGGTTTGGGCATTGTTCATTGCCATCTACAAATAAACAAAGTTCAATAATTTAGTATTTTCGATAATACTTCCTTTATAGAAAATTAAATACCCATGTTTATAAATAAACAATTAATTTTCTAAAAGCTAGAATCCACCAAGACATACCACCACCGCATCAGTTGATCTGCTAGTGATGATGATATTCAAGGGGTAATTGACATTCAATAATTGCATCTAATACAACTTCTAGAATTATGGGACTCAACTTTATATACATCACTTGTGACAATTCAAAAGTGAAAAAGCGAGCATGTTTATCCCATCTATTGCCACGAGTTAAAGTCTCACCTATCTTAACTTGCTTAAGTCGTCCAACTAAAAACTGTGATTATATAGCACCGACGTCTCACAATCGAGTGTATTATATCACCTTGGGTTACAAAATCACCACAGTCTCACGTATGGTGAAAGAGTAAGTGCAAGTGCTTTTACACGTTGGATGGCAAATAAACTTATTTCAAAGGGTATAAATTTTGACAATTCAAAAACATGTACAAAGAAGCATGCAACATCTTTGTATCATGATAATTTATAAAATTTACTCAATTCGTTAATTATAAACATCACTTATTTAACTTACAATTCAATTTTATAAATAGTGATATAATAAAAATTGACGATTCAACATGTATTCTATTTAAAGAAGTTTAATTTTATCACGGGAAAAGATTAAAGAATGATTAAAATCATTCAAACCCTAGACCATTCGCGGCTTCCTAAATAGTATGCAAGATAAGGAGACTACAAGTTGTCAGGTATTATAGGGCAATGGTATCTACAAGACCGAAGTCTTGATGAGTCTTCCCGAACCTTAGCCTTGCAACTAGATAGTACTTTTGCAAATTACGTCATTAATAAAATTTTACAACTTTAAAGTAGAAAACAAATTATAAACTTGATTCTTGCTAATCACGGCGTGAGTTAGATTTAAAACCATGTAAGGGCGACTCGTTTGTTGCCACATATGATCGTGCAAGAACAAGATTATAATAAATCAAATTTCATATAGTTTTAGTCCGGTTTATTTTTATTTTTCGAAAAACCCTTTGCTTGAACCATGATATAACAATTATAATCAAAAGCAAAACAAATAAATATTAACCTAAAACATATATCCAATTTACTTCATGCATACCACATCCATCATAACTTCAATTAAATCAATTAATTAAGAACACATGATCCATGGTAAACTTGCATGATTCCCATGGATCGAACCATAAATTTAACAATTAACAACGTGATAAATAACGAATAATTAACAATTAACAACATATTTATCAACAAAAATTGCATACAACTTAGGGTTTGTCTAATTAATTTTATTAACCCTAATTAGGGTTTATGAAAAACTAATCATCAAATAAAATAATTCAAACGCCATCATAGTAAGTTTACACAATTTTATCTCTTTCGTTATTTTTAATGTAATTAAAAGCTATACGAACGGCTCGTGATGCCACTGTTGGAATTTATAAAAACTTTTATCATATTAACACATTAATAATCACGAGTACGCAGCGGAATATAGGATCACGTATAGACAAATAATTAACATAAACAATAAAGAAACGCATACCTTTTAGCGATGGATTAAACACATTTATCGAACCACCAATATAAACGAAACCCAAAAGATCAAACAATGATCTCTCTAAGAATATGCACACAATACGTTATAGCAAACAATTAAGTATGCTAGTACCGATAGTGATAAAGCTACTCGATACTTGTTTTCGATAAAACCAAATAAAACCAAAGCAAATTATTGATCGCACAATAAAGATTGGCAGAATCAATCGCTATTGCTTTTTTTTTATTATCAAGTGACTTTGAAATCTATATATCAATAATGAGATTATCTCATTCTTTATATATACATGATATAGTCGGTTAGTCTAATCAATATTAGAATCCAACTTTTCGTCAAAACAAAAAAATAATTCTAAGTTAATCTTTTATTTATTTTTACTTCCAAGTCCTTATAGTTAACATTTAGTTACCGTTTGTAAAATCTCGTTAACTAACTAATTAGTTAACGTTTGTAATAGCTTATCACTAATTAATATATTACGCATAATATATTAACGTATAATTGTTTTACGTATTAACGTGTGCGTCTCCTTAGGCTCGGGACGACTTCCGGACATATATTATTTACGTGTACATATTCCTTCAAGATACACACATTTGAGTCCTTGCAATATCATATAGTTATATAACAGATATATAAATAAAAATATAAAGAGTATATACATAGACCATTTGGTTTACGAAACTCGATACATACTTGCTTGCCTACAGTTTCTAATTTATGGTAATATATACCATACAACATCCCTCCTTTGTAATTTTTGATAACTCATATTGCCTATGTAAATAGCATAAATTGGATCTGAGATCTTGAGTTTTTGTTGCCTTTTTTTGTTAGTACAATTTCTAGAAACCTGCTATGAAAAATACCAAACGTGAAATGTATGATAGTTAGCAACGTGTATTTACATTTCCTTAACTATAGTCTAAATGGGCATATGTCACTATTGTATATGCAGGCGAAGGTGTGATAGTGGAAGGCGTTTCTTTACTCCTAGAAGATTATACATGAAAAGACGTATCATCGATGTTCGATGAAAAATGGTAAATCTAGTAAAAACTACATAAGGATTTTAACCAAGAACTCGGGCAAACATATTCATCAACACGTTTGGTTCTATATAGAAAGATCTGGCCAGCCTACATTTCAAACAATTTACTAATTAAGAAACAATAACAGGGTACCCTATTTTGACATAGTTCCATAATCTCTTAATGAGAACGATAGGATGACGGGGCAGATCTATGACTTGGTAAATACCTCCTCCTGTGTGCATCACATACCTCAGTGTTTTTCTATTGACCATAATGCGCGCCAGTAAATCAGTCTGCCTCAATAGTGAATCAATATGTTGGTCGTCCCAATGCACAATCAAGAAGCCCCAATGCATCAGTTTCCTGGTCTATGCATCAACCCTTTCCATTTCATCAACCATTTGTCCAAATTGCTCTGCCGCTGATCCATTGCTAGAGCGTGTGGTAATGACTTATCCCACTATGGCTGTAATGCCGCTTTCCGCTATATTGTGTTGTTGTTTCACAACGTCATCCTCTGCAACCTACGCATAAACAACATATATAACCAATCAAAACCAAAAGCGCCAATTATAACTATATTTAAAAAAAACATGGAAGTACTTGGAATACGATGCCTAATTTTGTGAGTCCACAACACTCGAATCCTCAATAAAACCTACAGAAAACATTAACATGAGAAAGGATTCAACTTTTTAATGTAAACACAAAGTTGTAACCTTGCTTCTTTTAACACAAACATTTCATCAAACAGATTATATGCATATTCTAAAATCTTAATTACCTCAAAAAATCAAACCCAAATGGAGTGTTAGATGTTGAAACCCCGACCATTTCAAAACCCGCAAAATTAATGAAAGCAAAAAAAAACCCAAATCAATACTTCAAATTAAATAAAATATAAAACAAAAATCAATTACACATCTTACCTGCCAAGGTAAAAAAAATGAAGATGTTGGATTTTTTGGGATTTTTGGTACGGTGGTTTGAGTTGGAACAAATGAGTTAGATTTTTTTTTCCTTTTTTAACCGTTGGAAAGAAACCGTCTAAAAGTGATATGTGAGGGGCGTTTTATTATTTTTTTTAATTACGAAATTTCCCATCTTTTATTATAGTTATAATATGAAACGGAAGAAAAAAATCTTGCAAAAAATGATTTTTGGGGTAAAAACCATTTCGTTGCCGATATCAATATATCCTGGTAACGAGAGTAGGAACCGTCAATCAAAACACGGACGAATTAAAATGATTCGGATGAATTTGTGTTTTGGTGTTTTTGCGTAATCTGGGAAGAAAAAAAACGGGTCGAAACCTTGACAGAAAAAAACCCTGGTATATGATTTAGATGCTTTGATTTTGATTAAACAAAGCTCTGATGCCAATTGTTGGAGAAACAAGCACGGATCGAATCAAATCGATATACCGAAACTAACTTTTGTATTAATCGTATAAATAACAATGTATCATCATCTTTACATTTACAGAATCCTAGTCTATATATACTTGTCGAACGGGTGTGTCGACTAATGGTCACAACGTTTCAATAAAAGTAATCGTTGTGTTTGTTTCGTTTGTAACCGTTTGTAACCGTTCTATAACTACTAAACCTGTCCTAACATTACAGCGGGTAAGATTATCTAGGCCCATGGGTCGTGTCCTTTAGTACATTGGGTCGGGCCTAATAGAATTGTTCAAAAGTCGGGTCAGACCGGTGTCCAACAGTCAACCTTTTAATTGCTGAAGTTTTGAAGGTTCTGGTTCCAAGTGCATCATACACCAAAAGAACACCACCAATTTGAGATTCACACAATCCAATAACAAGAATGTTGATAAATCCCTTGGATTTGACGGTCAGTATCAGTCAAATGATCTTAAGAACTCTACTACACATATTACTAGTATATAAAATAACAACCTAGAGGAACCCTTAAAATGGCAATTATACATAGCGAAAGAAGAGAGGGTTGTAAAAAGGCGTGGCTGTTTCAGTTTGGAGATCTGCATAGCTAGAAAAACAACAAGAAAGGAAGAAAAAAAAATACCTGAGACGGGGGGTCTTTGGGCTTAGGACCTGTTTGAAAATCAGCAAGATGGCGACGATAAGCTTGTTTGATAGCGACATTAGAAACTTCGTTGCAGACGTAGTTAATCTCCTTCTCGACCTTTGATCTGTATTCCTGGATGATTACAGAGACGTTGCAGTCCACCACCCCAGCTCCACGACTATGATACAAATCAGTATAAGCACGGCAGACTTTGATATAAGTTGTGCTGAGGGTGAAGAGTTCCTGGGGCGTTGCTTCTTTGCTTTTAGAAAAGCTGTCCATGAACGCAACCGTCTCTTGGCAGTGATCGACCTCTTGTTTAATAATGTGTTGTTTCTGCAGGTGGAGTGTATGTTTCTCTTGGGCGTCGTTTTGTCGCTGCAGCTCTAGTTGAGTTAGCTTAGGAGCCTTTTCTATCTTCTTCCTGGTCTTCTTTTTCCTTTGTCCATTACCTGCGCCTGCTGAGATTTGGAAAATCAATAAGAAGAATTACTTAAAAGGGGAAAGCTAATACAGTAGTATATAATGGTCTGGCTAACTACGAGGCCTTTTGTTTTAGCTTATATAATGTAAATCTATTTCGGCTTATACTACATAAGCCCCAATTTTGTGGCTTATTCCGGAGACGTGTGGAGTATGATATAACAACCTTATATAAGCCCAAAAGTCTCCAAATAAGCTTCGAAAATAGGGTATATGATACATAAGCCGAAATATGCCTTATTTTCGACTTATATAAAAGCCTGAATTTTTATGGCTTATTTTGAGACGTAGGGGCTTATATAAGTTTGTCATGATATAGTAAACTTATATAAGCTCATAAGTCTCCAAATAAGCCACAAAATTGGGGCTTACATTATTATTATATAAGCCGAAATAGGCTTACATATATACACTACTAGCGTGGGAAAGCAAATAAGAAAACATACGTTTGTTGATATGAGAACGTAGTGCACCGCGATATAAATAATCCTATGAAAAAGAAGAATTGAATACCACATTAGTATTAGTATTAGTAATAAATGATGATAAGTGAAGAAAAAGTAAGTACCCAAATGTGAGCATGTTTGGTGATATCCCCTTGTTTAAAGTCGACAATGAAGTCCTTAATCTCCTGCTTTGTTTCGAGATTAACCATGTTTTCGAACAAGTAGTTGAGCTGAACTTCGAACAATGATCTGGTTTCGAAAACGAGGGCCGAGACATCATCCTCGTTGAAGTTAATCGTGTAGGATGTCTTGTTGGGTTCGTCGAGGTTTTTGTTAACAAGGTTGAGTACTTTGCATTCCTCCTGATTGCAAGTAGAGTAATAATGACCCACAAATCGAACTGTTTGGAAATAAAGGCTCGTCGCTTTTTTGGCTTTCTTAAGAGCCGATGTGAACTTCCATTTTCTCTTCTTCTCATTCCTCGTCATCATCATCATCATCTTCTTCTTTTCTACAATTATTATTGCTGCTGCTGCTTTAAGGTTTCAGATCCATCATCGCTTTTCCTTCTTAATATAGGCGATTGATTTTTTTTAACTTGGTTGGTTGGTCGGTTGCTCCCTTCACTTTTCCGGTAACTTAATTAACATTCACCATAAAAATACTAATTAAAAACAAACAATTCATGAATGAACAAAATTTTCATCATATTCTCACCATATACCTTTACTAGCTTAAAGACCCGTGGATATTTTAGAAAAAATAATTTATAAGAAGTGTTATGAGAAAGTAAAATAAGAGAAATACATAATAGATTATATAAGCATGAAGTATTAATATATCAATATATAAAATAAAGAAAAATCTACACGTTAATGCTATGATTTTGCAAAAGTTAAACAAAACATCCACTCTTTCTTCATTCGCTATAGACATTTTCATGCATTGTTAAATTCAAAAGTTGATGATTTCGAGTATGTGATGATATTTGCCATAGTTGTGAAGTTAGTAGTCAAGTTAATGCGTGAACACCTATTTAAAGTTTTTGTAAAACTTTAAGACTTTTTACAGATATACAACGTTTTTTTTAAGTTTACAAAAATAAAAAAATAATAAAACGTTTTTTAAAGATTAATGAAATGTTTTTTTAACAAAAATTAAAAAATTATGAAAAGCTTTTTTTATAAGTTTACAAAAATGAACATTTGTTGAGTTCTATTTAAATAAGTAGATAATCAAGAATGGTAGTGAAATTAAGTAACATAAGCGTTTTATTCAGAACATTAGTAATGAAATGGGCCAGGTTGACCACATGTAAATTTTCTTTTCTAATTGAATTGACCATCAAAATTAATTGCTTAAATAACATAGACATGGTAACATAATATGTTTAGGTCAAAATTTTGAAGTTACAATGCAATAAATCTAAAAATATTCATTAAAACACATTACATGTTCATTTGTTTGTAAGCCAATGTACCATGCAATAACACTCTTCACACATAACCCATTGCAAGGAAAAAGTGAACAATTCATCTATAGGATCATGATTCAAACACTTTTAGCATAAAATCTTCGCAACACTTCACAAATATCATTCACAAATTCAAAGTATCATAACAGGATTTAAATAACTTAAAACATAAAAATTAACACGCCCCAACAGTCCTAATGATAGTAAAAGCAGTTTAGATCAAGCCTAATATCTGAACTAATTTGGGTTCTCCTTGTCCCTTCCCATATATTTTGCGCGAGATCATGTCTTCATTCCTCTTCTTGATAACCTTGAAATCAGGTTTGAAAATAAGACTAAGCTGCTCCACGCACTATATCCTAAGATGGACACCCAAGTTTAATGAAAGAAACACAGTGACAAAATTATTTAGCGCAATACCAGTGGGTCACCCATCACCATCCTGCAAGCATATATCAAGCACCAGTTAGATATATACAACCTGCAAGTCACAACATCAAGAGAACAAAAGTATGTAACCAACATGATGGACAACAAAATGCACCTATTCCTTTGGGACACACAACAACTACGCTAATTAATTACAAATGAGCAAGAAGTCCAAAGGAAAGTCCAAGGAAACTGTATAACTACCTCCGTTGCAGACCAAAACGATCTTCATTAAAATAGCTCAAACCCTTTTTTAAACCAATCAGTTGCAGACAAAAATATTCAAAAAAAACTAACAATAACAACTTAGTCTCCCAAACTACAACTACAATTGCCATTATATGGGTCAGAGATGTTTCCATCTCATTATAGCCATTTTGTTACATAAGGGGGATCTCTACCATTTTACTCCAATAACTATGTATCTATGATATATATCCAACATGTCTAAAGGTTGTAAGTTTGGCTGTAATAATTAGGTCTGCTAAATCAGTGTGTCATTACTTCACAAGTCATATTTTATAACAGAGTATCTAAGTACAGGACGAACATATGTTGCATACTGTTTTGTATTATATAACATACATGATATGCACAAGCGGTTTATATTGTTGCAATAAGCTTAGCCTTTTAGGTTCTACCCCAATATCAATGTACGTATGGCAAACAGGTTAGCGATTCTGTTGCAATTGAGAAATGTCAAGAATTTAAACCACCTAAACGACATGAATGTGTCTAAATTAGGTGTATAAGCATTGACACACTGATTTAACAACATTTTTAATAAAATGATTGTGAGGACACCTCAAAGTGAAATATTGACACACTGATTTAGCAGCACTTATTTGATAGTTCATCGGCTATAATTACGTACAAAGCATCATTTTAACTAAAATTTATTGATGACACCTCAAAAGGTTTGTCATCCTTTTCTACATAATGTAATTACATACCATTGAAGTCTACACATAACCATATTCATAACTCTGATTTGCAAGGAAAAATTGGAAATGTTAATATTCAGATTGTATCTAGCATTTAAATATAAAATATACCTTGCGTAAGAGTGGATCAACTTGGTCTCAAACTGCTCAACCGCTTGATTTAACTACAACAAAAAACAGTAACTCGGGAGATGAACTACAAAGAAAAAAATTGTTTAAATACATGTTAAAACCTGATCAATTGATAAAAGAAAATACAAAAGTAATACTTCATATCATTTGAATACAAACTGGGAGAGAAAAAAACATGGATACTATTATGAGTTTATTACGGGACATGAATGTATCAAATTGCTCATAAAATTTCATTAAATTAAATAATGTAAGAACAAAAAATTAGGACAGAGTGTTTATGGTTCAACCCGACCATACTAAAAAGACACATTTCAATCCAAATAGCAAATATTAAGTTTGTCAACAAAGATGAAAATCAAATTAAACCAAGCATAACCACATATCAGATACTATCAAATACATTTGGTTTATTATACATTTATGCTACTATACATGTTTAGACTACCTTATGTTGGAACATCCTAAATAATATACTTGTGTCAAGACTTCAATGCTTCCTTTTCTGTGGTTAAATGATAACGTAAAATAGTGTTTCAAGTCGGAGACCACCACAATCACTTCACTTAATCCATATTCATTTAACCCATTCGGATAATCTATGTCTTTAAGGCACCCACTTTGACCCATAAAGCACATCTTATATAAAAAAAGTTACCTAATTTATAAAAACAGAACACCAAGTGTTTGAGTTGCGTATGAGGTGTTAGGTTGTGAAAATAATACGTTTAAATAGGGGTGATTGCAGGTAGTCTAAACTCTAAAGTATTTATGATTGTGATTATCTGATTAGTCAGATAGCCGTAAATCCGATCAGGGGGACACAAACTTATAGCCTTTTCGTTTGGAGACACAAACTACAACTCAAAAATAACCATTTTGGAAAATAATGATTTCTTTGAAAAATCTTGGTCTTTTAATTTCATAGAAAAATAAATGGATAGTGTTATCAAATACATACAAATGAGCTTGCAAGGTGACCAACTGAATAAAATATCTAAAATGACATCCACATCTGTTTATTTTAACCTTTAAAAATAGCCTTCTATAAACATCTAAATAAAAAGGTCAGTTATCCTTAATACATGTATTTTTGTTACTACAGGGCGTTTCGATTGAAAAAAAAGTATAAAATTATTGATCAGTGCAGAAATATGTTAGTCCCCTGGTGTGTTATTAAGGCTAATCAATTACTCTGGTATTTTAAGATTGGATAAAACCAAGTAGAAATTCAAAAATTGCGAACAAAGTGCTTAAGAGTAGAAATTCCCATGCCTCATATGTATCCCCTGATTTATCAACAAAAGTTCATTAAAAATGATTCAAAAGTTTTAGAAAAGGACCCGTATTCAAACATCACAAACAATACAAATCAAGACCAGTTACGCACCACGTGAACCCAGTTTGACAATGCTATATTATTAGTTTTAATTCAAAAACAATCTGCTATTAGTTTTAACCTCTTGGAACACATGAAAAACAAAAAAAATCTAATTGAATATATAAACGATTTACCTTTTAAGCAAACTGGGTCAGTGTCATTTGTGGCTCCATTTTTCGAACTTCGTGATTATAAAAATTAAATTAGATACGCTATCAATGATACAATAGAAAAGGTTGCTTCTTTGCTTAGAGCTTATCAAGCCCAAAAAAAACCAAAAAAAATAAGCATAAATATCAATACCTTTTGTCATTAAGCATGAAAGAACACCAACACAATCATCATCCTGGCTAAAAAAATAAAACACCCACCTTAGCTAAAAAGTCACCTACCAACCACCATTGTCAGACACCATAAATGGCGGCAATGAATAGATCGGTGTCATCGAAGAGAGCTTTCGGCGGCAATTAAAAGACCTACCAGCATAGATCGAAGAGATCTGTCGGCGGCGATTGAAATACCAACTCATTGAACGAATATAAACTCATGGGGCGCTTAGATAATTGATATTCCTGCAACAAAAGAGATTAAGAAAAGAGAGTTTTGCATTTTTGATCTAAGCCGCCAACAATATTTTTGACAAAATAAAACTGGCTGATGATATGAATTGATGATGAAATTAGTGATATTATAAGCAGGTTTTTGAACCATACAGAGGAAGAATCACACCGTGATAATGATAATGGATTTTTGAATTCAGAAGTTATTTTCAGAATGTTTTAATGACATTTAACTCATTGAAACCGTCAGTTGTTAACTTGTCTGTATGAATGATCAAGTTTACAGGAGAAGATTTTTTGGTCAAAGGTTTTTGAATTAAAGATGATTGATGATTTTTTACTTTACAAAAATAAAGATAAAGAATTTTGACATATATCTCACTCCGTGTTTGTTTTTACACTGGTTTACACATAAATTTGTTATGTCCATAATTTTTCTTAGATTTCTTTAAGGTATGATTTTTAATGCTATCTTGCTCTAAGAAGTTGTACATTAATATTAATTGTACATTGTAAATGTCTTTAAAAGTTGTTACTGACTTTTTAATTTTTATAAAATGTTGTTAAATAAGTTTTTTAATTTACATAAACACCACAAATACAGAAAAAATACGAATACAGAAAAATAAATTTACATAAAAAGACTTTTTGTTTTCTTTGTATACAATTGTTCATGAGTTTTATATTTTTGATATACACAAAACAAATTAACATAAAAATCCGAATACCAAAAATGTTTTGCTTAATAAAATGTTTTTAAAATAAACGATTCACAATGTGAAAATATAAATTAACATAACACGCTGTGAAGAAGAAATGTACAACTTTTTTGATTTTTTGTATAGAGTTAATTATGGTAAACAAAATATTTTTTTATATAAACAAAATATTTTTTATATAAACAAAATACTTTTTTATATTTAACAAAATATTTTTCATGAAAAAAATATTAAACTCTTTTTTTTTGTTCATCCTAAAAATATATTTACATAAAATAAAATACGTAGCATTTTAAAACGATTTAAAAAAATTGTTTGTTGAAGGTTTAGTACACATTTAAAAATCAAAATGTTGGGCTTTATACAAAATTCGGCATCCCACTAATGGTCTAAATCAGTTTTAGCAAAAGTTTGTGGCATTGAAGTGTTGTACTTATGCTTATTTATGGAAACTAATTTAATTCGTGCATTTAATTTTTATGCTTTAAAGGGTTGTAATATATTTTGTTTTATTATATAAAATAGATAAAGTATTTGGAAACTTTTTAATTTACCAAAACTGAATTCTCAGATTTTGTTTTTTATAACTATTTATTAAAATAATATTTTTTATTTTAAATTAAAATTTTTTATTATATATTTATTATTTTCACAATTTATTTTATGATTTTTTTAATAATTTGATGTTCTTTAATTTAATTTTCATTTATTATATTTTAATAACTTTTAGTTTTGTTTTTCATTTTCAATGAGTTTATTTAAATTTAATTTTTTACAATTTAATATTAATGTGAATATATATTTAATAGGTAAGAGAGTGACATTTGTTCGTCTCAGAAATCGTCATCGGTTACTCGTCGTCGTATTACGTGGGATCCATGTTAGTTGCTTATAAGAATCAGTATAACCTCCACATACTAAGTTTTGCTAATTGTAATTATACTGATCACAAATATAAGTGTTACATTCGATGCAATAGCTTGAGGATGCTCATTAAAAGAATTAGAGAGGTTAGTTAACAAGTCTTGTAAAAAAAAGTAATACGGAAGACCAAAAATGGCTGATAAAACATTGAGAACCAAATCCAGATCCGCCACCGCCTGCATCCATCGCCATCACCATTCAATAATGAATTCATTCCGCCAACTATTAAACACCCTCTGGTATGCGCCTTCTCTTCCCTTTTGATCCGATCTCTTAATCATATATAGCGATTTGATCTCTTTTTAGGTTTATTTTTTTATTATTTTATTCATCTGTTTTGATGCTGTTTGTTGTTATTGGAGATAGGCGTTATTTTAATTCTAGGGAGGATCTTACCCCGAAGATTTCCACATCAGTTTTCTCACCAATTTTTCTGACCTTTGCTCCGCTCGTGATCTCTGGAATGTTTGTTTGGCATACGGTAAGGTGTATGATGTTTTTATCCCATTTAAGAAATCTAAAGCTGGTAAGAAATTTACGTTTGTACGCTTTCTTAATGTCGATAATTTGGAGAGGCTCATTGCTAACCTTGTACGTTATGGATTGGGAAATTTCGACTGCACGCAAATCCGGTTAGATTCAAAAGGGGGTTAAGGCTCCTTATTCAGTACCTAAAAGGGGGAATGAAGGAGTGGCTAACAAATCTTTCGCTTCTGTATTGAATGTAAATAATTTTTAACCTAGTACTTCTGCTAATTTCTCCCCTGCCATTGTACTTGATGGTTCATGCATTGTGGATAATGACATTTCATGTGCCGTTTTTGGAAAAATCAAGGACATCAATGCTCTTCCTAACCTTTATGCTATTCTTAGTGATGAAGGTTTTGATAATGTTAAGATATCATACTTAGGGGGTTTTGGGTATTGATGGATGATAGGTGTGAAAACACCCATCCTTTTACCACTTAATTCTGGCTAAAACGAGACCAAAACACGTATTTAATATCATTTGTTTGGAATTATGCGTGGTTTTTGTGTTTATTGTGTTTTCAGAGTCAACCGGATGAATATTGAAGAAAACATGGGATTGCACGGGTTTTATCGAAGAAAAAGACTCAAGACGAAGTCTATTGTCCAAAGAGATGCAAAAGATTTGAAGTCATTGCGCCTATTTGAAGATTTATCGAAGAAATGGCCAAAGATGGAAGATTCATATATGTCGAAGAACTCGAGTCTATTAAACAAAAGATTATAAGAAGAGTTGGAATTATTCACCGACACTTCGCAAAGTCCAAAGTCGGAAACGTTTATTTAAAGAAACGTAAAGACTAAAGAAGAAAAGAAGCCCGATGCCAAAGCCCATTCACAAGCCCATATCACACGCCTATATAAAGTTTCCACTTCACAGTTTGAGGAGCTTTAGTCTTTAGCTTAGTTTTTAGTTTTCCTTTTCTCTCTAGTTTTAGATAGAGAAAGTTCCTAACTTTCTCTCACTAAATTTTTCCTTGTTTTCATCTTTCAAATTTTAAGCTTTTCATGAATCTTTGTATTTTAAGTTTCTTAATTAAAAGTTTAAGTTTAAGTTTGTGTTTTTTAATCTCTTCCTACTTTTCTTGGTTTCATTTTGCCTTCAATCCGAAAGCTACAATCCTCACGGTTTGGTTTCGTTTCATGTTCAAGTAGTTAAAAGATCAATCTTTTTACCACTTTTAAGCTTTTAATTGGTTTAGGCTATAAGCTCTTTATGCTTATTAGCTTACTTCATGCTTTAGCTTTTTACTTTTCGGATTATTAAAAAGGTTTAGTCATTCAAAAGTTTTGTTTATAAAGTTTAAGATTTCTCGTGTTCATAAGTTGTCCAATTTAATATTTTTGAAGAAGTTTAAGTCCCTGTTAAGATAGCTTATTGTATGTGCTTATCCAAGTTTCAGCTTATTATCATTCTCGGATTGATTTGGTTTCCATCGCAATATAAGGGTTTATACTTATTCCGACGGTTTTCTGATTTGTATCGCAATAACCCAGGTGTGGGTTCTACTTTGCGATCGGGTAGCAATTCTCCCTTATTCCGATCTGGATTGCGATCGCACATTCCGACGGGATTTAAGGTCCTTTTTGAATCGAAACTCTGCCCATTTTTAGTTTATGATATTCCGATCTGACATTCCGATCTAGAACTTTCCGATAGCTACATTCCGACCGACTTCATTCCGACAGCTATCATTGCGACAGCTTTGTTTTTGAGTATTCCGATGGTGACTAACATGGACATTCCGATGGACTTTACCTTGGCATTCCGATGGATCGTTTTTGTTACATTCCGATGCTTTTGACTTTGAGGCATTCCGATAGAAATAATTTTCAATATTCCGATAGAACAAGTTTTTAAGTATTAGTTCAATTAAGTTTTCAAAGTATTTGTCTAATCTTTTCTTTACGTTTTCAAGCATTTACTTTTAACTTGTCAATCTAGTTTAATCTTTCAAAGCTTTAATTTTACTCTTTGACACTTACTCATTCGTTATTAGTTCAAAATAGATAAACAAACCAACCCCCTTTTTATTAACCAAGAACAAATCATTCCACTTAGAGCCGTGGTCAATTCAAGGAGATACCGAGAAAATAAATCTAGAACCCCAATGAAAACAAGTGTATCAAATGGCGCCGCTGCCGGCTCTTCTCGTTAAGATCAACAGTTTTTTGTGGGAACTTAGATTTTGGGATCCGTTCACCGTGAACGTTACTTTTTCATTAAAATTTTCAAAAAACCCTAAAAAATATTAAATTTTCAAAAATACAAAAAAATTAAAAAACATAAAAACCAAAAATATTTCTTCTTTGTTTTTGCCTTGTTAGTTCTTTTGCAGGTGGATGCGTACACGATCAACGTCTTATCAAGAGCCCGAGCCTCTCGAAGACTTAGACATGGCCGGTGTACAAAACAACAACAATAACCCACCTCAAAACAATAATAACAATAACAACCCACCTTTCAACAACAATAATAACAACAACAATGAGCCTCTACCGGATAATCGCCCGATGATTGAACTTCTGCAAGCACATGTAGATGATAACGATGATCCAATTGTCATACCCGCGATTGCAGCCAACAACTTTGAGCTCAAATCCGGCTTTATCCAGATGGTCTCTGCTCAACCATTCTTGGGGCGTACCATTGATGATCCACATGACCACATCAAGAGATTCCTGCAACTCACGAATATGGTCAAATTCAATGGTGTTCCACAAGAGGTAATCCGTTTACAACTTTTTCCCTTTTCTTTAGAGGGACAAGCCCAACATTGGCTTGCTAAGGAACCGCCACATAGTATTCTTACGTGGACGGATTTGGAGACCAAGTTTATCAACTACTTTTTCCCACCCTCTCGTACTACCGCTTTGCGGAATGAAATTATCAATTTTAAACAAAAGTACGATGAGTCTTTTAGTGAATCTTGGGATCGTTTCAAAGATCTTTTAAGAAAATGCCCACAACATGGTTTTACCAAAGTGCATCAAATTAACACTTTTTATAATGGGTTAAGCATGAATGATCAAGATTCACTAAATAGTGCCTCGTGGGGTAATATTTTGGCTAAGACTTCCAATGCTGCTTGGGATATCATTGAGAATAAGTCTCGTGTGCAAACCAAGAGTGTTCGGACCAATGTCGCTAGTGCTAGTACTAGTGACAGCGATAAGCGAATTGACAAATTCACTGCGCTTCTTGAATCGCTTGCTACCCAAACCGCCAGCAACACCAACAACATCAATGCTAAAAACGCTCAAGTAAATGCTGTTAGCCAACCATGTGAGATATGAGGGGGTCCTCACTCTTACACCACTTGTACTGCCACCCAAGACTACCCTTCTGAGAATGTGAATGCAGCATACGGTACCTATCCTCTGGCCGCTTATCAAGCTCGTCCTCAAGGTGACCGCAACCTGCTTAGCTACCACTCCAACAACTATCTCTCACCACCCGGTTTTACTCCTAACAACCCAAACCAACAACAAAACCTCAACCGCCCTGCTCAACAACAACAACCATCTCGTGGACCATACATACCACCTCACAAACAACAACATCCACCTCAAAGAAACAACCAAGTTTACCAACAACCTGCTTATCAACCACCCGCATACAATGCTCCTCCCAACCAACCCACCGCATTACACCAAGACACTGGAACCTACATGAGGACTAACGATGTGATCGTGGACAATCTCCAACAGGAAGTGCGCAACTTGAAAGCAGACCTGGTGAAACAAGGGAACGATCTGAGAGCTGATATGAGAAACACTTTGGATAGTCAAACAAATGACTTAAAAAACATGATGGCTAGTTTCTTCCAAGGTAATCAACCCTGTTCTTCGGGTACTCTTCCGAGTAACACCGTTGTGAATCCAACAGGGGAGATGAAAGCAATCACCACTCGCAGTGGCAAAGGTACCAAGGAACCCGAGCTTCCTATACCTCCACCGGTGATTGTGACTAAGGAGAACGAGTCACCTGCTCCTATTCCTCAACCTTCTACTTCCCCAATTTCTCCACCTCTTACTTCTACCCCTCCTCCACCCAAGGATGTGAGTGATCCTTCGATCCCAAAGCCTTCCTCTTCTTCCGATATACCTTATCCCTCAAGGTTGAGGAAAGAGAAGCTCAAAAGCAAGGATGATATTCAAGTTTCGAACTTTCTAAAAATGTTTAAACAATTGAATTTCAACATCTCCTTCGCTGAGGCTCTCGCTCACATGCCTAAGTACGCAAAAATGTTCAAAGATCTTCTTAGCGACAAGGAGAAGCTTCTTGATATTACTAACACCCAACTTAATGAGAATTGCTCTGCAGTGCTCTTAAGGAAATTGCCAACCAAGCTTGGTGATTCGGGTCGTTTCTTAATCCCTTGTAACTTCCCGGGAGTAGAGAATTGCATGGCCCTAGCCGATCTAGGTGCCAGTATTAATCTAATGCCTCTAAGCGTTTGGAAGCAATTATCTCTCCCTGAGCTAGTCCCCACCAAAATGACTTTGGAATTAGCTAACCGTACGGTTGCTTATCCAGTGGGGATAGCCGAAGACGTCTTTGTAGGAGTCGACAAATTCACTTTTCCTGCTGATTTCGTCGTTGTTGACTACGACATGGACCCTCGTGTGCCATTGATCGTTGGTCGTCCATTCTTGAGGACCGGTCGCACTCTCATCGATGTTGAAGCCGGTGAGCTTATCATGAGAGTGGGTGACGATAAAATCGTTTTCAACATTGGAAAGTTGTCTAAACAGCCTTTTCTAACGAGAGTGTTACTTGTATTGACGTTCTTGATGAGGCTTGTGAAGAACACTTCAAAGATGCTTGCAAAAGTATTCCTTCCTCTCTTCCAAATGTTGAGACCGTTTCCTCTATCGATTCATCACTATCTCTATTTGGAGAAAGTGATTTCCTTTGGAAAGATTTGGAAGCCACCATGGGAGATGTGAACTTAGCTAATGACGATTCTACCACCAATTGGGATGAAGATCTCCGCCTCATTGAGAACCTTCTTAAAGAAGACAATCTTTCTCCACCATCTCCCACGGTTATTGCTATCGATGCTCCGACTTTGACAACGCCTCCCATCGAAAATCCTCCGAATTTAGAACTTAAGGAGTTGCCGCCCCATCTCGAGTACGTGTTCCTTGAAGAAAACAAGAAGTCGCTTGTCATCATCGCGAAGGACTTGAAAGAAGAAGAGAAATCTCGCCTCATCGCTGTGCTTAAAGATCATAAGAAGGCAATTGCTTGGAAAATTTCCGATATCCGCGGAATTGATCCGAACTTTTGTACTCACAAGATTCTCATGGAAGATGACTTTAAACCCGCAATCCAGAGCCAAAGAAGGGTTAATCCTCGCATTCATGACGTCATCAAACAAGAGGTTATCAAACTTCTAGATGCCGGCTTGATTTACCCTATCTCGGATTCGCCATGGGTAAGTCCCGTCCATTGTGTGCCCAAGAAGGGCGGAATAACCGTTGTTTCCAATGAACACAACGAGTTGATTCCCACTCGTCTCGTTACTGGGTGGAGAGTTTGTATTGATTATCGCAAGCTCAATGATGCCACGAGAAAAGATCACTTTCCTCTTCCTTTCATGGATCAAATGCTCGAGCGTCTTGCGGGTAATGACTATTACTGCTTCTTAGACGGTTTCTCCGGGTATTTTCAAATTCCCATCGATCCCAAGGACCAAGAAAAGACCACATTCACTTATCCCTATGGAACATTTGCTTACAAACGTATGCCTTTTGGTTTATGCAATGCTCCTGGGACGTTGCAAAGGTGTATGATGGCAATCTTCCATGACATGGTGGAAGACACTATGGAAGTATTCATAGATGATTTCTCGGTTTATGGCGATTCTTTCTCTGCTTGCCTCGCCAATTTAGAACGTATGCTTCAGCGATGTGAAGACACTCGCCTTGTTCTTAATTGGGAAAAATGCCATTTCATGGTAAAAGAAGGCATCGTGCTAGGACACAAAATTTCCAAATTCGGTCTTGAAGTAGACCGTGCTAAAGTCGATGTTATCGCTAAATTGCCTCCACCTTCTACCGTGAAGGGTGTGAGAAGTTTCCTGGGTCATACGGGCTTCTACCGTCGATTCATCAAAGATTTTTCTCAAATCGCTCGCCCGATGACCCACCTCTTGGAAAAAGATACTCCTTTTATCTTTTCCAAAGAGTGTCTTGAAGCCTTCAATCGCTTAAGGATAAGCTAACTAAGGCACCAGTCTTGATTACCCCTAATTGGGAGCTGCCTTTCGAGTTGATGTGCGATGCTAGTGACTATGCTATTGGAGAGGTTCTGGGACAAAGAGTGAACAAACACTTCCAACCGATCCATTACGCTAGCAAGACAATGACGGGGGCCCAATTGCATTATACGACAACCGAAAAAGAGCTTTTAGCTGTTGTCTATGCTTTTGAAAAGTTCCGCCCCTATCTTGTCCTTTCCACCACAATCGTTTACACCGATCATTCCGCGTTAAAGTACTTGTTGATTAAACAAGGTTCTAAACCAAGACTTCTTCGCTGGGTTTTGCTACTCCAAGAATTTAAAATCGAAATTCGCGATAAAAAAGGAGCTGAAAACCTAGCCGCGGATCATCTCAGTAGACTTGAGGATCCTTACCAAGGGGATCATCCGAACAAAGAAATCAATGATTCTTTTCCCTTGGAGACCTTAATGTCTATCAACTCGACTGTTGATGAAACCCCGTGGTTTGCGGACATTGCAAACTACTTGGCGGGTGGAATTCTCGTTGACGGGTTAACATCCCAGCAAAAGAAGAAGTTCTTCAAAGACATTAAGACTTACTTTTGGGATGACCCGTATCTATTCAAACAATGTGCTGATTTGATTATTCGTCGATGTGTTGATGGACCGGCAGCTTTAGAAATCCTTGACGCTTGCCACAAAGGACCCACCGGTGGTCACTTTGGTCCAAACTACACCGCCAAAAAAGTGTTTGACTCGGGATTTTATTGGCCCACCATTTACCGTGATGCTCACGAGATGGTTAAACATTGTGATGCTTGCCAAAAACAAGGCAAGATCACACATAAAGACGAGATGCCTCAGAATTTCATTCAGGAATGTGAAATCTTTGATGTTTGGGGTATCGACTTTATGGGGCCATTCCCTTAATCTAAAGGAAACAAATACATCCTTGTAGCCGTTGACTACGTTTCAAAGTGGGTTGAAGCCAAAGCTTTACCTACTAATGACGCAAGGGTGGTTTGTAACTTTTTGAAGTCGTTATTCGCTAGATTCGGTGTGCCTCGTGCTATTATTAGTGATCGTGGGACTCATTTTTGCAATGACCAATTCACAAGAGTCATGGCTAAGTATGGTGTAAATCATCGTCTTTCCACCGCCTACCACCCACAAACTAATGGCCAGGCTGAAATCTCTAACCGAGGCTTAAAGCGAATTCTTGAAAGAACCGTGGGAGAGCATCGTGTCTCATGGGCTGACAAACTTGATGATGCTTTGTGGGCTTTTCGTACCGCTTACAAGACTCCGATTGGTTGTACACCATATCGTCTCGTGTACGGGAAAGCGTGCCACCTCCCCATTGAGTTGGAGCACAAGGCTTACTGGGCCTTGAAGTGGGCTAATTTTGATATCAACAAAGCTGGTGACCTACGCAAGATCCACCTCAATGACCTGAATGAACTCCGTAATGAGGCTTATGAAAATTCTTTGATCTATAAGGAAAAGACTAAGCTCATTCACGATTCTAAGATTAAAAACCGAGAGTTCCAAGTTGGAGACAAAGTTTTACTTTTTAACTCTCGGTTGAAAATCTTTTCGGGCAAGCTGAAATCTCGTTGGTCCGGCCCATTCACCATTGCCCAAATTTTTCCATATGGTACTCTCGAGCTCGCTCAACCTAATGGACCTAATTTTAAGGTGAATAGCCAACGAGTGAAGTTGTACTTTGGTAAGGACATCTCTCATGAGATGATTCCATCACTCACCACGTTCCCCATGAACTAATTTTGGGTCGAGTCAGGCTCGTGACTCGGTTATAAAAAACAAGCGCTCCTCGGGAGGCAGCCCGAGTATCTATCCTTTTCTGTTTTTAACCTCCTAAATGTAGGGGGACCTATATAGATGTTTGTCTTTGTGTGGTGATGTGATTACAGGGATGAATGCACTCTTGGAACCTTTGAAGAACCGTGCTCCCGTGTTATCCGAAATCCAGTTCTATCTCTCAACTATCGTGATTCAATTTTCTTCATACTCACATTTTGAAATTGATCACTTTAGTCGTCTCTTCCTTAGCTTGATTTAACCAACGTGCACAATGTCATAAGTGTAGGGGAGACTTTTCCCACATGCTTAAACATTGAGGACAATGTTTATCTTAAGTGTAGGGGGACTTCTATCGAAGTTTTAAGTGGACTTTTCCATGAAAATGCCTTCATTTAACCAGAAAATCATCTTTTTCAACATTTTTCAAATTTTTAATTAACTTTGGCCATATAGTCGTAATTTTTAAATTTTTTATCGTTGCTTTCATATGTATATATTCCACAATAAAGTCAAAAATATTAATAAAGTGGTGTAGTTAGTTTTGAAATCTTTGACATATTAGGCCCGTTGCGATTATTTTGACTCAACCCGAATAGACTTATCCAAGTTTATTCTAGCTAGTATCCTTAACCATGTAGACCTTAATCGGTTTATTAGGCTAAGCATCCACGAGTCTCATTACTTGAGATTTTAAATTGTGGAGAACGAGAAATGATAGAGCCAATTATAAGTCGGTATTCTTGCGCAAGCTCACTTGGTGTAATTAGTTGCCTATTCTCCCATCGCTTGCTAATAATTTATCTGCAATAATTAAGGTCGTATGATTTGAAAAGTTACTTAGCTTCTAGCCCAAGATCGTTTAAAAGTTGCTCGGTAATGATAAGAGTTCATAGCCAAGGCATAACTTATGAAGCGGGGCGCGAAGATTGGCGAGTCCAAAAAGGCCCTAACAAGGCATGAGGATTCCATTTTATTGATGAAGATCCAAAGTGATGTGAAAAGCATTATTCCCAAGATCAATATGAAGGATCAAGACTCACGACGAAAAGCAATCAACTCCCATAAAGATCATGGAGTAGTTTATCCGAAAAGACCCTAACAAGGTATGAGGATAAATACATCCAAGTCCGAAAAGGAGGCGGATCGTTGTATCTCAAAATCCCAATTAGAGATTGAAGAAATAATCATGAAGTCGTGGTCAACAAAGTTGGAGTACCCCTCAAACGTCTCCAAGTGAAGAAACTCTATTACGATGAGAAGACCATTATCTCAAGAACGTCTCTCGAAGATGTGAAGTATGAAGTACATGCCAAATATCGGCCCGAGAAAGGTCTCAAATCGCGAACCAAGTTATGCCAAGATATGAACTTTTTGATATCCCGAGAAGCAGTTTTAAGAGATTTTGTCCTTTAGCTAACTATTGATCAAATCGTCCTATTTGCTTTCAGCCCAAATAAACTATCGAAATAAGTCCAAAAATGCATCTTCATGATCATTCTAAGACAAAAATAAAATATAAGAGATACACCTAGGAATAAGGGAGTTTAAGCATTTAATTAAGCCATGTGTGTAAGTGTTTGATATGCTAACTTATAATGACAATGATCTCGTTTTTAAGCTTAGTTTGGGGAACGTGAAACTTGAGGGTGATAAATCTTCGCAGCACCAAAGCCCTAATGTAAGTCCTTGATCTCTTTGCAAGTTATTTCCATCTTTTTGTTTCCTTTAATGTTTTGATTTCTCTTAGTACTTTAATTTTGTTTAGTAGTATGATAATAAGGCCAAGGTTGATTGATTATGAGAAAAGTGTAAATTTGCTTTATCACTAAGCATTGCATGAGGGCATGGCAATGGTTAAGTGTAGGGGATTTGATAGGTGTGAAAACACCCATCCTTTTACCACTTAATTCTGGCTAAAACGAGACAAAAACACGTATTTAATATCATTTGTTTGGAATTATGCGTGGTTTTTGTGTTTATTGTGTTTTCAGAGTCAACCGGATGAATATTGAAGAAAACATGGGATTGCACGGGTTTTATCGAAGAAAAAGACTCAAGACGAAGTCTATTGTCCAAAGAGATGCAAAAGATTTGAAGTCATTGCGCCTATTTGAAGATTTATCGAAGAAAAGGCCAAAGATGCAAGATTCATATATGTCGAAGAACTCGAGTCTATTAAACAAAAGATTATAAGACGAGTTGGAATTATTCACTGACACTTCGCAAAATCCAAAGTCGGAAACGTTTATTTAAAGAAACGTAAAGACTAAAGAAGAAAAGAAGCCCGATGCCAAAGCCCATTCACAAGCCCATATCACACGCCTATATAAAGTTTCCACTTCACAATTTGAGGAGCTTTAGTCTTTAGCTTAGTTTTTAGTTTTCCTTTTCTCTCTAGTTTTAGAGAGAGAAAGTTCCTAACTTTCTCTCACTAAATTTTTCCTTGTTTTCATCTTTCAAATTTTAAGCTTTTCATGAATCTTTGTATTTTAAGTTTCTTAATTAAAAGTTTAAGTTTAAGTTTGTGTTTTTTAATCTCTTCCTACTTTTCTTGGTTTCATTTTTCCTTTAATCCGAAAGCTACAATCCTCACGGTTTGGTTTCGTTTCATGTTCAAGTAGTTAAAAGATCAATCTTTTTACCACTTTTTAAGCTTTTAATTGGTTTAGGCTATAAGCTCTTTATGCTTATTAGATTACTTCATGCTTTAGCTTTTTACTTTTCGGATTATTAAAAAGGTTTAGTCATTCAAAAGTTTTGTTTATAAAGTTTAAGATTTCTCGTGTTCATAAGTTGTCCAATTTAATATTTTTGAAGAAGTTTAAGTCCCTGTTAAGATAGCTTATTGTATGTGCTTATCCAAGTTTCAGCTTATTATCATTCTCGGATTGATTTGGTTTCCATCGCAATATAAGGGTTTATACTTATTCCGACGGTTTTCTGATTTGTATCGCAATAACCCAGGTGTGGGTTCTACTTTGCGATCGGGTAGCAATTCTCCCTTATTCCGATCTGGATTGTGATCGCTTATTGCGATCGCACATTCCGACGGGATTTAAGGTCCTTTTTGAATCGAAACTCTGCCCATTTTTAGTTTATGATATTCCGATCTGACATTCCAATCTAGAACTTTCCGATAGCTACATTCCGACCGACTTCATTCCGACAGCTATCATTGCGACAGCTTTGTTTTTGAGTATTCCGATGGTGACTAACATGGACATTCCGATGGAATTTACCTTGGCATTCCGATGGATCGTTTTTGTTACATTCCGATGCTTTTGACTTTGAGGCATTCCGATAGAAATAATTTTCAATATTCCGATAGAACAAGTTTTTAAGTATTAGTTCAATTAAGTTTTCAAAGTATTTGTCTAATATTTTCTTTACGTTTTCAAGCATTTACTTTTAACTTGTAAATCTAGTTTAATCTTTCAAAGCTTTAATTTTACTCTTCGACACTTACTCATTCGTTATTAGTTCAAAATAGATAAACAAACCAACCCTCTTTTTATTAACCAAGAACAAATCATTCCACTTAGAGCCGTGATCAATTCGAGGAGATACCGAGAGAATAAATCTAGAACCCCAATGAAAACAAGTGTATCAATGGATACTGGTTCATTAACTTCCAAAAATAATCTGATCAAACACGTAAGAGTTTCTTCTTGGTTTAGTGAACTATGTCATGCTAATGACTCTTTTATTAGTGATGTCATACTTGTTTGGGTTTCAATAGAGGGTCTAAATATGTGTGTGTGGAAAAAAAATGCACTTGCTAAAACCGTCTCTTTTTGGGGTTCAGTGGTTGATGTTGATGCTAATGATGATCATTCCTTTGCCTATCAGAAATTGTGTTTAGTAACTAAACCTAACACTATTATTAACAATACGATTAAGGTCATTGCTAAAGGGAAGATATATTGGATCCGTATTATAGAACTTGAAGCTTGGGACCAATTTGGAATTGACGGCTATCTGCATTGGCCTGCAAAATTCTAATGTAGAACTTGTACAGAAAGTCACAGACCAAGGCCTTGAACTCAATCAGTTGAGGGAGAGGATAGTTATTTTGGAAGCTGCTTGTTCAAGGAAAAGGAAAGCTATGGTGTTGTCCTCTGAAGATAATTATTATAAAGGGGAGGAAGCACCTACTGACCCATTTAATATGAGTGATAAGGGGTCCCATGAAGGTTCTTATGGGACAAGGAGGTAGCAGAGGCGCTTGCAGGGTTAAAAGAACAACAATATTTGGTTACCCCTATGAAGCAGTCTTTTAAAGAAATGATGTTGCAAGCAAGTGGACTATCAGCCGCTGACAAAGGTAATTTGAACGCTGACACGTCTATTTCAACCGCTGACAGAATTCCTGGTTTGACTGGTGTATCCCAACCACCATTTATGATCAAGGAGCCTTCCACACAGGTAACACCTACTACTTTGCCTCTTATTGATCCATTGGATAAAGGCAAAGTTGTTTTAGTAGAAGAAGATACTCCTAAGGATGCAACCCAGCAAAAGGTTGATGTTATGCTTGCACAACAGTTTCATGAGCAAGAAAAGAGGGGACTTGGGAAAGGAGCTATTGAAGCTCAGATTCTTTCATCTGAATCTAAGAGTGATGAACATGAAGGTTCTGGTGATGAAGAAGAAGGTAGTGATCATGGTTCTAATATTGTTTTAGAAGAGCCAGAGAAGTTAGAGTATGGGGAGAATGATGCAGCCTTGGAAAGGATTAGGCTCCTTAAGATGAAGGTTGATTTTGAGATACCTGCTATTGCTGATCTATATTTTAGGTATGAGAGAGAAGTATTGGAGAACCCTGAGGTCTCTCTAACTGACAAGGTTTGTGTGAGACCCCTAGAATCTGACATGGAACAACTAGGCAACGAGGGGGTAACACGTCATGGTACAAGAAACAATGAATTACAGTTGACACAAATCTGACGTAATAAAAACATGTACATTACATCATAAATTATTAGAGTTTTAAACATCGGTCCCAAAGTTTTATATGCTGAAAGATTTATTATTTCATCATAATTTATAACATATAGTTGCCAAAAAAAAAAAGAATTAACTTCTAACAGTTTTTACTAAAAACAGTCTTTTAAAAGCATCATAGAAATCTCCAAGCTGCGATAATATCCTGCGGGCTCCCATCCAAGCAAAGCTAAGTAATAATACCTGAGATTAAACATGTAAAATTGTAAACATAAATTTGAGTGATATTCATAGGTTTAGCAATAAAGGTGTGGAACACAAGCATTAAGTTGTAAACAAGAAAAAAGGGGAAAATGGTTACGTACGATAACCATAGTCCGAAAGGTTATGATTATTATTGCAGTTCTGTTCATGAACCGAAGCTTAACACAATGTAAGTTCCTCTAGGGAGTATTCAGCCTAAATACTCAAGTATAACAAATTTTAGTGCGTCAAGGTAATCGGGACGGGGATAGTCAATCCCGATGGATCCACCCACAATATTCTCGCTTCGCGCAATGCACACAGGACAATTAACGGTTCATGATCAGGAGAGGAAACTCAAGGCTAGACTAAAAAGCAATAATAATATCGAAAGTCTGGAAAGCATACATGTTCTGGATATCATACAGTTCTGGATAGCATATAGTTTTTTAAATGGTTGTGTTCCACCATGTAAAATCTCACCCCGTGCTTAGAAACCATGTACAAGTAAAAAGGGGCTATGAACTCACCTTATCCACGAGGTAAGTCAATCATGGTACTCAGCAACTGAGTAGAAACAATGGTAGTGAGACGATCACCGACGATATAGATGCCCAGGAACACGAAAACCGCAACCTACCAAAATAAGGCGCGCGTTAAGACTCGAACTCAAATATCGATATGTACCAAATATAATATGACTCAAATGTTTTCAAAGTGTTCATTTTCCAAAACCAAAGACACGAACCAAATGAATTCATACTAACTCATTTATCCAACACTACCCATTTAAACACTTGTACACTTGAAACTGACCCGTCACAAGACGCCAAGTCAACGCAAGTCAAGCTATTTTGTTACCTTACTTGGACCAGTAGTTATGTCATTTATATAATGACTAAACATGTGAGTAAGTCACCATGTCCAATAGTGAATACTCAAACCCACGCCACACGAGCATTGAACTATGTGTCCAAAATACCAATCATCATGTACACTCCAAATGTACACACCGATCTACCCTATCTAGACTTGCCCGTTTTAGATGAAACTTGGTGTCAATGTCACTTATAACCTGTATAAGACCTCACCAAAGTTTGAGCCAAATTTCACACTTTAAAACCCATCAGCTCGTCACTATACTCGACCCTAAAATTTGGGACAGAATTGTATATTTGTTTTATAAACCCGTTTAGACCACTTTAAAAGTGCTATTTTGACAATCCGCCTTGCAAACCCACTAATAGACTCATCATATTAGGTTTATAAACTTTGAAAAACAGTAGTAGCATTTATCTAACCAAGCCTAAAGTCCCGGAGAGTCGACCCAAAATCAGCCACAATTTTGGATTGTGCCGACGTGCGTCTCCCGTACACGAATACTAAAACTAGCATAACTTTTGACTCGTAATGAGTTAGAAGCTCTATCTTATACCGAAACGAGAGTCTCGAAAAATTATACAACAAAATCAAATAATCTCAGCCTATCATAAATCATAAACCCACGAATAATTTGTTCTAGACCTGCTGTCCAGAATATACTTTCAGAAAATCATAACAAATCAATTTTCTAACTAAAACTAATCAGTCCCATACCTATAGAATTACTCTACTATCATATCCATCAACCAAATACTCCTAAACACTTGTATGTAAAAATTTTAACAAAAATCAAAGATTAAAAATAACACTTTAACATGAAAACATGACGATCCTACATAGATCATCACATGCATGGTGATTTAAACATAATCCAATCATGAAATCATAAAAATTAGGAAACTTAATGCAAGTGTGAAAGTTTAATATCAATGGATTCATCTTTGAATTTGTAGCATGGGACATGAACTAGTTTTGATTAAATCATGTTAAAAATCAAGGTTTTTGGTTGATTTTGGTGTGTAGCGGTGGCGGCAAAAATGGAGGTGGAGAGGAGGGTGGTGTAAATTTTTGTTAACTTATGTTATGTGTGTGTTTTGATGGAAGAAAAATGAATTTATATGGTGTTGGGTGGAGGGGCCAATCTTGCCAACTTTGAAACTTGTGGACTTAAAAACAATTAATAGTTTAAAGGGTAGAAAATGACTATTAGTCAATCTTGAAAATATTTACGGGGCTCGGGTTTCGTAAAAATTACTTTTCAAAAGTTAGGATGCATCGTAAATATGATTATATGATTTCCGGACACGACTTAATACGTAATTAAAACGACATCATCGTAAATATTAATTATCGAAACAATCGATAATAAAATGTAAAGTTTTGGGCATTCGTCAGTATCGTGATCACTAGGAATTCTCGTTGTACATTTATTTTGAATAAACTCGTTGTAAAACGCACGCGGGTGATTTTTGAATCAAAAACTTTGATTTAGATAAATATGGAAAAATAAAATAAAAATTTTATAATTCCCAATAAAGTATTTATCAATGATCAGAAAATACTTGAAAAGTATAATTTATTAAAATTATCATGATCTCGGGATTTATATATAAGAATACAAGAAAACGTAATACGTTGGAAAATTCAAGAAGCACGAATAAAAGAATAAAATAATGCTGGGAAAGTACGGGTTCTTACAGTCTTCCCCTCTAAAAGAACTCTGGTCCCTCAGAGTTCTCCTGGAAACAGTAAAAGATGCAACAAGAGGGGGTACAAAGTGTAGAACAGATTCATTACTTCCCAGGTAATTTCGGCACCACCGCGAATCTTAACAATTGGAATTCAATATGCTTCAGATTCTTAACTCTTCTTCGATTAAACTTTCAAACCCGGATTAGAATAATGACCTTTCAGTATAGTTAAATATGAAGAGATAGAAAGAACACAAGAAACGCTTAATCGGACAAAGTGCACTAAAATTAATCAAGATTGTTATTTGACAAGGAATAGCAAATCGTGCAACTATAAAAAACATGAAAATCTTAGAACGTAACAATCTAGTTACAAGAGAAATAGAAGGGAAAAATGAATTATATACGATCATTTAAAATACGAGCTGTCACAATCAGTTGTCTAGGATTTTAGTATTACTTTAAAACTTAGTTTAAATATTTTCTTGATTAAAAGAAAATTTTACAAGGTGTAGTGATTTAAAATCAAACTACAAATATTTTAGTGAGTAAGTTGTTGCTATATCTTTTTCTTGATCAGGGTTTTTAAAGCAAATGTAGAACAGTTCAAAATAGTTATCCTGATCGGCCTAAGAATTTTTGGATGACTATATGAAATTATCGTTAAAACTCAGGTTTATCGTTATCATTAGAGAAAATTCAGATTTTCCTAGTTATTTAAAACCATTGCTAGACATTATAAATTAATTTAATAATTTTATTATATTGGAAGTAAAGTATGATTGAATCAATTAGTTTAAAAGATACAGTTTGACATATTCTGATTTTAAAAAGGTGACAAGACAGCAACAAATATGAAACATATAAAGGTCAATAAATTGTATGCGAGCAATAACACAAGAGAATAAAACGAAAGTCGTATCAACTCTTAACGAACATGATAGGATAAATGCGTCGATGATAAGGACAATAAGAAACAAGGATTTATCAAGATTAATTCAAGGGTGTAGTTGGCGTCACCAACAACGGCTTATTAAGTTCTCACCAGTCGATACACGAACGAAAGAGAAAAGCCACACAAATAAATTTTCGAATCACAGAAAATTCTTATGAAGTCAATGGAGTGTAATTATAGTAAAATGAACAACATTAGCAATGAGAGGCGAAATCAATACGTGGTTCACACGAATGAATTTCAAGACGATATAGTCTAACACACATCATGAAAATACACGTAAGCATTGTTCACGTCCAATAATAAATCATTATTCATGTCCAGAGACGTTTCGAAGATCTACCAAAATAAATAAAGAAGGTCGATCGATGAAGGGGCATAATAACGTTGGAACTTTCAAGTCTTGTATCAATGGTAAGAAATTAGACAAGTGGTATCGAAAATGGTATCATGAGGACGATGAGGTAACAAGTAAAACAAGCATCGTTGAGTTACGAAAGTTGTGCTTGAGGCATGTACTTTGTTCAAGAAAAAGATAAGGGTTCATATGCGTAAGTCGCGAACTGTTGATACTCGCATAAAATGTAAAAGTTTTCAAAATTTACATTTATCTAACTTTTTAAGAAACATAAATAAAAAGTTGATTTTTGGTCAAATATTTAAGGTGACTACTATTCGGCCTCGCATGGCTCCTTTTAAATTAAGCATAGGTGATCAGGCCATGCATAATTTAGGACTAGCAATGCGATGCTCAGATTCGTCAAATCAGTATTACATATCATATGATTTAAAATAGACATATAATGCCATTTGTAAAAACGGAATCAAAATAATTTATGAAACTCTTCGCCAGTATCTAATTGGCTAAATGTTTAAATCAACAATTTTATTGTTACAAGAATTCTTTACAAGACCAGTCGTTGAACAATTTGTGAAAATGCATTGTAAAATTAATATAAATTAATTCTATAAGATAACCTTCAAGTATCTAATAATGCCCAAGTAAATTATTTTGTAAAATGATTTGCAAACAATATATGTTTGAGTTTATATGATAACTTGTAAAATAGCGAGTGGGTTACATGAGGGTAATAAAGGGTAGTTTATGACAGTCAATGAAATGGTTACAAGGTGATAAGGTTTCAAAAGGTTTAGCCGGAATCGTCATGAGACATGTGTCAAGATGATAACGAACGATATGAACGCAAGATCTTCAAATCTCGGCCCGAATCAGTGGTATGATAGAAACAAAGGACGACAATATAAAATGACAAATAAGTCATATATAAAAGAAAGGATAAGGGAATCCGTAGGTGTGCACATCATAATTTATTTGACAAAATACACTTTTAAGAAAGTAGAGCATTAATTTATCAAATCACTTGGTTCCTAATAGTTCAAGATTTATGTATGACCAAGCTCAAGTTACTATTTGTAAACGTTTTCAAACGCAATCAATGTTTTATGGTTGTAAAATATCATTAGTTAAAATTTTGCGAGCTGTTGGGTCAATTCAGTGCCTAATTGTCCCATAAGTTGGATTTGAATGAAAAGTATCCTAAGTATAATTTATACTTAAGTCCCTGAGTGAATAGTCACTCAGGGAGTCAGGAGCCTCAGGGAGCGCTACTCACTCAGAAGACTCAGGAGCCTCAGGGGGAGTGTTACTCCCTCAGAAGACTCAGGGGGAGTGTTACTCCCTCAGGATCCCTAAGAGTCTCAGGGGAGCGTTACTGACTCAGGAGCCTCGAGAGCCTCAGGGAACCTCGAGAGGCTCAGGGAACCTCGAGATCCTCAGGAGCCTCGAGAGCCTCAGGAAGCTCTACCACTCGGAAGACTCAGGCTTCCGGTATAAACAGAAGACTCAGGCTCCTGGTATAAATAGAAGACTCAGGCTCCCGGTATGAATAGAAGACTCAGGCTCCCGGTATAAATATTACACTTGAACATTATGAAGTCACTGAGTGAACAGTCACTCAGTGAGTTGTCTTTAAGATTCTCAGCCTGAGTCTAAAAGAAAGACTCGAGTATTCAGTGAGGCGGAACTCAATGAATGATTTACCTGAGACGAAGAAGAAGACAATGGAGTCAGTGAGTGATGACAATAACTCACTGACTCCCTCAAGACCATCTAAAGATAAACATTGACAAGTATAAATTACAAGAGACAAAGAGACAAAAGGGTGGGGACAAAAGTACAAGTTAGCACATGGTGTGTCATATAGTCACATGCATGCTGACACATGTACTTTTATATTGTAGTGAAAGATGCTTTCACACCTACCAAAATATATACTAGTCATTGTATAGTTAGATTGTTAAGGATTTTATTCACTGTAAAGTAAATTGTAAAATGTAAAGATTAGAGTGATAGAGTTCTTCCTCCCATTGATCAACAAGCAAAGCTGAGATCAATGGGAGTATAGTTTGTCTATTCAATACCTATTGTACTTCCGCATACAATAGGGTATAATTCTTTAATAAAGCTAAGAATTAAACGTTGAAAAACCAAACTTGTGTTATTAGTAGTTAAGTGGGTCTTAAGTAAAACATGTTATTAATTGCTTATGATATTCATGTTTTACTTAACTTTTTGGACCTAACAAGTGGTATCAGAGCGGGTTGGATTTTCTCTATCCAGATCCGTTCGAAATATAACTGCTAATAGCATTTGCGTTTCGTTCAAATTTATGGTTGTTTTTCAAAATTGCTACTGCTTATGAAGCGCATGCAATTTTGAGGGGGAGAGAACCCATAAATGTTGAAGAAACCTGACCTGGATATTATATCCCAAACAAAAACCCAAATCCCCACCAATTAAAAAAAATAAAAAAGTTGTGTATAACTTTCAAAAAATTTATCACTTTCAAAAAATTTATCTCCATTGATTCACTTACCAATCCCACCAACCACCGACTCACATTCACGATAGTTTTGAAAAAATTATCATAATCTCCTTTATCCTACAACAAAAAAAACACATAACCATCACCACCACATAACACAAAAACAAAATTCATCATCTCATCACCACTCATCATCATAAAACCCAGATCAGGTCATCATCTTAAAAACTCTCTGGCATCGTAAAAAACGACCACAGGAGTAGCCGTTATAAACAAATCGAAAACCCACAAAAGGTGATGTTGGGATGATTGGTGCTTGCGGTTGTTGCTGTTCTGGTTTATTAAGAATTGAAAGCAAATCAGATGAGATGGGTTATGATTGATGTGTTGCCGGATGAGATGGATATGGTGATTTGTGTTTGTTCACTGTTAAAAAAATACAGTGAAAGAAAATGGTGTTGATGTGTTGAGGAAGATGGAGAATTTGGTGATTGGAAGTGTATAGCGACACTGATAAAAATATCAGTGAATGGAGTTGGGTTGCTTCGGGTAAACAAACGGGTGGTCAGTATTGTAACTGGCGAAAAAAATGGGTGCTCAATGTTTGTGTTAAAAAAAAACAAGCTGATAAAATTTCTAACCTGTAAACATAAACAAGAAAAATGGGCTTCTCCATTTTTATCAAGAGCCTGATATGGGTCAGTGGGTCTATTAATGTGAGTGTGGTGGAGCTGATTAAACTGGAGGTATAATGTCGGCTCAGTGGCATTGTGTGTTTGGGTTAGATTACCAGACTGATGGCATTTAAAAGGCTGCTCAAGTCGTGTCGACGACAGGCGACTGATGAATTCATTGGATTAAGTGGTATGTTCAGTATAGTGGGACGGCTCAGTGTTTCCAAACTATTTCGATTTTATCTGGACTGAAGGGGTACAAAGTACGAGGGGACTGAACTCTTGAAACAGTCACGAGCCACTCTGAAACTTGTCACCAAAGCCTCAATGAATCAGTAAAAGAGGTTTGTTCAATTTTCTAAGAGACTTACTCCCACTGAGCTCCCTGAACTCAAACATAAGCCTCATGTTCATGACTCCCTGAAACAACTCCACTTAACCCAGTTACTGAATTGCTTATGAACAGTCACTCAGTAAAGATGGGGTGTTCGGTGTTAAGTTCAGTTTTTTTAAAAAAAGCTGACGAATGGTTGTATTCAGTTACGGGTTTATTCAGTATGGGGATCGAAGAAAATAGTATTTGGTGGTGTTTGAAAGCTACTGAAGCCCATCAGCAATACCTGAAGCCCAGAACCTGAAGCCCAACTGATTATAAAATCAGTATTTCAGTTTTGCTACTGAAGCCCAAAGCTGGCTAGATGAGTGGAAATGAAACTCAAGAAAATGAGTTTGTCGGTGGACATGATGAAGATGATGTGGTCATGATGTTCGATGTTAAAAAATTAATGAAAAAAATTCTTAGTTTTTTTCACTGACGAATTGAAGGTTTTCAGCATTTATATATGCTGATAATGGAATGCTGATTGAGGGAGGTTGTAGTTTGGTGGGTCACTGAAAAATATCAGTGAATGAAATCTATATGGGTTGTTCAGCTTTTTAAAATATGTTGCTGGGGTATGGTTTGTATAAGCTAAAATTGGTATTGGAATACTGAAGAAAGTATTTCATTTGCTCAGTTTGAGTGTTGAACTGATTAAAAATCAGTCAGGAAAATAGGTGTTCTTCATTGAAACTGGTGAAAAAGGTGCATTTGTTTCAAGGTGGTCATGAACGTTGAGCCATTTTTGGAAGCCCAGGAACTGAAGACACCTGCCGAAGCCCACCTCAAAGCTTGAATCTGAACCTTGCCATGAACCTTCAGTCAAATGAGGATTAGTGGGACTGAGTTCATAAGAATAAAATGACGGTTTTAGAGGTTGCTCAGTTTCAAGAAGGACTGAGAAAGTGGGTACTGAACGGGTCACTAAACCTCGACACCCTGAACCGTTCAACTCCCTTAAACCGTAAAGTCCATGAACCTGAGGGTCTTTGAAACCGAGAGTACCTGAAAACCCCCGAGGGTCTCTAAAACCAAGTTGCGACTACGAACACTGTTGTTCGAGTCTATGAAATCATCTTGGTGTCCCTGAATATGGTCACTAAACTCCCTGAATCCCCCACCTTACCTTGTCACTCAACCTGAAGCCGTAGCCAACACTCACCAAAAGGTCAAAAGTTGCATGGTGTTGCAAATTTTGAGGGGGAGAGATACAGTAAGCGTGGGGTTGAGCAAGTTTGGTCACTCATGATCAGGTTGATGAGCTAAGCCTGATCATTAGGCTGATGAGCTGCGTGAACCATAGCCTCGCCATCATCAGCCGTCACTCATGACTCATCAGGCCTGAGCCAATATGGTCATTAAGCATCGGTCACTCAGCCTGAAGGAACCTCAGATGCATGAAGGCTGAGTAACCTATGCGACCGAACCTGATGGGATGACTAAGCCTGAGGAACTGCTGATTGTTGAACTGCTGATTGTTCAAAAAGAAAAAGGCATCAGGAAGCTCCTTAAGTGATCAAGCTCTACAACAAAGAATCAAGCGGAAATAAAAGAGTTGATTAAAGAAGTGACTCAAGAAGTTGTTTCATGATTTCTTTGTTGTAATTTAGTACGTAAAAAGAAGCCATTTTGCTCACTTACTGCTAATTGACTTAGGCTACTTTTCTATCCAAATAGGGGGGAGATTGTTGGGTCAATTCAGTGCCTAATTGCCCCATAAGTTGGATTTGAATGAAAAGTATCCTAAGTATAATTTATACTTAAGTCCCTGAGTGAATAGTCACTCAGGGAGGCAGGAGCCTCAGGGAGCACTACTCACTCAGAAGACTCAGGAGCCTTAGGGGGAGTGTTACTCCCTCAGAAGACTCAGGGGGAGCGTTACTCCCTCAGGATCCCTAAGAGTCTCAGGGGAGCATTACTGACTCAGGAGCCTCGAGAGCCTCAGGGAACCTCGAGAGGCTCAGGGAACCTCGAGATCCTCAGGAGCCTCGAGAGACTCAGGAAGCTCTACCACTCGGAAGACTCAGGCTTCCGGTATAAATAGAAGACTCAGGCTCCCGGTATAAATAGAAGACTCAGGCTCCCGGTATGAATAGAAGACTCAGGCTCCCGGTATAAATATTACACTTGAACATTATGAAGTCACTGAGTGAACAGTCACTCAGTGAGTTGTCTTTAAGATTCTCAGCCTGAGTCTACAAGAAAGACTCGAGTATTCAGTGAGGCGGAACTCAATGAATGATGTACCTGAGACGAAGAAGAAGACAATGGAGTCAGTGAGTGATGACAATAACTCACTGACTCCCTCAAGACTATCTAAAGATAAACATTGACAAGTATAAATTACAAGAGACAAAGAGACAAAAGGGTGGGGACAAAAGTACAAGTTAGCACATGGTGTGTCATATAGTCACATGCATGCTGACACATGTACTTTTGTATTGTAGTGAAAGATGCTTTCACACCTACCAATATATATACTAGTCATTGTATAGTTAGATGGTTAAGGATTTTATTCACTGTAAAGTAAATTGTAAAATGTAAAGATTAGAGTGATAGAGTTCTTCCTCCCATTGATCAACAAGCAAAGCTGAGATCAACGGGAGTATAGTTTGTCTATTCAATCCCTATTGTACTTCCACATACAATAGGGTATAATTCTTTAATAAAGCTAAGAATTAAACGTGGAAAAACCAAACTTGTGTTATTAGTAGTTAAGTGGGTCTTAAGTAAAACATGTTATTAATTGCTTATGATATTCATGTTTTACTTAACTTTTTGGACCTAACACGAGCTCAAACGAACTCAATAATGCTTCAATCCATATTTTTAACTTCTATCAGTTTTGACCTTTTTAGTCAACTTTGACTTTTTGGGCTTGACTTTTGGGTTTGACTAGACCAATTGATTCACTAAATGACATTTTAAGACTCGAAGTCTAATGCAATTCGATGTAAAACGATGTTTTGAACAACTTTCTAGTTTTACTCGAGACTTGAAACGGATAAAAAATGGACGAAAATACCCTTGCATTAAATCCGTCAACAAAATGATATTTTAGAATTATTCAGAAAATAACTTCTTAGGTTTTACAATCTTAAATGAGCGTAACTTGCTCGATTTAAAAGTTTACTGGTAAAAATATTATGTCCTTAACGAACATCTCAACAGGTAAAAATATATTTTTATGTCTAAGGTTATAAAATATTTTCTCGACACTGTTAAATTTCCTGTAAATTTTCTATACAAAGTATATTTTTTTTGACACAGTTTGAAATTAAATCCAAATTTCATAATAACTCAGAATTAATGTACACACAAGACTTGTGGATTCCATAAAGACAAAAGAGAATAAACTATATAATTAATCATGTAAAGAAAACACAGTATAGGAATGGTTTAAGAATGCCAACGATAATCTGAGAGATCAAAAACGACACATGACATTCGTCTCTTTGATTGCAAGATGCAATGCAGGATGGTCTCTGGGTGGCATGATTTTCAAAAATCACAAGACATACTGATAAGAAATGGAATATTAACTGGTTGCATTCACGGAACGAGGAGGTTTAATGAAAAGGGAGGGTACCGGTTTATAGAAGTACAATCGTGTTCCAAACAATCATCACATAATAGGGAATGAATTACAAGATGACGATGATGTTTTCAAGCTACAACAAACGTTGTAATTCGAAGTCGGAGCGTAGTATGGTCAATGAAATAAAATATAATCCATGTACAAATGTCGTGTAAAACGGTGACGTAAAGGTCAATCAAGGTTACGAAAACTCATGATATTATTCAACACATAAACAAGGAATGCTTCGAGATGTGTGACTCACACGATGTCTTTTAGTCTTTTCCGGAGGCACATTGAGCTACACAATGGTCTATAGACTAGACATTCAATTACGAATGGTCGGAAAGAAAATATGCATATCTAAATAGATATTTTAAAGAGGTTTAATAATGAAAGCAACACTCACGGTAGTAAAAATGAAAATCAGAAGTTTCATCGAAAACAACACTTATTCAATCCCGAACAATGGTATCACGAGAGTATGCACAACATGTAACAGTGAGTCGAGAAAAACAGACGGTTCAAAATGAACGAGCATATGAAGTCAGTCGTATCACGCATAAATGAAATATCAATAGTACTCAGAAAATCGAGTATGAAAAGTCGTCAGCATATGCGCTCTGAATACAAGTATGTAACGTCATAACGATATAAAATCATTGCAATAAGATCAATTCACAAGAATTCAAGAAATACAATATAGGCAGATGTAATCACAGTAATATTGAATGATAATCCATGAAGCACAAAAGCTTTGAAAGGGTATAGTAATTATCGTCACTAGTGTAATGTAATATTTCAACATGTAATCAGGAGATGAAATACTACAACGATAGTTAAAAGTAAATAATGAAGACTAGAGAGTTACCCGTGCAGATATCGAACAACAATGGAAGAATATGTGTTTGACACTTAGAAACATTAAAATATTTGAACTTTCGTTATGGACAAAGTTTTGAAAAACGAATCAGTTCCCTATAACCATCGCTCTGATACCAATCTGTGAGACCCCCAGAATGTGACATGGAATAACTAGGCAGCGAGGGGGTAACACGTCATGGTACAAGAAACAATGAATTACTGTAATGAATAATCACACGACTTATAGAATAATAAATATAGATGATGAAGAACAAGATTAAACTAAGAATGGAATATTATATTAGATGAAGAAGAAAGAGAAAGATACAAGGAGTGTGTTCCTAGTGAGAGAAACTAAGGAGAGTTTCTCTCTCTAAAACAAGAAGAAGAGAAAATACAAATGGGAGAGCCACACACACAAATGAGGTTGGATGTGCCTTTTATACTAAGGCTTACAAGGTTAGGAGGCCTTCCTCATTTGTGTGTTTGGGACTAATTCCCGTTACATACATAACAATAACATAGAACTCTCGACACAGTTGAATAGCATTTTCCACGAGCTTCGCAATGGTATATTATATGACCATCACTTTAAATACTTCTAACAATCTCCCCCTAAGGGGTGGTCATATAATATGTGACTTCACTTCTTTGACCATCACTTTAAATACTTCTAACAATCTCCCCCTAAGTGGTGGTCATGTATTATGTTACTTCACTTCTTTGTTGTTGCAGACTTTATTCTTTGTTGTTGCAGACTTTAAAGCTCGTTGTCTTGAGAGTTCTTTCGCCGTTCCTTTCATGACTTGTGATCTTGGATCTTTGATCTTTGCCTTGACTTGATCTTGATGCTTTGCCAACTTGTGTTCTTGTGTCTTTATCCACATACTCATGGTTTGCGTTGTCTTGAAAGCTTGTTAACAATCTCCCTAGATAATCAGAGTAACGGAAGTCTTTGTTTGAGATGTTCTTGAGCTTTCTTCATTTACAAGAGTATGTGGTCTTGAATTACGACTCTTAAGGTCATGCCACCGTTTGCATTCCTCCGGTTTCCCGTTATACAGTACGAATACTGTACTTGTGATTAGGTAAGTTCAAAGAACTTAATTGATCGGCTGTGGTAGCCGTTCTTAATACTTGAATGTATCGAAAGATAATTCATAGTAAGGAGTGAATCATGCAGTTCCATTATGCTGATTGAGTCGTCAATTCAATTTCCTGGAAAAAGTTTGAATCAATTAAGAATCACACCATTGTTGCTTTCCAGTTGACACAAGTTTGATTCATATAGAATCTCACAAGTTACCTACCGCAGTGTTGTATGATGATGACACTGGAAGGATTTCCATTCGTCACTGTGAATACTAAAAAGTATTACTCTGAATGTTCTGGCAAGATCATAAAGATATTGCGTCGAGACCTGGAACGAGTTTGAATCAAGGAAGAATCAAACCACTGTTGCTTTCCAGTTAACATACGTTCAATTCAAGTGAATCTTACATATGACCTACCGCAGTGCTGTTTGATATTAACACTGGAAGGATTTCCATTCTTCACTGTGAATACTAATGAGTATCACTCTGAATGTTCTGGCAATATCACAAGAATAGAGCGTAGGACTCTGTAAATTATCGCATGTGTTCTAGTGATGAACAATAATTGATATATGGAATAAGTGTCCTAATGAGATTTATGATGAATCTCGTTGGCTCTAGACTCTATAAGTGCTCATTTATTTGGTGATCGAGGCTGGAGCAGACTGCCACCTTTTCAATATCTACTATCTCGGAGTGAGAAAGTTGATAGAAATGAGTTGAACTCCGTGACAATAAAACAAACTTCTTTTGAGAGAAGCTTGAGTAGGCTGGGAAGGGTTGTGCATTGCATCACTGGGTCCATGATGCTTTGTCTTCAGTATCAGAAATCACCAAAGTGATTCTGATAATAGATGTATTGACCCAGTTTCTGCCTAAGTTGTATGGAGGGCTATTTCTTTTCACCCTTTATCCTTACATTTCTTTTTTATTCTTCAACCCCTTCAATGCTTACAAATACGTCATAACTAGCATCTTGTTGTGATTATTCCAGTGCTAGCTTAAGTACTTGGTCGGCATTTTTCCCGTACGCTCAACTACTCCATCTTTCCTAAGGACTTCTAAGTTCTAACGGATTGTCCCTGGGAAGATCCCTCCGGTTCTGGTTGGATCATAGGACGAATACCTAACCACCTTTTGACACCAATATCGTCATGAATAATTGTGTTGAAGGTATATATATCGTAACCAGAAAAGACTTTCTTAATCACCAAAAACGCTCCCCCTACACATGTGCTTCAAAATGCGAAAGAATTTAAGTAAACATTTTGCACATGTTAGGACGAGAAAGCACTTATCTCAAAGATCTTATCCAAAAATAAAACATTTTGATCACATTTTTTATCACTATTCTCCCCCTCAAAAATTGCATGAAATTAAAATTTTTGTGAAACTAGTGATAAAACATGGAGAGAATAATGTTCCATGAAACTTTGGAACAAATGTTTATGAAATCATTATACTCCCCCTCGAAAAGAGATTCTATTTAAATAGGGGAGTATATGAGCACATTGTTTTGAAATACTTTGAAAAATTGTGCTCAAAAGTCCGAGAGAATTGTGTTCATGAGCTTAAAACTTTGAATGTTTTGATATAAGCTCATGACCGAGAAAAATGAATTTCTCGTTGTTGAGGATAAGTCAAAGACTTTCCTTTATTTAGGGACCGGGTTATAGTCACTTGTAATGAATAATCACACGACTTATAGAATAATAAATATAGATGATGAAGAACAAGATTAAACTAAGAATGAAACATTAGATTAGATGAAGAAGAAAGAGAAAGATACAAGGAGTGTGTTCCTAGTGAGAGAAACTAAGGAGAGTTTCTCTCTCTAAAACAAGAAGAAGAGAAAATACAAATAGGAGAGCCACACACACAAATGAGGTTGGATGTGCCTTTTATACTAAGGCTTACAAGGTTAGGAGGCCTTCCTCATTTGTGTGTTCGGGACTAATTCCCGTTACATACATAACAATAACATAGAACTCTCGACACCGTTGAATAGCATTTTCCACGAGCTTCGCAACGGTATATTATATAACCATCACTTTAAATACTTCTAACAATCTCCCCCTAAGGGGTGGTCAAATAATATGTAACTTCACTTCTTTGACCATCACTTTAAATACTTCTAACAATTATAGTTGACACAAAGGTGACGTAATAAAAACATGTACATTACATCATAAATTATCAGAGTTTTAAACATCGGTCCCAGAGTTTTACATGCGGAAATATTTATTATTTCATCATAATTTATAACATATAGTTGCCAAAAAAATAGAATAAACTTATGAAAGTTTTTACTAAAAACAGTCTTTTAAAAGCATCACAGAAATCTCCAAGCTGCGATAATATCCTGCGGGCTCCCATCCAAGCAAAGCTAAGCAATAATACCTGAGATTAAACATGTAAAATCGTCAACATAAAGTTGAGTGATATTCATAGGTTTAGCAATAAAGGTGTGGAACACAAGCATTAATTTGTAAACAAGAAATAGGGGAAAATGGTTACGTACGATAACCATAGTCCGAAACGTTATGATTATTATTGTAGTTCAGTTCATGAACCGAAGTTTAACTCAATGTAAGTTCCTCTAGGGAGTAGTCTGCCTAAATACTCAAGTATAAACAAATATTAGTGCGTCAAGGTAATCGGGACGGGGATAGTCAATCCCGATGGATCCACCCACAATATTCGCGCTTCGCGCAATGCACACAGGACAATTAACGGTTCATGATCAGGAGAGGAAACTCAAGGCTAGACTAAAAAGCAATAATAATATCGAAAGTCTGGAAAGCATACATGTTCTGGATAGCATACAGTTATGGATAGCATACAGTTTATTAAATGGTTGTGTTCCACCATGTAAAATTTGACCCCGTGCTTAGAAACCATGTACAAGTAAAAAGGGGCTATGAACTCACCTTAGCCACGAGGTAAGTCAATCTCGGCACTCAACAACTGAGTAGAAACAATGGTAGTGAGACGGTCACCGACGATATGGATGCCCAAGAAACACGAAAACCACAACCTATCAAAATAAGGCGCGCGTTAAGACTCGAACTCAAATATCGATATGTACCAAATATAATATGACTCAAATGTTTTCAAAGTATTCATGTTTCAAAACCAAAGACACGAACCAAATGAATTCATACTAACCCATTTATCCAACACTACACATTTAAACACTTGTACACTTGAAACTGACCCGTCAACGCAAGTCAAGCTATTCGTTTACCTTACTTGGACCAGTAGTTATGTCATTTATATAATGACTAAACACGTGAGTAAGTCACCATGTCTAATAGTGAATACTCAAACCCACGCTATTACGAGTATATGACCTCACAAAGGACATATTATAACAATACAAACACAAACAAAAATGTCTTCAACAATAAAAACCGTACCATTAATTTTAATAGTTTAAAATAACATAAACAAAAACACAATATGTAAAGAAAATTAAGTGTATAATTGTTAAAAAGTATCTAGAACACGCATCCAAACCTCATAAAAAGCTTAACGCTCATAACTTGTTTGATTTTATAATTTCGTCCGCTTCTTCCATCCCCTTAACAACCTCATCATCATTCAAAAGATCTTCAATTTCATCCATATTTATTTCCATTGCTCCTTTCTTATCCAATGTTTGGTGCAAAGCAACGCCTTCATAAGTTGACATGACAATCATGTTGATTAAAGACTAGGGTTTTATTTTCTATTTTTTAAAAAAGCTTACCTTATAAAAACCTATATTTCCAAAAGAATTGTTCTTTAGGGAAAGAACCGGAACCGGGCGGTTCTTTCCTGAACCGTCCCGAGAACCAAAAATTTGAAATATTAGGAACCAAGAACCGGACCATGGTTCTAATATATGGTTCGGTTCTGGGATGGTTCCCATATAATTCTTCGGTTCTTACTCGGTTTTTTTGGACACCCCTACACACAACTAAACAAGAATCAAGAAAATTGTCAAATCAAAACACATGATACATAAACATTTTTTTGAACATACATGGTACATGAACATGAACATATATATTCACAACTTAAACTTTGTACAGTAGTATAGAAAGAACATGCTCCAAAATCTAAGGTCAACAAACACAAAACCACAAAAGAATCTACCCATCATTATTGACCTCATATACATCACAAATAAAAGAAAGTACCATTCAAATGTACCTAATAACAGTAAGAAAATTCATCTTTTTATGTCTCTAACGGTGTACAAAATTTAACTTTTTTAATTAACTAAAAAAGTTTAAATTTGTTTTGCTAATTATTCCAAAAATAATTGTTTTTTTTCTTTTCAAAATTTGACTTTTTTCTCACTTTTTTAAATCTTATTTTTTCTCGCACTTTTTACATTTAACTTTGAAAATGTTTTTAAAAAGGTCAAAAATATTTATTGCGTATTTTTCAAACTATAATTATACTTTTTTACAACGTCTTAATTTTATTTTTACGTGCATTTCAAAATCTTAATTTTAAAAAAATTGAACTTTACTTAAAAAAACGTAAAAATATATTTATTTTTTTTAACTTCAAAAAGAAATTTGTAACAAAAGAATTACGCAACAACGTTACGCAACAAGCTTATCCTCATATCTTTCTTAGGCTCCGTTTGGTTCATTGTAATTGAATGTAATTGGATGTAATTGTAATTCAATTACATAACATAACATGTTAGGTTCACAAAATAAAAGGAATATAATTCACTTTACATTACATGTGGTGTTTGGTATGCTACCTAATTGTAATTGGCACATTACAATTACATCAAAGGGTGTAATTGAGATTACATAGGAAGTTGGATGGAATGTTTTGAATTACGTCATAATTCGTAACTTTATACTTTATACCACTATTATTATTATTATTAATTATTAATAATCAACTTTATCATTATTATTATTCTTATTATTATTATTATTATTATTATTATATTAAAATAATATAATAAAAATAAATTATATTTTTATTATTATATAATAAAATATTAAAATAATAATAATAATAATTTTATTTATTATTATTATTATTATTATTATTATTATTATTATTATTTTTATATTATTATTTATAAGTTTATTACTATTTAATTTATATATATATTTTTAAATTTTTTATTTTATTTTATATATTATTTATTTATTTAATTTATTATTTATTTTATATTGTGTTTTTATAATTTTTTTAATTTTATAATCTTATTAGTTATTATTTTTTATATTTTCATTTTTTAAGTATTGTTATTATTATTTATTTTAATATTTTTTTAATAATAATATTTCTTATTATCATACTTTTAAAATATTAAAATAATATAAATTATTATTATTTTATTTTAATAATAATAATAATAATTTTTATTAAAGTAAGAATTTTTATTAAAACAATAATTTTTATTATAATAATAATTTTTATTTAAAATAATAATTTTTATTAAAATAATATTTTTTATTAAAACAATAATTTTTATTAAAATAATAATTTTTAGTAAAATAATATTTTTATTAAAATAATAATTTCATTTTATTTTAAATTATTTATATTTCTATTATTTTGTTTTAATTATTTTATTTTGTTTTAACTATTATTTTATATTAATTATTAAAATTTTATAAAAAAAATTTGAATTACATTACGTTGAGACTCAACCAAACATACCTCATATTTAATCCGTTACAATTCTACAACATTACAATTCCAATACATTCCCATTTTTCAATTACGATTACATCAAATTACAATTCTTTCCAAAGATTACAATTCCCTTAAAAATATTCTGCAAAACAAACGGGGCCTTAGTCTTTCTTCATCCCATTTACATGTCTACCTTTTTTCATTTTTATCATAATTTCAATGTTTGGATTAGTAGTGATGAATGTTGTTGAAGAAAGATGAGTATGGCATGTGGCATGGCGATTACTATCTCCTCTTAATTGCAAATTGTTACAGCAGGTGTTTTTTGAACTTAGATCTATACGTTAGGGTAAAATCTCATTCATTTTTATGTTTTTTAATATTTGATTGACATTTGCAATAGTTTTTTTGGGTTTTTTTTTACAAAATTTTGTTTTCAATAAGCACATCCAAACACCCACTTAGTATAATTATAATTTACATATTATGAGAAGGTAAACGGCCAATAAGCTGCGCCGCTAGCCCTTTTTGTATAGCAAAACCAAGTCAAAACATTACTATTCATAACACGTTGTATTCTCGTAAGTAGCTCCACCGCCTCAGGTGTAAGGAAACCAAATGTATCAAACGCGAATAAACACGTGTTGATTTTCAGCACATGCTTTCTCGTGTTTAGTCACTTTGCACGAGGCGGCTTTTATAGCAGCCTGACCCGCTGTAAAATCTCGACTGCCTAGCCCCACGAGAGGATGTTTACCTGCAACCATCCAAAAACCAAAATATCAGCGGGTCTCAGTGTGGATCTTTCATCTGACGGGTCGGTCAAGAAATTCATAGGTGCCTCTTTCTTGGCGGAGATCCCGGCACGCCTACATATGTCGTAAAGAACGTCCCTAACAAAATCATGTCGATACTTGAAGCCCGGAAGTTCTTTACAATGAACCGCATGTTCCCCAAAAGAATCCAAACATGCCTTGCGACAAGTAGGGCATATAGCATCAACCGGAAATAATGGAAAAAAGAGGGGCATTCCGAGAATCGAACTCGGGACCTCGCACACCCGAAGCGCGAATCATACCACTAGACCAAATGCCCGATTTACACAATTGTTTAATTGTTTTTGATCTTAATGTTTTGGTAGCGACGTTTCTTCATTCTCATAAATCTCATTACACAATTCAAATTTAACTTGTCTTTTCGGATTGTTGAATCATGACAACAAATTCAAGTTATTTGAATGTGTCACGATCGTAAATAGTTGTGTTTAAGGGAGAGTCATATGAGTTATGGAGTATGAAGATGAAGACACTCTTTAGATCTCAAGATCTTTGGAATTTTGTAAAAGTTGTTACTACTAAGCGATGATTAGGTTCAAACAAAGAGAACCAGAAGCACGATGCAAAGGCGCTGTTCTTCATCGAATAAGTTGCAGATGAATCAGTCTTTTTGAAGAATTGTTGCCGCTACGACATCAAATCAAGTTTAAATGATCTTGAAAACTGAATATCAAGGATACGATATCGCTTTATCTGATCCTCCCTTGCATTATATTCCAACTAAACATTTATTTTTCCAAAGTTGTTAACAGGGGCGGATTTTAGTAAGGACTCGGGAGGGCTCCGGGCCCCCAAAATTCGTGACGGTTAATGTGTGTCAAAATTATTGTCTTTGATATCTATAAAATAATCCGTTCCTCCAAAAATAGATGCTCAATGTCCGCGACCGGTTAACACATAACAATTTCAATATGACGTCAACAATTTATGCATAAAACTTTAAGAAAATAAGTGGTACAAACACCATTTATTGTCCAGCCCATTTATATCCGTTAAGAATTTTCGACCATCACATATGATAAAAAGTTACTAGGGTTTCTTAACCCTAAATATCAGCAGCCACCACTCTCTATATCCTCTCATTTAGATCCAAATATCATTTCCCAAAACAATAATCCATTTTATTTTTCAGTCTCGTACACGAATCACAACTCACCTTATCTATCGCACAGACAGACTTATCATAGTGTGTATGATTGGATCAATGATGAATGTTGTTGTTGTTGAAGAAAGATGGGTGTGGCATCTGGCATGGAGATTATTATCTCTTCTTCATTGTTGTAACAGATGTTTTCGGAACTTACATCCTTACCTTATGCCGCCTTAGGGTAAAATCTCTTCATAATTGTAGCAGTTTTTTTTTCGAAAGTGTATGTGGTGATTAGTTTGATTCTTTGATCGATGAAGCAATGTTATGGCTGTTAAGTTAGTTTTATGCCCAATTTGATGATTTGAATTTGTGCCGTTAATTCGTTGTTAGGTCTGAAATTGATAAATTGGTGCTTAGTTGGATGATATGCGGCTGTTTAGTTATTCGGTGTTTAGTTAGATATATGTAAGTGTGCGACTGCTAGGATAGTCGGCGTTTGATTGGATGATATGGACTTATGTGACTGTTAGGTTCGGTTTGTTGGCGTTTGATTAGATGATATGTTAAGTTCGTTGGCGTGTGATTAGATGATATAAAATTATGTGTATATTAGGTTTGGTTTATGGCTTATAGCCAACTTAAGGCTTATTTGGTTTTGGTTCATAAGCCCACCTTTTTTTGCTTAGTTTTAACTTCTTAGCTTATATAAGTTTAATATGACATAATGAACTTATATAGGCTGAAACGTTTCACAATAAGCCACAAAAGTGAGCTTGTGAAACATAAGCCCGAACTCAAACACCTGGATTAGAACTTCTATGTGTATGGTTAGGCTAGTCAATGTTCAAGCAGAAAACGTGAAATTGTTGATTCAATGTGTATGTATGCCCATCTTCAGTTAGTGAGTGATGTATAGGGTTAATCTACTGTTGAGATGAATGGATGTTTTGTTACTTCTTAGGGTTCATTGGATGGTGGTATGAACTTGTTACGTTAATGTGCATAATGATAGGAGGCAGTATATACCAAGTGAAGATATTCGGGACACGAAGAACTTCTATTTATATATAGCCTCTGGCAGCTTGAACTCTTCCAATGGAATGTGGAAGTGTTTGAAACACTAATCAAAATGTCATTACTAAGACATATTTGGGTTGCCTTAGACTCCGCATTTTTGGTATATATATATCGTAAAACCATCAAGTGTTGTTATAGTCGTTCCAACGACATCTTCCACAGGAGAGCATTTCCCTTCGAGAACAACACATAACTAAATAACATACAAGACGAAATATATCATTATAGAGCGTACACTGTAAAGCCACCATCGGTATGAGAAAATAATTAGGTAAAATAGCAAAACTTACACCGTGAAGCCACCATTTGTGGGTATTTGAATCGTGGACCAAAGCAAAACTACAAAGAAACGGGAAAAAAAAGAAAGCACTATAAGGATGCTTCATCAATTACTAAGACACTGTTTGAATCGTGGACTAAAGCAAAAACTACAAAGAAAGGGGAAAAAAAAGAAAGCGCGATGACAACACTATAAGGATGCTTCATCAATCGTTGAGGCCTGAGCAGAATGTAATTTAATATACACAGGAGGATCTGCAACAATGATTAGTTATCGTGTCTTTTTTTTTATCAAGTACTTTGTGGCCGACTCGAACGAATAGTATGAATGTTGCAAAACCAAGTTGCGGTCATTAGTTGGTAATAAAATAGATTTCTTTTTGTATGAGCTCTTATATCTTTCCTTTAATTGAGTTTGCAGTGTCAAACGCATGCAATGCTACAATAGCGTATGTAGTTTAAACTAGCAATTCTTTACAGTGTAGTTTGTTTTCTTTCATCCTCACTCGTATGTTAATTTTTATGTTTACAAATGGCCTTGTTTAGACATGTTATTTCTGGTTATCTTTTGAAAGTTCCTTTGCAGCAATTATTTGGTTGAATTTCATCTCATTCTTTCCATTCTATTTTAAACATTGGTAAAAATGTTCCCTTCTTTGCCAATGGTCTCGATCCATTAGATTTTTATGTTCCAAACAAAAGGTAACATAACTCCAGCTATAAATTTACCAGAGAGGTGTTGTGTGTTTAATAAGTGATGCTGTAAATATTTAATTATGAAGTATACATTTAAATCCAAAAACCAACGCATAGTTCGGTTATGATACGAATTTACTAGAGAGGAGCTGTATGTTAGTTATAATACTGGAAATGCAAGTGGAAACCTTAAGCTCCGTGCATGAGAAATGGAGCCTGTGTTTGTCACAAGGATATTCAAATGTGATTTACCTGCTTACTTCTCATAAGAGAAGGAAAAAGACACTTGCTGGTTAAGCCAAAAACAACGGTTGTTAACAAATAATAATATCAATTACAACAGTTCAAAGTACACAGTCCTTCTAATACAAAAAAACCTTAAAAACTTTCGAGGGGAGACACGAGCATAATCGCATACCACAATCCAGGTTTAACTAACTTCAAATTGGTCATTAACAGTTACATGAGAACTTCGCCTTTATATCGTCCAAAAAGATAACCAATGACCAACAATTTAGCCTCCTATAAACGATATTGGAACTTACCAGAAAGGTTAATGTGCCAGTTGAGTTGGGCAGCAGGCTGGGGCGGCTGCTGCTGTTGATACATACTTGATTCGGGTACCACCATGTCAACGCCAGCCATTGACTGAGGTTGTTGAAGAAGTGGGTGAATGGGTCCGGTGGTCACTGGTTGTGCAGGGTGGTGGTGATACATACCAGCAAAATTTTCGTGTGCAGCTTTTGGTGGGCATATGCAACTTGACCACCGTGTGGAAGAATATAATGCAAACCAGTAATGTCTCGACCAGGTGCAGCTATCCACACGCCTGTACCTTCGCTCTAAATAAACATAAATAAAACATTAATATGATTACAAGGAAGAAACACATAATTCGCATTAACATGCACAATCCAAAGAATCATTTCTAACAAAGTTAGTTCATCAGCTGAACTTAGAAAGGCTCGATTTTCTGTTTAAAGTTGTCATGAAATGTAACTAATAAATGCAGGACTGCAATAATAGATCTCGAGCCTCGCATATTTGTGAGGTTCTTATAATCGTCAAATTTAAGTGCTTATCTGCTTTGAAAATAAAAGATAAAAAGTGTATATTTACTCTAAAACAAGCATCTAAGCAAGTCTCATGCACGCAAAATCTGCTTAAAATATCGCAATAAGCAGATAAGGACTTTTAAATAAGCAATCACAAACATGCACATTGTGGATTAACACACACTACTACACAAATGGGAATAAAGCCCCCCTAATAAAGCCCCTTATTTATGAAAAACGGGCTTTAAAAGGACTCCCTACTTTTTTAAAGCTATAGAGCCATGTTTCTTATTATGGAACCGGGCACTATTTGAGTAACTCCATAGACCCATGTCATGGAACCGGGATCTATTCTATCCTAATAGAGCCATGTTTTCATTCATAAGACCGGGTTGTTTTTAGATATTTATATTCATGGTTATTTTTTTTAAATTGTTGTTTTGGTATTACTTTTTTTTGCTATTATATGGAAGTGAAAATCTAGAAATGCATGTCTGGAAATGCATTATGGTATTTAGTGAAAATATTTTTTTTAAGCTAAAACGGGCTCTATACCATTGAAAAAAAAAATACTTTTTTTAACAGAATATAGCAAGGTTTACCATTAAAGAACCAAGCTCTATTAAACATAAAAGAGCCCGCTTTTCAAACCGGGATCTATAAGGATTTGTCATAAAGCCCCACCCCCTTTAAGCCCTCAGGCAAAACCGGGAACTTTGATGCTTTTCCACCGGGCTCTATCCTTTTTTTTTGTAGTAGTGACACGTTAATAACGAATCTGGGTCAGCCAAAGTTCACATCAAATATAATCTTAGCCACGAAAACACAAACTTGGCTTTAAAATATATGACCAACCCCTATATTTTTAACCTATGCTTTTCATACAGAATCACGTAGGAAATTTTTATTAGATACTCATCGACAAACGAGAAACAAACCTGCTGCCCTGTAACGTATCCATTACTTTCCTTAAACTGAGATCCGTCAAGGTCTTCGTTAAACGTTGAATTGCCAGCTATCACGGCTGGCTTTTGATTATAACCAGCTGGAGATGAGCCAGATGGTCCATAAGCTCCCGGAATAACAATGTGAGGCGAGTTCGTTGGATTACCTCCAGGCTTGTATTGTGGATGTGTAATTCTAGGAGTTACCACTGGCGGAGCTAGAAACATAGCGCCAGGCTGACTGAGGCTGTTGGGGGAATGCACCATTGCTCAAAAACTGATGAATGGCCGGAGGATGAAGGTAAAATGGGGAAAAGTACGGGCCATATGGGATAAAAAGTGTAACCCCGTTGGCTGCCTGAACACGGGCACTTGTTGCTGCGAATGAGACACGGTTATATGGGTCTGCATTAACCCACATGCTTGTGTGGATAACGGTGTTGGACCAGCCGCATATAACATTAATGAATTCCTAAGTCCACATTTATGAACTCATTAGAACGGGAATATGCAGCTAAAACATTTCCCAATTATTATACTAATTGTTAGAAGTAATTAAAGTGATGGTCATATAATATATCGTTGCGAAGCTCGTGAAAAATGTTATTTAATGATGTCGAGAGTTTTTACTTATTATTGTTTATGTAACGGGATTTAGTCCCGAACACACAAATGAGGAAGGCCTCCTAAACAATTCTTAATTAGTATTAAAGGCCCCCTAAGCCTCATTTGTGTGTGTGCTTTTCCATTAGATAGTTTTAGAGAGAGAAAGGTGTGTTTGTTTCTCTCACTAGGAAAACACCAACTTTGTATTTTCTTTTCTTCTCTTCATCTTAATCTAATCTTTCTTTTTTAGTTTAATCATCATCATGTTATTTGTGTTTGATTAGTCGTGTGATTTAGTTCTACAAGTGGTATCATTCGCCAAGGGATTCGTAGTTAGCTTTGGTGTTGATTTGGTGTGGATTTGGTATTAATTTCGTGGGTTTTTGGTTTAGGCTGTTGGATTCGATTGGTATTTGTGGCTTTGAGGTGTTGTTATTGGTGTGATCGAAGTGGTTATTGATTTTGGTGGATTCGAAATATCGTTTTGGTGGTTTCGTATCATCTTTGACGACTCAAAACCGTGTCCCTTTAATTTCGGAAATATCTTCGCAAAAGGGTTTTATTTTCCGAAATTCTGCCAGTTTTCTGAAAATATTTCTTTGAAAATCCACTTTATTCCCGAAAAAACCGACTTATTCCGAAATTTTTTCTCTGAAAATATCATTTTTCCGAAAAAGTCCATTTCTCTGAAAATATAATTTTTCCGAAAAAGTCCATTTCTCTAAAAATATCATTTTTCCGAAAAAGTCCATTTCTCTGAAAATATCATTTTTCCGAAAAAGTTCATTTCTCTGAAAATATCATTTTTCCGAAAAAGTTTCATTTTTCTGAAAATCCTTTTTATTCCGAAAAAGTGTTTTTTATGAAAAACATCTTTATTCTGAAAAGTGTCTTTTTCTAAAAAAACCCCATTATTCCGAAGATTGGTAAGTTCTCTGAAAAACTTCATTATTCCGAAGATTGGTAATTTCCCAGAAAAACCCTGTTGATGCAAAAGTTGGGTGATCCTTGCTAGACCCGAATTAGGCTTAATTCGGGTTGGCTGGGCTCTGGCTCCTGCACCAAGTGAATCGTTTGGTTGGGATCCTGCACACTAAACAACACGCGTTAGACTTACCGTGGGAATGTTTCCCACGATTAGACTCCGGCGTGAGAGTAAGTAATCGGTTAGGGTTTTATGTGAGTTGAGAGTATAGAACGTAATACCTTTGTGGAACCTTTGAGGGTTCCTTTTATAGGCAGTGACAACCCTAATGGGCTGTCACTGATACTTCGGCCCCAAGGAAGAGATAAGCACCAAAATTAGATTGATTGTTATCTTCTAATTATGGTGAGTGAATATCTCCTCCTTTGGAGTAAATCACATTCAGAGATAGAATATAATTCTGTCTAACCCTGTACCGGTCATGCCGGGCCGTGGGCCGCACACATGTGCGCGGTTACTGTTCATTCAAGCCCATAAGCTTAAATGACATTATTCCCACCCATCCGCGATGGGCCGGATACGGGTAGTACCCGTGGGCCGGGTTCATGACCCGGCTGGGGACTATATGTCATCATGTCCCCCAGTCTAGTTGTTACAACCATAGGCGTAACCTCTAGACTACCAAGATGCTCCCTGGACGTACCAAGAAAAAATAGAGAATGATAAGTTGTCCAAGAATTTGTGCTGGCCGCACATGGCAACCTGACTTAGGAAGTTATTCCATTATTATCTCAGTCGCTCATGGCGATCGAGACAAATTAAATATAACATTAAATATCAAGTCTTACGTAAGAGCCGCATATCCCGACATTAATAACTGTTCATCTGGCATGTTGACTGACAAAAGTGCAAACAGTCAGAGCCTCGAGCAGTGTAAACGTTTGAGTCAGAAGTGACCCGTGGGTCCCGCCTGAAGTTTCACTTGCCACTTGCCCCTAACCACACGATCAAGAATAGTGGCAGACACGTGTCACACATCCAACAGGCCATGACCCACGAGGCAACCCTATAAATAAGCCACCCCTACGGCTGTGTGAAACACACAGTTTATTATCTCCATTTCTGCCATTAAAGCTTTCTTCTTAGCTTCAATCAACCACGCACGGATCCCTTCCTCCGCAGGTTAGAACACCACGCCCTTACATTTTTATTTACTAATGGCTCACAGAAACAACCCCACCATCGGATCCGTGCTTAATGTAATGACCAAGGAACAACTAGATCACTTCTGTACAAATTATTTCATCCCTACCAACCTACACCCCTCACTTCCTGGCGCTAGAGACCTTATAACTGAGGCTTCGGAGGGTAAGATTGGCTTGTACACTCGCCTTTTCGATGCGGCCAACTACCGCATTCCATTCACCCGTTTCCTTATAGATCTGTTAGGATATTATGATGTACATATTAGTCAGCTCCACTTTATAGGCGCCTGTAAGATTAGTCAATTCGAGATCCTCTGCCGTGCTAGAAGAATCCCCCCAACCGTAGAACTATTTCGGCTTTTTACACTCCCAACCTAGTAAATGGTTGGTTATCCTTTAAGAAACGATCCCCTAACAGTCCCCAGTCTCATAATAAGCCAATGGACTCGCTAAAAAACTGGTACGACCACTACTTTTTCATTGACGCAATAGTATGGCCGGCTGATTATGCCTTTAGACGTAGGATATCACACGACCCCCAGCCGCACGCCAGTACATATAACCCCCGACACTCTCAAGAATTAGATCTGAATAGGACCGGGTTCCATAGAAATCTTCCAGAGTCATTTCTATGTTTGCTAGGGATTAGCCGCAACTATTTTGGCCCGTCCAACAGATATCCTGTATTTGGAGAAGGCAGGGTGAAGGTAGGCTAACATCCGTACCCAAAAAAGTATATTCAATTACTTTGTAATAGCTAACATATTTTGTTATTGTATGGCAGAAATGAACTTCTTTGGACTTCTATGCCAGGGCGACCCAAAACTTGTACCAGAAGGCTCCCGCCCCCGACGTGAGAATGAACTACCCCTTCTTGAGCATACCCGTAACATGACGGTTGCTCTTGAAGCCGTGCCGGATCCCCACTCGGACGAGGAAGAAACAACTTTAATGAGGACGCCCGTTGACTTCAACAACGAGGACGGTGATAACAGGATGCTTGAAGGAGGAGTCGGGCCCTCCTCGCATCCTAAGACTGCCACTCCTGCACATGGGGAAGAGCAGGGAGATAATATTGACTTAACCACCTCCAGCCTTCGCCGGATGTTGGGCGATGATGATGAAGAGGTACAACAAATCAATGAGGAGGAAGAGGAAGAAGTGGAAAAAGAAGTTGAGGAGGAGATTGCAGAAGCAACATCTCAGCCTGTCGCCAGGCGTACCCGTAAAAGGAACAAACGGGCAAGGAGAGCTGCTCCAGCCGAGATTGGCGAACACAACACCCCCCCAAGAAGCTTCGAGATGACCACCCCTTATACCAATCTGTTGGGAGCACCACCCAGGCTTCCGAGACGATCCGGGCCACACATGCCGATCTAGTCACTCAGATTGCCCCAACCACATCAGAATTAGCAAGAAATAATATGTAAGACTCCATCCTTATACGTAAGAACGACAAATTCCCTTTAAGCAATACTTAATATGTGTCCAAATTCTTGTTTCACAGGGATGAGCAAACTGGTGTCGCGCCTCCTCCTGACACCCAAATGGGGAAGGGAAAAGAAAAAGAAGTGGGGGGAAACCCCATGCCTCATACGGCCGGCACGAAATCCGGCCCCGTTTTTGAAGAAGGTACCCCCACAGCCTCGCAAGACCTCCCGACATCCGGCCCCCCTCAATCGTTCAACCCTATATGGAATATCACCACTACATCACGAATGAGGGACGCCGAGGAATGCCGAGAGTACCTCAACAACTGCATACCACCAGGCTTAGTGCGAGAAGTGAATGCGCTCAGCCATGCGGACCTGGTGGATGAGTACAACGGTGCTTTGGTACATCAAATGGCAATGGGCACCTCAATGAGAGTAAGATTTGAAGTCGCACTTGGGCATGTGGAGTCTCTTAAGAGGAAGGTTGGACGGAGGGAGAGAATGATCGTGGACAATGAAGCTCAAATTGCAGCCCTCCAGTCCCAACTTGCTAGTGCTGAGGCGACCATAAAAAAGCAAGCGGCCCGTGCGAATGAGTATGACCAACAAGTGGCCGATCTCGAGTCAAAACTAGATGCCGCGACAACCAAGGTACATATCCGTGTCGCACCACCCTTCATTCTAATAGAAATATAATCTAACTATTAATCTCATATAGGTAACCACAGCGGAGGCATCTGCCAAGTCTTCCTCCAGCCAGGTATTCGTGCTCACCAAGAAACTGGAAGAAGCGCAAATGACCATCCAAAGCATGGAGAAAGTACAAGAGGAGCTTGCTGATGAGAGGGCTATCACCAAGGAGCTGAAAGAGGCGTTTTCCCAAAAAGATGTGATGATCGATGCCCTCACTGCCGAACGCGATGACGTGCTATGCCCTCAACTACTAGCGGCCATTGTCGGCCGCAGGTGGATGGTAGGGCATGGAGCACGCTTGGCCGTCACCAAGGTACTAGAGGCCCCCGAATTTGTACAACAGTTTGCAAGCCTTGTGTCCGATGTTATTGACCACGGCCGTCATGAGGGAATGGTCCAGGCCGTAGAGATGATCAAGAAAAGGGAGAACTTCACCAGACATGCTTTCTTTAACCCTGAAGCGGCTAACAAGATGGCTGCTTCTATGGCCGCAATGCGAGACCTGCATTATCCATTCTTGGCTGAGCTGGAGGACACCAAAGATGCATCGAACATGGAAATCATGGAAAATCCAAGTCTCAGTGCGTTCTCCCAAGATGAGGGTCATTCCCGTGCTTCCTTCACTCCATCACCCAGCCACCTGACGCTCCCTATCTACGAGGATGTAACCAGGATCGTGCTCGATGAAGAACCCTTGGGTGGGGTGCTGGAGAGGAATGCGGCAAAAGCCCAGAAGCGGAAGGAACGTAGTGAGTGGTTGTCATGCTTGGTCGAGGAACAAGTGGAGATAGGTAAGTTTCTCCCCCCATGTAGGGTGCCCCTACTTTATTATCCATTTCAGACAACTCTGGTTTGTAATCGCTGAATATTTGCAGTTTTTATTCGTCCGTGCATGTACACGGCTAAGACATGTGTATTTTGTATGTAAGTCCGTGATGACCACGGCCTTTTTTGTTATTTATTTTGAAACTTGTGTATCTTTATTATGTTGAATATTGTATACCAATACTGCATGACAGGTCACGTCTTACACACAAAAAAGGAAAATACATACAAGCCTATAATTTACTAGACATGCGACGTGCGTCTTTACTATACGGGGCACTGCGTGAGTACGACATACGAAACTTACCACAACGTCTTGTGAGTAAGGTGTCTAGTAAGGACACATGATCCATGCGGCTGGGGTTGCATCCCTCTTACGCGGCAAGTTGAATTAGTAGGTTCACTTAATCCTCTTACCCCGCCTGGAGGCGTATAGTACATGTACAGTAAAATGAATGCATACGAATGAAACATGGCATATTATAATAACAATTAAAAAATTCATATGACTAACAAAAAATCTAAAAAAAATGATTTGCACGAAACAAGCCATGGAGCTAGCTAGGCGCCACGGCATTTTATTAGAACGTTTACATGTTTTGTTTGAACAATAATGACAAGTCCTAGAAAACATGAAAGGAAACTAAACAAGACATAAGAAAAACAGATAAACCGCATGGTTCTTCATTAAAGCCACATATAGCGAAGCACCCATGCGGAAGCCGTAGCTTTCAAAGATAGCACCTTTTGAGATTGGAGATGTTCCATGTGCGCTCTAGGTCGCGGCCATCCATGTCACGTAACTTGTACGCGCCTCGTCCCAAGGCCTCCGTGACTTCATACGGTCCTTCCCACTTAGGGCCCAGCTTTCCTGTATTCTCCGCTCGACTTGCTTCGTTAGCACGATAGACATAATCTCCCGGTCGAAAAGAAACACCTTTGACCTTGACGTCATAATAAGCCTTCATTTTAGCCTTGGACTTAGCCTCATTGATGGCTGCTATCTCCCTTTTTTCTTCTAACAGATCCAGGTTGATTCACAGCTGCTCGTCGTTCGTGACGACATTAACCTCCGCCGTGTGGATGGTAGGCATTCCTATTTCTGCTGGTATAACAGCTTCAGTGCCGTAGGCTAATGCAAATGGAGTATCTCCATTGGCAGTTTTGATCATGGTCCTATGTGCCCATAGGACATGTGGTAACTCATCCACCCATTTGGCACTTCGTTCATCCAGACGTGCCTTGATGCCATTTCCCAAGCTTCTATTTGCTCGTTCCACGAGGCCATTTGTCTGCGGATGCTTAATAGATGCGAAGCGCCGCCTAATATTCAATGATGCACACCAGTCCTTGAATGGATTGTCCGTGAACTGTTTGCCGTTGTCCGAGATGATTTCTCCTGGTAGGCCAAAACGGCACACAATATGCTCCCAAACAAACTTTTTAACTTGCTTGCCTGTGATGGATTTGACTGCCTTGGCCTCTATCCATCATGTGAAGTAATCCATTGCGACGATCAAGAACTTCACTCCCCCTGCAGCTACAGGAAATGGTCCTGCGATGTCAATCCCCCACTTATAGAATGGCCATGGAGATGTAATAGGTGTAAGCTCCTGCTGTGGATGTCGCGGCACTGGTCTATGCACTTGGCAATCACTACACTTGCGAATCATGTCGCGCGCGTCTCTGTGCATGGTAGGCCAATAGTATCCTGTTCGTAAGGCTCGAGCTACCACGGATCGTGGACCTGCGTGCATGCCGCATAACCCTTCATGTATGTCACTGATTACGTAAGCGGCCTGCCGTGGTCCAACACACCGCAACCACGGCTGCAAGAAAGAGCGCTTATAAAGGATGCCTTCTCGAAGTTCGAAGTGTTGCGACTTCCTCCTGACGCATCGTGCTGCTTTTTCCTCGTCCGGAAGGGTCTCACTGGTCAAATAGTTGATGATCAGCGTCATCCATGTAGGTCCGTCCTCCTCAACTATAGTAGCGACCTCCCCTTCCGTTATAGATTTCTCCTTGAGTATTTCCACCAAGACTTGTTTGGACAAGTGAGCGAAGCTTGTGGATGCGATCTTGCTGAGAGCGTCCGCCTTTTTGTTCTCGCCTCTTGGCACCTGCTTGATGGAAAATTTGCTGAAAGCCACGATTAGTGACTTGACTTTTTCCAAGTATCTGACCATGTTGTCCTCCTTAGCCACATATCCACCTAGAATATGGTTCGCAACAAGCCGTGAGTCCACGTATGCCTCAAGGTTGCGGACTCCCATTCTAGCGGCGATTTTTAAACCCGCAATTAATGCTTCATATTCTGCTTTGTTGTTGGTAGCCGTGAACTCAAAACGGAGGGCGTACGTGAACTCCATTCCTTCCGGATTTGTGAGGATGAGACCAGCTCCGGAGCCATCCGTACACGAAGATCCGTCCGTAAATAGCACCCATGGTTCTGTTGGAATCTCATCTTGTTTAACGATTGGTCCTTCCTCATCCGGTTTCTCAATCAGGAAATCTGCCAAGATCTGGCCTTTCACAGCCGTCCTTGGCCTATAAGATATATTGTGCTCCCCCAATAAGATGCTCCATTTTTGTATCCTCCCTGCCACATCCGGTCTAGAAATAACCTGCTTGATTGGCTGGTCCGTAATAAATACAATTGGGTGCGCCTGAAAGTACCGGCGCAACCGCTTTGTAGCAAACACTAGTGCTAACACCAATTTTTCCATAGAGGAGTAATTCAGCTCTGGCCCTTGTAATGTTCTACTTATAAAGTAGACTGGAGTTTGCACTGTATCTCTATCTGTCATGAGTACCGCGCTTATTGCGCCATGAGTGGCTGAGAGATACATAATGAGTTCCTCCTTTGGCTGGGGAGCTACTAGCATAGGGAGAGATGCAAGATGCTGCTTGAGTTGGCCAAAAGCTTCCTCGGCTTCCTTCGTCCACCGGAAGTCTCCCTTCCTAATGCACTTCTTGAGTGTCTTAAATAGGGGTAATGACTTCTCTGCGGATTTGGATAAGAACCTATTCAGCCCGGCTAGCTTCCCATTTAAGGATTGCACCTCCTTCCGTGTCTGAGGGGATGGCAGCTGTATCACTGCGTCCGTTTTCTCTGGGCAAGGTTTGATGCCGTTTGGATCAATCAAATATCCAAGGAACATTCCCTCCGTTACCCCAAACGTGCATTTCTTTGGGTTTAGCTTCCTGTTAATCCTCCTCAGTGTGTGGAATGTCTCTTGGACATCCCGGAGAAGTGCATCCTCCGTATGACTTTTTATAACCAAGTCATCCACATAGACTTCCAAGTTGCGGCCTATATGTGATTCAAAAGCTTTGTCCACCAGCCGCTGGTATGTAGCACCGGCGTTCTTTAGTCCAAACGACATTTTCGTATAGCAATATACGCCCTGGCTTGTATGGAACGCCTTTTTCTGCATCTTCCTCCGCCATCTTGATCTAGTGATATCCTTTATATGCGTCTAAGAAGCATTTAAAGGGATATCCACATAGGGATTCCACCTTCCAATCTATTTCGGTAACGGGTAACAATCCTGTGGACAGGCTTTGTTCAGATCCGTAAAATCCACACACATGCGCCAACTTCCGTCATGTTTTTTGACCATGACCGGATTGGATAACCACTCGTGGTAGTATACCTCGCGCATGATACCTGCGTCCACTAGTTTCCGTACTTCCTCCAATATTACTTGACTGTGCTCAGGCGCCTGGCCGCGCTTCTTTTGCTTGACGGGTTGGTACCCCTGGCGGATCTGGAGCTTATGTTCTGCTATCGTCCGTGGCACGCCTGTCATATGCTTTGGCTCCCATGCGAATATATCTAGGTTTGCACTTAAAAGAGAGCACATGGCCCTTTTGCCGTTATCCGAGAGTGCCCCTCCTATGGATATCTCCTGTTCCGGATAGTCGGGATGAACTGCCACCTTCCAATTGGGAGGTGGTGATCCATCCTTGGGTGGAACAGGTGGAGCCGGTGTTGTCACGGTATGACATTCGGATGCTGGTACGATTGTGTTGTAAATGGTGACGATTCCTCCTTCCACAGGGAATTTGATCATTCCGTGCGCCGTGGAGGGTACCGCCCGTATAGCCAAAATACCTGATCTGCCTATGATCCCATTGTACGGAGAATGTGAGCGTATCACCATGAAGTTCATCCACGCCGTAGTGGAGTGTTCCTCATTCCCAATGGTTACAAGCAGACGTAATTGCCCTATCGGCCAGATAGTGTCTCTACTAAAGCCAGTGAGCGGCGCCGTGGCCGGTACTAATTGGCTTCTTATTTCTGGGCATAACTGTACGAAACAGTGTTCATACAATACCTCTTCTGATGACCCTCCATCCACATACATGCAACGAACATTGTGTGTTCCAATGCTTATCTCAATAGTGAGAGTCGCATCAATCACATCGCTTGCTGTGATGGGGGGAATGAGATTTCCCTGCCGCGTGAAAATTTTTGGCCAACTTTCTGCCTCGTGTGGTACTGTCTGGATTGGATCATGTATATGGTCGAAGGTTTGTCCTTTTGGGGATCCTTCTTATCATACTTCTTGTTGTCTTTCCCGTCCTTCTAATCCTTAACTAAGTGCTTGAGTTTACCTGATTTGATCAGTGACTCAATGTGCTTCTTGAGCTGGATACACTCCTTCGTACCATGTCCCTTGTCATTATGGAACTCGCAGAAGCGATTTCCTTGTCGACGGTCCGGCGGAGTTGTCATTGGGGGAGGCCTTGGAAAGTTTGCCCCTTCCGTCAGCAAGATCTCCCGGTAGGACATCTTTAGGGGGGTAAACTTATCGTCCGGCCGTCCTACTTTGTTCTGGCTCTTATAGTCTGAGCCCTTGCTATTGTTCTAATTGCCCTGACCACCGGATTGTCTTCGAGACTGGTCGTTTGACCGGTACCCATTTCCTCTGGATGGGTAAGCCGCGGCAACAGCTGTTTCCCCTTCTATGAAATTTCTGACCCTTTCCATGAGGTCATCATATCTCTCCGGACGCTTGTCATTGAGGCGCCTGATCAATTCCCTGTCTGTTATGGCGTGCATGTAGTCAGAGATTTTCAGGAGTTCCGACATTGTTTTTGTGCGCGTGCACTCATCATTGAAGCGTTCAGTGAAGGCTTCTGTGGACTCCTCGGCCGTTGTTTGACAGTCACCAGTGAGACTGGATCCCTATTATACTTCTTCCTCTGAGTATAATTATTCTTGAACGCAGTGCGTAGTTCCGTGAAACTATCAATGCTTCGTGGAGGGAGTCCCTCAAACCAGTCACGGGCATTTCCAATCAGAGTTGAATTGAACATTTGGCACCATATAGGCATGGGCCATCGCTCAATTTTAGCCTGCGTATCAAATATTTTAAGGTGATCATCCGGATCACCAGTTCCATCATAGGTCTTGACACACGCCGGCATGCGACGTTTAGTGTCCTCGGAATAGTTCCGTATGCGGAGGGTGAACGGGTCTTCCCTGGGATCCGCCCATGGCCGGGTGAGCCTAGGGTCATCCTATGGTTCACACCATGGGCGCGAAAGATCCTCCGCTTCTGTATCTCGATAATAAGGGCCACCATAATACTCATCATTGTTTGGTGGTGGTGGGGGAGTACGCCTAGGTCGGCGACGCTTAGGCGGATGGTCATCTGAGTCCTCCCCTGACGGGTTTGGGGACGGCGGTGGTGCCCCATCCTTTGGGTAGGGACCACTTTTTTGGGATGAACCAGGAGCCTTTTTTCCAGTGTTCATCCTGTCCCACACGCTCGTGCGGCGAGCGGTTCTGGCCAGCTCTCGATCTGGTCGCTCGGGTGAACCGTCAGACTTATCTCCTCCTTCTCGAGACTGCATTAGTTCCTGTATCAGGCGATCTCCTATGAGCTCAAACACATTCCTGGGTTGAGGGGTTTCCTCAAAGATGCTCTGCTCCTGAGGCCGAGCTCTCCTTTTCCTCTGATTTTAGGAACAGGTGATTGGTCCGGTGTCACCAAAGTTGAGTCTGGATTGGAGGTTCCTCCCCAGATTCATCCTTGATGCGATCCCCGGGACGATCCTATCAAAGTTCTGCGTGATAACTCGAGTGAGATCCTCCTCGCTGAGTGGTAGGACTTCTACTTCCTCCTCCGCTGACGGTTTGCGCGGCTCCTTGTTAGGAGGGTTGGGCGCACTCCCTGGGTCAGGGTTGTCCAGGGTTGAAGTAGGTGGGGGTGTTATGGAGATCGTGCTCGTCACCCCCAAGGGCTGAAAACCGCCACGGTTACCAGGTCCGCCTGCAAGGCGGCTAGGTGATTGATTGGGGATGAGTATCCCTTCCCCTTGGGACTTCCGATTTCCAGGATTCGTGTTCCTGGGGTTGGCTTGCGGATGCCCCTTCGTCATTGGAAATTCAGAATGAGGTTTTGTTCTAGCTTAGTGTAATGGGTCCCACGGAAGGCGCCAACTTGGCGATGCAAAAGTTGGGTGATCCTTGCTAGACCCGAATTAGGCTTAATTCAGGTTGGTTGGGCTCTGGCTCCTGCACCAAGTGAATCGTTTGGTTGGGATCCTGCACACTAAACAACACGCGTTAGACTTACCGTGGGAATGTTTCCTACGATTAGACTCCGGCGTGAGAGTAAGTAATCGGTTAGGGTTTTATGTGAGTTGAGAGTATAGAACGTAATACCTTTGTGGAACCTTTAAGGGTTCCTTTTATAGGCAGTGACAACCCTATGGGCTGTCACTGATACTTCGGCCCCAAGGAAGAGATAAGCACCAAAATTAGATTGGTTGTTATCTTCTAATTATGGTGAGTGAATATCTCCTCCTTTGGAGTAAATCACATTCAGAGATAGAATATAATTCTGTCTAACCCTGTACCGGTCATGCCGGGCCGTGGGCCGCACACATGTGCGCGGTTACTGTTCATTCAAGCCCATAAGCTTAAATGACATTATTCCCACCCATCCGCGATGGGCCGGATACGGGTAGTACCCGTGGGCCGGGTTCATGACCCGGCTGGGGACTATACGTCATCAAACCCCATTATTCCGAAGATTGGTTAGTTCTCTGAAAAACCCCATTATTTCGAAGATTGGTAATTTCTCTGAAAAACCTTATTATTCCGAAGATTCTTTGGTTCTCTGAAAAAACTCAGTATTCCGAAGATTGGCTATTTCTCTGAAATTTTCATTTATTCCGAAGATCTTCAATTATTCCGAAAATATTTTCAAAAATTGCGTTTTTGAAATTTTTTAACATCGTGTGTTTTTTTGGCCTTGGAATTTTTGGTTTCACGAGAGCTCATTTTTTAGGGGATTTAACCTTATTTAGGGGACTTTAACTTCAACATTCTGCTTTCTACGAATTGATCACGACTTCTACGATGACGTCTCAACAAGATATTTATGTTGCGGGTACTGAGAATCGTCCTCCCATGCTCACCAAGGAGAACTACACTACATGGGCTAGTCGTCTCCTTCGTTATGAAAAATGTAAACCTTTGGGAAAATTGATTGTCAACTCGATTCAAAAAGGTCTGTATGTTAGAAGAACAATCATTGTGCCTGGGGACCCTACGAATGCTAACCCAGTGGCTGACTCTAGTCATGAGCAAACGGATGAAGAATTAACTGAAGCTGAATCTAAACAACTCGACGCTAATGATCAAGCAATTCAAGTCATCCTCATGGTACTTCCCGAAGATGTTTATGATGCTGTCGATAGTTGTGAAACCGTACACGAGATGTGGCTTAGGATTCAGAAAATGATGAAGGGGAGTGAAATCGGTTTACAAGAAAAGGAAACTAAGTTGCTTCGTGAATGGGAGAAATTTACGTCTACTGAAAGGGAACAAATTGAACCTTACTATTATCGGTTTTCAACCCTCATGAATCATCTTAGAAGAAACAAACATGAACCTGCACAAATTGCTGCAAACATCAAATTTCTTGATAATCTTCCTTCTGAATGGTCACGATATGTCACACTTGTCAATCAAACCAAGGATCTTCATGTCGTGGACTACACTCAAGTTTATGATTATTTGAAGATGAATCAAGATGAAGCTAACGAAGTTAGGGCTGAAAGACGTGCCAAGACACAAGACCCATTGGCTTTTATGGCAAACTCTCCATCATCTATGTCATATCCCATGGTACCTTACCATCAACTCTCATCAAGTAACTTCATGCCACAACAACAACAACAACAACTCACCCCTTATGGATATCAACCTCCTGCTGTCATGAACTACTTACAACAACCCATTGCCTGTTTTGATGACATCACCGATCCTACTCATGCGATTAATACTGGTCTTGCACTTCTCGCAAAGGCATTAAAATTTACCATTAACCCCACCAACAACAATCAGAGAATCTCCTCGAACACTAGAAATATGCAGATTGCTCAACCTTTCATGAATGCGAATCAAGATCACCAATTGGTAGCTGCTGGAAACACGGGGACACAATATGGTTAGAATGTTGGGAATGTAGGAAATCAATATGGACAAATCCGTGGTCAGAATCCGAATGTTCCAAATGTGGGTAATCAGAATGGGTTAATAGTTATGCCAGCGGTTGGTAATCAGATGGGAAACATTGTGGCTGCAAGGGATGAGAATACTGGTACGGGAAATGGAAACAACAATCGCCAGATTCAGTGCTACAACTGCAGGGGCTTTGGTCATTATGCTCGAGATTGCACAGCCAAAAAGAAGAGGGATGCTGCTTATCTCCAGACTCAGCTTCTCATAGCACAAAAAGAAGAGGCAGGGATTCAACTTCAAGCTAAGGAATTTGATCTTATGGCTTCTGCTGCAGAATATGACGAGGAAGAAGAGGTGAATGCCAACTACATCTTGATGGCAAACTTACAGCAAGCATCAACCTCAGGAATGCATGATGACATAGCTCCCGTCTATGATTTAGACGGTCCCTCTGAGGTACACCCAAGTTTTGATGATAATGATATATATAGTATGTCTAATCAGGAGGAAGAGTATACTGAGATGCTTGACCCCTACATTGAGACACACGGGGACCAAACGAATAATAGTAATATTATTTCGAAGGAGCCTTGTGTGGACCTTAGTGTGGATCAAGCTGCTCAGCCTACAACCCTTCCTGATGAGACACATGCGTATTATAAATCTCTATTTGATAAGCTTGCTCATGATGTAGATCATGCTACGGTGGTTAATAATAAGTTTAGAGAATCTAATTCCAAATTGACCACTGAGCTTGCGGGATATAAGGAACGGGAGAAATGTTTTGAAATTCATCAGACTAAAATTAAAGAACTTGAACAAGCTCATGCTACATCGGTTTATCAAGAAAAATGCACAACTAAGAAATTAAATGTCTTACACTTAAGTAGTGCTAAAAAGATAAGCGAATTAAATGATGAAATCACGTCTCTTAATAAACAGCTTTCAACTGAAAATCTACTATTTTGGAGTTAAAAGAAGAACGAAAAAAGCTGAAACATGATTTCAAAATTCGAGAAGATGGGCTTCTTGAGGATTTTTGCAAAGCTCAGGATAGGATTAGAGAATTAGACAACCTTTTAGTTAAACGTGGTCAAACTATGCAGACGATAAATATGCTCGCACCAAAAGTGAATGAGATAAATTACACTCGATACAAATTGGCTTTAGGTCGTCCTCTTCCCCCTAATCCCGGATACCTTAAGCAAGTTCAGGCCACTAATGAAACTTTATATAATGGTAGTGTGCTATTGTCTGATGAGCATGATCCTCCTAGTGTGCATGATTCCGAGGAAACTACTGAACTTGCTGTAGAGACTCGTTTAAGAATGAAAAAGCTTGATAAAGAAGTGACACCCGTTTATTATCCGAAAATTAATCCTCCAACTGTCTTTGTTCGGTCTAAACGAGTACTGAAATGATTTTGCTACCAAGTGAGGAATTGTCTGATGACCCTCCTAAACCGAGTATCACACGCTGATTCCTAAACGAGCTTAAAGATAACTTTGTCATCCTTAAACGTGTTGTTAATTCCAAAATAACTGGAGGAAATTTTACATCACCTGTTCAGATTGAGGTCCAGAAAATTCTTCAAAACGATATTAATCCGATTATTAATCAAGTTGATGCTAGGTTAGGTAATTTGGAAAACGCTTTTCTAAAAGAATTTGCCAACTTTGTTGAAGACTTTAAATCTTTGGCGAAGGAAGCTGATGAAACTCTTGATAAAATCAAAATTTTGGAAAATGATCTTGAACGCCTCTCTAAAGCTCGTGATTGTATTGATAGTAGCCCTGTTGAGTTAAGTACCTCTGTGTCACATAATGAAAACCTTCAAACTGAGCTTGATCTTATGAAAGAGAAAATGGAATCTTATGTCATTAAAAAAGATAAAGAATTCACCGATCTTTGGAATAAATTTGTCAAAAAATGTGATGAATGCAAATATGACAAGATTTCGTATGAAAAAGCTTACAATGAAATACAACAAACTATCGCACAGTTGTAGGCTCAGTTAGGAGGGGTTAAGGAACCGAATATGGCCTCTTCAGGGTTAGCAAGTGCTAGTGATGGTAATGTTCAGAAGCTTAAGGCTAAGATTGCAGATTTAGAATCTATTGTCGTTTCATATAAGCGGGCTGTTGAACAAAGCAAGTCTGTCTATCAGAAACTTATTGATAAAATCTGTGAGAACTGTAAATTAAAGGCCTTGTTAAAAGATAAGACTTCTGAGCCTAGCTTGATTGTGGATACGATGATCCAGAAACCAGTAACCTCGGGACCCACTCGTATTGCTGTAACACCATTTTCCAGGGCTGCTGGAATGAAAGCTGCTGTTATAGCCCCAGGAATGTTTCGCGTTAGACCTTTATCTCAAACTAGGGTAGATATCTCTGTGCCTAGCAACCAACGTAAAGCAAGCGTTAGGAAAAAACCGACCACTATCGCACAACCACAAGTCATTAATTTAAAAAATGCTAATTCTAACAAGCGTGTGTCTTTTTCTACAGGAATGAACAACTACACTAAGAGCAGAAGGCCACAGCCTACGAGCAATACAAGGATTGATAGGGTCCCTTTTGCCTCTAGAAGTAGTCGTCCCAAGGCTAATAATGTGGAAGTAGAAGAACACCGTAGGAATTTACCGTTTTTTATCCATAATCAGAAACTTAATTCTTCTGAATGTAATGACTTTAAACTTGCTATTCGGAATGAAAAATCTGAAGTTATTTGTGCTAAATGTAATAAATGTTTCTTTACTTTTAGTCATGATGTTTGTGGTTTGACTATGAATGGTTTGAACTATGGTGGTTACACTCGACTTGACAAGCTTTCTATCAGTGAAACACATAGCACTCCTAAGGCTAAAGTGTATGTTCCGAAAACTAAGCAGGTAGGGTCCACTGAAAGTCTTGCTACGCCTAGAAGTCCTAGACTTACCTCTAAGTGGTTGCCTACTGGAAGATATTTTGCCTCTAATGGTCATGTTATTGATTCTAGTAGATCTCATACTGACAGTGAAATGTCGGTATGTGATATGGCTTGATTATTACCTAACCATACAGGAACCTATTTCTTCGGTTGCGAAATTTTCTCTTCTCTTATCATTGGCAGGCTGTTGAAATTTGTCTCTGGTGCGTGGACTCGGGTTGTTCCAAACATTTGACTGGGAATCGAAGTCTTCTCAAGAACTTTGTATGGCGTTTTATGGGAACTGTTCGATTTGGAAATGATCATGTTGCTGCAATTCTAAGCTATGGTGATCTTCATTGGGGAAATATTATCATCACCAGAGTTTCTTTTGTTGATGGCTTGGGACACAATTTGTTCTCGGTTGGGCAATTTTTTGATTCAGATTTGAAGGTAGCCTTCAGAAGTCATACATGCTTTGTTAGGGATCTTGAAAGCATTGATTTGTTGAAAGGAAAACGCACAACAAACCTTTACACCATTGATCTTTTTCAAATGTCTGCTGCATCTCCAATTTGTATCATGGCCCGGGTCACTTCAACAAAGTCATGGTTATGGCATCAAAGGTTATCTCATCTCAATTTCATGCCATCACCCAACTTGCAAAAGATGATCTCGTTACCGGTCTTCCAAAGTTCAATTATACTAAAGACCATCTTTGTCCATCATGTGAGCAAGGTAAAAGCAAGAAGAAGCCTCACAAACCTAAACCTGTTCCAAATTCGACGAATAGGTTGCATCTCCTTCATATGGATTTGTGTGGCCCAATGAGAATCAAAAGCATTAATGGAAAGCGGTATGTCCTTGTGATTGTGGATGATTATTCTCGTTACACATGGGTTCATTTTCTTGCCTCGAAAGATGAAGCCCCGGATGTAATTATCAATTTCTTGAAGAAAACATCAGTGTTACTTCAAGCCCCTGTTATCATTGTAAGAACGGATAACGGTACAGAATTCACCAATCAGAAACTGAAAGCTTATTTTAACGAAGTTGGGATTTCTCATCAAACTTCGACTGTAAGAACTCCAGAGCAGAATGGAGTTGTGGAACGGAGGAATCGTACGTTAGTTGAAGTTTCTCGAACGATGCTTCTCTCATCCAGTGCACTGTTATTTCTTTAGGCCGATGCTATAGCAACCACATGTTATACTCAAAACCGCTCCATTATTCACACCCGCTTCAACAAAACACCTTATGAGATCATTAATGGAAGAAAACCGGATATTTCATTTTTACATGTCTTCGGTGCTTTATGTTATCCGAAGAATGATCGTGAAGATGTAGGTAAACTTGAACCTAAAGGTGATATTGGCTTTTTCATAGGTTATTCTTCAACTGCTTGTGCTTACAGGGTTTATAATCGAAGGACAAGAAAGGTAATGGAGACTATGAATGTTACTTTTGATGAACTCTCGGGTATGGCCTCTCAACATAGAAGTTCACATCCCGAGCTTCAAGGTCAGACTTCTGGACACGTAAGTTCAGGACTCGCGCTTCAATTTGCACCGTCAGCAATCTCATCGTTACAACCCTCGGAACGTGACTTGGAAGTTTTATTTGGGCCAATCTATAATGAATATATGGAGGGTCCTTCGTCATTTGGTGTTCCTCAAAATGCCCCGGCTGCACATGCTGCGGTGGTTCCAGAACCACCAACTGCATCTACACCAACGGCATCCGTTTTTGCACAATCTACATTAACCTCAACCATATTGACTCCAACCATTCCAACCACGTCTCCGACTGCTGACGCAACTCAACAACATTCTCAGCATCCTACTCATGTTCATCTTCAGAATGAAATAGTTGCTGAAAATAAAAACAATGCGATGCTCAACGAACACGAGTTTGTTAATCCATTTGCGGCTTCCACAAGTTCTACTCAGCCTTCAACACCATATGTGGATCCGTCGAGCTCGCATCAAGTTTCTCATACACTTACACATGAACAAAAATGGACTAAGAATGATCCTTTGGTTCAAGTGATTGGCAATCTCTCACGACCAGTCTCAACACGAAATTAGCTGCATACCGACGATGATATATGTATCTATGCACTATCAGTCAGCACAATGGAACTAGCTAGTGTGAAAGAAGCAATGACCGATGCATCATGGATTGAGTCTATGCAAGAAGAACTCAATCAGTTCATCCGGCTTGATGTATGTGAGTTAGTACCTCGACCGGACAATATCGATCCCCTTACTCTGAAATGGTTATTCAAAAACGAGATGGATGAGGAGTAAACGGTCATTAGAACAAAACTCGGTTAGTTGTGAGAGGTTATAAACAACAGGAGGGAATTGATTTCGCTGAATCCTTCGCCCCGGTCGCTCGAATGGAAGCTATTAGGATTTTCTTGGCATACGCTGCACATAAATGGTTCACTGTGTATCAAATGGACGTTGATAACTTGGTTTTTACCTAGTAAGAAAGTTAAGTTCGTTGTTCCTGTCTAATCGAATTGATCTAGGTTCTCTATGTGATTCAGTTTTATTTTGGTGAAACAAAGATGTGTCGTTGTAGTGTTTAAAATAAAGGGTGCAGAACAATTAAAGTAAAGGTGCTTTTAAAGTAAATCTAAGTCTAATTAAAATAATGGTGCAAGTATTTAAAAACGTGACAGAGATTAAAGGGCACTAAAGTAAATGACGCAAACTTAAATCTAGCTAAGGCAAACTTAAAACGCGACTACAACTTAAACTAAGGCAAAACTAAAATAAAGCTAAGGCAAATAATCTTAAAGTGCAGTTTAATAAAAGGCAGGAAAAATAAAGCTTGAAAATAAAATCAAAAACAAAAGCTCATAAGAACCTGAATACAGCTCATTCGGAATTATCCTTCGTTTGGAACAATCACTCGTCCGGAATGTCACCTTCGGTTGGAATGATTCTTCTTCGCTCGGAATATTACCAAAATCCTTGATCCGGAACAAATTGGTCTGAATATGTCACTTATCCAAAACAATCCTTCGTTTGGAACTTTACTAATTCGGAACTTCTAAATTTTGCCTTGATTCAGAACTATTTGGTCACCCTTGATTCGGAAGATTCCGAATGAAGCCTCCTTGATTCGGAAGTTTTAGACTTCCGAATGAAGCCTTCTGATTCGGAACTTTGTCCTTGATCCGGAACTTATCCTTCGTTCGGAACTTCGTTCGGAAGTTTCGTTCGGAAGTTCGTCCGGAACTTCGTTCGGAAGTTCGTTCGGAACTTTCGTTCGGAAGTTCGTTCGGAAGTTTTGTGTTGATCCGGAACTTTTGAGTTCCGAATGAATCTCCTTGACCCGGAACTTTTAAGTTCCGAATGAAGTAAATTGGCCCGGAACTTTTGAGTTCCGAATGAACAAAAGCTTGACTCGGAAGTTCTCCTTCGTCCGGAACTTTGAATGTTCCGGATGAACAGTCTTGGCTCGGAACTTTTTACCTGGAAAGATCAGAAACAAGAACAAACTTTCCGATGAACAAGGAAAACAGTAACAGCAGATCTAAAACACAAATTAACCAAAATCAATCACACGAATTAATTATACTAATAACGAATCAACAGTAAACGTCAACAAACAATTAAAAGCAGTAAAACAAACAACTTTAACCACAAATAATCAAAAACCACTTGGATCAAAATAAAAGCATGAACATGAACATAAACATAAACACATAAATCAAAGATTAAGAAAGGTAGATAAGAGATTGAAAAGATAAAGTAAAGATTGACAAGAATTAAAATGAAAACTTACTTGGAATTAAATGATAATTAAGGTGCATAACATGAATTAAAATTGACAAGATAAGTAAATGACAAGGTATTTAAATGGTGGAAGGTCTAATTGTCACCATTAGCCAACAAAATGAAAAGATTACATCTAATGACTATTTATAGGGGAGGATTAAGGAAGCTTCCTCCCCTCTTTCCTTTTCTCTTATTTGCGTCATTAAGTCCCTCCTTCTTTTAATCTTCCTTAATTGCATACTTAGTCCTTTTCTTCTAATCTTCTTTAAACTTGGACATAAGGGACTTTTGGCTTTAGGATTTCTTTGAACTCGTCTTTAAATTCTTCAATAAAATAGACTTGAATTCTTCGGCTTTTGATAAACTTCCGTCTTTTGACTTTTTCTTCGATAAATCTTCAGAATTGGTCTTGGAATTCCGTTCTTTTTCCACTTTTGACTTCTCGACTTCGTCTTTCATCCTTTTCTTCAATAAAAGTCCGTAAATGCCCGTGAATTTCCGTGTTTTCTCCACTTTTCACCTTTTCGTCCTAAATCACAACAAAAACACAAACCACGCATAATTCCGACATAAAAGACATAAAATACACGTTTTGGTCCGGTTATTATTGTAATTAAGTGGTAGAAAAGATGGGTGTTTACACACCTATCAAATCCCCTACACTTGACCATTGCAATGTCCTCATGCAATGCATTAGTTAAAAAGAAAGATTACACTTTTCATCATAATCAATCCACGTTGGCATTTATTAAAGAGATAGAAAATTAAAAACATACAAAATAAAGAAATCAAAAGCATACCTTGGGTTTTGGAAATGTCATGAATAATCATCATCCTCAAGTTTTCACTTTCTCCAAACCAAGCTTAAAAACGAGATCATTGTTATTATAAGTTAGTAAACTATCACGAACTCATGTGGGCCAATTACTCACTTAGACTCCCTTATTCCTAGGGGTATCTCTTATATTTTATTATTGTCTTGAATGATCACGGGAATACATTGTTTGACTTATTTCGATAGTTTATTAGACCGAAAATAAAGTGAACGATTTAATCAATAGTTAGCTAAAGGACAAAATCTTTTAAAACTGCTTCTCGGGACCTCATAAAGTTCATATCTTGGCATAACTCGTTTCGCGATTTGAGACCTTTCTCGGACCGATATTTGGCAGCGACTTCATACTTCAAATCTTGAGAGATGTTCATGAAATAATGGCCTTCTCTTCATAATAGGAATTTCTTCACTTGAAGTTTTGAGAGATTCATACTTGGACCACGACTTCTTCATTTTTCTCCAATCTTTATTTTGGACTTTGATATACAACGATCCGCCTCCTTTTATGACTTGGATCTATTTATCCTCATACCTTGTTAGGGTCTTTTCGGATACACTTCTCCATGACTTTTGGGGAGTTTTGCTTTACGTCGTGTGTCTCGATCCTTCATATTGATTTTCGATAAATGATTCTTCACATTACTTTGGATCTTTAGCAACAAAATATAGCCCTCATGCCTTGCCTTGTTAGGGCCTTTTTGGACTCGCCAATCTTCGCATCCCGCTTCAATAAGTTATGCCTTGGCTATGAACTCTAATCCATACCGAGCAACTTTTAAACGATCTTGGGCTAGAAGCTAAGTAACTTTTCAAATCATACAACCTTATTTATTAGCAGATAAATTTATTAGCAAGCGATGGGAGAATAGGCTCATAATTAACTCACATAAATTCACGAAAGAATACCGAACTTATAATTGGCTCTATCATCTCTCGTTCTCCACAGTTTAAAATCTCAAGTAATGAGACTCGTGGATACTTAGCCTATTAAATCAAAGTTTTGGGTTTTCGAGTCGCCTATAGGATCTTGCAAATTCTTAGACTTTTTCAAGTTTAGAATTCGCGTTTTAAAGTTCCCTTGATAAGCGACTCTCTAGGATCAATTATAGGAACTTGCGAAGAGTTCTTGTTTTTAACCCGTGAGAGTTAAGACTTTCGCGTTTTATAGCTCCCTATATAAAAGCCTAGCAAAACTTGACTTAAACACGTTAAGGATACTAGCTAGAGTAAACTCGGATTGAGTCAAAAGATTCACAACGTTTGAAAATTAAAACCACTTATTAAACATTTATTCTAATAAGGAAAGAAAATAAACTATACAAAAGAAAAACTAGAAGGCCAGAATAGATCAAAAATTTTGAAAAATGTCGAAAAATTGATTTTCCGGTTAAAATGAGGGCAAATACAAGGAAAAGACCACTTAACATCGATAGAAGTCCCCCTACACCTAAGATAAACATTGTCCTCAATGTTTAAGCATGTGGGAGTAAACTCCCCTACACTTAGGACATTGTGCACGTTGTTTAAATCTCGCTAAGGAAAAGACAACTAAAGAGATTCCTATTTTAATATTGAGAATGTATAAAATAGTGAATCGAAAAGAGTTTCGGATAGAACCGGGAAGAAGTAGAACACGGAATCACGGGTCGTCAAGAATCATCAAGAGTGGATCATTGAAGCTCGAATCCCTGATTAAGAAGTGAGGAGAGGGAATAGCAAACCAAAGGGTCTCCCCTACACTTATGATAAAGAAAGCGAAAAGATAGATGCATGGGTTGCCTCCCAAAAAGCGCTTGGTTTTTGTTAACCGAGTCGTGAGCCTGACTCGACCTTGATCATCAACGGAAGAAGCATGAAACATATCCACCAGGATCAAAGACATAGTTTTCATCGAGCAAATAACACAAGCTTAAGGCGAACAAGGCAAGCCAAAGAAGAAGTGGCAAGGTTCCCTTAAGGAAAGATGGAGCACGATGGAAGCAAGTATGGTGAGGTGCAAGCATGTCTTCAAAATTTCCAAAGATTTTTCCTTTATATTTCATCAGGTGGATACTGAGATGGCTTAAAGACTTCAATACCGGGGTCGAACACCTTTTCCTTCAAGGGAAAATAGCACTCAGGCTCAGCCGAGTGTGAAGAAGATCCGCAAAGAAGCACAACCTCGTCCTTAGAAGGGGGACAAAGAGGTTTCAAATCATATGTGCAACGGATTTCGGTGTCGACTGGTTTCTTCTCCTTTGACAAAATGCTCTTCAAATCCAAAGTAGGATCAAGACGATAATCTTCAAAGTCATAAGGAGGAGCATCACTCTCATGAGGGAAGTAAGTGTTGAGAAATTCAGAGAAATCTTCCTCAAATGAATAATCGTCCAAAGTAGGATCGAGTGATGGCGGAGGATCTTCATCATGTGAAGAATCGCTCGAGAGAGTATCGGACTCATCAAAATCATCGAAAGTGGGCAGCTCGGGATACTCAGAAGTACAATCATCAAAATCATCCGAATCTGAGCTAGAATCATCATCATCATAAGCATCAAAGACCGGTGGAGAATCATAGATGGGAGAAGCGTCCAAAATGGAGTGAGAATCATCCACATTATCTTCAAAGAGTGGATTATCAGTGGAAGACTCGAATAGAGGATTGTCATAGACGGTAAAGTCGTCGAGCATATTTATCATATTCATTGATTCTCGTCCAAAAGATTTGCCTGTAAGCTTCCCCATTTTAAAAACTTTTGAATCATCCCCGACTCGTAAGATTAACTCACCTTCGGCCACATCTACTAAAGCTCGTCCGGTTCTCAAAAATGGCCGACCAAGTATTAAAGGAATACGAGGGTCCATTTCATAATCAACTACGACAAAATCGACCGGGAAAGTAAATGTGCCAACTTTGATAAACACGTCTTCGGCTATACCAACGGGGTAAGCGAGAGTACGACTTGCAAGTTCGAGAGTCATCTTTGTTGGAATGAGGTCGGGTAATGATAGTGTTTTCCAAACACTTAATGGCATCAAATTAATACTAGCCCCGAGATCAGCAAGGGCAGTAAATTCTTCAGTTTTGTTGAACACGCACGGCAACACAAAACGACCGGGATCTCCAAGCTTTTCCGGTAATTCTTTAAGAATAACTGCTGAGCAGTTTTCATTTAAGCGTGTGTTGGCGAGTTCAATCAGCTTCTCCTTCTTGCTAAACAATTCCTTGAATGCTTTGACAAATTTCGGCATGTGGCAAAGTGCTTCAACAAGGCTAATGTTGATGGTCATTTTAGATAGCATTTCCACATATTTTGATACTTGACAGTCATTCTTGGTTAGATCATTGGTCTTGCCTATGCGAGAAGGGTATGGGATTCTGGGTTGATAGGGAGACGATGAAGGTGTAGTTGGTGAAGGTTGGGATGTTGAAGGGTCCTTCCGAGATACATCGTCATGACGAGGCAGAGACGGTAATGGTGCACTAATACTAGGTGTAGGAGGAGTAGGGATACATGGTGGTGGAGGAGGTGTAGATGATGGTGGTGGGGTAGGTGGATCGACAATGGTAATTCCACTATGCGTATTTATAGCACTCACATTAGCTCGCGGATTAGGGACGGTGTTTGAAGGTAGATAACTCGAAGAAGAAGGTTGAGCTTCGGGCAAGAAACTAGCCAACAGATTCTTTAATTCAGTCGTTTGGGTGCTGAAGGAGGATTGAATATTATCACGAACCTCGGTTCTAATGTCATTTCCTTGCTTCAAGATATCTCCTTTCAAATTGATTATTTGGCTCTGTAGATTCTTGATTTGCTCACCTTGAGTTCTCATGATGGCGTCAACATCGGGATTAATGGGTGGGTGTTGTTGGGTGGGTGGTTGATAAGGGTTAGAAGCTCTTGGTGGGATTTGGTTGCTTCTATTGTAGTTGGTGGCGGCGTTTTGGTTTTGAGGAGAAAAACCGGGTGAAAGGTAATTGTTGGAACGGTAGCTCAGCAGATTTCTATCCCCTTGTTGTCTAGCTTGGTAATTTTCCGATGAATAATTACCGTAAGCAGCATACACATTTTCCGGATTTCCTTGTGTCGAAGGACAATCGGTGTATGAGTGAGGACCGCCACATGTTTCACAAGGATTAGCAACCGCTTTAACTTGTTGTTGTTGTTGGTTTGAAGCGAGAAGCGTAATACTTTTGCTCATTTCGGCCATCATGCGGGTGAGTTCGGTCATCTCAGGGTTTGCTGAGGTAGAAGAAACATTGACTCTCGGGTTGTTCCTAGAAGAAGCAGAGGAATCCCAGTTTTTGTGGTGAGTAGTCATGTTCTCAATTAACTCTCTACACTCCTCGGGTCTCCTTTTCATGAATGTGCCACCGGCGGCTGCATTAATCGTATCACGATCTCGAAAAGTCAAACCGTTGTAGAAAGTATCAATCAATGTGACGGGAAGCATGTTGTGGTTTGGACAACGGTAGATCAAGACATTATATCTCTCCCAAGCGTCAAAAAGAGATTCATCAGGGTCTTGCATGAAACCGCTGATCTGATTGCGAAGGCTCGTGACCATGGATGGTGGAAAGTAGCGCGACAAAAAGCGTTGAGTCATATCATCCCAAGTGTGAATAGAATTCTTCGGGAGACGATCAAACCATTTCTCGGCATGATGCGATAAAGTATGTGGGAAGAGTTGTAAGCGAAGAAAATCCATTGTGGCCCCAGGCAACTTCATGCTTTGGGTGATTGTAATGAACTTGTCGAGGTGTTTGTTGGCATCATCATCAGGCAATCCTCTAAATGGGTTTGTTTGCACTTGCTGAATCATGTGGTCCTTCAACAAAAACTCAGGAGCGTTGATTTGCATCGGCGCAATCGGTCCTCCTCGTCCAAACATGGTTGGTTGACAAAGTTCCTCCATGGTCCGAAGATCGGGCTGTGGAAGAGCATTGTTGTTATTATTATTATTATTGAGGTGCGGTGGAATGTTGTTGTTGTTAACACCTGCCATATCTAAATCTTCTTGAGGCTCGGGCTCTTGATAATTGGAAGATCTAGTACGCATACACCTGAAAATGCAAAAGAAAACGAAACCAAACACAAAGATAATATATATACACAATAAAAATAAAATCTTTTTGGATTTTTGAAATTTTTAATTTTTATGATTTTTTGAATTTTTTATGCAAGAAAAATAACGCTCACAAGTGAACGGATCCCAAAAAGCAACGTGTCTCTCACAGAAAACCGTCAATCTTAACGAAAAGAGCCGTCAGCGGCGCCATTTGATAACTAGGTTTTTACCTAGTAAGAAAGTTAAGTTCGTTGTTCCTGTCTAATCAAATTGATCTAGGTTCTCTATGTGATTCAGTTTTATTTTGGTGAAACAAAGATGTGTCGTTGTAGTGTTTAAAATAAAGGGTGCATAACAATTAAAGTAAAGGTGCTTTTAAAGTAAATCTAAGTCTAATTAAAATAATGGTGCAAGTATTTAAAAACGTGACTGAGATTAAAGGGCACTAAAGTAAATGACGCAAACTTAAATCTAACTAAGGCAAACTTAAAACGCGACTACAACTTAAACTAAGGCAAAACTAAAATAAAGCTAAGGCAAATAATCTTAAAGTGCAGTTAAATAAAAGGCAGGAAAAATAAAGCTTGAAAATAAAAATCAAAAACAAAAGCTCATAAGAACCTGAATACAACTCATTCGGAATTATCCTTCGTTTGGAACAATCACTCGTCCGGAATGTCACCTTCGGTTGGAATGATTCTTCTTCGCTCGGAATATTACCAAAATCCTTGATCCGGAACAAATTTGTAAAACTTGTAAATTTCAGGTTTTGACTTGTGAACATTATGTACGTCACTTCATGATATCTAAATATTTTATACCACTTTTCTTTGCATGAATCATTTGAACCATCACATGCATTTCATAAGCATGCATCATCTTAACAGGAAAGCAATTATATCACAATGTTATTGTGACTATGCACTTTTATTACAAAAGTGTGACTACATTTGTATGACTATATTTCAGTAATCATACAGGGCAACAAATGACCTAATGTGAAGAACTTTGAGTCTTTTGAAACATATGGTCACTTGCATGCATCCCACTGATTTTTCCCAAGAACAACGTCATGATCACAGTATATGATTGATTTCCTATTTATATATATATAAGCAATGGTGAAATTAAATAATATATTTATATATATATCTTCACTAGAATTGACTTCAGACTACCCTAACTATCACTTTTACATATAAACATTTAATAAATCATACTATGGATATATCTTATACGTAATAATATAACCACCTAGGGACCATGCTTTCACCAAAAGGCACTAAACGTAACTAAAACACTTAAAACCCGAGCTTACTCCAAATACTATGACTTAAAATCATTTGACTTATACTTAAACATGGGTACTAAGCAAGACGAACCCGAACCTACACAAAATTATATATACACGTATGTAAATACTTAACCACAAACCTTTTTCACCAAAACCTTACATTCCTCACAAATCTTTATAACTTAACATTAATTTTAAACCAAATACACAAACTAGATTTTTCCTCCCTATCAATACCAAAACCGCCGGTTTTGGTTCCTCTCTTCTAATACTATGGGAAATTTGTACTAACTAGCATTAAAGAGTGTACTAGGAGGGTGATTAAGGAGCTAAGACACCTCACACACTCCTTCCTTGTCTTGAGCCGTGTAAACCTCTAACACCACACACAATGATGTACAACATTAACCCATTATTACATGCACACTCTTCTCCTCTTCTTGGAATCCTATATGCCACGGCTACACACCCAAAAACCCTACCAACTTGTACAAAATAGGAACATTTAAGGTTGTGTACCTCATTGTACAATCAAAGCTAAGCAAATCTTTGCCTATCTCTCTTGCCGTGTCTCAACCCCAAGCCACACCTTCATCCTCTTCACTCTTTGCTATATAGCACCTTGAGACACCCACTTCTCTCCTTCACCACAAACACACGGATCAAAAACCTCACATAATACCTAGACTAAACAAAATCTCAACTTACTACATTTACTACCAAATCAAGCATTGAAGACTAGAAGTAAAGGCTCCTAGGATTCGTGTGACTATAAGCCGCCGCATCCTCACCTCCTTTTGTCTACATTTTGGCCAAACAAGTAAGCATGAACTTCTCCATTACTTTTCCTTAATCATTTTTGCGTTTCATGCATTCCCATGCTACACATAATGAGGTTAGGATACATGCACACGTTAAAAGTTCTTAGTCACGCTCTAAACAACATGTAAACTCGCGGCATAGATAAAATTTAGAAAGCCTTACATTGTGAATCCTTAAAAACACGAGTATGTGAACCTATAGGAGCGTTAGTATGTCCCTTTGCCTTAAAAACATATATAAGCCGCGACTTAATGAGAACTTATGAGCTAGTTCTTTTCCCATGAGTTGTATTAAGCTAAGACATGAACTTATACAAGTCACACTAAGTTCAACTTATGTATAAATCATTTTTAAGCCGAGTGTTACCTTAGAAAATAAGCTAACTTGAAAACCTTGTAATAATAAAAATAAGCCGAATCTATAAGGCCTTAGTATAAGCCCATAAGCCTTCAAAACAATAAGCTTAAAAGTCATAAAAATATAAGCCGAATTTATATAAGCTCATGTGTCATGGAAATATAAGCCGATTATACATAAGCCCTCACTAAGCTTTTATTTTGAAACCAAAGCATCTAATAAGCCCATATAGCAAATTAGTATAGGCCCATTAGTGAGAAATTAACATTTACTAATTTACCACAAGTTTTTACCAAGCCCAACACTTTTTACCTTAACCGGATGTAAATGGGCCGCGTAGCCCATTATGGGAAACTAGTGTTTACTTTTTGTGCCGAATATGTAAATTGGTGAAAGATGGACCCGAAAGGGAAAATATTAAAATAGAAATTCCTTTTATTACTTTTTACTACTTGGTAAAAATTATTTAACCTATGTAAAACTTAAACAAATAAACCGTGACCCTTATTGGGCCACCTAAGCCCATTTAAGCTTAATCAAGCAAACCGTGACCTTTAATGGGCCACTTTAGCCCATTTGATTTAAATGAGTAACTTTTTAGGCCAAATGTGACAAGTTCCAAAAGTTATGGCCAACTTTGAGAACCAAGAGTCAAACCGTGAGTAACAATAAACTACAAGGGCCATTTGTGACATTTTTGAAACTTAAATCAAACCCTAATCCCACTTATTTTCATGCCGTGGGATTGGAGGGGGGTATTTTGCCATTTCCCGAAAGTTTATCAAGCCCTAGGGGGCGTTTTCATAAAACGGGATAACCGACGAGGACTAACAATGTAATAACTATAACGGATGAAAATATATGATAAGACTTCTAGACTATATACTACTTACAAGGGTAATCCCAATTTAATTACTTAAAAGGGGTTATCATAAAACGGGTAATATGCAAAACGGATTATTTAAATTAAATTACAACTGTACGATATTAACGAAACCATTTAACTACCTCCTTTGTGAAACCTTAAAAACATAATAAAGTATAAAGATTTTTCTTCTTTTTAAATTAAATAAAACTTATGGATTTATTTAATTTACGATACCTTTTTCCTCAAACACAAATTAATAAACTCGTATATTTATATATATTATTTCTTGAAAACAATATATACAAATACATCCCGAACTTATTATAAAGGAATTAAGCCAACGTATCAATCTATAATCTGTGATCATGCATTTTCATATGTACATTCATTATGCGTTATTATTTTGCATTCACTGAAACAATTAAATTACTTAGGTAATTTCACAGCTTTGTGATCATACTGCGCCAGTACATTCAGTGACATCATCACTACATCATCACTACTAAGGTGAGTTCATGGCCCCATCTTTACTGTTTTATAACTGGGGGAGAAAACATACAAACGTTTATTTTTATGCAAGCATGCACAGACAACAACAATTTATTGCCTACTGTTTGCCCCATTCCCGTGGACTGTAATAGTTAATAGTGTAGCGCGAAATGTATGGATAGATCTATTCGGGTATTGACAACACCCGGCCTATCGTGATCAGCTGTCACGTGATGCTTAGGCCAAGCAGCAGGTTTATGTCATTGTCGGATTAAGGGAAACAAACATCAGGATAGACCCAATGGGCGTACTGAAAATCATGTCTAGCTTCTATTACAGGGCAGTAGGAACTACTGTAGTATTGGGCTGTGATGTCCTGCTACCTTCGTGATGCTTTGCATATTAATACTTTAATTAATTAAACCTGTGAATTCAACAACCTCGTGTTGACCCCCACATTTTTACTTTTATGTTTTCTCAGGAAAGTAAGCAGGTTCATGCATTGGATTCCAGCATTTTAGGAAAGCATCATGTCGACCATTGGGCTGGGATATTTATTTCTGTTTTACAATAAATGTGGTTTTCTTTTGGACATGATACAATGTGTACGATTAATTCATGTAATATGTTTTTGAATGATTTTATGATCATCGCTCTATATGCTATGTGCTATCGATCCACCCAAGTAACACCCCAACTACTTCTCCGCTGCATTTGACCAATCTGGGGGTGTTACAAAAGTGGTCTGAATATGTCACTTATCCAAAACAATCCTTCGTTCAGAACTTTACTGATTCGGAACTTCTAAATTTTGCCTTGATTCGGAACTATTTGGTCACCCTTGATTCGGAAGATTCCGAATGAAGCCTCCTTGATTCGGAAGTTTTAGACTTCCGAATGAAGCCTTCTGATTCGTAACTTTGGCCTTGATCCGGAACTTATCCTTCGTTCGGAACTTGGTTCGGAAGTTTCGTTCGGAAGTTCGTCCGGAAGTTCGTTCGGAAGTTCGTTCGGAACTTTCGTTCGGAACTTCGTTCGGAAGTTCGTTCGGAAGTTTTGTGTTGATCCGGAACTTTTGAGTTCCGAATGAATCTCCTTGACCCGGAACTTTTGAGTTCCGAATGAAGTAAATTGGCCCGGAACTTTTGAGTTCCGAATGAACAAAATCTTGACTCGGAAGTTCTCCTTCGTCCGGAACTTTGAATGTTCCGGATGAACAGTCTTGGCTCGGAACTTTTTACCTGGAAAGATCAGAAACAAGAACAAACTTTCCGAAGAACAAGGAAAACAGTAACAGCAGATCTAAAACACAAATTAACCAAAACCAATCACACGAATTAATTATACTAATAACGAATCAACAGTAAACATCAACAAACAATTAAAAGCAGTAAAACAAACAACTTTAACCACAAATAATCAAAAACCACTTGGATCAAAATAAAAGCATGAACATAAACATAAACACATAAATCAAAGATTAAGAAAGGTAGATAAGAGATTGACAAGATAAAGTAAAGATTGACAAGAATTAAAATGAAAACTTACTTGGAATTAAATGATAATTAAGGTGCATAACATGAATTAAAATTGACAAGATAAGTAAATGACAAGGTATTTAAATGGTGGAAGGTCTAATTGTCACCATTATCCAACAAAATGAAAAGATTACATCTAATGATTATTTATAGGGGAGGATTAAGGAAGCTTCCTCCCCTCTTTCCTTTTCTCTTAATTGCGTCATTAAGTCCCTCCTTCTTTTAATCTTCCTTAATTGCATACTTAGTCCTTTTCTTCTAATCTTCTTTAAACTTGGACTTAAGGGACTTTTGGCTTCGGGATTTCTTTGAACTCGTCTTTAAATTCTTCAATAAAATAGACTTGAATTCTTCGGCTTTTGATAAACTTCCGTCTTTTGACTTTTTCTTCGATAAATCTTCAGAATTGGTCTTGGACTTCCGTTCTTTTTCCACTTTTGACTTCTCGACTTCGTCTTTCATCCTTTTCTTCAATAAAAGTCCGTAAATGCCCGTGAATTTCCGTGTTTTCTCCACTTTTCACCTTTTCGTCCTAAATCACAACAAAAACACAAACCACGCATAATTCCGACATAAAAGACATAAAATACACGTTTTGGTCCGGTTATTATTGTAATTAAGTGGTAGAAAAGATGGGTGTTTACACACCTATCAGACGTGAAGACGGCTTTCTTGCATGGACCGTTAAAACAAGATGTGTATGTATGTCAACCTGAAGGTTTCATCGACACCGAACATCCAAGCCATGTCTACAAGTTGAAAAAGGCAATTTATGGTTTGAAACAAGCACCAAGGGCATGGTGCGACGAATTAGCATCATTTCTTCTACAAAATCACTTCAGCAAAGGAACCATTGATCCAAATTTGTTTATCAAGCACTATGGCAACAACATATTGGTGGCTCAGGTCTATGTAGATGATATTATATTTGGTTCCACTAACCTAAAATATTCCATATTATTTGCAGACCTTATGAAAAGTTGATTTGAAATGTCCATGATAGGGGAAATGACGTTTTGTAAAACCCGTAAAAATAAGGTCATAATTTAATTGTACTTTCAATTATTTTGAAGTATTTTATAACGTTAAATATTATTATGTTTAACGGTTTAAGTTGAAACCGATATTAAATATTATATTTTAATATTTTGACGAGTAACGAGGACTACTAGTGATCGTGATACCGACGGATGCCAAAAATTTTATATTTTATTATCGATCGTTTCGATATTTAATATTTTCGACGATATCGTTTTAATTACGTATCGAGTCGTTATATTATTATTTTTCGTGTGCGTTTAAACTTTTTAGTATTTTTACGAAACCCGAGTCTCGAAAATATTTCAAAATTTACAATTTACATTTTCTACCCTTTTAAACTATTTAATTACATTTTGGACCAAAACTATCACAAATTAGCAAAAACTACCCTAACCTTACACTATATATAATTTTTCCACTTACAACTTTACACATACAAAATATTTAATAAATAAAAACAAACCCACCACCCCTTTTCTTTCTTCTTTTGGCCATACATCACAAGAACACCACCACCACAATCCATCAATTTTCTTGATCAAAACTTTGATCCATCCAAAAACAAAACAAGTCCCATTCCTAATTTTTCAAGGTGATTCTAATGATACTAATTTTAGCTACATGCATCAAGTTTTATTTTTTCTTATTGTTATGTGGAGATTTTGATCATGCATGTGTTACTAGTGATGATCAAATGATGTTATTGCAATGTTTTTGTTAAAAAGTTGATTTTTAATTTTTGGGTTTTTGATTTTGATGATGATACAAGTGTTAGGATTGGTTTATGGTGATATTAGGATGTTAGGTTGATGATAAAAATGATTGGTTTTGATCAAAAACATGATTTTGTGAGAGATTTTGAAAGGTGATTTTCGGCAGTAGGTTTGAGGCCATTTTAGGGGGTCTTAAGTCTGAATATAGATTGATATTATAGGATTATGTTGTAGAGAATTTCGTTAGCTTCGATTTGATATAAGGTAGGCCTTCCAACTCCAAACGAGGTGGAAGTTACACTAGTTTGATTTTCGTGTACCGGGAGACAAGTGTCGACACAATCCGAAAATTGTTGTCGATATTTGGATCGAATCTCGGGGACTATAAAATGTGTTTCAAATTTATTCAAGGGCTGTTCTCAGGCTCCAAGTTTAGTATTTTGAGTCTATTTTTAGAATCAAGTGGCGGTTTTACAAATGGAGTTGTTTAGAATGGTCAAAATGGTTTCGTAAGTCAAGGTCGCTAAACTGTCCAGATTTTGTAATTCAAAGATGAGTCGGGCAGGGAACTTTAGAAGTAAAATCTTTTGATGGGCTCTTGGGAGGACTTTCTACATATAGTACGTGAGTTCTCTGAGTAGTATCATAAAAAGTTGATATGTCTAAGTATGGGAAAACGGCTTGGACATTCGGTATGTTCCGGCAGATTTTTATTAAAGGCGTAGAATAATAAAATGAATATATAGGAGAGTGTAATAGTATCACTTGTATCGTTTTCTCTCGATTTTGTCGTGATTTTATGAGTCGAATTTTATATTCTTATGTATGGGTTATTTCTCGAGTCTATTATTAATGAACGCACCTCATTTGATAGGTTGCGGTTCTCGTGTTTAAAAGGCATCATCTATCGTCGGCGATCGTCTCATTACCACTATTGGCTAAGGTGAGTCTATAGCCTCGCTTTATACTAGTTATTAAATGGTTTTAAACCCGCGAGGGGGAATACATGTTTTTTATAAACTTAAAACACAAGATTTTTATGGTATGCTTTGTCCCTCTATGAATGGACCCGTGGTTGCCTTTAAATTGCATTAAGTGATTGCCTTTGTTAAAACCTCAATTATGGACCGTTAATTAACCTATGATGGGTTAACCGCTAGTACAATTAATAGATCTATGGGGGAAGCCGCCCCGGTTCAGTTTTTGTGGACTTGTCATAAAAGCTTAGGCCCGACCTCCACACTGTTTGAGCATATTGTATTGAGAAGTCAGGTATACGGCAATGTACCAATAATCTGGAGGTAACCGACAATTAATAAATCTCTCGTCTTATTAGACTGATATGGGAGTGTCTAAGGGCTCGGTTCCATGAGCTTATTGCAATTTATGCTATATACAATTATCATTGTTGATGCAAATTATTATTTGATGCTTATGAGCATGCCACAAACTTATAATCTTTGCTTGTGTTCAAATTGATTACATAAACCTATAGATTCACTCGGCATTTTTGCTGATTGTTTTACTCACATGTAATTCAGGTAATCAAGAAGTGGAAGCTTGGAGGTCACGGGGAATGAAGTTGTGCACTGCTTTTGTTGTTCAAACTCTTTGATTTATTTATCGTTCCATTTTTAAAACAAACTAATATGCTGTTTTAACTTATCTTTTGGTAACGATTACTTGGGACTACGCTACTCTGACAAATGTTTTAGGAACGATAAATCTAAAATGTCTCTTTTCGAGTCGTTCTTTATAAATTATGTGTTGTTGTATCATTGTTTAGCACCCAAAGATGTATTCCGCTGCGTGTAAATTTGGGGGTGTTAAAGATTGGTATCAGAGCCATGAGTTATAGAGAACTAGGTCTTTTTCTAAAAACCTAAACTATAACTTTTGGTTTTATTTTTCAAAGAGTCGGTGCACATGATTTCGCGTGACTTCAGGTTCAAGCTACTTCTGGGATTACAACTTTAGTATACATTATTATGTATGCCTTATTGCTAAGTATTTCTAAATAAATACTATAATCCTTTATCGATATATATTTATGTCGTTAAACTTTTCGATAAAAGTTTATCATTTATTAATGATTAACTTAAATAAATACAATGAATTTTCAAGATCTTTCTGTATTTATTTTTGAAGTATTTAAATTGCTTTTATTGCAAAAATTTATATTATGACCTTACATACCTTCATCTGCGCGCGTTACTTTCATTGTTTAACCCTTTGTGATATCTATAGATATCCAAATCGCTTTCCGGCTGTTGGTGCTTGGACGTCTTGAAACATAATATCTAGACCATTGTGTAGCAATGTGTCCTTGGAATAGACTAACCGCTATTGTATGAGTCACACATTTTGAAACACTTCTTATAATCGTGTTGAATAATATCATGGTTTTTCTTAATATTTTGTTGATTTTTATCACCGTTTTATACGGCATGCGAAGATTTAATTCATTTACATTTATATGTATCTACTCCGAAGTGTATTGTTCGCTTATATCTCGGTAACGTCATCGTCATTTTATAAATCATCGTCTAGATTATGGCGCTAGATTGGAATACGATTTTACTTCTATAAAATTGTATCATTTGTTTTTCATTAACCTTCTTGCTCCCGGAACGCAACTCGTTAATGTTCCATTCTTTTCTTGTTATGTTTTGTGTTTTTGACAATCGTGGCACCAAGGAGATTTGCCTACTTTGCACCTTGAAATTTAAATTATGAACGTCATTCACCGTTTTGCTTCCTAAATTTCGTGTTGGATACCTTGAAGCATCTTCTCTCATTCATTATGCTATATTTTTACTTGATGCTCATTATGAGATTTATTTTTCGTTGTTGAAAAATCCACAAGACATGTGTATATATATATATATATTTTGAGCCGTTAGGAAGTGACGAAAAATACACTTTATGCACAAACTGTAGGGGCAGTATAAACAGGTCAAAACTTAAAAGTAAAACCTGCGTTTTTAAAATAAAATAGTCAAACCTGCACAGAACTTGCAGGGGTATTTTGGTCATTTTACACTGGTTTTCAGGTCTCGGGTAAAACTGGAAAGTCGTCTAAAACGTCGTTTTGCATCAAAATGCTTTAGACTCTGAGTCTTGGAGATGTCGTTTATCGGGTCAATTAATCGGCTCATATTTAAAAGTCAAATCTGAAAAAAAAAATTGGAACATGAGTTTTAAACGTTTCTAAGCAGTTTTAAGTTCATTTGAGATCGTAAAATTTTAACAAATATTATTTTACAACTACGAACACTAGTTGCATGTGAAAATGTTTAAAATAGAAACATTACAGGATTAGCAATTACCGGATAAATGGTGTAATTTGAAAATGAATAATATACTTTCTTAAAAGCATGTTGTGTCGAGTATCTTATATAGAATACACATATGGATTGATTTATTCTTTATATATATATGACTCATTTGTCATTCGATGTTATTTTATTTTTTTATTATTATTATTTATTTTCTTCTAACCTTCCACTGATTTGGGTTGAGTTTTGAAGTTTTGCCTTCACATTCTTTTTCGACATTCTTATCACATGTCTCATGGCGCTTTCGTCTAAACCTTATAACCTTTTGAAACCTTAACGACTTGTAACCATTTCATTGATTGTTTTATGAGCTACTATTTGCCACTTTTTGCAAACCTTTGGCTACTTTATATGTTGTCATAATGTCACCTTATAAATAAATCTGATATTGTTTTACGATTATTTTCACCAATTGTTTTTACTTTGGTCTTATAAAATACTTTTCGTAACATTAAAAGTTGCTTATTGAGTACCTCACAAATTACTTGTATCCTATAAATTTATAAACTATTTTTAAATTCCATTTTACAAATGGCATGGTTTATATAAACATAAGAAACGTAATACTTTTCGATGAAACTGAGCACTGCATTGCTATTCCTAAATTATACATGGCCTGATCACCTATGTCTAATTTAGATGGAGCCATGCTAGGCTGAATAGTAGTCCACTTAAAAATCTTGATAATAATCAACTTTTTACTTGTATTTATGATAAAGATAAATAAAATAAAATAAAATGAAAAGAAGTTTTGAAAACCTTTATATTTTATGCAAGTAGCGCAATTTCTATGCATCCGCATACGTTTTCTTACCTTTTCTTGAACGAATTACGCGCTTACGAATACGTTTTTACTCGACGATTGTTTTTCAACTTGTAACTTTATTTTATCTTATAACTGATTTCTTTTGACCGTTCGTCTAACTACTGACTGTTGATAAATGACTTGAAAGTCTCGATGTTTTATCCTTCCTTCTTGTCCAATCTTCTTTATGCGACTGGGTAGATCTTTGGATTGTCTCCGCACGTGAATAATGAATTATCACTAGAGTGATTTCTGTATACCCGGGATGACGTCCGTCACTCCCGTTTGTCTCGAAATCCACTCTTGTGAACCGTGCTTTGACTTCTCTCTTTAAACACTAACGTCGTTCATTTGATTTGTTTTAATTACAAGTGATTATTAGGAATTTTATTTGATTAAAATTTTTGTATGGTTCTTATTTCCGATCGTGTATCGACCACCGCTAAGTTAACGAGCTGATGTTGGTGAACTACCGACCGCACTAACAAAATTGACAACTTGTTTAATCTATTATTTCTTATCGTCTTACCATCAACGCCTTTATTTTATTATTCTCTTTAAGAATACGACATTTGCTTCGTTCTCTTTTGTACCGTGGATTTCGTACTGATTGTTAACCATTATTTCCATTCGTATTCGTTTGTTATCTTGTCACATTTCGAAACCCGAATATATCCCATGTTTATTTTGAAATAATAAACACCTTTATGTATTTCTACAACGTATTATAAAATTTTTATGGAACTTTTATACATTTTCAAATGATTTTCAATTATCGAAATAACCATTACAAGTAAAAGGTCAAATTTATACATCATATTTTGTATAACTAAAACTAATGTTTAAAATGAAATTATGTTCTACCTTTTGAACTAATTGACTTATCATACTTTACTTTTAATGTAATGAAATTACCGGTTTAATTTATATTCCTAACAATGATTTAATTTGGAAATTACATTTTCTAATTGTAACCATCAATACGAATTTAATTAATAAACTCATGTCATTCTTTAAAAGTTCTTAAGACAACCAAAATAAATTATGAAGCTATTTAACTTCTATTTTTAATATATCATCTTTATCAAGAAAGTACCTCAATTGAATTTTAAGGTAATACCAAATCCGGGATGGATAATTGTGACAAACGTTATTTTAATGTTAATATTTAATTTATTCTTCGCTCTCACTGTTCTAGTATTGCGAATTATTATGTTTTACGGTTACGTGATTCGAGATCCCTCGTCGATCGTCAACCTTAAATCATTTTACCACATCTTGCCCGTTTATGCGTTTATTGAATTTATTTTTATCTCGTTTTGTTCCTCGTATTGAAGATCACTATTTTATTCTGAGTTTGAAATGAATCTCGGGAAGCAGTGTATAAGAAGAAACGATAAGTGTCACCAGGATTTATGCGTGTACTTGTGGAATGATTGAGGATCGAATCTCTTAATGAATGGAGTTAATAAATTCGTTAGAACCTCGAGGAGTATGTTGAAGCCGACACCGTAAGTGGAAAGACTCTAGAGATCAAGTGGTTATTATCAAGGTTTCGTTCAAGGTTTTCTCGATGATTAATAGTGGAGATCTATACTCGATGTTTATGTTCGACCTTTTCTTTTATGTACTTACATGGTGTGTGATCTAGTCAAATGATCGTAAGTTGTGAGAACTTGAGACGGCATCATCCGATGACGTCCGATCATATAGAACACATATTATGTAATATCTTTTTGACTTTCAACGACGATATTTATTGAGACTTTAATGCACGTTGGCGAAAGTGAGATGGTGTCTTTGTATTATCTATTGAGTAGGGACCCGCGTGTGAGCACCCTCCGATGACGAAAATGTTTTTCTTGTTAGTTCTTTTTGATGTGTGTCCATCCGGCCGATGGATATCCTTTAATTTGCAACATTCTTTTTAACTGGACTTATCCGAAAATCCTGTCATCTATTCTTGTTATCGAATGAGCTTCGTGTGATTCATAAAATTTTCATGTGTCGAGCTTGACGGGTGACTTGTGGATAAGGATTTATTTATTCCTTTTTGGTGAGATACAACTTGACGACATGTTGTAAAAGAACCAGTGGAGATCGTGGATCGAGATTCACGTGGGAACGTGAAGACTTCTTTATAAGGAATGCCCTCATCCTTCCGGGTAGTGAACAACTCGTGTATGAGGCGCGTTGAGCGCCGGGACGTCGCTCCCTTAAGGTGGTGAGGATGTAAAACCCGTAAAAATAAGGTCATAATTTAATTGTACTTTCAATTATTTTGAAGTATTTTATAACGTTAAATATTATTATGTTTAACGGTTTAAGTTGAAACCGATATTAAATATTATATTTTAATATTTTGACGAGTAACGAGGACTACTAGTGATCGCGATACCGACGGATGCCAAAAATTTTATATTTTATTATCGATCGTTTCGATATTTAATATTTTCGACGATATCGTTTTAATTACGTATCGAGTCGTTATATTATTATTTTTCGTGTGCGTTTAAACTTTTTAGTATTTTTACGAAACCCGAGTCTCGAAAATATTTCAAAATTTACAATTTACATTTTCTACCCTTTTAAATTATTTAATTACATTTTGGACCAAAACTATCACAAATTGGCAAAAACTACCCTAACCTTACACTATATATAATTTTTCCACTTACAACTTTACACATTAAAAATATTTAATAAATAAAAACAAACCCACCACCCCTTTTCTTTCTTCTTTTGGCCATACATCACAAGAACACCACCACCACAATCCATCAATTTTCTTGATCAAAACTTTGATCCATCCAAAAACAAAACAAGTCCCATTCCTAATTTTTCAAGGTGATTCTAATGATACTAATTTTAGCTACATGCATCAAGTTTTATTTTTTCTTATTGTTAGGTGGAGATTTTGATCATGCATGTGTTACTAGTGATGATCAAATGATGTTATTACAATGTTTTTGTTAAAAAGTTGATTTTTAATTTTTGGGTTTTTGATTTTGATGATGATACAAGTGTTAGGATTGGTTTATGGTGATATTAGGATGTTAGGTTGATGATAAAAATGATTGGTTTTGATCAAAAACATGATTTTGTGAGAGATTTTGAAAGGTGATTTTAGGCAGTAGGTTTGAGGCCATTTTAGGGGGTCTTAAGTCTGAATATAGATTGATATTATGGGATTATGTTGTAGAGAATTTCGTTAGCTTCGATTTGATATAAGGTAGGCCTTCCAACTCCAAACGAGGTGGAAGTTACACTAGTTTGATTTTCGTGTACCGGGAGACAAGTGTCGACACAATCCGAAAATTGTTGTCGATATTTGGATCGAATCTCGGGGACTATAAAATGTGTTTCAAATTTATTCAAGGTCTGTTATCAGGCTCCAAGTTTAGTATTTTGAGTCTATTTTTAGAATCAAGTGGCGGTTTTACAAATGGAGTTGTTTAGAATGGTCAAAATGGTTTCGTAAGTTAAGGTCGCTAAACTGTCCGGATTTTGTAATTCAAAGATGAGTCGGGCAGGGAACTTTAGAAGTAAAATCTTTTGATGGGCTCTTGGGAGGACTTTCTACATATAGTAAGTGAGTTCTCTGAGTAGTATCATAAAAAGTTGATATGTCTAAGTATGGGAAAACGGCTTGGACATTCGGTATGTTCCGGCAGATTTTTATTAAAGGCGTAGAATAATAAAATGAATATATAGGAGAGTGTAATAGTATCACTTGTATCGTTTTCTCTCGATTTTGTCGTGATTTTATGAGTCGAGTTTTATATTCTTATGTATGGGTTATTTCTCGAGTCTATTATTAATGAACGCACCTCATTTGATAGGTTGCGGTTCTCGTGTTTGAAAGGCATCATCTATCGTCGGCGATCGTCTCATTACCACTATTGGCTAAGGTGAGTCTATAGCCTCGCTTTATACTAGTTATTAAATGGTTTTAAACCCGCGAGGGGGAATACATGTTTTTTATAAACTTAGAACACAAGATTTTTATGGTATGCTTTGTCCCTCTATGAATGGACCCGTGGTTGCCTTTAAATTGCATTAAGTGATTGCCTTTGTTAAAACCTCAATTATGGACCGTTAATTAACCTATGATGGGTTAACCGCTAGTACAATTAATAGATCTATGGGGGAAGCCGCCCCGGTTCAGTTTTTGTGGACTTGTCATAGAATCTTAGGCCCGACCTCCACACTGTTTGAGCATATTGTATTGAGAAGTCAGGTATACGGCAATGTACCAATAATCTGGAGGTAACCGACAATTAATAAATCTCTCGTCTTATTAGACTGATATGGGAGTGTCTAAGGGCTCGGTTCCATGAGCTTATTGCAATTTATGCTATATACAATTATCATTGTTGATGCAAATTATTATTTGATGCTTATGAGCATGCCACAAACTTATAATCTTTGCTTGTGTTCAAATTGATTACATAAACCTATAGATTCACTCGGCATTTTTGCTGATTGTTTTACTCACATGTATTTCAGGTAATCAAGAAGTGGAAGCTTGGAGGTCACGGGGAATGAAGTTGTGCACTGCTTTTGTTGTTCAAACTCATTGATTTATTTATCGTTCCATTTTTAAAACAAACTAATATGTTGTTTTAACTTATCTTTTGGTAACGATTACTTGGGACTACGCTACTCTGACAAACGTTTTAGGAACGATAAATCTAAAATGTCTCTTTTCGAGTCGTTCTTTATAAATTATGTGTTGTTGTATCATTGTTTAGCACCCAAAGATGTATTCCGCTGCGTGTAAATTTGGGGGTGTTAAACGTTTTTTCTTGGTCTCCAAGTTCACCAATCCCCCCGTGGCATTTTCATATACCAGGCCAAATATGTGCTTGAAATTCTAAACAAATTTGGAATGGAGAACTGTGATCCTATTGGTACTCCAATGGACACTAAACACAAGCTTGATTTGGATAAGAAAGTGACATTTCTAGATGCTACAAAATACCGAAGTATGATCGGGTCCCTTATGTACTTAACCTCAAGTAGACCGGACATTGTGCATGCTACTTGTTTATTTGCTCGGTATCAGGCTAAGCCAACCGAGAAGAACCTCAAGGAGGTTAAAAGGATCTTTCGTTATCTCCGGGGAACCATTCACATGGGTCTCTGGTATACAAAGGATTCTGGTATTAATCTAACTGGTTTTTCAGATGCCGACCATGCAGGGTGTCATGATACATTCAAAAGCACTTCCGATGGAGCACAATTCTTAGGCGAGAAGCTAGTGAGTTGGTTATCAAGAAAACAAGACTGTACGGCATTGTCCACCGCGGAAGCAGAATATGTGTCTCTATCCGTGTGTAGTGCTCATGTTCTTTGGATGAGAACACAACTCATGGATTATGGCTTTTACTTTAACAAAGTTCCTATTTATTGTGATACACAATCAGCCATATCCATATCCTGTAACCTGGTCCAACACTCCAAGACCAAGCACATAACTGTCCGATTCCATTTCATAAAGGAGCATGTGGAAAGAGGAACGATAGAATTGTTTTTTGTCAAGACGGACTACCAACTAGCCGACATCTTCACCAAAGCTCTTTCTCAAGATAGATTTGAATTCTTGGTTCGTCGACTTGGTATGGGTAGTTTCACTCCTGATGAACTTGAACGTCTTGCACATTCGCAGTAACCTTGTATATATCTATCAGAAAATCAAAATACAAAAATATAAAACCTATAAAAACAAAATAAAAAATGAGAAAATCTTTCAAAAATACCAAAAATATTCTTCTTCGACATGTCTCTCAGCATCGATAACATGGACGTACTTAGAAATGTTGTTCAATACCGACACGGGTACGTACATAAAGTTCGAATGAGAGTTCAAATGTTTTCAAAACATGTCTTTTCTATCTTTCTTCTCATAATGGCTTATAGTCACATGTTAGACTATAACCCGGTACCTAAATAACGGAAAGTCTTTGAATTATCCTCAACAAACGAGAAATTCATTTTTCTCGGTCATGAGCTTATATCAAAACATTCAAAGTTTTAAGCTCATGAACATAATTTTTCTCGGACTTTTGAGCACAAATTTTCAAAGTATTTCCAAAGAATGTGCTCATACTACCCAATATAAATAGAATCTCTTTTCGAGGGGGAGTATAATGATTTCATAAACATTTTTTCCAAAGTTTCATGACACATTATTCTCTCCATGTTTTATCACTAGTTTCACAAAAATTTCAATTTCATGCAATTTTTGAGGGGGAGAATAGTGATTAAAATATGATCAAAATTGCTTCATTTTTGGATAAGATCTTTGATATAAATGTTTTTCTCTTCCTAATATGTGCAAAAACCTTCCTTTTATGATGCACATATGTAGGGGGAGCGTTTTTGGTGATATAGATAGTTTCACTGGTCATGATATCTATACCTTCAACACAATTATTCACGACGATATTGGTGTCAAAAAGTGGTTAGGTATTCGTCCTATGATCCAACCAGAACCGGAGGGATCTTCCCAGGGACAATCCATTAGAACTTAGAAGTCCTTAGGAAAGATGGAGTAGTTGAGTGTACGGGAATAATGCTGACTAATGACTTAAGCTAGCACTGGAACAATCACAACAAGGTGCTAGTTATGACGTCTTGGTAAGAATTGAAGGGGTTGAAGAATGAAAAAGAAATGTAAGGATAAAGGGTGAAAAGAAATAGCCCTCCATACAACTTAGGAAGAAACCGGGTCAATACATCTACTATTAGAATCACGTTGATGATTTCTGGTATTGAAGACAAAGCATCATGGACCCAGTGATGCAATGCACAACCCTTCCCAGCCTACTCAAGCTTCTCTCAAAAGAAGTTTGTTTTATTGTCACGGAGTTCAACTCATTTCTATCGACTTTCTCACTCCGAGATAATAGATATTGAAAAGGTGGCAGTCTGCTCCAGCCTCCGATCACCAAATAAACGTGCACTTATAGAGTCTAGAGCCAACGAGATTCATCAAAAATCTCATTAGGACACTTATTCCTTATATCAATTGTTGTTCATCATTAGAACACAAGCGATAAATTTACAGAGTCCAACGCTCTATCCTTGTGGTATTGCTAGAACATTCAGAGTGATACTCTCTAGTATTCACAGTGATGAATGGAAATCCTTCCAGTGTTAACATCAAACAACACTGTGGTAGGTCATATGTACGATTCAGTTTGAATTAAACATATGCTAACTGGAAAGCAACAGTGGTTTGATTCTTAATTGATTCAAACTCGTTCCAGGTCTCTACGCAATATCTTTATGATCTTGCCAGAACATTCAAAGTAATACTTTTCAGTATTTACAGTGACGAATGGAAATCCTTCTAGTGTCATCATCAAACAACACTGCGGTAGGTAACTTGTGCGATTCTATATGAATCAAACTTGTGTCAACTGGAAAGCAACGATGGTTTGATTCTTAATTGATTCAAACTTGTTCCAGGAAATTAAATTGACGACTTAATCAGCAGAATGGAACTGTATGATTCACTCCTTACTATGAATTATCTTTCGATAAATTCAAGTATTGAGAATGGCTACCACAGTCGGAAACCCTATCAAGGAAGTTCTTTGAACTTACGTAACCACAGGTACAGTAGTCTTACTGTATAACGGGAAACCGGAGGAATGCAAACGGTGGCGTAACTTCAAGAAGTCGTAATTCAAGACCACGTGCTCATATAAATAAAGAAAGCTCAAGAACATCTAAAGACAAAAACTTCTGCTACTCTGATGATCAAGGGAGATTGTTAACAAGCTTTCAAGTCAACACAAAACATGAGTATATGGAGAAAGACACAAGAACACAAGCTGGCAAAGTTACAAGATCAAGTCAAGGCAAAGATCAAAGATCCAAGATCACAAGTCATGAAAGGAACTATGAAGTAACTCTCAAGACATCGAGCTTCAAAGTCCGCAACAACAAAGAAGTGAAGTCACATATTACATGACCACCCCTTAGGGGGATATTGTTAGAAGTAATTAAAGTGATGGTCATATAATATATCATTGCGAAGCTCGTGAAAAATGTTATTTAATGATGTCAAGAGTTTTTACTTATTATTGTTTATGTAACGGGATTTAGTCCTGAACACACAAATAAGGAAGACCTCCTAAACAATTCTTAATTACTACAAAAGGCCCCCTAAGCCTCATTTGTGTGTGTGCTTTTCCATTTGATAGTTTTAGAGAGAGAAAGGTGTGTTTGTTTCTCTCACTAGGAAAACACCAACTTTGTATTTTCTTTTCTTCTCTTCATCTTAGTCTAATCTTTATTTTTTAGTTTAATCATCATCATGTTATTTGTGTTTGATTAGTCGTGTGATTTAGTTCTACACTAATATTTCATCCCGAAACGCATACCTCTTGAGAAGATTGAGATGTAACTGGTACATTCCTGTTGTACTTGGTGGCCACCATGGGTAGGTGGAAAGGTGATATACGCCCATCACTATCAGCACCAGAATGATAAAACTGATGATGATAACCTACTTGGTCAAATAGTTGTTGAACCTGCGTGAAAAAATAAAAAAATGATTCACATGCGAGACCTAAAAAGTTGCACTCAATCTTAATTAGCAATAGTATTTGATACTTACAGCAAAACTTGGGGCACGAGAAGAATCAGGCGCTCGAGAGTCATTTGTTTCAAAAGGTGCATGATGACTGCCTATTTTTGGTGGTATGAAACCAAAATCAAGTTACGAGTAAAATGAACCACAGGAAACGGATGACTAGGAATTGGGAGTGAAGTCTCGTGTTTCGGCTCTACGTGATCATGTTGGAAGTATTAAAGAAGAGTTTGAAGGACATTGGATACTTCAAGGACTATATTGCAATAAAGTGTGCCAGGTATGAAGATTTACTTATTCTTGAAGGGTGTCTTGTGCCAACTTTGCAAAGATACGGGATGTTTCTATATAATGTATGAAGCTTTGTTGTTTCTCACATAACTTCACTCAGTCTTCTCACATTTACTCTCAAAAGTCGTTAGGTTTTCATCTGGGTTCTTGATCTTGTATATGATCACGTCTTGTGATTCATAGTTTGGTTTTGATCTGTTTGGTGTATGTTTGAGTCTGTATTTTATTCGTGTAGCATCCAGTTGGGGACTACACATTGTCTTTTGTATTTATAGTGATATCATCCGATTGGGGACTATCCTTTAATAAAGCTTTTTATTAATCTCTTGTTCTTGTTTTTTACCTAAACTGGTTAACTTTTTCACATGGAAACAGAGCTTTGGCTCTATTTTTGGGATAATTGATCTTTAAAACTGGTGTATTTTGGATTTAATTAGTTGGATCTTGAAGATCTGAGTCTTAATTGGATTTTTACAAAAAATTAGGGTTTTTTAAAAATTTGGGGGTTTTTAATTCTTGGTTTGGATATTGTTTTTGAAGGTGTTAATCGGTGATTAACATTGTTAATTGTTTCATTTTACACTAATTTCTGAAAAACCCTAAAATCATATATTAGGGTTTTTTCTTGGTAAGTTGTTTTTTGTGTGATTCGTTATTTTTGAAGGTTGTTATTGGTATCCGCTGCTGGTTGTTTTGATATTTTGGTTTATTGATCTTCTTGATCATTGTGGTTGGTAGCTTGCGCGTATAGTAATACCTCTCACGCTCTCTTTTTGTTATTTATTTTTAGAGGGATTAGGTGTCGTTGGGATATAGTTTGATTGGTGTTGTGGAGTTACAAGGGGATATATTGATTGATTTGTGTTGTTTCTTTGATTAGCTGTTTGTTGTTATCTTGGTTATCTGTTTTTATTTCTTCTTGTTTGTTTGCTTGTATTTGTGTTTTTGTTTTGACCTTTTTCAAGTCATCAGCTCTTGACCTGCCACCCATGAGTGGTATGGAAGCCTGAGAACTATTTTTCGACTTGATCTTGTGTTCTGTGTTTTTTGTGTGTTTATCATGACTACTAATACTAATAATGTGATTAACAGCTTAGATGCTGGTAATCCTTTGCATTTACAGAATAGTGATCATACTAGTGGTTATGTGATTAGTTTGAAATTAACTTGTTCTGAAAATTATAGAGTATGGGCTACTGCTATGAAAATTGCTTTGCAAGCAAGGAATAAAATAAGTTTTGTTGATGGTACATGTGTTAGCGAGACGTATGCTAATAGTATTCCTTTGTCTAATCAGTGGGATAGATGTAATGTTGTTGTTTTGTCTTGGTTGTTGGGTAGTATTTTTGAGGACTTATATTTAAGTTTGGTTTATTCTGATAATGCTGCTGAAGTTTGGACTGAATTGAGAGAAACATATGATAAACTTGATGGGTCAATTTTGTTTAACTTGTTGCAAAAGATTAATAATTTTAAACAAAATGGACTTTCTGTTGCTGAATATTATCATAAATTGACTTCTTTGTGGAGAGAATTTGATATTCTTACCAAATTGACTCCTTGTACATGTGAGGCTGAGGATGAACTTAATAAGTACAATCAATTAATGAAATTAATGCAATTTTTAATGGGTCTAGATGATGTTTATCAGCCTATTAGAAGTACTTTATTAACTCAACCTGATTTGCCTGATGTTAAAGATGCTTTTGTTATTGTTGGAAGGGAGGAGTCACATAGAGGTCTTGGTAATAATTCTGGGGTTCAAAAACCTCAGGTTATCTCTTTTGTTGTTACAACTGAGTCTAATGGGAGGAATTTTAATAGATCTAATAATAATGGGGCTAATAGGGGACAAGGTAATAACAGTAATTACAACTCATTATCCCGTAAACATTGTTGTATGAAAGGTCATACAATTGACAGGTGTTTTGAACTTATTGGTTATCCTAATGGTTTTAGAAGGAACAATAATAATAATAATTCTGGTAATGGGAGAAATGTTTCTAATAATTCTGGTGGATTTAATAAGAACAATAATGTGAGTAATAAGTTGATGTGAGTAAAAGTGGTAATGGGTCTTCTAGTTTACCTTTTACTAATGATCAAATCAGTAAGATTATGAATCTTATTGGTGAAAAACGTGGTTCTAGGGTTCATGCCAATATGGCGGGAATGGGGTTTACATTCTTTAATGCTAATGTGTTTTTTAATAATCATTTTTATAAAATTTTTAATGCCAATATCAAAATGGGTGATAAAGTTTTACATTTTGGTTGGATTATTGATTCAGGGGCAAACCAGCATATAACTTCTTCTACTGAAAATATGACTAATATTGTTGATATTTCAGATTTAGATATTACTGTGGGACACCCTAATGGGACTATTGCTAAAATTAAATATGTTGGTAATCTTAGATTAATTAGCAATGTGGTGTTGTTTGATGTGTTGGTTATACCTGAATACACTGTTAGTTTGTTGTATGTTAATAAAATGATTAAAGATAGTAAACTTCATGTTGGTTTTAATGAACATGATTGTATTATTCAGGATTTGAAGAAAGAGAATGTTCTGGGGACTGGTAGTGAAACTGGTGGTTTGTATGTGTTTGATGTGAATTGTGAGTTTCCTAGAATTAAAAGTAATTTTTCTGTTTTGTGTTGTCATATATCTAAGTCTGTTTGGCACAATACGCTTGGTCATCCATCTGATGAAGTTCTTATGGTTTTAAAACAACAGTTGAAATTAAGTAAACCAAATCATTTTGAACCTTGTGAGATTTGTCATTTTGCTAAACAGTCTAGAGAACCTTTTCCATTGAGTGAACATAAGTCTTCTGTTTTAGGAGAGTTAGTTTATCTTGATGTGTGGGGACCCTATAGGGTTACTACTAGGTAAGGTTTTCGGTTTTTTCTTACCATTGTGGATGATTACAGCAGAGCTGTATGGGTTTATTTTCTAAAATCTAAAGATGAAGTTTTCAAATACTTTAAGGAATTTCATAGTTTGTTACTTAATCAATTTTCTAAGAAGATAAAGGTTATAAGATCTGATAATGGGACTGAGTTTTTGAATAATAATATGGCAAGTTTTTTAAGTGACCAAGGTATTAGTCATCAGACTACATGTGCTTATACTCCTCAGCAAACTGGGATTACTGAGAGAAAGCATAGACATTTGCTAAATGTTGCTAGAAGTTTGTTGTTTCAGGGAGGTATTCCTCTTAGTTTTTGGTCTGATTGTGTTTTAACTGCTACATATCTTATTAACAGGCTTCCTTCTTCTGTTCTTGCTGGTCATTCTCTATTTTTTAAATTGTATCATAGGGAACCTTCCCTTTCCCATATAAGGTCTTTTGGGTGTTTATGTTTTTCAAGTATTCTAAATAATTCTGATAAGTTTTCTTCTAAGTCTGAAAAGTGTGTTTTAATTGGTTTTTCTTCTTCTAAAAATGCTTATAAATTGTTGAGTGTTCAAAATAAAAATGTTTTCTTTTCTAGAGATGTTAAGTTTTATGAAACAATTTTTCCTTTTAACATGAAAGATGTTGATAAAAAACATGAGTCTAGTGTGTTTTCAGATGTTAATACCAATTTTTTTTTTATTGTTTTGAGTCTGATGCCCAAGAGTCCTTAAGACCCAATGATGATGGAAGGGGACCATCTGACGAGGCAGGGGAGGTAACTGTGAGTTATTCAAATGATATTGCAAAGGAGCAGTCACTTAAAGATACTCATGTTGTCTCATCAATGGATGATAATTGTTCATCTGAGGGTAATGTCCCTTGTTTTCAAAATCAGGTTCATGTTTTCAATGATAGTATAAGAAAAAATGGAGAAGGTTCTGGTAGTAATGTTAGGAGGTCTGATAGAATGTCTAAATTGCCTGAAAAGTTGAATGATTTTGTGTTAGATAATAATGTTAGATATGGTTTGAGGAGATATGCTAATCATACTGTTTTGTCTCATGATAATTGTTCTTTTATAAGTAATTTGAATAAGACTGTTGAGCTTAATAGTTTTAATCAAGTTGTTAAAGATGTTAATTGGGTTCAAGCTATGATTAATGAGATGGAAGCTTTATATTTGAATAATACTTGGATATTAACTGACTTGCCTGTTAATAGAAAAGCTATTCCTTGTAAATGGGTGTATAAGATAAAATATAAAGCTGATGGTGAGGTTGAGAGATATAAGGCCAGACTTGTTGCTAAAGGTTGTGGTCAAAAAGAAGGTGTGGATTATGATGAGATATTTGGTCCTACTGTTAAAATGAGTACTGTTAGATGCTTTATTAACATGACTATTCAAAATGATTGGTGTTTATATCAAATAGATGTTAATAATGCTTTCTTATATGGTGAGTTAGATGAAGAGGTGTATATGTTACAACCTCCTGGTTACTGTGATTCTAATGATAATAAAATCTGTAAATTGGTGAAATCTTTATATGGTTTAAAACAAGCTCCAAGACAGTGGAACAAAAAGTTAGTGGAAGTTTTACTTGAAGCAGGTTTTCAGCAAAGTAAAAATGATCATTCTTTATTTGTTAGGAATGTGAATAATATTTTCATTGCTTTATTGGTTTATGTGGATGACATTGTGATTACTGGTAATGTTATTTCTGAAATTGATAAGATTAAAACTTTTCTCAATAACAAGTTTAAAATCAAGGATCTTGGGGAGTTAAAGTTTTTTTGGGAATTGAAGTTTTGAAAATTAAGAATGGTTTATGTTTGAATCAAAAGAAGTATTGCATAGAACTATTACATGAGTTTGGTTTGTTGGCATGTAAGCCTGTTTCTACACCCATGACTGAGAACGGTATTCTTGCACATAAAGAGTCTAAAGGTGATAAATTTCTTAAGAATGTTGCTTCTTATCAAAACTTGTTGGAAAACTCATATATTTGTGTAATACTAGACTTGATATTTCATACACAGTTCATTGTCTTAGTCAGTATATGCATGCTCCTTTAGAATCTCATTTAGATGTTGCTTTAAGAGTACTTAGATATCTTAAAGGTGCACCTGGTGAAGGTATTGTATATGAGAAATCTTCTTGTATAAATTTAAGTGCATATGCTGATTCAGATTGGGCTAAATGTAAGCTTACTAGGAGGTCTGCCACAGGTTATTGTGTATATATGTTTGGAGGGTTGGTATCCCAGAAAAGTAAGAAACAAGCTACTTTGTCCAGATCATCAGCAGAAGCTGAATATAGATCTATGGCATCTGTTGTTTTTGAAGTGATGTGGTTGGTTAAAATCTTAGCAGATCTGAATATTAAGAATGTGCTTCCTGTCAGTTTATTCTATGATAATAGCCCAGCTATACAAATAGCTGCTAACCCAGTGATGCATGAAAAGACGAAACATTTTGATCTAGATGTGCATCTAGTAAGAGAGAAAGTTGCATCAGGGTTAATAAAAACTATGAAGGTAGATTCTAGTTTTCAGATTGCATATATTTTCACAAAAGGTTTGGGAATGCTACAGCATCAATTTTTGTGTTTCAAGCTTAGACTTAAAAATCTGTTTAAGTCATAAGCTTGAGGGAGGATGTTGGAAGTATTAAAGAAGAGTTTGAAGGACATTGGATACTTCAGGGACTATATTGCAATAAAGTGTGTCAGGTTTGAAGATTTACTTATTCTTGAAGGGTGTCTTGTGCCAACTTTGCAAAGATACGGGATGTTTCTATGTAATGTATGAAGCTGCGTTGTTTCTCACACAACTTCACTCGGTCTTCTCACATTTACTCTCAAAAGTCGTTAGGTTTCCATCTGGGTTCTTGATCTTGTATATGATCATGTCTTGTGATTCATAGTTTGGTTTTGATATGTTTGGTGTCTGTTTGAGTCTGTATTTCATTCGTGTAGCATCCAGTTGGGGACTACACATTGTCTTTTGTATTTGTAGTGATAGCATCCGATTGGGAATATCCTTTAATAAAGCTTTTTAGTAATCTCTTGTTCTTGGTTTTTTACCTAAACTGATTAACTTTTTCACAGATCAGGCGCCACATTAGATAAAACGTCACCTTCAGGTGACAGATTTTTAGGTACGTTAGAAGAAGATGGTGGATGGTCAGACTCCTGTCCATCTTCAGTCGTAACCAACACATCTTGATTCCTGAATCCAATAAAATAATTGGTCTGTTACTCTATACGCTCAGCAACCTCTTCAGAAGCCTCATAAGGAGATGGACTCTCGTCGTTCGTTGGACCATTCAATAAGCTTGAATTAAGACCAAAACTAGCATCAAAACTTCCGAACTGAAACCCAAGTTTCTCAATTTCAGCAACATGAAGTTGATTTGGAATAATAACATGCTGACCATCAGAATGTCTGAATTCTCTACTTTCCTCTCCTTTGACTTGGGAATGCTGGACCCGGGCTTTGATGAAAAATGAACTTCAGCTGGAATGACTGACACGTCTGTCCCGAGTTCTGAACATGAAAAAGAGTTGTTGGTTTTAGTTTCCACTCCTTACCAGGAGCTACTGTAAGAACGCACAAAAAAAACAATGATCAAAATTCCGTTAAAAGAAATTTTGGTACTTCGAGGTTTCAATAAATACATATAAGATGAACTAATACGTACCGTTTTGAGGCCCAATTGCTTGTTGTGGCCTGTTATTGCAGCTTGAAGATGGTACGCTACTGGAAGAGGAAACATTGGTCGAAGGTGGAGGTGGTGAAGACTCTTAAACCAAATTATTCTCCTCTCCATACAACACCTTTCCTTGCACGAAAGAGCTTCCAACCTCGAGACCAGCTGTCATTGTAAGCATTTCAAAATATAAGTTCCAATAACTACTATCTAAAAAGTCATGAAATACAATGGCACAAAATCGCATAATCTTAATGTGTTTCTATTTAAGACTTTTAAGTAAATAAAATCCTCACATGCAGGTTTTATCTCAGCAGGGGTCTCTTGGGATTGTTCAACAACAGAAGTTCTTCGAGTTCCAACTTCACGACTAATTGTACGACGATAAGCTTCTTTAATAGTGACATTAGAAACTTTGTTGCAAACGTGTATAAGCTATCCTCAACCTTTGATATGTGTTCCTTGATCATTAAAGAGACGTTGTGGTGGCACCATGACTCCTCAGTTCTATAGATATGATACAAATCAGTATAAACACTGAGGACACTGATAAAGCTAACTGAAGGCTGATTCGTTCCTCGGGTGTGGCGTATTTCTTGTGAGGAAAGCTCTGCATGAACACAACTCGCTAGTGATCGGCCTAATTTATATTAATTTTAATCGTGGTGGAAAGTAGCTTACCTTCCTCATAATTTTGAGATCTATCAATATATTTATATTTTATTAAAAATAAATCAATCAATCAATAAAATAAGAGCCTGATATGTGTATAAAGAAAATTTGCAACCAGTCTAATCATAATTTATTCGAGTCATGTCTCCACATGTGTCTTATATCCAACAATACTATATTTAGAAGCTATGTAGTCCGTTGATTTTTTAGAGTACTTAAAGCTTAAGTTTGTCACATATACAGACTTCGACAAATAGTTACATTCCTACAGCCAAATCGACACAAACTAATTAACTACATAGCTATACATCACCAGATTCCTTAAACTTTGTTACAACGACAAACTGTTACATAATACCGAAAGCCAAACCAGCTCAACAAATCGACAACACAGCTACACTTCACCAGATGCACATTAGACGAAACACTTTATAATAATGCTATATGCAATCGTCACTATATTTCTATTTACGGAGTACCGTAACCTAATGTTTGTTACATATAATTCAACGTATAGTCGCGTTACTCCTATAGCCAAATCGCCTCACAACTATGAAGGTTTATATTTACCATAACAATTAAGTAAAACCCTAATATGGATCAAAGAATACACAGCGGAAGCAAATTAACAAGATCTTTAATTAACACGATTATAATTAATCAAGGCTAGGGTTACATACCTTTATCCTAGCAACATCTACAAGTTGACGGAATGGTCACCGGTAGAGATAGATCACGAACACCACCAGGATGTAATCTAAAGCAAGATTACACCACGATCTTGTACACACGTGATACGGCGAGTTAACCGTGAGTCTAGCACGAACAAACCGAGCTTCCAAGTCTATGGAAGATCTACCCAACAACCCTAGAGAGGGGCTAGGACTAGATCTAGAATAGCTTAATAAAAATTAAAGAAGAACCCTAATAGGGTGTTTGTTTGGCCGGTTTTTAGAGCAAGAGAAAGAGAGATATGAGGTGAAAATTATGAGGCTTTTGGTTTGTTTATATACACCTTGGAAAACTTCTCTTCCAAGGTTAAACAAAATAAAGCCACAAAATCTTTCCCCTTTTCTTTTGTCTCCCATTTAGGCCGGATATACATCACCTCCAAAAGAGGTTTCCGGAACTTTTCCGACTCCTTCTTTTAGCTTCTTTAACATTCTATAACGGTCGTTTAATACTTAACTTCTAATTACTTAACGATCGTTAGCTACGGTTTGATTTAATAAATATAATAAATATATTTAATAAACAAATTAACCCTTCACGTAATATGTGCAATCCCGTGATCTCGAGTTCGATCCTATCACACGAAAATCGATTTTTAAGTCCATAAACTTTCAGCTCCCACTTGGACAAAATTCGAATATCGTGATCACATTGGTTAGCGTCTAGTTACACTAACAATGTCACTAGTACAACTCGAGTAAGGTTTCCTGGACAAAACCTTTTAATGATATACAATCATTATTATTATCCTTTTATTTCAAATACATCGTTAATAAGGATATGGATCTCAGTCATTCCTTTCATTAACTATTCTGTTTCTCGTTTACGGATATAGCAAGATTACCAAAACACATTTGGGTGTGGCCACACAAACATCTTACTACTCCCCCGAGGGGCCCAGCTGTATTTATACTTCAAAACAATTTGAAGGAAACAAATCCCTTTTTGACTACAAGCAAAACACATGAAATTTGTAACACTTCTGAAAATAACCCTTATAACTACCAGTTACGTTTAGCGTTAGGTAACCTCACAGAAATGCACTACATTCAATGCAGTTTTCTGGTATCTCAGGTCTACGGATAACTATTTATGATTTACTTAATGACAAAGATCCATAAAGTAAAATCACATAGTTGGGATAAGTCCAATATTTGATCCATCAAATATCATCCAAAATTGACCAATATACTTTCAAGTATACTCTATCACTATTTTGAATTGTCTTAGCTTAATAATACTCCCATATTATTAATCGACAACGGACATTAGAAACATCATAATGCTCACGGATTAAAACATGTAAAATAGGATACAAAATCAAATAACAGAAAATAAACGAAATCCAATCTTTATTTCATCAATTCAATAATGTCTTACATCCTTTATCCCAATACTAATCAACAGATTTATTGCATGAATTCGCTAGCTAGTTGCAGCCCAATTGCCTTGGCATGCTTAACTAACTTTGGCTTAGATAAAGCCTTAGTAAAAGGATCAGCTACGTTATCATCTGTGTGAACTTTTATCAGTTTTATTTCTCGATCTTCCACTTGTTCTCGAACGTAGTGATATCTACGTTTAAAGCGTCTGGCGCCTTTCATAACTCCAGGGTCATTGGCGAATATTATTGCAGCAGAATTGTCGCAATATATATCAATAGGTTCTTTAATTGAAGGCATCACTCTAAGATCTCCAATAAACTTCCTAATCCAAACAGCTTCCATTGCAGCTTCTGAAGCGGCCATGTACTCGGATTGAGTCGCATGCATAGCAATGGTTTTCTGCTTACTGCTCTTCCAGTCAACTGCTCCTCCGTTGATGACAAACACGTAACCCGTCTGAGACTTCGTATCGTCTTTATCACATTGACAGGACGCATCACAGAATCCTGTTACATTCAGTTTTGTGTCTGGTTTACCCCCGAATACCAAAAACATATCTTTCGTACTCCTCAAATACTTTAGAATATGCTTAACAGCAGTCCTGTGGAACTTTCCTGGATTCTGTTGGTATCTACTGACCAAGTTCTGAGCAAACGCCACATCAGGCCTTGTACATCTTACAGCATACATAATAGATTCTACTGCCGAAGCATAAGGCACCGTCTGCATGTAAGCCACCTCTTCAGGTAATGATGCATCTTTTTCATGACTTAACTCATGCTTAACCTCCATCGGTAGAAAACCTTTCTTAGAGTTATGCATGTTATATTTCTTCAATATCTTATCAATATAAGCATCTTGACTAAGACCAATTAACCGTCTACTCCTATCTCGATAGATTTTAATTCCAAGAATATACGCAGCATCTCCCAAATCCTTCATAGAAAAACATTTACCAAGATAATCCTTAACTTCCTTAAGTCTTGGAATGTTACTTCCCATGATTAATATGTCATCGACATATAAAATTAGGAACACTACATTACTCCCACTAGCTTTGCGGTATACACATGGCTCATCACGATTTTGAATAAATCCGAACTTTTTGATTTTTCATCAAATCGCTTATTCCATTGACGTGATGCTTGCTTCAAACCATAAATAGATCTTTGAAGTTTACACACGCACTTTGGATATTTAGGATCAACATACCCTTCCGATTGTTGCATATAGATGTCTTCATCTAAGCGACTGTTCAAGAAGGCAGTTTTAACATCCATTTGCCATATCTCATAGTCATAGTATGTTGCTATAGCTATGAGAATCCTAATAGCTCGTAAGTCTGCTACAGGAGAAAATGTCTCCTCGTAGTCTATGCCAAAAGTTTGAGTAAAACCTTTAGCCACTAAACGCGCTTTATAGGATTGTACATCACCATCCATGTCAGTTTTCTTCTTATAGATCCACCTATTTTTCAATACTTTAGCATTTTTAGGTGCGTCTACCAGAATCCAAACATCATTGATTTCCATGGATTTCATTTCCTCATTCATTGCAACTATCCATTTTAACTTTTCTGGATCAGACATTGCGGATCGATAGTTAGCAGGTTCACCAAGATCCCCTACTTCCTCCTCATCATCCTCTATGTATAGACATAGTTTGTCCGGCGCACGTATAGTCCTTTGAGACCTACGTGGAGGAATTACTTCCCGTGGAACACTCAGACTTTCTAGTTCTACAGGAATTTCTTCGCTAGTATTTTCAGAAGGCAATGTATCTTCTTGAATTTCTTCAAGATCATAATTTCTCCCACTGAATTCTTGATTTACAAGATCATTTTCAAGGAAGTCTCCATACCGAGCCACAACTATTTTGTTCTCAGCCGGATATAAAAGTAGTAACCCATAGTTTCCTTAGGGTAACCTACAAAGATACATTTTACTGAGCGTTGTTGGAGTTTATCTCTAGAGTCACGTTTCACATACGCCTCACAACCCCAGACTTTCAAATAAGATAAATATGGCTTCTTGCCATGCTATAGTTCATATGGTGTCTTATCAACCTTCTTTGTGGGAACCATATTCCGAATACGAACAGCAGATTCAAGAGCATAATCCCAAAAGGATAATGGTAAAGTTGTAAGATTAAACATAGATCGCACCATATCTAATAATGTACGATTTCTCCTTTCAGATACACCATTTTGTTGTGTAGTATATGGAGAAGTAAGTTTCTGAACAATTCCATTCTCACTTAAATAAGCTTTAAACTCTTGACTTAAATATTCACCACCACGATCAGAAAGAAGAGCTTTAATCTTCTTTCCTAGTTGTAACTCTACTTCTGTTTTAAACGTTTTGAATGTTTCAAATACCTCATGTTTATGCTTAAGTAAATAAACATAACCATAACGGCTATAATCATCCGTAAACGTCAAGAAGTAGCTAGCACCTTTCCTTGACACATGTCTAAGTGTGTTGGGTCGAATTATTAAGTTGATAAGTCAAAACACAACAAAATAAGAAGACAAGGGCTAAAAAGTACAAGTTGCAAAAGAACAAGCCGTTGGAGTCTTTTTATTACTTTAGCTTTCTTTGTAAGCTATGTTTTCTAGTATATAAAGAAAACATAGGACGTAGGTTTTATAATATATTATTCATTCACAATGTAAACCTAAAGTGTGTGTCGCACTAGACGTGGGATTCAATGTATACACGTCTAGTGGATGTTTGTTATTAATATAATGAACATCCCAATTGTTTTAATTCTTGTTCTTTGTGCCTAAACACCTTGTCATGATCATTGTTCTTTTCCGCTATGTTATCATATGAACGATGATCAACCTAGATATAATGGTTCTTAACCATTGAGTCTAACGATCAATGGACTCATCAATTGGTATCAGAGCCTAAGGCTCGTGATATCTAGGTCCGACGAGGTGTTCGTGTATGGTGAAGAAGAAAAATTCGTATGGAGTTTTTCTGGACGTTTTTGTGTGCGCAGCAGTATTCAGAAGGTCATAACTTTTGATTGAACCGTTGGATCGTCACGAAATTTTAGATGTGTGTTCTACATACATACATCTAAACATCCACCGGAGGGATTGTCGAGTTTTGTCCCCAGGCAAAAGTTATTAAGCGTCGAAGTTGGCTGATGGAAGATTTTCAGTTTTCTGCTTTCACATGAAATCATGAACTAGGGTTTCTTCAAACCCTAGATCTACATAAAAAGCAGGATTTTGTGAGATTGGTGGCTGTTAATTCAGGATCTATGGTTAATCTACAAACCCTAAGTTAGGGTTTCGATGTTTAACTTTCAAAACCCTAGATCTGTCTTGGTTAAAAACATACCAGCTGTTCTTTATGGTCATCTGGTTTGCTCGTTTGTGGTTGTTCGCTGTGAAAAGATTTGCGAACAAAACCCTAACGTTTGAATCCACTACATGCGTTCACATGGTTTGAAAGTCTTGATTGGTTGTTTAGCATGCATTCACACGGCCAAAAGAAAACCCTAATAGTTGTTATTTAAAGCTTCGATCCTATACATGCTAGTCTACTGTATCTCCATGAGCCTCTCGTTCCTATTGGTTAAAGATTAAGCTTTCACACGGTCAATTGGCTGTGATTGGATGAAAGTAAAAGAGAATGTGTTCACACGATGAAGCTTTTCCTATTGGTGGAGTAATTTGTGTTCACACGGTGAGTGAATTCTGATTGGTTGTTTAGTTTATGTTCACACGGTTTGCTTAACAATCAATAAAGGATGCGCTATTTTTGGGATTTGCTCTATTTTTGGACGTGATGTATGCATGGATACAAAAGCATGTGTACACAGTGAGGTATTTTATTTAGCCAAATGTCATTATTTACTTACCCACTGTTGAAGAAATTGAAGCCACAGTTTGTGTCAGTGGCATGGATCGAGCCACTGACAAGAGAAAAATTGGCGCTGAGACAAAGCGCTGACACGTATTGGGTTGACGCTGACAGGAAGGGTTTCGACGCTGACAGGAATAAGTCAACGCTGATAGGTTGACAGTGTTGTCCAAGATATGTTCTTCAAACGCTGATACGCCTTGTCCGATATCGGGTAATGAATGTGGATATTGGACAAAAGAGGATCTCGGGTAACACACTGATTGCTGCTGTTTGAGAAAATTAGACGTTTTGAGCACACAAAAAGGAGGATTATACACACAAAGGTACATGGAATCTCCGTTTTAATATAGAATATCATGTTGATATTTATGGCTCGGATATTTTTAAATGGATTATTGATTTTAAAGCGAGTTAGCAATTATTTGTGGGATTTGATGGATATTTTAAACTATGTAAGAGTTATCCATAACTGGCTTTTACATATGGTATGAAGATGTGATTCCATTAAAATCGTCATGAAGAAGTGTTAGCTTAAGGGGAAGAATTCTTATGGTAAGTTTGATGATTGAAGAAGATTTTCGCAAGTTTGTGTTCTATCATATCTTAAAGTCGTGGACCTCAGCCACTGACTTTAAAGGTAACTTGTTCGTGCTTTACATGGTTGGTGATGAAGACTTGTCATAAACACTTGAAGGAGTTACATTATCGTACTCAGTGTCTCACAAAGGATGAGAATATTGACAAGGGATCGAGGTCTACTTATATCCTCCTCTATAAGTTCTTCATCACATGGATAAACAAGACATGGAACATAGGTTTGTGGTATTCTACTTCTGCATCAAGACTACTTTATTTATTTTTCTTCAGGATCATTACATAGAGCTACTTTTGGAGAATCTTCAAGATTGCATACTTTCACATATTCCCTATTGATGTGTCAAAAAGGGGAAGAATATGTGCTATACTTAATGGGAAGCTTCTTGGAGATCATGTACTACATACAAAGGATTCATGCTTAAGAAGAGTGTTTTGACATCATCAACTAGGGGAAGATTGTTGGGTCGAATTATTAAGTTGATAAGTCAAAACACAACAAAATAAGAAGACAAGGGCTAAAAAGTACAAGTTGCAAAAGAACAAGCCGTTGGAGTCTTTTTATTACTTTAGCTTTCTTTGTAAGCTATGTTTTCTAGTATATAAAGAAAACATAGGACGTAGGTTTTATAATATATTATTCATTCACAATGTAAACCTAAAGTGTGTGTCGCACTAGACGTGGGATTCAATGTATACACGTCTAGTGGATGTTTGTTATTAATATAATGAACATCCCAATTGTTTTAATTCTTGTTCTTTGTGCCTAAACACCTTGTCATGATCATTGTTCTTTTCCGCTATGTTATCATATGAACGATGATCAACCTAGATATAATGGTTCTTAACCATTGAGTCTAACGATCAATGGACTCATCAAAGTGGTCCACACACATCAGTATGTATCAAACCAAGTAGTTCAGTAGCCCTTTTAATATTGCTATTAAAAGGTTTCTTGGTCATCTTTCCAGAGATACAAGATTCGCATTTATCAAATGATTCATCATTGATATTTTCCAAAAGACCATCACGTTGAAGCTTTTGTATGCGAGTCTTCCCAATATGGGCAAGTCTACAATGCCAAAGATAAGAATTCTTGTCTAACTTCCTCTTCTTATTCATGCTAAAAACATAATTATTTTTCCTTTTGGAATTATTATCATGCATGTTAATTTCAAAAACACCATTAACAGAAATTGCATCAAAATAGAATAAACCATCTTTGAAAACAGAAATCCTATTATTATCAATTGTGTGATTAAATCCAAGATCCAACATACAAGAAAAGGAAATGACACCCCTAACAATTGAAGGTGCATAATGACAATTATTTAAAAATAGTACTAAACCCGAAGGTAAAACTAATTTAAATATTCCTATAGCTTCAACTGCTGCTTGTGCTGTGACAATCTAACATTTTCAGGTAGTGAAATATTTTCTCGTATAATATTTTGAAACTTATTTTTGTGTTGGTTGACGAACTCACAATTTACGGATTTAAATTTGGGCTTACGTGCATAATTTGGCGTCTTTTACGACTGAACCGGAAACCTTAGGATTACGTATTTACGTTTTTGAACTCCGTTTTTGATGAGACAATTTTTATTGGATTCGTTTTGTGACGTTGATTCATAATTTATAAAAACGTTTTTCGTAAAACGACCCGAGGGCACGCAAATCGAGAAAACTAGAATCGAGAAATACCCGTAAACTAGTGAGATGGTACAAAATACATTGTCCCACCCCACTAGCCAAGTTTGGACGGCACACATGACACCACACCATAGAGGTGGCATCATGTTAGCTAGCTTACTCCAAGTGTAAGCATAGCTTACTCTTTAAGCCATACTTTCCCACTATCTACTCAAAACTAGCAACTAGTTTCACTTCCACCATTTCCCTTACATGCAAACTCTCTCAAAACTCTCTCAAATACCCTCCCTTGCCGTCCACTATTAAGCAACAAACAACCTTTTGATCTTTTCTAGCCATGAAACACATGTTTACTAGCTCTATTAAGGAGTTATCTTGAAGCCTTGCTCATTTGGTGGCCATATTAACAACATTGGAGGTGATTTGCTTGTGTCCTAGGGCTGATTTCCCAACATATGTTCTTGGTATTTGATGGTCTTGGAGTTACTTGTTGTATTCATCAAGTTGTTGTCTTCCAAAAACAAGGAATACACTTGGTTGGTAAAGAAAATCATCCTCTCCATTTTTCTCTTGTTATTTTGTAAAGAACAAATGTATTTTATTTCATTTTGTATATGTATATGATGTATATATGATGATAAAAATGTTGTGTGGGGATCAACTGTTGATAGATATGCTTAAAAATGTTAATAACTATAAGAAATGAGGCTAAAATCTTGATTATTTAGTTGGCTGTATAAAAACAGTATATAACTAAAACTTGAGCTGATAAAATTGCATGGTATGATCCATTTACAGTAAGTACAAGATGTTATACACATGTGAGAGTTGGCCATGCAATGGAATCAAAATAATGAGTGAGATATGATCAAAACAAGTTAGGTGTTCTAATCTGAATAAGCAGTTTTGTAGGGACTGTTAAGGCATGACAAACTTAAAATGGGCAGTAGCTATAACTAAGTTAAATGAAGCACATAATATGAAGAACATGTCACCCAAAAATGAGCTTCTAATTCATTATAGAACTCTAGATATGGTAAAAATGGTGAACATGAAGATAAAAATCAGATTTTAAGAATTAATGTTTATTATTATTATATAAGCACTCACATTTTATTGTATAAAATATAAAATAAAAACCCACTAACTTATAAAACTTATTTATATAAATATATAAAAGGTTAATTAAATGGATAAATTATATAAATGGTAATGAAATAATATTTATAAGTAATAAAAACTATAAACTTGATTTTTACGACTTTTTCGGCTATTACCGTAAAATTAACGTTTTTCGCCAAATAAAACTTAGACGACCAAACCCGTCTAATGTAAAGTTTATAAAAGTCATATACTGATGTATAAGTAACCAATACAAGCAAAAACCGATAAAACCTGAACTATAAGAAATACGGACATTTACGAGCTAACTAAACATATTGGACTAATAATTAGACTAAATTAGATAAATACTTGTAAAAAGAACTTATTGGGCTTAACCCATTTGGGCCCAACATGGAAAGTATATATACTAATAATATAGGTATAAAATGGATTAAAACAAGTTAAAGTACTTATAATGGGCTTATTGGACTTAAAATAGGTAAATAGGTAAAACTAGCAAACTAGTAAAACGTTACCAAAACGTAAACACTAAAATGAGTAAACAAGGATGTATAAACCCACTTGATCATCATCATATGTACAAAATCATCATATGTATATTGTTATTTTGATAAAAGTCATTGGACAAAGTCTAAGACCGATTATTATTTATATAGGTTTCCGTGACCGAAGCACGCCCGTAGCCGATAATCCGCCTTTCATTAACAACGTGAGTTCATAGCCTCGCACTCTTTTAAATGTTTTATAAAATGATTTGTAAACCCGCGAGGGAGATAACATGCTAGATTTTATAAAAATAGAACACAAGTAGTCCCGATGGTATGCTTAATGATATGGACCCGAATGATGCTATGACCCTATAAACGAGACTAAAAGGATTATTAGTAGTTAGGTTATGTCACTTAAAGTCCCATTAGCATGAATTGTGAACTACCGGGATTTGGTAGACGCTTATGCATTTGATAGTACTATTTGGGGACGATCACCCCAGTTCGCGCCTTGACGGTTGATCCCCGTCGTACCACATTGATTGGTAAGCGAATTTATGTATGAGAAGATTTCATAGCGTGATTTTTGTGACGACACGCTAACTTAGATGGGCAAATTGTTTGTCGGGTTCGCGGCCCGCTGTTTTCATAGTAAGGTAACAATGTCATGCGGATAATACTAATCCTATACAACCTATAAAATCTAAATATCCGATATGATACGACGCTATTAACGATGAATATATTACCTATCATGGTAATATAGAGACTACGGTCTCATGGACGGTTTAAGATGTATGCTTGATTTATATATTGCCTGACTAGCAATATGAGGACTTACTTCCGATATTATGCTTGTGTTCTGATTTTAAATGATTGTTTTATATAACGGTTTTTATTAAACTCTATGAATTCACTTGGCATTCGCTGATATGATTTTTGCATGTTTTTATCTCAGGTGCTTGAAGGTAATCCGGATGGAGATCGACTGTGATGGCCCACATAATATTAAAAATGTTCATTCGATCTATGTTTTGTAAACTTAATGACCTGTATAATCTGGGACCTGTTGTACACTTTAAAACTTTTTATCGAATGAATGTATGTTAAACCTTGAACAACCATTTTTATGTGTTGTCTATGATTGGAGTTATTGTGCTATCCCGTAACACTCTAAAAGACCATTCCGTTGTACCGATACGAAAAATGAGAGTGTTACATGTGCGCTATTGCCCACTTGCAGAAATTGTTCCCCATAGGAAAGCTTCCTCTTCAACTCAAATCCCTGCAGGGTATTACAAATGTTAATACCATATCCCGTATCATATACCCAGGAGTTTGATTTGTATGAAAGATTAGATAACTCTATCATAAATAAGTTACCTGAAGATGCTGCAGCAGCTAGCTCAGCCTTCTTCTTATGTTCTTGCATTTTATGGAGATAGAGTGAGCAATTTCTCTTCCAGTGTCCAGTCATCTTGCAGTGGTGACAAGTCTCATCATTCTGAGATTTCTTAGCAAAGTTCTGCTTCGGTTTTGATGTAGTCGCAACTTGCTTGCACTTATCAACCTTGCCTTTGCCTTTCTGCTTCTTATTCACTTGCGGTTTTGGTTTCGACACTCTACCCTTTTGTACATGAAGTACTTGAGGAGTAGCAGTGGATGCCTTATCTTTCAAACCCTTTTCAAATTCAATGAGCATTGCATGCAAATCATTAACTGTCTTCCCCGTGCAATGTATATTATAGTTACGAACGAAATCATTGAAGTCCTTATTAAGGGACCTATTGATCAAGTTAATAGCCATATTATGATCAAAGGGTTGTCCTAGTGCTATGAGTTGTTCCATATAACCCCTCATCTCCATATAATGAGCACTTACGGACTTTCCAGGAGCTTGCTTGCAACTATGTAGAGCATCAACTAGATCATAGATCTCTACAGCTTGCGGCGTTTCATACACTGCCTTGAGTTCATCAAGCATTTGTTGAGGTGAAGCTAGCTCATACTTCCTTTGAAGTGATGGAGCCATTCTCCCTAACATTACAGCAGCCACCTCATGGTGCTTTTTAACGTTAGCAGCGTGTTGAAGCCTTTCCGCATCAGTTGCTCCTTCAGCAAGATCTTCCGGAAAAGGAGTTTCTAAGATATTGATAGTACCCGCTGCTCTCAGGACAATTCTTAGTGAGCGGTACCGATCATTGAAATTAGGGCCAGTAAGTTTAGGCCATTCAAAGAAAGCTTTGAACGCCGAGCTTATTGTTAGATTGTTTTCGGGTTGAGCCATTTCTACAGAAATAAGTTCAAACATTAGTATTTTCGATAATACAGTTCAAGAAAATAAAATTACCCCGGTAATAAAACCTTAGTATTTTCCTTGAAACTAGAACCCATATTGACATAGATTCATCACATCAGTTGATCTGCTAGTGACAAATGTATTTAATACAGTAACTTGTCGAACAATAATTGACAAACAAATTTGCAATTTCTAGATATGTCAGGGATTTACATTGCCAAAATCATTTGCACTGTAAACATGTTTTATCCCTTCTTTATGCCTTAAGTTTCCAGTTCTCACTGAGTAACTCAATTAAGTCGACTAATCTAAAGAACATAAAACCTTCATGTGCAATCTTATTCAGTCATGAAGTTTTCTCTCCATTACAACATCGTCCGATATCTTATATGACGACAATTGTAACTTCAAGTGTTCGTCAATTAGAGGGCATATGACTTAAATTTTAGGGTGTAGATTTTGGTGTCAAAATCATGTATGGAGAAGCATGCATACATCTCCATAGCATAAGTTTAATAAAACGTTTAGTACACTTTTGGGTGAGACTAAAAGTTCATCATATACTTGCAAGTTGAGGTATTGGATAAACCAATTAAAGATTTTACACACAACTAAATTCACACCGTACTTTTTCTAGAACTTTAGTTATAGCACAAAGCAATAACCTTATTCATTGTGTTTCGGATGTGAATTAATGTAGTTAAATCAACCTTAAAGAATTGTACCAATAACAACCGTAGGTAATTCCAATTTTGACGCACAGGCGAGCCGGGAATTTGGTCAGCGCTGAAGCATAACACCTCCTTCCTTAACCGGGTACATGACCAGCGGTGCGTTATACCCACTTTATAGTTTGCCAAAATTGAGTAGGCCGTTAAGTTGCTATTGCAATTCTAATCAACGCAAATCATATGTATTTTACATCTCAAAACAATTCATTAATTTTGATAAGATTTAGTCTATATTATTTTTCTTGAAAAAAATTACCCTTGTTTACAACATACAATATAAAAAAAACGTATGAAAAAAGTAGTACAAAAAAAACTAAATCAAATAGCCACATGCATAACAATTTATTCAAAGAACATCAAATCTAGGGTTTTTATGAACATAAAAAGTCTTCCCTAATTTTAAAACTTTGAATCAAATAAAGCAAATAGCAATCAAAATTATATGATCCGTAAGAAACATGCATGTTTATTACGGATCTCCCACATTCTCTTAACAATTAAAAAACTACGGATCGTAACCACGCATGACATAACAATTAATTCATGCAAAACATCTAAAGTTAATTACCATGTAATTTTAGGGTTTACAAATTTTTTTTTTATAAAAAATCCGGCAATAGCCAATTTTTAAAAACAATAAAAAACCCTAATTTTTATAAAACCTAAAAAACAACATGTAATTTTTAACACAAATCAATATTAGTTAAAAAACTTTAGATCTTGATAATTGTAATCATGTTAAAACGGCTCTCGATGCCACTGAAGGTTTATATTTACCATAACAATTAAGTAAAACCCTAATATGGATCAAAGAACATACAGCGGAAGCAAATTAACAAGATCTTTAATTAACAAGATTATAATTAATCAAGGCTAGGGTTACATACCTTTATCCTAGCAAGATCTACAAGTTGACGGAACGGTCACCGGTAGAGATAGATCACGAACACCACCAGGATGTAAACTAAAGCAAGATTACACCACGATCTTGTACACACGTGATACGGCGAGTTAACCGTGAGTCTAGCACGAACAAACCGAGCTTCCAAGTCTATGGAAGATCTACCTAACAACCATAGAGAGGGGCTAGGACTAGATCTAGAATAGCTTAATAGAAATTAAAGAAGAACCCTAATAGGGTGTTTGTTTGGCCGGTTTTTAGAGCAAGAGAAAGAGAGATATGAGGTGAAAATTATGAGGCTTTTGGTTTGTTTATATACACCTTGGAAAACTTCTCTTCCAAGGTTAAACAAAATAAAGTCACAAAATCTTTCCCCTTTTCTTTTGTCTCCCATTTAGGCCGGATATACATCACCTCCAAAAGAGGTTTCCGGAACTTTTCCGACTCTTTCTTTTAGCTTCTTTAACATTCTATAACGGTCGTTTAATACTTAACTTTTAATTACTTAACGATCGTTAGCTACGGTTTGATTTAATAAATATAATAAATATATTTAATAAACAAATTAACCCTTCACGTAATATGTGCAATCCCGTGATCTCGAGTTCGATCCTATCACACGAAAATCGACAAATTGTGATGTCACTCCTGAATTCAAATCAACAATAAACTACACAACTATAGTCTATAGTATATGGCTATATCTGATTCACATTAAAAAAAAACACAATACAACATAACTAACAATAAACGGTTAAAAAGGGTGATTGGTTAACGACTAAAAAAAGTAAAAAACTATAACACAACAGTAACCCAAACAGAAATCGGCAAATCACTATGATTCGCATCAAACTGAGTATTAGCCAACAGGATTAAAGAAAGTAGTCCATAAATTAAGATATATTTTAATTGGTGTGACTTCTTTTCAATTGCTTACCAGCAAGCCAATAGACACGAACTGAATGCTCAAACCGAGAATTCCAGGATATACCATGTGTGACCCTAATTCAATGGGGAAAATATTGCTGTGGGTCAACCCATACCTATATACAGTTGCTTTAATATTAATCTTAGGGTAAGACACATGGTTAAACTTTTAATCAAGTGGAAAAATAAGAGTCTTGCTTTTAACTTGGTTGTCAAGAGATACCAATCGACGCAACTAGTACAAATACAACTGAGTCTTAAACCTACCACATTATATGTGTGCAATGACATCAGACAGATATTACATTATAGCTTATGCTTTATATTACAGAGCTAAGTGGACAATTATACAGTAACTTAATGTCAAGGAAAAGTGTGCTTAGTATATATTAACGGTAACTTAAAGTTTACCAAGTATATTATAGGAACACCATAAAATAATGAACATCTAGCGAGAAAATATGCATCTTTAGAAACTTTTTAAGGCTGGGTGCGACATCACATTCAGATTCCGTGATGTTGCGTCTTGCAAAAGTTTCAAAGATGGAAGCTTTAACCGGAGTTGGTGTAGGCAAAAAGATTTATCAACATCCATGTGAATTAGAGTATACTTTTCTGTTTCTGTCCCCGAAAATTCTGCGTTGCTAAGAACTGAGATGACTGAGGTTATGAATCCTATCATTTCGCTACATTTAACATTCTCGACTTCTCTCTAAAGAAACTATATACGATGAGTCAAACCTAAAATATTATTTTACCTCAAGAAACAAAGAAAATACAGATAGAAGTCATAGAACGATATGTCAAAGAAGTAACCTCTACATGAATTGCTTCCTTATGAGCTACTAGTAAATATCTAGCCAAGTCAATAAATGGCCATAAACATCAGTCTTAATATCATTACAATTGAAAAAGCTTTTGTTTCGTAATCGTTCTCAAACTTAATAGCCTAACCCTCATGATCCCTAAAGATATACATTGACTTGTCAATAAGCTGTTAAAATATGGCATCCTAAACCCCAATTAAGAACTTATTCAGCTCTATTAAGTACAAAACCATTCGCACCTATAGTACATCTGGGCGAAGGTTATCTTTGTAGTTCATATAGCAAGATTCAACATAACTATAACCAATGAGGCCTTCCACTAAGTGATGCACCATTCTTGTTCAGTTACTGAAGTACAAATAATAGTCCCACATCGGCGGCCAAGTATGGGATTGGTTGATGGTTTATAAAGCCTAGGTGTCCCCTCTTCAAAAAAGCTATTTTTTAGTGAGTTTACATTGGGACTTATGAACCGAGCCTAGTATAGGAGTTAAGAATTTTCGACCCATAACATATGATAAGAAACCCGGCCCAATCCATATAACAGTTAGGTTTTATATAAAACCCTAATCACAATCTCAATCTCAATCTCACCCTAATCACAAAATAATCCCACCTCTCTCAAATCAAATCAGCTCGATCTCAAACCTCACAAAACAATAACGAATCACAACCATCTTATCTTTCTAAATCACCTTATATTAAATTATTATAAATTAATAATAATTTAAGAAAAGAAGAAGAAGATGATGATGATGATGACGGATCAGACGAAGAAGAGAAAATGGATGTTCACCTCGGCTCTTAAGAAAGCAGAAAAAGAGACGAGCCAAACATGTAACAAGACCAGGAAGAAGATACCAAATGCTCCTCCTCAACCAGATGAGCTGCAGCAACAACACCAACATACTCTCCTTACACAAGAGGTCGATCAGTGCCTAGAGACGTTTTTGTTCATGAACAACTTTTTTAAAAACAAAGAAGCCACCAACCAGGAACTCAACACCCTCAGTAAAGCTACTGTCAATGTCCTCGGTGCTTATATTGATTTGTGTAATTTCCTTGGAATTGAGGTGGAGGACCACGACGCCTCTGTAATCATCCAGGAACACAGATCAAAGGTCGCCAAGGAGATTAACTACGTCTGCAACAACGTTTCTAATGTCGTTATCTTAGAAGCTTATCGCTCCCTTCTTGCTGATTTTCAAACAGGGCCTAACCACCCCACAGACCCCCCTTCTCAGGTATTATTTTTTTTCCTTCCTTTCTTGCTGTTAGTATTTTTCTAGCTATTCAGATCTCCAATCTGAAATTTATCAAATTAAACCGCCACCACATAACCTCTTCTTTCGCTATATATAATTGCCGAGTTCCTCTAGGTTGTTTTTTAGATACTAGTAATATGTGTAGCAGATTTCTTAAGATTATTTGATTGATACTGACTGCCAAATCCAAGGGATTTATCAACATTCTTGTTATTGGATTGTGTACATCTCAAATTGGTGGTGTTCTTGTGGTGTATGATACACTGAAAACCAAAACCTTCAAAATTTCAGCAATTAAAAGGTTGACTGTTGACACCGGTGTGACCCGACTTTGAACAATTTGACCCTACTCTGACCGAAGCCGACTAATATAGCCTATTTCCTTAGTTTTTGAAACACTGTATGAAGTCCATAGTTCCTGTATCCATGAGGCTGGAGGAGTGGGGCACGTCAATAAGATTTGTGCTTAGGGAATATTTTTATTTCTTTTTGGATGCATATTCTGCTTAGTTGTTTGTGCTTGCTTATAATGCTATGTCCATGATGATTAATCTATATATCTCACTCGGCTTTTTTTCCTGCAGATACATCATCTACATCATCTGCAAGATCAAGATGGTAACTTAATGTCAAGCAAACCACTGCCCATTTGCACACCATTGGGGGATGAGCCGAAGCTTATCTATGACGTGATAGAACAGGAGGTACGTTCAGAAACTACTAAGTTACTTGGATTTTCACATCATGCGTGGTAATAGGGGTAGCGGTAATGAAAAATCATGAGTGCCCTCATCCTATATTGTTTTGTACTTCTTTTCTTCTATCAAGTCCTCAAATTAATTAAACAGCTGATTTAATACATTTCCCTGAATGGTAACATTCAAATAGTGCAATTAAGATATTAGATGTATATTCTGCTTAATTCTCGTATGTCCATGATAATTAGTCTGTATATCTCACTCGCCCTTTTTGCAGCAGATACATCATCCACATCTGCAAGATCAAGATGGTAACTTAATGTCAAGCAAACCAGGTATATACTCTTGTTTTTTCAGAAACTATCTATCTCATGCAGAGTGTGATGATTTCACATGTATATTTTCTATATATTCGTCTTTAGCTGATCAGTATTACCTTTTTTCCAGATATGAGTTCAGGGGAAGGGAGCTCCAAACCACGACCCATTCAGTCTCACGACAAGTGTTGTCGTACACCATATTGGGCTAAGCAGGAGCCTATCTTTAAAGCAGTAAAATGGTTAGGAGATTAGGTATGTCCTGAAATTACTAATTTTATGGCTTATAACTTAAATAATGATTAGTTTCTTGGATTTTGAAATTACCCGCTTATCTCCTGCTTTTGTTCCTCTTACCAGGATCGATGCTGAATGTCCTGTTCTTACCTTTGCTGATGTCGAAGTGGAATATGAGGAATGGTGACGATTTATTTTCCGGAAGAAGAGCTACATAGCTGGATGCATCAGTGGTTTCATTTCTGCGAAATGGACCCAGTGATCTAATTTTAATATGTTTTAATTTATATATCAAGTGTTGCAACTTAATTATGGCCATGTACGACTTGTGCATCGTAATTATGACAATAACATATTTGATGGTGGTGTTTTAATATTTTCTTGCATATTGTTTCTGGGAAATGCATTTTATTAACTATTAATTGGGACACACCAAGCTATGTTTATACTGATGGAAATGGATTTAAATCACTTTTGAAATGGTGCTTAATTTGAAAATGTTTCCACTCGCCTTTCCTTGTAGGAAATTCGTTAATTGTAATAAGCTTAAATCCGCATCCACAAACTTATTGCCACACATCCAGTACACTAGCCTCTAAAACCAAGTCATAAGCAGGGATCACTTTCAGCTGTTCTTTCAATTCGTATTACAACGAAGCTAAAGAACACTGTAATCATATGCGTTAGTTTAAAATTTGTCAAGCTTTAGTTATCCATGGCAGTAATCAGTGTGGATGAGCTAAGACATGCCTTCAAATCACATGATGTTATGCATATCTTCTAGCAGGCTGTGTGTGCCGGACGTGGCCTCTTCTAGTTGCCAATCTTTGTAGTTAAATTTAATGGTGATTGGTGAAGGTCTCATTAACATTGTTAGAATCTTGGACAAAGGTTAAACTATCTAGAAATAGGTAACTTGCAAAAAGAGAGTGTGATCATCCTAAGCTCGTGTAGGATATACCCTAAGATACTTGGATGGACTGTGATTTTTGGAGTCCCGACCTGTATTGCAAGAGAGTGATCTAAAAATGCCTCAGTTATCGTGTCCTTTATTTCCCTAAGATGTCCTTCGTTGGCGGATTGAACGATTAGCATGAACGTTGATGCAATACCAAGTTTGGTCATTAGTTAGTGATAGTATAGGTTTTCTTTCCTATGAGTTCTTTTTGGATGTTATATTTTGCGAGAATGTAGGGTGAGCTAGTTATGATTCTGCATTTGATGTTTACTTCGACCATGTATTTCTTTTAATTGACTTTGAACTATGTTAATTATGTTTACAAATAGCCTTTGTTTAGACATATGTTGTTTCTGTTATCTTCTGAAAGTTGCTTTGCATCATATCAATATTAGCGACTAGACTTCAGATTATTTGGTGGAAATTCATTGGATTTGAGTTTGTGACATCTCATTCTTTGAATTCTAATTTAAGCTTTGGCAAATGTTTCCTCTACCAATGGTCGAATCACATCCCATAGATTGTTCTCCTCAACCAAACTCCAGCCATAGATTGTGTGTTTAGTATGTGATTAGTATTTAATTATAAATTTACACGATTTCGCGAGCCGACGGCGCAGCCAACTGTCCCGTGGTTGGCGTTATCAGTGTTTGCGTCGTAGGTACCAGCCGACGGCGCGACAACTGCACCGTGGCTCGTGCCATCGGTCGCGTTTTGGATTTTTTTTCTTTCTTGCAGATCAGTGTGTTGTGTTGATGGTGTTTTCATTTGTTGCAGCAGGAAGAGAGGGAGATAGGGGTACATACATGGTTGAGATACTTTTTTCCAACAAATATGACAGCATATAAATGAATTCAGCGTTGTCACAAATGAACATATAATATATATATATATATATATATATATATATATATATCAGAATCAGAATCAGAATCAGAAACCCTTATATAGGAAGGATGGTAAAACATTTCCTTAACTTTAAAATTCTAAAAAAATGCCACGTGTAAATCAATAACCGAATTCCATAACTGCCATACTATCCTCCCAAACTATAACAATATCGGTATCGAAAAAAGAAATCGCCCCCATTTCTGTCAACCGATCCCTAAAAACGCATCCCTGCTTGATCATTAAAATCAAAACCTAAAAAACCTGATCTAAAAATCCTAAGTCAATATCCAATTCATAAAAAAACTAAATCAATCAGATCCATTAATCAGATCCATTAGATCCGCAATCAAAAGGAATCTGATCGGATGTATTTGGTAAAAAAAGATGCATACCCTAACAAGCACATCCACGATCCACTCAAGAAAATGGATGACAAATTCTTTTAATTGATCTTGTGGTGTAAGTGCTTTTGTGATTTTTTTATGTTCATTGTTTGTATTTTATTATTGTTTGTTTTGGGATATATTTCTAACACTAATTTCAATTGCAACAGTCATAAAATCAATTATGTGTTTGATTTATTTGCTGATTTTTATTATTGGTTGTGTAAAAAGTTAATCGGTTGAAAAAATGGAAGTAATTAACAACTTTTGTTATAAATAATATTGATGTTGATGATGATTACTTTTTACGATGTTAGTAAGCCAAGGTTTTTAATTGTATAGTATTTAGATTGGATTTTATTCGATGGCAATGACAAGTCAGAAAGCTTACATGTAGCAGTAGTGGTTGAATTGGATTTTAACATAATATTAGTGCTTATTGTAGGTGAGAGCATAAAGTGAAAATGGAAGGTTATCTATCATTGTTATTATCATTCAAAAAAATCAATTTAGCCAATCTATTATTGTTATTCCAATTCCAATTTCCATCTGGAAATCCATATTACATTCATTTTTTCTAATTATAAGGTAAGATTAATTTCAATATCAATTATTTTTATTATTATTCAGAAAAATAAATTGTTATTATTATCAGTGTTTAGTGATTATTGATTAAAAGATAAGATTAAGTTCAATATATTACTTTGCTCCAGAATTAACATTGAATTGAAATCATAAAAAGAAAAAATTAACATTGAATTCGTCTTTTCAATGAAAATGGCATATTTGTATCGATAGATTTGTGCACCCATGTTGCCTTACTAAATAAATGTATTAAAAATAGTGATGCTTAACCATACCACTAAATTACTTAAAGACAATATTACTACTAATGCATATAGCATGCTGCATAAAGCTTCGAGTAACAAAAATAGAAGAACCTCATGGTAAGGAAAATATGAAAGTTGAGACTAAAGTAAAATAAAAAAGCTTATCTTGACTTATTTAAACAAAGCCCAAAGGCAAGTGTGAATACATGTACTATGTGTGAATACATATACTAAATGTCCATGCGTCGGTTGAAGTTATATACTATAAAGACACGTAGTCTTTTAGTTGAAGCTTATTCTTATAAACATGTCTCTACAGGGCGGTGGATGTGCTATGCAAGGCGAAACATTATTCTTATCATGGATTAAGAAGGTTGAACCTACATTGGCATCAACTTCTACAAATGGAACAATAGGTATGAATGAAAACTGAGATTAGTGCTAAGTTAATGTAATATAGAAAAATTAACTAAACATTATTTCTGATGCTATTGTGGTTTGGTATTTGAGGAAGCAAAAGCCAATAATAAAACAATTTGGTGTAGTGACTTTATGATGCATACTTGAACTTTTAACCCTTTCTAACAGTACTTTCCTATTTACAGTTTCTGTGATTCAGTTAAAAGGCTAGCCACTGCCTTACAGTGGCATCCTGATACGGCCCATGACTTATTGTTGCTTTGGACGATGACAGCTCACCTGCTCCGAGGGTACTGATTTATTTGCAGGTGTGGGATATGTAGAACACCATGTCTCCATAGTGAGAGTCGGTAGGTCACACTAAAGGTATTATATGTACTTATGTATGCATTTTCTTGAAACTTCGTATACTTGATTTAAACTTAATATGAGATGTCTTGGTAGTTAGAAGTATAATATGTAGATAAAGCATGAAAGATCGGTGAGTTTAACAAATTAATTAAATGGTCTCTTTTTAGTACATATGAAAGTCAATATGATTGACCCGCTTACTTCTTTGCCCATTTTCTAACAACTTAGTTATAGATAATTCACGTGTTGATCTAATCTCATCTATTTCTTTTTGTTAGGTTTGAGACGTTAACTCATTCAACATGTTTGAGATAAATCTTAACCGAAGGTGGACCCTGTTAATTAGAATGCGAGTAAGTCAAAATGATTACATTTGGCATTGATACATATCATATATCTTACCTAACAAGCCCACTGAAAGACGTGGTGGTTGCCTTACCAAGCGAGGTAGTTATAGCATAACATAGATGCTCATGTATGTAAGTAACCGGGTCGAAATTATAACCACAAGTCAAAATGGATAACAATTTCGGTTATCCCGTATAAATGTATCATAATCTTTATATAACTTCGTTATAGCATGTATGCCCTTACCTCTCATCATGTCTAATTATGATATGGTTATTTAGATAACTTATTGTCTTATTATAGGCTTTTAAAACTATGTGTATTAACGATGTAATACTTTGATTAGGAGTTTTTTTGATAGCTTATCTCATCGCCTAACTTACCTTTAATTGTGCTTATAGGGACTGTTTGGATAGTTAATTGTTAAAAAACTTTCATGGTGCTCCATTCACTTATTGTAAGCTAAACTCATGTTTGTAATTCTTGCAAGATGTTCCTAGAAGGAAATATTTCTCGAAGGTATACTGGCCCTATTTGAGACTTACACGAGCATAACAAATTTTGGCAAAGACCTTCATGATCCTCCTACCATCGAGAAGAGAGCAGAAAAGGTATGCATCGTTAATGCATTCAACCGACATCTACTTGAATAAGAGAATAATTAGGATTATCGATTCAAAGATATGTACAAGGCAGTGTTTGATAAAGTTGATTCAAAGATTTGTGTTAGGCATGATATTTTTTAATCATAAGATGATTTGATATGAACATAAGAGTTGTACTCAGAACATGTGAACTGAATAAATTGCAGTCTTTTTTCTTCAATATTGTTCTTTTCTACATGTAAACTGATGGTGATTATTATGTATACAAAAAAGTCAACTATGAGCTACTAGATGTTGGATGTGGCTCAATTAAAACGCATATATGCTTTACAAAAAAAAACATGCTAAACTTGAGTTTAAATTTTTGGATTTCACACATGACCACGTTTTTTAAGGAATATAATTCTTTTGAAAATCGATTTTGAAAATCGATCTTAAAGATGACTCCTCTCAGACACGAAGTGAACTTCGATGACAGATTTGAGATTTATAGCTATTTGACTAAGTGTTGTCAAAGAATAATTCACATATGAAGTTACAAAAAAGCATGTATCTCAATACTCAGAAGGCCATGAAAATATGTTAAGACACTTTTGCGCATGTTGTAATCAAAACATTTACTTTTGTAATAACATGTTATGACCGAAAGTTGGTGGTTGTATTGCTGTTTCTCGCCATTATATTTCAGCTATAAAAAAAATTGGTCATGTTGATCGTTTATCATGTGACTGTGACTCTTGTATTGCCGAGTGTAATTAACATTCCTTTTTTAAAAACTTATGAGTCTACGGTTATATTAGATTTATGTTCTTATTAAAAAATGAAATGATAAAAGAAAGGAAGTAAGAGAACTAAGGTTATCCTCAATGCAGTAAGGTGCTATTATTGTGCAATAGAGTAATTATATATATATTTTTTAAAACTGTTAGTTTTTTATTTTAAAAATAATATTTTTTAAAACAACTAGCTTTATTTAGCACAATAATTTTTTAGAGCTGTTAGCTTTTTATTTTAAACAAGTAGCTTTTCATTACAATTTTTTAATAACTAGCTGAGTAATATCTATAAATCACTAATATACTCTCTAAACATATTATAATTTGTTTAAATATGTCATTTTAAGTAATTTTACATCTTAATTTTACAGTCAACAGTTAATTTATCAAATATTTTTATTGGAAAACAATACAACTTATATAGCTAAACTTTATAATTAACAGCTTATAGTTTATAGTTAACGACTTACATCTTACAACCATTTTTACCAAACATAGCCGACATGTCACTATTCAATGCATTGTGAGAGTAGATTGAAAAGTAATTTTTTGTAAGAATTATACTATGTTGGTGGGGAAATGCAAAACAGCCTTATCTATTTATATTTTAATAATAAAAAATAAATGAAAAAACTATTTGACGACATGTTATTTCAATTTTTCTAACATATGGTTTAATGCAAGGTTATCAAGATCTCGATCTTAATCTTAGGATCTTACGATTTTACGATAATGTAAAGCAAGAACGATCCGGATCTTACGTAGGATCTTTGCATGCGTAAGATCTTATAGGATCCCGATCTTGATCATAGGATCTTAGGATCTAATACGATCCGATCTTACTTTTTCTCGAGCGAAAAACTAAAAAATTACAAACTTATAGGTTCTATGTTGTATAATCTAAAAAACGACGTGTAAATCTTCTTATGCATTTCATATCATAATCTAGGATCACATTTTTATGAAATATTCTTATAATTTTGTGTTTACGATGTATATTAATTTGTAAATTTGTAAAATATTGCAAAGACTACTAAGAAAATTACATTATAGTAGGATCTTACGATCCCGATCCTACTTTACGATCTCGATCTTGCAAAGACGAAAACGATCCTAAGTAAGATCCCGATCTTAAAAATCTTGGTTTAATGGGTTGTAGAGGTTTTTTTTTTATTAAAGGTTTAATGATGATATGATATTGTATTTAAATCAAAAAATGTGTATGAGTCGTGGATGCCCTAAATACACTAAAACACCATTATGAGTCTAAGACTTATTTCTTAATCTACTTTCTTCGTCTTATATTTTTTGATTGTCATACATAATAAGCCAACTCACTCATATAATTTACATAAAGTTTAATATAATATTAAAAATAATAATTAAAATCAAAGCTGTAAACTAAAGATTTAAAAAATAAATAGTTGCTTATAATTATGAGAGGAGAAAAATACCATTTTCATAATCAAGTGTACTTTTCATGAGGTTCTTATAATCTATTGTTTTACTTTCATCATGTCTTCATTTAGTTGAATATCATTTCTATGACGATACATATTACATGATGAATTATATTACATTAACGAGGAGATTTTTGAGGCTTTAGATAACGAAGACACATATTTATGATGGTCTTTCGAGAAATTTTCTAAATAGCACTTTTAGATTTATAACAATAATTAACTATTTTTTCCATGTTACGATTTTATAATTTTTTTTTATGTTTTATTATTTCTTGAATCACTGTTTTTTAATATTATTTGGAACTTTATTTATTATATTTTGTATTAAGGGTAAAACATGTTCTTTATTTTGTTACGACATAGATCATATTTGTTATAACTTATCTAAAAAGAAAATACGAATTACAAATGATGCCTTAAATACAAAATTATATAAAAATGACACATTAATTCATTAAAAGGTTTCCATAAAATGCTTCAAAAAGAAAATAGGAATTACAAATGATTCACAATAGTTTGACTTACTAAAATGAAAATATTTTTAAATATTTGGACTGTCAAGTTTTGGACTGAGCTATATATTGTTGCTATATTATACACGTGACAAAAAATAATATCAGGAATAGGTTTTTTGAACTTACTTTTGCTAGAATACACATTACCACAAAACTTACAAAACAAAATCATTTCTACAAAATATTTAACTATAATGTTTTTGCTAACAAAAAAAAAACTTAACAATAATATTAGTTTTAAAAAAAATTAATGTAATAAAGTTATTCATAAAATTAACATATACAAAATTTATTACCTCATAAAATTCAAGAATACATAAAATATTTTATACAATACATTAAATTCTAAAAAAATTTAAGGTAAAAAACTTATTCATATCGTTAACGTATACAAATTCAATTAACTCATAATATTCTTAAATAAATAATGTATCTTAAACTACGTTATTTCTGTCTATTCTATGCTACATTATTAAAATATTAATGTCATAACTAACACTACATATACTAAACTTCTAATACAAACACACATAACTTTAATTTTCATTAAAAAATATATACTTAAAGCTAGCCCGTCCGTCGGACGGGTCTAAAGGCTAGTATATATATATATATATATATATATATATATATATATATATATATATATATATATATATATATAGAGAGGATGGTTAATGTGGTGTAGTAGTTTAAAATTACTAAAGTAAAAAGTAATCTAAACCATTGAATTTGTAGTAATTATTATTTGATGAGATTAATAGTTATTGTTTGACACTGCATTTAATAAATAGATGAAAGGGTATTTTTGAGAACTTCCAAATTAGTGACAATTTCCATCAAATTTTCTCTCCTCGTTTGACGTTATACGGAGTACTAGTTTTTTAGCTTCCAATTTTCTTAGAAGATAAATTTGTTTATTTCTAAAGTGAATCATACGTATTTTATTAGATGTATCATTGTTTTTTTTTGTATGTTCACATCATCTTTATATGATACATAAAAAATCTTTGCTTTTTTTTTCCAATTTATCAAGCAACTTCCTGTTAGCCTATTTAATAATACAAAAATTAATACTTACAAAATTTATTGATACATAAGTACGTGGACATAAATTCAAACGAGTTTATTTAGTACATCAAGATTATGCCGAACTTGTACACGACTAACTGGTACATGGGAATGTCGAACTCGTACACGATCAACTGGTACATGATCGGAATGCCGAACTTGTACATGACTAACTGGTACATGATGGCATGCCGAAATCGTACACGACCAACTGGTACAACATGTGTTGCGTCACGGGAATGTCGAACTCGTACATAAAGGGAATGTCAAACTCGTACATGAAGGAATGACGAACTCATACATCAAGGGAATGACCAACTTATTATTATAACATAAAAAGTACTTCCAACATAAAATAATATAAAAGCTTTTTCTAATTCGTAAATCAAGACAATTACACCAACTTACCCAAGTGTCCTACCGAACGACAAAATGTGATACATCAATCAATGAATTTGCTTATAGACTAAAAATTCATAGTAATACATTATAATAAAAAATTAAATTTACATATGGAGATGAATGAACTTCCAAACCAACATATATACAAACTGATCTATCATCACTTTAAATGTTGCCTCACCACCAATAAAAATTAATTTACATACGATGACGTGACTAACCAATTAGTACTCACACAAAAAATTTGTTAGCAACCATTAATGGGTCACTGGGCCATCGGAGGATAAGATGTCTTTTTTGTCATGTCCAAATCTTGAACTGTTGATAAGCCCGTGTAACTTGTCATCGTTTATGCTCGTACCATGTGGTGTCGTGGTGGTAGAAAATGCAATGTTCAATCAATGATACATGACCAAATCCACAACCACCACTAGCCGGCTGGTTGGATTTTTCCCCAAAGTTATCACCAAATAAGTGGCGGTATCACTCCGAAACAATACACAACTAAAACCACCAAAAGCAGTGGAAAGAGGCTATTTGTTTTTTAAATCGATTTTTAGTGAGATCTGGGATCTTTAAGAGTAAAAAGGACATGTTTTTTTAGAGAGAGAAAAGAGGATATGAGTGTCTGAATAATTTAACTATGGGTTTTTTTTAACAGTTATTTATTAAATAAAGATGACCAAAATGACCTTATTAGTACATAGGTAATTAATTTTATTTTGTTTTGTTTTTAATAAAACGAATATTATCTTAGATCATAAAAAAGATCTAAAGGTCTAAAAGCCTTTTCATTTTAACAATTTTAAAGTACTAAACTATTTTAACTAAATTCTATATATATATATATATATATATATATATATATATATATATATATATATATATATATATATATATATATATATATATATATATATATATATATATATATATATATATATATATATATATATATATATATATATATATATATATATATATAGGGTTGAGATATATGCAGAACTTATTTTAAGTGCAGAACTATGCAGAACTCATTTCAACCAATCAAAATTTAGTAAATATTAAATGTTTTTATTTTATTCAAAAGGGTATATTAGTCAATCACTTTCTTATTTTATTATTCTATTTAAAAAACGTTTTTTTATAATTATTTATTTTTTAAAAACTAAAAATTATTTTTTTAAATTTTTTTGCCAGCATACATATCTTAATAAAATTAAACAGTGCATACATGTTTTTCTAAAAAACATAAATGTTCTTTTATCAAAATATGTTACTTGTGTTTATAGTGTCTAATTTTACAAACATAATTCTGGTTTGCTAAATGTGTTAATTACACATAAGTTTATAAACCTCAAATTTTAAAATAAAAACATAAATGTTATATAATAACAGTCTGACAATATACATGTAATTACAAAATTGATATCATATAAAATACAAATAAAAATCAAAGTATTATCAACTTAATTATAACATTTATGCACGACTTTTGAAAACATGCATGCACGGCTTGTAAAAACATGTATCAACGTTTTCCAAGAACATATGCGTGACGACTCCTAAAAACATGTATGCACGGCTTCTGAAACATATATGCACTTCAAAAAACGTAAGTGTATCCATTGATCATCTTCATCACCCACTATATTTCCTATGATCTAGCCATCTCACTGAAACAAATATAAAAAAACTAGTTAGCTATATCAAATTATGCCACGTTAGCAGTAGCTACAACATACATGTCTAAGCCATAATTTATGTGATGAAAAACATGAATGTCCTAGGACAAAAACTCATAGCATGATCTACAACATACATGTTCTCGCATCGAAAAAAACATAAATGTTCGAGACAAACACAAATTCGTGACCATAGTAGCAATGGGGGTCGGTTATATCTCGCATCGAAAACGAATAAACATGTTCGGTGCTTCGTCCCTATAAAAAAGCACTTATTAAAACCACAATAGTATTAAAACATGTAGATGATTCACCATAAACATTACTATTTCTCATCAAGGACATTAATGTAAGTGACAATTTTATTAAAATAAATCTCCACGTTAAAACTAACATAGCATACATATGTGCATTAAACAAGACTAGTACATGTATGTTTTATTTCGAAAACACTCTTTCCTGGGGCTGACAATAGACTCCTATATGTCATCTCACTACAAAAGTTTCTTTGAGACTCATTAAGAAGAAAAGTTACGTATTGCTATTATATTGAAAATCTATTAATTCATGCCATTGAAATACTAATTAATGCATGTAATAAATTACAAGTTATTAGAAATTCTAATTAATTCATAGAATTGACTAACATGTATGTATCACGCAAAAAGAAATACTAATTAATTCAAGAGTAAAGTCTCCATCAATACAACTTTTATTTTAACTGCTCCATATTTCCTTATTTTGTACTTTTGCACAAATACTGAGTATTTTAAACATTTAACCAAATGTTAAGGTACTTTATGAATTGAAGATTAAAATAGCATAACAAAATTACTTTATGTAAAAGAAGAAGAGTGGGGCTATACAATCATGCTGTTCGTGAAATCAGATCTACGACAAAAAAAAACATGCTTTCTTTTTCAGATTTTTGATCCTTTGGTTTTGTTTAAAAAATCATAAATACCATTAGATAATATAACAAAAGTATAAATTACTTACATGATTTCATAAAAGACTAATTGAAACCCAACAAATCATTGCTAAAACCCAACAATCGGATAGATTAAAACCATCACTTTATCTCCGTTGTGTTTTTTCGATTGAAAATATTGACATCATGGTTTCTTTTCAGTGTTCTTGTTTTCATCAGCCAATGTTTTTACATAATGAAATATCAATTTTGGATCTAGATTTTTTATGAAGGTTGTTGAAAATGGTGGCTAGGTTTAGATTGGGAGAGAGATAAAAATTTATTACGGATTATTCAATTGTGACGGTTTTCAAGGTTATATGGAAAATTATTTTAATATCGTTAAAGTATGATACCTATTATACCCTTCCAGCATTTTATTTAGTTGATATAAAATCCTTCACCTTTTCTTTAATGACAATTTTGGCACTTTAAATATTAACCTTTGATTGTACTCATCCAATGATCCAGATTTATTTTAATAGTTCTACACAGTTCTACACTTAAAGTGGGTTCTGCATATAACTCTTACCTATATATATATATATATATATATATATATATATATATATATATATATATATATATATATATATATATATATATATATATATATATATATATATATATATATATATATATATATATATATATCAAAAATCAAAAATCCTTATATAGGAAGGATAGTGAAACAATTCCTTAAATACAAAATTCTATAAAAATGACACATGTAATTCATTAAAGGGTTTCTATAAATGCTTCAAAAAGAAAATAGTAATTACAAATGATGCCTTAAATACAAAATTCTATAAAAATATATAAGGAATGATGGTGAAACAATGCCTTAAATACAAAATTCTATAAAAATGATTCCATAAAATGCTTCAAAAATAAAATAGGAATTACACATGATGCCTTAAATACAATATTCTATATAAATATATATAGGAATTACAAATGATTCCTTAAATACAAAATTCTATAAAAATGATTCCATAAATTGCTTCAAAAATAAAATAGGAATTACAAATGATGCCTTAAATACAAAATTCTATCAAAATATATATAAAAATTACAAATAATGCCTTAAATACGAAATTCTATAAAAATATATAAGAAAGGATGGTAAAACAATGCCTTAAATACAAAATTTATAAAAATGATTCCATAAAATACTTCAAAAATAAAATAGGAATTACAAATAATGCTTTAAATACAAAATTTTATAAAAATATATATATGAATTACAAATGATGCCTTAAATACAAAATTCTATAAAAATATACAAGGAAAGATGGTGAAACAATGCCTTAAATACAAAATTCTATAAAAATGATTCCATAAAATGCTTCAAAAATAAAATAGGAAATACAAATGATACTTTAAATACAAAATTCTTTAAAAATATATATAGGAATTACAAATGATGCCTTAAATACAAAATTATATAAAAATATATAAGGAAGGATGGTGAAACAATGCCTTAAATACAAAATTCTATAAAAATTATTCCATAAAATGCTTCAAAAATAAAATAGGAATTACAAATGATGCTTTAAATACAAAATTATATAAAAATATATATAGGAATTACAAATGATGCATTAAATACAAAATTCTATAAAAATAAATATGGAAGGATGGTGAAATAATGCTTTAAATACAAAATTTTATAAAAAAATTTCCATAAAATGCTTCAAAAGTAAAATAAGAATTATAAATGATGCCTTAAATACAAAATTCTATAAAAATATATATAGGAATTACAAATGATGTCTTAAATACAAAATTAAATAAAAATATATTAGGAAGGATGATGAAACAATGCCTTAAATACAAAATTCTATAAAAATGATTCCATAAAATGCTTCAAAAATAAAATAGGAATTACAAATGATGTTTTAAATACAAAATTCTCTAAAATATATATAGGAATTACAAATGATACCTTAAATACAAAATTCTATAAAAATATATAAGGAAGGATGGTGAAACAATGCTTTAAAGACAAAATTCTATAAAAATGCACAACAAGAATATTAATTTAAAAAAAAATTAATATAAAAACGTTAATCATAACATTAACATATACAAAATTTATTACCTCATAAAATTCAAAAATACATAAACTATTTATACAATATTATTAAAATTCTAAAAAAAATTTATGCAACAAACTTATTCATACCGTTAACATATGGAAATTCAATTAACTCATAATATTCTTAAATAAATAAAATATCTTAAAATATATTATTTTTGTCTATTCTATGCTACATTATTAAAATATCAATGCCATAAATAACACTATATATACTAAACATCTAATATAAACACACATAAATTCAATTTATATAATTAAAGCTAGCTCGTCCACCGGACGGGTCTAAAGGCTAGTATATATATATATATATATATATATATATATATATATATATATATATATATATATATATATATATATATATATATATATATATATATATATATATATATATATATATATATATATATATATATATATATATATATATATATATATATATATATATATATATATATATATATATATATATATATATATATATATATATATATATATATATATATATATATATATATATATATATATAGGGGCGAGTTATATGCAGAACCAATTTAAGGTGTAGAACTATGCAGAACTCTATTCAACCAATAAGAATTTAGTATAATTAATTCTTTTAAATTAATTCAAAAGGGTATATTAGTCAGCAACCTTTTTTTTATTTTCTTTTCTATTTTTCAAATTAAAAACTTTTTTTAATTCTCTTATTTTTTTTAAATAATTTTTTTTTACTTTCTTTTTTATCAAAACGCATGTGTTTTTCTAGAAAACATAAATGTTTTTTTCTCAAAATATGGGTTTATATATATTGATAACGTCTACTTTTATAAATTTCATTGTCTTTTGTTTAAAGTTTTAGTTACACCTATGTTCTAGTGTATCTTTTTGAAAATTATAATTTTAATGCCCGAAAACATAAATATGTAAGGTCGACTATCGTATACATAATTCGATATTGGATAAAATACAAATAATTAAAAAATCATTATAAAAATGGCTCAAGACACATGCACGCCTTTCCATACAACATCAAATCACGCATTCAAAAACATCTTTTTTTTTCCTTTTTTTATACGCAGGATAATCTGTTATGGTAGCTCAATCCTATCGGTCTAAAAACATAAATGCATTTTTCCGAAAACATCGATGCACCTTTCCAAAAACATTGTCCACTGCTCATAATGTACGGCCGAAAACATCAATGCACGTCAAATATTGATGCACGTCTTCTAAAAACATTGATGCACGCTTCGCTTTCTCGTCAAATTCATCAGAACATGGGTGCACGCCTAAAATTTATTAGTAGAACATTTGTGCACGACATTATGTATCATAAGCACACACTTCCATTTCTTGCCACACCTAATTGTACTTTCATTGTAATCTGGCAATAAAAAAAAGAGGTGAGCCAATATAGATTGTAACATAAAAACAAAACAAAATTATCCAAAACAAGTTCACATGTTCAATATAAACAAGTTAATCATTATTTAGTCATCATCATTGCATACATCTTTTAAAATAAGAAAATAATAAATACTGTAAAACTTTTCATAAATAAATAAACAGCTTGAAACCTTAAAATAATAAACACTAAAATATCACAAAATCATTTGCCAAATCCTTCCTAATCTAAGTGAACGAACATAAAAAAAATTAAATCATTTTTAGAGGGTCCAAAAAAATTAAATCATTTTTAAATCGCTACACAGGGGTGAGACAAAAGAAACAAAAACAAAATCGATTTCGATCCATCAAAAAATATATTTCATTCTAATCGAAATGAAAAAGAATTTTGGTCTAAAAAATTTAAGTTGCATGAAAACATTATAAACCAATTGAATTAAATAAAAAATTAAAACTAAATTGGATATAATGTACCTTGAATCTGGAACACATGATGTCAAGCGGATATGAAAAAAATCAACGTCTAATCTATTATGTGTATACACATCGTAATAAAAAAATAAAGTATCTACATCATACAATAAAAAATAGAAGTGTTTGACATCAGTGATGCAAATCAAAGGATGAGTACTATATTTCTCTTTATCGAATTGTTTAGGGAAAAAGTGGGCGGCGGCTGTTTACGATTTTCAGAAAAGAGAGAGTATTCTAAGTGGTTAGGGTTTTGAATAATAAAGGCTCTATCTCAAATAAAATAAGGTGACAGTTTTCTTTCCTCGAAGGATTTAAGGTGTTTTGAAAAGTCTATATTACCCTTTCAGATTTTTATTTAATTAAAAAAAACCTTTAACTTTGTTTAATTACACTTTTTACACTTTTAATCTTAACCTTTGATAATACTCATCTAATGGCCCAAATCTGTTTTAATAGTTCTGCATAGTTCTACACATAAAATGAGTTCTGCATATAACTCTTACCTATATATATATATATATATATATATATATATATATATATATATATATATATATATATATATATATATATATATATATATATATATATATATATATATATATATATATATATATATATATATATATATATATATATATATATATATATATATATATATATTATATAGGTATAATTATGACTTGAAACCACAGTTTTAGATCCCAGTCATATCCCAGTAACATCTTTTAGCCAATAGGATTTCACAATTTCCTAGAAAATCTCCAAATTTCACGAATTTTCCGTTTGAAATCGCAGTTTTATGAAAATCACGTTTTGAAAACGCAGGTTTGAAAACTGCGTTTGGAAATTGCGTTTTGAAGTTCTGGGCCGGTCCGGTTCGAGCCTGGGCCGGGTCATTTTTGAAAAATTTGGAAATTATTAAAATTTGGATTTTTTTTTAAAAAACTTCGAATGTGTCATCAACAAGTTTCGAACATGGGTCCGGTGGTTTGCATGTATCAAAGTTTACCAATTAAGCCAACCAATTTTTATGTTTTTCTATTAAAAATCAAATTAATAAACACTAAAAATAAACCTACTAATATGATAAACTCTATAACTACACATATATTATGAGATATTTATCCAAATCATAAGAATACGTACATACCTGACTTATTAATAAAGAAAACATAAATCAGAACCCTAATTTCTCAAAAAAACACACATAAAAAAAGGTACACCTCCTTCTTTTGAATCCTAATCTTGTACCCTAATGATACTGATTTTCTCTTATCAGGTATGTCTGTATTATTTCGTGGAGGCCCAATTTTCTCTTATCAGGTATGTCTCTATTATTTTCTATCTTCTGTTAATCACACTTTTATCAGGTATGTCAGCATTAACATATGAAACACATATAGATCTGATGTATAATCAAGTTACTTAGGTTTTGTAATATATCTATAACAAATATTCAAGTTTGAAGGTTATTGTACAATTGGATCCATGTTATATAAATACTAAGGTGAGGTGGTCTTCATCTTCTCGGGACAGCTTATTACAATTGAATCCATGGAACCGTGATTTATATGGATTTTTATTTGTGTCTACTATTTTTGGAGTGACTCTTATGCGATACTGCAATAGATATATATAGATACAACCTAGGGGTAATTAGTGGCCTATGATGAACAGACATGTAGGTTTGCCCATAGAATGTCTTACTGATTAAATTCTTTTCTGAAATGATTATGGTTATTATAATGGTTCTCTAACATCAGTATCTCTAATGTGGTTTTACAACATCCTAATTCCCATTATTCAAAGTTTCAGAATATTTTACAAACAACTATGCCCAATCCAGCTGTAGCGTGGTATGGCCATGTTCTTTAGTTTCATGTTACTGAATATGGGCTTCACTTAGAATTAAGTGCATAATTTTAAACCTCTGCTACTGAATTTTGGGTTCCCAACATATACACGATTGCAAAAAGCCTTCTCCAATATAGGATCCTGAAAATCCTACAAGCCCCGCGGCAGTTGCGCGAACTAGAAATGCAGACCAGGTGCTGCCATACTGTAAGTCTGTAACAGCCAAGTACAAATGTACTTATTGGTCGAGATCTATTGCATATTTTTTTAGCGAAATTGGCTTACTCCAGCACTTCAGCAAACTTGATGACAAATGTATCATACCTTTCGTTACAGAAAATGACTTTTCTGCACAGTTTTCTTGCTTTACAAGGCTGTTTGGATATGATATGTATGCCGGTTTACTGCAAGTATGGTGCTGAAGCAGCTGAACTTGCAATGTCATTGCTTGTGGGAGCATTACCATTTGGCAAATAGTCACATATGGATAGCGAAGGTATCCACCTCACAATTTTAGTTGGTTCCTATTCCTATTTTTGAGTGAGAATTTTGATTCATTTATATATGTCCCAATCGGTCCAGTAGGTAAATTTGAAAACCATGTGAACCCTCAAAGGGTCGAAAGTAACGTAAAGTGTTATCTTTATTGCATAGCACATTAAATAAGTTATTTGAAGAATTAGACTTTAGCATTGATATGTTATTGTATTTAGTTTTTGGTGCTAGATTATATATTCTTTTTGACATCGATATTGTCTATTTGCTAGGTACCGCTACGACATGACAATCGAGGGAGCCGCTGACCAAGCTAGAAGATCCATCTATCATGCAGCATTCTATCATGGTGCAAGTGCTGGTGTTGCTAGCGGTACTCTATCTTTCTGTATCCAATGTATATGTTTTTTGTGTAGGTGACTATGATTTTGAAACAGTTAAATGATTCATATTGTAGTGTATCACGTGGGCCCAAACGGAAGGACCAAGCTATCCGGCGATAATGTTGGGGAACTTCCCTACTCTTACTACCCTGTTGAACCTGCCACTCTTGAACATGAAATGACCGAGGCTGTCATTGTAATTTGTCTCATTTGCTTAGCATAAACATAGCTCAAGTGCGCTAAGTGTGGTGTTCAGCGTGCTCTCAACATGATAATTGTTTTGCACTATAATTATTGGCTCTAGTTAGGTCTATATTTTGATGATAAACGCTGTTTGGTAAGTTGGTCGCTCCATATAGGGAACATAGTTTAGCCCTTGACGGATATATGAGTGCTGTAATTTTTAACAAATGATTTTGCACAATTTGTCAATTTGCTTAGTTATTGAAGCAAACAACCCCTCTTATTATTGTTACCTACCTTAAATTTTGCTAACTCACCATACAATGGTTTCCTACTATTTAAAGGTTGAATCTGTGTGTGTTTGCGTAGTGTTTTTTTATCTGAGATTATAAGTAACAGTGTTTTTGTGTAAGGGCACTTGGTAGCTACCTTGGCGTTAAGGTACATGCTTATGTTGGTGGAACCAGTGTTCGTGAGGATCAGCGTATTCTCTCAGATGGTGTGCATGTTGTTTTTGGTACTCCCGGCTGTGTGTTTGACATGTTGCGCAAGCAGTCACTACGTTCCAACTACATCAAAATGTATGTGGTGGATGAAGCTGATGAAATACTCTCAAGAGGTTTCAAGGATCAGGTCAACATATTAATTTTCTGCAGTTCTTATGGTTAATATACTTTAGAGATAGCAAAATAACCACATTGGGTGGGTTGGTAATTGATTCTAAATAAAGTGACTGTCGTAGAAGGGTAATGACAGAACCTCTTCCGGTAAAGGTTTGACCAGACGAAGTATTAACAGGGTCAGCTTCTGGTTTCCATAAGGCTTGACCAATTGAAGCATTAGTAGGCTCATATTTTGTTTTCGATCAGTAAGGTTTGATCAGCCAATGCAGTATTCTACATGAAGGTTAAAAAGAGGGAAGTCTTGGAAACCACTTGGAAGCTTTGTGATCAAAATTTTATATATGAGGTAAGATAATATCGTTACCTTAAGAGCATTGTATTATATATTACACATGACTTTATGTCTAGCAATATATCTTACCAGCACTGCTCCAAACTCATCAAAATGTACTTTAACTTTACTATGAAACTTGTGAAGTTCTTCAAAAATAAGTTGTTTCTGAGGTGTTTAGGATTGCTTAGATAAACTGCTACTGCAAGTCAGGATGCACAGGTTTTAAATTAAGCAGTCCAAACACTGCATAGGTTTTTTTATCAAATCAAAGTAGATCAGCAGTTTTACATCCCAAACACCCTCACTTTATTTACATTTAAACATTATCAATCTTAAGTTAAAAGCCTTCATGATTAGGCAGCCATACAGTGAAAAGAGTCCTCTACGTCAAAGATGATGGTATGATACTGTCATGATACATAAATTTTAGTATTCATTATTTTAAATGAACATGGATATAACTAATAAGACCTGGCTCGAGTATAGAAAATTTCAACCTGAATTCTTAATTATATAAACCTGTGTATACTAAGAATTTAAAATCTTATTTTATCTGTGAATTCAATTTTTTGATGGACTAATACTGTGGTTTTAGAACTTGGACATCATTTAATGATTATTGTTGCAGGTCAGTGATCCAGTTGAATCTTGGCTTAACAATCTGCTTTGCAAAGCTGAAAGCAAGTCTAGAGGCACGGAATTTGCATCATGTGAAACTGGTATTGCAGATCATTAATGGAAAATTGGCATATGTGAAAGTGCAGGTTGCGAGTGGGAGTCTTGATTATCAAATCATATGGTCAAGGCCCCGTGATATGAAATCAATCATGGACATGGTATCAGGAAGCTTAAGGTTGGTTTCAGATCAGTATGCACAAGTGAACTATCAATTATCTTCCCGCATCAGTTCTAGCCAATGGACAGATTGAAATTCAGTTGGGGCTTACAAGGCATTCTGATAGGACTCAGCTCAATATAATATAAATTGAGTCACTTATTCATGCTACTAAATTTCATTTAGCACCAACATCATCTAACAATAATGTTACCTAAGTTGCAGATCATCTTTAGATGCTTCAAACCCTTTAATATTCTTTTAGATACCCAAATGAATGCTAAGCTTATGAACTTCAAACTTGCTAGGGAAGGTCCTCAAGATCGATCGACCCATGTCTCAACAACATCAGTATGTTCATTTCCAACAATTTTTCTTTTTTTTTTCTATTTGTAAATTTCCTAATATATCATTGTTATCGTTAGAACAAAGATGAAACTAAACCTGTGATAATACTTAGGTCCTAGAAACAAATGCATAATTAAGCTGAAGAATATATCTATACGAGACGTTTATCATTATATGTTGATAATGTTAACAAAGTTCTATCATGTAACCAAAAATGATAACACTTAAAAGGCATGCATGCCATGGAAAATGAGGACCAAGATCAAGCCTTAAAAGTAGAACAAAATCTGCTGCTTAATTCTTTACTGCCCAAAGATGATACACATGAAAGGGATTGCATTCTGGAAGTTAGAGCAGGTAACAGAATCATTGATTAGTACAGTTCTCAAAAAACAATGCTAAATCTTATAATTTGTTTATGCTAAAGAGGAACTCATTTATGCAGGAGAGGATTCCAATACACTCATACCAAAGAACGTAGAAGAATTTGCTTCTCAAGCTATTGACTCTAAGGTAAATATATAAAGTGTTTTCGACTATAGATTGTGTCTACAAACTGATTCTTAATTTGACTTTTCATAGTTAGTATGGTTTTTTATTATCATGGGCTTATGCAGCATACTCTGTTGGATTATGGATTGACTATTGCAGCTTCAGTATGATTGCTTTTGCAGACCCGTCTGATGTCCGTCGGTAATTTTTACTCCGAGCTAACATCTATTACTAACACTCTGGTGCTGCATTCATTAGTAATGATAATGCTACTTTTTGTGGTAGGTTATAGCTGTAATATTTGGCTACCTTATTTTTTATGTATCTTGAAACTGCCACTCAACGTAACATATGTTGAACGTACGATTCTTAATTATTTTATATATGTGTATGTTTTTCAGAAAGCTATTCATCATGTGTAGTTAGGTGCACATGTCACTCAAAGTAGAATGCATATAGTAGCAATAATGCTTTATTCTGCGAGTGTAAATTTGTTACAGTTATTTTTGAGATCTCTAATTTGATAAGGTCGTTGAATTATAGGGAAGCTAATATGGGAACATACAGCGGCAGTTGACATTCTTCTTTGGACTCTGACCGATGGGTAGGTACGACCATCGGCCCGATATAAGGTTTGCTTACAACTACCATACTACTCTATCTATTTTGTATATGCTTATGTTTTTCAGAACATGTTCGAAGGTATGGAATGGGAATTCTCAATACTAAGCTTGGACAATGACCATGAAAGGTTATGATTAAACCTATCTAAAGGGACTATGATCTCAACTTTTGGACATGTCAAGAATCTTCTAAAATTTATCAGGTACTTCAGTGATTGCATCATCATCTATAAAAGTACATATAGTTCCAGAATTTTCTTTTTCTACTCCTTAGGGGGGTGGTTCCTTGAAATATAATTCGACAGAGCATACCTATCCTGATGGTTACAACTTACAAGTACTACTACAATAGCACAAATGGTGAAAGCAAGGTAATTTTTCACACTGTTCTCACCATTAGAGATGACAATTAAACAGGCCAGCGAGTCTGCTAATGGGTCAAAACAGCTACTTCTCACCAAATATTTTTCTGTCATCTATTAAATACGTATTGCGTTAAGCTGTTGAGTATGTTTTCATAAATTAATACAGTAATATGTTAATGACACTATACATTTTTTTTACCATATTGCAGGATGTTTTTCTGCCTTGAAAAGCACTATGGGCAATCGAAACCCACTTGCCTGTTAGAGATATAACATTACATTATCAAGGGACAGGGATTCAAAAATCATTAACCAATATCCCTATATTGTTATATCATTGAAGGGATTACACAGACTTGCCGCATAAAATCTAAGTTGCAGGGTATAGAAGTATAGCTAATGTCGGGTTCTATTGATATCAAACAACAAACCCGTTCTGCTGCAAAGGGTGTGTTTGGTTGATGTTAAAACAGTAGCCAAACACCCCTTCTGCAGCAAAGGGTGTGTTCAGTTATTAAAACAGGAGCCAAAAAACCCTTTTGCAATAGAAAGAGGTATTTGGAGTTCGATGTAACGGATATCTAGCATCCTAAAAGTGTTGTTGTTGGGGGCTTTCAAGTAGCGGGTGTCGTGGTAATAATGTGGTCCCGTCTTATGTAATTGGATAATCCTTCAGATTTTAGGAAATGAATGGAGGGAAGCCTCAATAACTTGGTCCGATGAATGAGTAAATCTTAATCACCTATGTCACGCTTGAGCCTATTAACTTTTTGAGTATATGTAGTAGTATTCATTTTTTTCCATATTTCCTATCGTAATCAATAAGACAACCTTCAATAATAAGATAAGTAATAAAGATATTATTTATTAGATTATTGAACACAGTGATGATAAATTAGTAGATCACGCAAGAATTTGAAGCCGACAACGAGCAAAATTGGACTTTCACACCACTGATGTTGTTTATCATGAATAATATGGTAGGGCTACAAGTGCAAGCCCACCAAGAAGTCGAAGCTCCGATGGAGACATGGAACGGTATTATGAAGAAGATGGGCGGCGTTCTTCTCGGTATATTATCTATGATAATTCTTAAGGTGGCAAAATGGGTGGATTGACGGGTTAGTTAAAGGGTCAACTGGTCAAGGCAGGTTGAGGTCAAAAGGTGTAACTTTTGTCTTCTTTGTTTCTATTCTACAAGTAATATGACTCATAGGTGGCGGTAAGTAATTATTAGGAGTCTATTTCTGTATGTTTCGCTATGACAATTCCCCATTTCTCATGCAAAATAAAATTCTTAGATGATGTTCATCATGTTATTATATAGTATTAATGTTCTTCATGTTCTCTTATTAGTGATACTTATGGATGTGCATCATTGTTTGGAAACAATCAATTATGTGATAGTTTAATATATATAGATTGTTTAGCTACATAGCAATTTCATATATATTCTTAACTTTTGGACTAAGTTTCTCAGACATGTCTCTTAACTTTTGGACTAAGCCGTAATCAAAGTAATGTATGATCATATTCCTGTGAATGAATTCTTGTGGCGGATTTTAGACTAAGTTTCTCAGACCTGTCTCTAGACATTGAAGGAGCTATATCCATGTGCCAGTTTTGGTAATTTGCTCTTGATTATTTTCTTCCATATCAGCAAATATCATTTTAGCATCAAACTAAATTTCAGTCATCCTGTCCTACTTTTTTTATTGGCCTAATTATCTTTGTTGACTTTATGTTAACCCATCACTAATATCTTTTGGCATGTTTGTGGGACATGGTGATGGATTCTTGGAATTACTGCTGAGCCGCCTATTCTTTAGTTCTGTTTCATATTGTAAATGGCAGATGTATGTCTTACGGTCTTACCCCGCAACAATCCATAAGGTTTCTAACCTATTCTGGCCAGGTTACTCTATGTCCATGTCAATCTATCTCAAACAGGTCCAACTGTTGTGTTGAGTACGTCAAAATGTTACTCGATGCCCATGTCAATCCAGCATCAAAAATTTTATCATAAATTTTCACAATGAAATTCTTGTGGCCTTTGATGTTTTAGGCTTAGATATACAAATGTTATTTACTCCGGTATGTAACCTTTAAGACTTAGTGAGTATTCAAACCTCATTAGGTATGTACATTTGGGGGTGGCCACCGATGTTCACCTGCGACGACTCTGGGCTATCCAAAAGGGTAGTCGCCATGGGATTAGTCGGCTTGTAATGTCGGAGTCGAAAACCCAAGTATACCAAAAAATTTAATGTTTCCACATCATGAGAATGAAATCTCTCAAGTTGCAGTGCCAATCCAGACAACAATATAAAGTACTTGATGCACAATGGTTTTGTCACCGTAAATAGTGAAAAGATGTCGAACTCACTATGAAGCTACACTGTATTACTGAAAAACAACTGATAAAAACGTGAAGAAACCATCAAATTCTTAATTAATCAGACCCTTAAAGGGTATAACTATTTACCCTTCATACTCAGTTTGATATTCCATCATACTATTTTATATTGAGACTAATTTATATATAGCCAATGTATAATTAAAGTTTTGATTGCAACTCAATCTGTTTCATAACTCTCAATCAACCACATATCACATTTTAGTCATAGGTCTACATATGCGGATTATGTATTTCATGTTATTCAACTGCATCGTAACCATGGTATATTCTGAGTGTTTTTATTGTTCACATGAACTCATCTTCTATGCCAAACAATTCACAAGCCCACGTAGCTGGTATCAACCTACACTCTAACCTGTCTTAGACCAACCGTCGTCCATATCTACTAAAAAACTTATTTATAGCTATACACAAGGTTATAAATAGTGTGAAGCGTGGCGTGGCGGCATATTCAAGCTACATGCTTTAGCGGCTAAGGCGAAGTTTTAGCGTTTTTAAAGCATGGCTTATAGCGGCACAACATATAAAAATTTTATTTATTTTATGTATTTCAATATTATATTAATATTAAGTTCATAATTAGTGTTGTGCATAATAATTAAAGCTAGAAAACTCTCTTTACATGTGACAATATTCCTTTTTTAGAGTTGATTTCAAAAAATTATCGTACCTCATGTCGTAACGCGCCTTGACCTATTGCGTAGCGTGGAGGCCACCCCTCAAGCTTTAGCGCACATTAAGGCGAGCTATAGCGAGCTTCTTAATGCTTATCAGATTTTAGATATATTCTATGCATATAATGTTACTTTATTATTTACGTACATTGTCTATTTCAAATTCACCATACTTAGTTGTAGGGCTGAGCATCGGTCCAAGACCGGACTGGACCGGACCGGATCGAGGACCGAAATGGTCCGAAACCCCGGACCGAGACCGGACCAAAATAGTTCGGTTCGGTCCGGGTCGGTCCGGTCCCATTAGGCAAAATCGATAAGATTTTTTATAAGACCGAACTGGACCGAGTACCAAATTTGTCTAAAACCCCGGACCGAGGACCGGATCAAAATTGTACGGTCCGGTTCGGTTCAGTCAGGTCCGGTCCGGTTCACTCTGGTCCGGTCCGGTTTTCTGGTCCGGGTCGGTTTTAGGTGCCATGCTCAGCCCTACTTAGTTGTAGACTAAAAAAAACTACTATAATTTATGGTGTTTCCTAGCTTATTCCAAAAATGAGACGTAAGACATTTGGTTGCGTATAATCGATGGAAATAGTTTTATGAATGTGTATTATTTTTATTTTTTGTCGACACACACCAAAACTTCATAAGGTTAAAAAGCACAAGAGGCTACAAAGAGGAACCACGAAGAGCAATATGTAGAAATCGGTCAGAGGATATCTCGTTTGGTAAAATATAGATGGCGCTGAACGAATTTGAATGCCTCTGGATCATGCAGGGTAAAATACTTGCAAAATCATTCAGTGACCATCTTTTCCTATTTTATCCTTTTTTTATCTTCTAATGTGTTGCTAATTCTTTTTTATATGTTTTCGAAGGAATTTTGTATAGTTTATATGCAGACTTTTTACTCCGTATTTCCCAAGCTCCAATGATTACTACAAATTTAAAACTTGACACTACAAAATTATTATATTCATTTAGATGGAACGTCATACACACAATATAATTTTATAAAACAGTTTTTCTTTTACATAGCAATTGGTGTTTTAGTAATTCGTATACTTATCAAAGAGTTACTTTAAATTTACGTTAAGTGAGTAAAAAGGATAAAATGATAATTTTAATCATTAAGAGTGTTGATTATTTAGAACTTTCAAACGTTCATTTTCGTTCAGAGCGTAGTTTATTCAGAACCTTTGAATTATTCAGTGTCTTTTATTCATTCAGTGCTAAATCATATCAGTTTATCAAACAGCCCCTAAAACACGTCACAAAAACGTTAAGGGAACTCGCTCGCAAATAATTTTTAACCCAATTATCCCAATTTAGAGATGAACAAGTGCTCTTATTATTATTATTTATTTATTTTAACCTGGTTTTCTGACTCGATATTGTGAGTCGACTAATATCAAATTGACTACTTTATTGAATAGCCTGGAGTCGACGCATGTATACCTCCGTAGCCACAAGATAAGTGTTCCTATTGTTAATCCATAAAAGAGATAATCTTTAAAACAAGGTTTTACTTTTAACCAAAAAAAATCACAAACTTATATTTGTAGAAACAAATATTCATATCGGACAAAACACGTCCGTTGAGTGAACCAAACCCTAAATATATCAAAATTTTGTTTCTTTTTAGTTTTCCTTTAAAAAAAGCGCCCCACCAAAATTAGATATAAATAATATCTAAACGTACTTTTAAAAAAATTCACGAAACTAACCCGCGCATTGATTGATGGCTCTATGCTCAATTTATGTAGAGAACAAAAGTATAGTTTATTATGATGATGTATTATGATGATATATCATAGCTAATTAAGAGGTTGATTATGCATAGAACAAGTAATGTTAAACTTGAATCATACTCAATGGGTTGTAACCACCAACAGGAGGATATCATTATATAGTTTGCGTCAAAAGATAACACATATAAATCATTAACAAAGCATATGAAACTTCAAGTTTTGGAATAAAATCCTGTATATTAGAATTAACTTTCCTTTATAAATCCAGTTTCAAACCGATTCAGTTTGTTGATCGATTGACTAAAAATGATCCAGTTTAAAAATCGATACATTATAAAAACGGTGTACTTAATTATAGATACAACTGAGTGCATTGATTGAATTATATATCTAACATGTGGGATTAACTTAATGCGCATTAATTGAATTATATATCTAACATGTGGGATTAACATAAAAAGAAGTGGGATCGTTCACATTTTTTTTCATTACGTAGATGAATATATTCAAACAACTTATTTAATATTTACACACTATTGTACAGAGCAAATATTACTTGATCAAGAACAATATCACTATAGTTTTAAGACGAGGTTTAAAATTTGAATATGTTTAATACACAAACGTACTTTTAGAAAATAAATTACAAACAAAACACATTACTTGGGTGTAGCAAGAACTAATATCAAACGATAATTTACCTTTATCTAACATAATTTAAAAAAAAGATAGTAGTACAACGAAAGATTAACATGGGACAAAACAAGTCCGTTGAGTAGGTCAGGGTAAAAAAATATCAGAAAACAAATCCCTAACTACAAATACATAAAACTAAAACACAAATGTACTCTTAAAAAAGATTTACGAAACGACCCCGCTCGTTGGGCGGGTTACGACGCTAGTATATATATATATATATATATATATATATATATATATATATATATATATATATATATATATATATATATATATATATATATATATATATATATATATATATATATATATATATATATATATATATATATATATATATATATATATATATATATATATATATATATATATATATATATATATATATATATATATATATATATATATATATATAGGGGCGAGATATATGCAGAACTCATTTTAGGTGTAGAACTCTGCAGAACTTTTTCCAACCAATAAGAATATAGTAATATTAAATCTTTTTGTTTAATTTAAAAGGGCAAAATTGTAAAACACATTTTCACTTTGTTTTTTTTATTTTAATTAAAAACATTTTTTTACTATCTTAATTTTCGGAATTAAAAACAATATTTAAAAAAAAATTCGACATACATATTATTACAAAAATAAAGTGCATGTATGTTTTCTTTATAATTGTAAAATTCTAGACAAGTTTCTTGCGTACAATTGTTTATGCATCATGCTTGTTTTTTACTAGTATCAAAATGATAATTACACATGATCCAAATTTATATTTTTTTAATTTATTAAATTCATAATAAAAAAAAATAAACTTATACAAGTAACCTTTACAAATAAACAAAAAAACATAGATAATATAAAAAAATTGATAACTAGTGAAATACAATTCAAGTGCAAATATATGTTGTTCAGGATCTGTGCGTATATGTACTCTTCCAAAAAACATGCGTGCACACCTTCTGAAAACGTAGGTGCATTTTTCCGAAAACAAATGTGCACTCTTCCGAAAACATTGGTGCACTCCTCCGAAAACATAGGTGCACTCCTCCGAAAACATAGGTGCACGTTTCCGAAAACATAGGTGCACTCATCCGAAAACATGTGTGCAAAATTCCTCTTCCAAGTTATCAAAACATCAGTGTACCCTTTCAAAAACATACATACACCGATACACGTCTCGCTTTTTCTTCATATTCTACAGAACACACCTTCAAACAACAATGCACACTGCCAAAAACATGTATGTACCATGTCAAAACAATGTACACTGCCAAAATTATGTTAAAACTAGTTGATAAAATAAAATTAGATGCACCCTGCCAACAACAATGCACACTGCCAAAAACATATATGTACCATGTCAAAAACATCGATGCACCCTGCTAAAAATATGTATGCACACTGCCAAAATAATGTCTTATTTGTTCAAAGAATAAATAAATAGCTAAATAAATATAAGTAGTATGTTGGTAACACGATAATTTAATTAATACATGTATGTTGGTAGTACATTTATAGATGATGACGCCTACGTGTATAGTACACCAATTTACACTTTAACATTAATACATGTCTTTCATGTGCAACTATATACTGTACGAATGATATTTTATTTATTACAGTAATATAAGTTAAGTGAATAGAAAAAGTTTACCGAAGTGGCAAGAGAATTTGTTTTTTTGGATTCACACCGACGTACCATCTAAAATCCTATTTAAAAAAATATTAATATATTCGGATCTGATCAATATATGATGAATCTTATCTTGTCAAAGCCGAATAAAAAAATAACACTAATACCTTACCAAAAAAGGATGAATCGACATTTAAGTATCTACCCAAGTCGCATAGCAAATAACACAAACTATGATCGGATCAATAAATAGACGACATAGGTAATGGTTCTGTTGGTGTTCGAACATTTAACCTTGTTAAATTATCACCAATTATCTAGTAAATATGTGGCGCCGCATGGAAGGGATGGTGACGGGCTGATGTCGATATGATGTCATGGCTGGTGGCTTTTGGAGGTTGTGTGGCTGCAGATCTAATGATGGTTTTTAGGTTAAAGATGAATGCAGATTTTGATTGTGAAGAGAAGGAGGCGCATGAGAGAGAAATAAAGAGATCTTTTTTGTAATATTTAGCATGGAAATATTCATTCAGTTTTTCTAGTAGTGGGTTACAAAATTTCATTACTACCCTTTTGTCTTTTATTAAAAGTTATACGTATTTTTTGTTTATTTGAAAAGTAACCTTTATCTTTCGTTTAATTACAAATTTTGCACATTTGATCTTACCCATTAATCAAACTCATCTAATGGTTCATATTTATTTAAATAGTTCTACATAGTTCTACACTTAAAATAGGTTCTACATATAACTCTTACCTATATATATATATATATATATATATATATATATATATATATATATATATATATATATATATATATATATATATATATATATATATATATATATATATATATATATATATATATATATATATATATATATATATATATATATATATATATATATATATATATATATATATATATATATATATATAAACAAGTTGCAAACTCATCAAGTTATGGTGCATTTGAGATGCATACAACAGGTTTTGTTTAAAAAATGATGGAACAGATAGGGTATGTAGATGGTGGTGGACTGGGAAAAGATGATAGGAGAATAGCAGAGCCCATTGAAGCAATCAGTGGGCCAAATCGCTTGGATTAGGAGCTATGGTCCCTGAAACTGGAAACACATCAGAACCTATGAATGCAACCCCGACCCCACCCCGGAGACCAAACAGGATCGTGGGTCAAGGCTCAAGGGGTACTGAAAGTGTAGGCAAATCCGGAAACAAAGTTTGAAGGGGCGAAGTTGGCGGTTAACTGAGTAGTGCAGAGTCTTGATTCAAGGAAAGTAGCTTGCAAGGTTAAGGAAATCGAGCTTTTGAGACATAATTTTAGTGACACTAGCCGCTTTGGTTTTGGTATTCATGAGCACATCGATCTCAGGTTGGCCGATTATACTAAATTAAACAAGTATTCATTAATTGTATTATTTTGTAATCCGTTATCGACTTATAATTTCACTTTTCCAAATGTTTCCCTGTTTCTTGCTTGTGCGTTTTTAAAAATACACTAGTACCAAACAGTCAACTAACCAATAATCCTTTGTGTTAGTGGATCGAGTTTAGAAGCAGGTTGGATATTGTTTTTAAATGTACTTAATCGCATGCTGATAATTATGAAAATATCTTTTCCCACATGAAACCAAACCACATACTTGGACTGTCCATGGTTTCCTACTTTGTCATTTGCAGTCAATTGATCTTGACTTCCCTAAAAAGATCAGTGTGGTTGCTATATGTGCTAAGGTCATGGGATCGTCAGTTAGGAGGTTGTACGTTCAAGGAAAGGAGTTCAATGGAGCCGGGATCAATGCAAGTTTGAGAGTACATCAGGTTAGTATAATGTATTTTTCGTATAATGTATTTTTCAGAATGCGGGCAAAGTGATGGGTCAAAACGGTCCGTGTTGAAATGGGTAAAAATGTTAAGATTTATATTTATTGTTAAAATTGGGTCTTGAAACACCTTTTGTTCACATTTTATTTTTATTATAAATTATTAAACAGTTAGTCTGCACTGGGCAATTTACAAGTCTGCACTGGTGTAGCTAATGTCATCATTCAAAAACTTGCACATTCTCTTGCGAGTTTAAAGTCTGCACTAGACAGTTTGTTGCAATGTTCACTGGCAGCAACGGTTCAACATGAAGTAAAAGTGTGTAATGCTTATGTATCCAGTCAACAAGAAGTTTACGGTCAATGTTAAAAGAAAAAGTATGTCTCATCATCACCTTCTGTCATGTGTTGGATGTTTTTAATTTCTGTTTGAGCTCTCAGAGATCGAAAAATACAACCTGGGAAAATGTACCTAGCTGTTATGATATATATTTGTGGCTTTGGTTAAATTTATAAGATACTAAACCCTATAACTTTATGCAGACTAGGCGCACAGTTCACTATCTGATGTGGATAATACCCCTACTCGTCGACTCTTTGCTACCCACCACACTCATGACCTCTCGCCAATGAGCATAAGTTTCCTCGAGTCTGCGCTACCCACACTCTGAATAAGGGTATCAACAGAAACTTATCCATGGCTTTTTTTGATATAGATATGGACAGGGCTGATTACAAAAAATACTCGAAAAGGTCCATTTAGCTGCACACATATCAAAGACTCCCAGATATCCCTTGGTTTGAATTGTGTTGAAAGAGGAGTTGGATCGTATACAGTTTCTTTAAAATGAGTAATTTATAAGTATATACCCAAGTATGTTGAGTTCACCTTACCCATTATACACTTTTTAAGTTTTAACTATTGTACTACATTCCATGTGATGGTATAAACTATAAGGATGATGATTTAGTTGCAAGTACCACTTCTGACGAGCTTTCTCCATAGCTATTTTTATTCCTATTTAACTCCTTAGTTATATTATCCAACCCCATTTGACCAATTTCCAGATAAAGTTTAGACACACAACCTCTAAACATCTAGCTCCGGTCATAATGCACCGTTAACTATTATTTTTCTGTAATGTTTCTTAATTCTATTGTATGCTGCATTTGAGAGAATATGAATCTAAATTGCTACATTAGAGAAATAAAAATATTTACCTAATAAGTGAATAAAAGAAAATAAACATACTAAACAATAAGTCATATAGTATACCAAACATGATTACTATCTTTTTTTGCCTATTTATTTTACTGTTGTTTTTGTCCTTTGTTGGGCTTGCTTTGTATCTGGTATCACATTGCCACTATTATAAAAGTATAAAGTGTAATTGTGACAACACCCTTTTATGTTGGTACTGACACGCCCTTTCAATTGAAAAGACATTTAGAACTCTTTTTACACACATTAGGAGCCAAAATGTTAGATATAAAACACGTCTAGAACTAAGACGACCTGGTGTAAGTTGCACTGCCTTCTGCTTAGCTATATTAAAAACAACATTATAATAAATAAGGAAAAAAAATATATCAAAGTAAGATTCAGGATAAGAAAGGTATAACAATCACCTTACACGACAAGAAATTGGACTAAAAAATTAACGATGAAGTACGTTCGGGTTTTTGCTTATGTAAAAATTTTGAAACACAACAAATTATATTATTAGGACATTAAAATTTAGAATATTAACAATTTTTTATGTAAATTCGGATTGAATTTAAAAATTTTAAAAAATAATTTAAACATAAATTTTACGTTATTTAAACATAAACTATAACTAAAATATATTAAAGGTTAAATTATGAATCCAAGAAACAAAAAATGCACGAACCCTAAACCCTCCGGAACAACAAAAAAGGCGACCCCGCCCGTTGGGCGGGTTACGACGCTAGTATATTATATATATATATATATATATATATATATATATATATATATATATATATATATATATATATATATATATATATATATATATATATATATATATATATATATATATATATATATATATATATATATATATATATATATATATATATATATATATATATATATATATATATATACTAGCCTTAAGGCCCGTCCGATGGACGGGCTAGCTTTAAGAAAAAAATTTAGAATAATAAAATGAAGGTGAAAGGTAGATAAATTTACATTATAAATTAAACGTTATAAGAAATAATGTCATCATTTAGCATAAACCATAAAAAAAATTCCTAAAAAAATGTTAAACTTATGTACAATGGTTAGTAGAAATAATGTTGACTAACAATTGAAGGTAAATTGTCCTTTGTAAACATCCGCAAAAACATTAAAATAACCTTCATTCTCTCAGAAAAGTAGCTATAAATAAGAACAAACTTGTAGTTGATGAATGACTTCTTTATGGAGATGTTTGTTGTAGAAATGCAATAGTTTTCTTCTTTTTCGCAACATAACACTTTTTTAGAACCTTCTTGCTCTTTTCTGTTGATACGGCTACATAGAGTTGACTACTACAGAATATGGAATAGAGCCCCTATAATAAAGCCATGTTCACTAGCTATTCAGATCTCCTATCTGAAATTTATCAAATTAAACAGCCACCACATAACCTCTTCTTTCGCTATATATAATTGCCGAGTTCCTCTAGGTTGTTTTTAGATACTAGTATTATGTGTAGCAGAGTTCTTAAGATCATTTGATTGATACTGACTGCCAAATCCAAGGGATTTATCAACATTCTTGTTATTGGATTGTGTACATCTCAAATTGGTGGTGTTCTTGTGGTGTATGATACACTGAAAACCAAAACCTTCAAAATTTCAGCAATTAAAAGGTTGACTGTTGACACCGGTGTGACCCGACTTTGAACAATTTGACCCTACTCTGACCGAAGCCGACTAATATAGCCAATTTCCTTCACCCTCCTACCCTGCCTAGGCGTCCCTTAGTTTTTGAAACACTGTATGAAGTCCATAGTTCCTGTATCCATGAGGCTGGAGGAGTGGGGCACGTCAATAAGTTTTGTGCTTAGGGAATATTTTTATTTCTTTTTGGATGCATATTCTGCTTAGTTGTTTGTGCTTGCTTATAATGCTATGTCCATGATGATTAATCTATATATCTCACTCGGCTTTTTTTCCTGCAGATACATCATCTGCAAGATCAAGATGGTAACTTAATGTCAAGCAAACCACTGCCCATTTGCACACCATTGGGGGATGAGCCGAAGCTTATCTATGACGTGATAGAACAGGAGGTACGTTCAGAAACTACTAAGTTACTTGGATTTTAACATCATGCGTGGTAATAGGGGTAGAGTTAATGAAAAATCATGAGTGCCCTCATCCTATATTGTTTTGTACTTCTTTTCTTCTATCAAGTCCTCAAATTATTTAAACAGCTGATTTAATACATTTCCCTAAATGGTAACATTCAAATAGTGCAATTAAGATATTAGATGTATATTCTGCTTAATTGTTCCATGATAATTAGTCTGTATATCTCACTCGCCCTTTTTGCAGCAGATACATCATCCACATCTGCAAGATCAAGATGGTAACTTAATGTCAAGCAAACCAGGTATATACTCTTGTTTTTTCAGAAACTATCTATCTCATGCAGAGTGTGATGATTTCACATGTATATTTTCTATATATTCGTCTTTAGATGATCAGTATTACCTTTTTTCCAGATATGAGTTCAGGGGAAGGGAGCTCCAAACCACGACCCATTCAGTCTCACGACAAGTGTTGTCGTACACCATATTGGGCTAAGCCGGAGCCTATCTTTAAAGCAGTAAAATGGTTAGGAGATTAGGTATGTCCTGAAATTACTAATTTTATGGCTTATAACTTAAATAATGATTAGTTTCTTGGATTTTGAAATTACCCGCTTATCTCCTGCTTTTGTTCCTCTTACCATGATCGATGTTGAATGTCCTGTTCTTACCTTTGCTGATGTCGAAGTGGAATATGAGGAATGGTGACGATTTATTTTCTGGAAGAAGAGCTACATAGCTGGATGCATCAGTGGGTTCATTTCTGCGAAATGGACCCAGTGATCTAATTTTAATTTGTTTTAATTTATATATCAAGTGTTGCAACTTAATTATGGCCATGTACGACTTGTGCATCGTAATTATGACAATAACATATTTGATGGTGGTGTTTTACTATTTTCTTGCATATTGTTTCTGGGAAATGCATTTTATTAACTATTAATTGGGACACACCAAGCTATGTTTATACAGTTGGAAATGGATTTAAATCACTTTTGAAATGGTGCTTAATTTGAAAATGTTTCCACTCACCTTTCCTTGTAGGAAATTCGTTAATTGTAATAAGCTTAAATCCGCATCCACAAACTTATTGCCACACATCCAGTACACTAGCCTCTAAAACCAAGTCATAAGCAGGGATCACTTTCAACTGTTCTTTCAATTCGTATTACAACGAAGCTAAAGAACACTGTAATCATATGCGTTAGTTTAAAATTTGTCAAGATTTGGTTATCCATGGCAGTAATCAGTGTGGATGAGCTAATACATGCCTTTAAATCACATGATGTTATGCATATCTTCTAGCAGGCTGTGTGTGCCGGACGTGGCCTCTTCTAGTTGCCAATCTTTGTAGTTAAATTTAATGGTGATTGGTGAAGGTCTCATTAACATTGTTAGAATCTTGGACAAAGGTTAAACTGTCTAGAAAGGGGTAACTTGCAAAAAGAGAGTGTGATCATCCTAAGCTCGTGTAGGATATACCCTAAGATACTTGGATGGACTGTGATTTTTGGAGTCCCGACCTGTATTGCAAGAGAGTGATCTAAAAATGCCTCAGTTATCGTGTCCTTTATTTCCCTAAGATGTCCTTCGTTGGCGGATTGAACGATTAGCATGAACGTTGATGCAATACCAAGTTTGGTCATTAGTTAGTGATAGTATAGGTCTTCTTTCCTATGAGTTCTTTTTGGATGTTATATTTTGCGAGAATGTAGGGTGAGCTTGTTATGATTCTGCATTTGAAGTTTACTTCGACCATGTATTTCTTTTAATTGACTTTGAACTATGTTAATTTATGTTTACAAATAGCCTTTGTTTAGACATATGTTGTTTCTGTTATCTTCTGAAAGTTGCTTTGCATCATATCAATATTAGCGACTATACTTTAGATTATTTGGTGGAAATTCATTGGATTTGAGTTTATGACATCTCATTCTTTGAATTCTATTTTAAGCTTTGGCAAATGTTTCCTCCTTTACCAATGGTTGAATCACATCCCATAGATTGTTCTCCTCAACCAAACTCCAGCCATAGATTGTGTGTTTAGTATGTGATTAGTATTTAATTATAAATTTACACGATGCCGCGAGCCGACGGCGCAGCCAACTGTCCCGTGGTTGGCGTTATCAGTGTTTGCGTCGTAGGTACCAGCCGACGTTATGGCCGACGGCGCGACAACTGCACCGTGGCTCGTGCCATCGGTCGCGTTTTGGATTTTTTTTCTTTCTTGCAGATCAGTGTGTTGTGTTGATGGTGTTTTTATTTGTTGCAGCAGGAAGAGAGGGAGATAGGGGTACATACATGGTTGAGATACTTTTTTCTAACAAATATGACAGCATATAAATGAATTCAGCGTTGTCACAAATGAAGATGTAAAGAGAAAAAAACCGTGGATTTATATTGGTTATTATATGTGCACCAAACGGCTCAGTTTCGCAAGAAAGTAGGTGAATCATTTGGAAGCCTCGTCTCCTTCATCCAAGACCAAGCCTGACCTTCACGGATCAATACTCCATCTTGCCCAAGCTTTTCTAACATGAGATCCAGTATCGACCTCTCGTTGCTACAATACCTACGACAATTTAGTCTAAATATAAGTGAAATGAAATGTTTTTTTGCAAGATGCTGCTACTTTATAACTTTGAACCCTTAGAGACGTTTAGAAAAGCAAACATTATAAGAGATTAACCTATAAACGTATTTGTTCTAAAGAAATATGACGAGTTTTTATTTATTTAATAAATACCAAAAAACTATGTGATGTAGCAGGCCACTGTCCTTAAAATCTTGAATACATATTTTCTTATTGATCGAATCAAGATAAAAGTATGTGAACCTATTAGCGTTCAGATTCAAAATGTGCATAGCATAATAGCAGCCAGAATCGATATTTACACTAATACTTACATAGTAAGTAGAAACAATTTTATATACTTTATGCAGATGTAATTAACCATATAATTTTTTCATCATCCGCAACACCTTCTTTGTACGCTACTTTTGAACATAACAAATTGAGAAACAAACAGAATCAAATAAGTGAGATTGACAATCCGAGGAAAAACAAATGAATATGTGCATTTTGATTCCAGAATACGTGAGTGGTATTAGGGTTTATTGTTGTATGTTTGGATTTGTTCTAATTTTAGAGTATATATCCTGATGTACTCTTTTGTTTTCTTAAGATTTATTAACATTGTTTTGGATAGATAATAATCAAATGTAGTATTGCTTAGTGGTAAACTTGGTTACATGTTAACCATAGGTCACCAGGTCAAATCTTGCTTTCGACACTTTTTTACATAATTTCTGAAAATCCTTATCAAAACTACGTTTCAAACGCGATTTTTAAAACTGCTTTTCCAAAACGCGATTTTCAGAAAAGTGTGATTTTAAATCATAAAAAACATGGAAAATTGAGATCTTTTAGGGATTCCTGAAATACTATTGGCTAATAGCTTCCATGTCACATATGACTTGGATTAGAGGTGTGGTACCAAATCGTAATTATACCTACATATAATATAAAGATATATATATATATATATATATATATATATATATATATATATATATATATATATATATATATATATATATATATATATATATATATATATATATATATATATATATATATATATATATATATATATATATATATATATATATATATATATATATATATATATATATATATATATATATATATATATATATATATATATATATATATATATATATATATATATATATATATATAAACAAGTTGCAAACTCATCAAGTTATGGTGCATTTGAGATGCATACAATAGGTTTTGTTTAAAAAATGATGGAACAGATGGGGTATGTAGATGGTGGTGGACTGGGAAAAGATGATAGGAGAATAGCAGAGCCCATTGAAGCAATCAGTGGGCCAAATCGCTTGGATTAGGAGCTATGGTCCCTGAAACTGGAAACACATCGGAACCTATGAATGCAACCCCAACCCCACCCCGGAGACCAAACAGGATCGTGGGTCAAGGCTCAAGGGGTACTGAAAGAGTAGGCAAATCCGGAAACAAAGTTTGAAGGGGCGAAGTTGGCGGTTAACTGAGTAGTGCAGAGTCTTGATTCAAGGAAAGTAGCTTGCAAGGTTAAGGAAATCAAGCTTTTGAGACATAATTTTAGTGACACTAGCCGCTTTGGTTTTGGTATTCATGAGCACATCGATCTTAGGTTGGCCGATTATACTAAACTAAACAAGTATTCATTAATTGTATTATTTTGTAATCCGTTATCGACTTATAAGTTCACTTTTCCAAATGTTTCCCTGTTTCTTGCTTGCGCGTTTTTAAAAATACACGAGTACCAAACAGTCAACTAACCAATAATCCTTTGTGTTAGTCGATCGAGTTTAGAAGCAGGTTGGATATTGTTTTTAAATGTACTTAATCGCATGTTGATAATTATGAAAATATCGTTTCCCACATGAAAACAAACCACATACTTGGACTGTCCATGGCTTCCTACTTTATCATTTGCAGTCAATTGATCTTGACTTCCCTAAAAAGATCAGTGTGGTTGCTGTATGTCCTAAGGTCATGGGATCGTCAGTTAGGAGGTTGTACGTTCAAGGAAAGGAGTTCAATGGAGCCGGGATCAATGCAAGTTTCAGAGTACATCAGGTTAGTATAATGTATTTTTCGTATAATGTATTTTTCAGAATGCGGGCGAAGTGATGGGTCAAAACGGTCCGTGTTGAAATGGGTAAAAATGTTAAGATTTATATTTATTGTTAAAATTGGGTCTTGAAACACCTTTTGTTCACATTTTATTTTTATTATAAATTATTAAAAAGTTAGTCTGCACTGGACAATTTACAAGTCTGTACTGGTGTAGCTAATGTCATCATTCAAAAACTTGCACATTCTCTTGCGAGTTTACAGTCTGCACTAGACAGTTTGTTGCAATGTTCACTGGCAGCAACGGTTCAACATGAAGTAAAAGTGTGTAATGCTTATGTATCCAGTCAACAAGAAGTTTATGGTCAATGTTAAAAGAAAAAGTATGTCTCATCATCACCTTCTGTCATGTGTTGGATGTTTTTAATTTCTGTTTGAGCTCTCAGAGATCGAAAAATACAACCTGGGAAAATGTACCTAGCTGTTATGATATATATTTGTGGCTTTGGTTAAATTTATAAGATACTAAACCCTATAACTTTATGCAGACTAGGCGCACAGTTCACTATCTGATGTGGATAATACCCCTACTCGTCGACTCTTTGCTACCCACCACACTCATGACCTCTCGCCAATGAGCATAAGTTTCCTCGAGTCTGCGCTACCCACACTCTGAATAAGGGTATCAACAGAAACTTATCCATGGCTTTTTTTGATATAGATATGGACAGGGCTGATTACAAAAAATACTCGAAAAGGTCCATTTAGCTGCACACATATCAAAGACTCCCAGATATCCCTTGGTTTGAATTGTGTAGAAAGAGGAGTTGGATCGTATACAGTTTCTTTAAAATGAGTAATTTATAAGTATATACCCAAGTATGTTGAGTTCACCTTACCCGTTATACACTTTTTAAGTTTTAACTATTGTACTACATTCCATGTGATGGTATAAACTATAAGGATGATGATTTAGTTGCAAGTACCACTTCTGACGAGCTTTCTCCATAGCTATTTTTATTCCTATTTAACTCCTTAGTTATATTATCCAACCCCATTTGACCAATTTCCAGATAAAGTTTAGACACACAACCTCTAAACATCTAGCTCCGGTCATAATGCACCATTAACTATTAATTTTCCGTAATGTTTATTAATTCTATTGTATGCTGCATTTGAGAGAATATGAATCTAAATTGCTACATTAGAGAAATAAAAATATTTACCTAATAAGTGAATATAAGAAAATAAACATACTAAACAATAAGTTCATATAGTATACCAAACATGATTACTATCTTTTTTTGCCTATTTATTTTACTGTTGTTTTTGTCCTTTGTTGGGCTTGCTTTGTATCTGATATCACATTGCCACTATTATAAAAGTATAAAGTGTAATTGTGACAACACCCTTTTATGTTGGTACTGACACGCCCTTTCAATTGAAAAGACATTTAGAACTCTTTTTACACACATTAGGAGCCAAAATGTTAGATATAAAACACGTCTAGAACTAAGACGACCTGGTGTAAGTTGCACTGCCTTCTGCTTAGCTATATTAAAAACAACATTATAATAAATAAGGAAAAAAAATATATCAAAGTAAGATTCAGGATAAGAAAGGTATAACAATCACCTTACACGGCAAGAAATTGGACTAAAAAATTAACGATGAAGTACGTTCGGGTTTTTGCTTATGTAAAAATTTTGAAACACAACAAATTATATTATTAGGACATTAAAATTTAGAATATTAACAATTTTTTATGTAAATTCGGATTGAATTTAAAATTTTAAAAAAATAATTTAAACATAAATTTTACGTTATTTAAACGTAAACTATAACTAAAAAATATTAAAGGTTAAATTATGAATCCAAGAAACAAAAAACGCACGAACCCTAAACCCTCCGGAACAACAAAAAAGGCGACCCCGCCCGTTGGGCGGGTTACGACGCTAGTATATATATATATATATATATATATATATATATATATATCTGTATATATATATATATATATATATATATATATATATATATATATATATATATATATATATATATGTATATATATATATATATATATATATATATATATATATATATATATATATATATATATATATATATATATATATATATATATATATATATATATATATATATATATATATATATATATATATATATATATATATATATATATATATATATATATATATATATATATATATATATATATATATATATATATATATATATACTAGCCTTAAGGCCCGTCCGATGGACGGGCTAGCTTTAAGAAAAAAATTTAGAATAATAAAATGAAGGTGAAAGGTAGATAAATTTACATTATAAATTAAATGTTATAAGAAATAATGTCATCGTTTGGCATAAACCATAAAAAAAATCCTAAAAGAAATGTTAAACTTATGTACAATGGTTAGTAGAAATAATGTTGACTAACAATTGAAGGTAAATTGTCCTTTGTAAACATCCGCAAAAACATTAAAATAACCTTCATTCTCTAAGAAAATTAGCTATAAATAAGAACAAACTTGTAGTTGATGAATGACTTCTTTATAGAGATGTTTATTGTAGAAATGCAATAGTTTTCTTCTTTTTCGCAACATAACACTTTTTTAGAACCTTCTTGCTCTTTTCTGTTGATACGGCTACACAGAGTTGACTACTACAGAATATGGAATAGAGCCCCTATAATAAAGCCATGTTCACTAGCTATTCAGATCTCCTATCTGAAATTTATCAAATTAAACAGCCACCACATAACCTCTTCTTTCGCTATATATAATTGCCGAGTTCCTCTAGGTTGTTTTTTAGATACCAGTATTATGTGTAGCAGAGTTCTTAAGATCATTTGATTGATACTGACTGCCAAATCCAAGGGATTTATCAACATTCTTGTTATTGGATTGTGTACATCTCAAATTGGTGGTGTTCTTGTGGTGTATGATACACTGAAAACCAAAACCTTCAAAATTTCAGAAATTAAAAGGTTGACTGTTAACACCGGTGTGACCCGACTTTGAACAATTTGACCCTACTCTGACCGAATCCGACTAATATAGCCTATTTCCTTAACCCTCCTACCCTGCCTAGGCGTCCCTTAGTTTTTAAAACACTGTATGAAGTCCATAGTTCCTGTATCCATGAGGCTGGAGGAGTGGGGCACGTCAATAAGTTTTGTGCTTAGGGAATATTTTTATTTCTTTTTGGATGCATATTCTGCTTAGTTGTTTGTGCTTTCTTATAATGCTATGTCCATGATGATTAATCTATATATCTCACTCGGCTTTTCTTCCTGCAGATACATCATCCACATCTGCAAGATCAAGATGGTAACTTAATGTCAAGCAAACCACTGCCCATTTGCACACCATTGGGGGGATGAGCTGAAGCTTATCTATGACGTGATGTAACACCCCCAAATTTACACAATTCAATACAGCGGAAGACTCGTTGGTGTTACGGGATAGCACATTACTCACATCATAGACAACGCTTAAAAATCGTGTCGTTTGATAATAAAGCATTTCCATTCATAAATATCAAGTTTACATAGGTCCCAATTCATTGTATTTCATACAAGTTTTACGAAGAATTTGAATGGAAATTATAATTTAAGTACGGGCCATGAATTCTTGTTGTCTTCCCGAGAATTACCTTCAAGTACCTGAGATAAAACATGTTAATAGAAAAGGGTCAGCGATAACGCCGAGTGAATTCATAGAGTTTAATAAATTCCATCAATACAATATCAGTATAAAATTATTACTGAAAATCATTTTGTACAAATCATTTTAATAGGCCATAAAATAGCCAAAGTCATTTTATACAAATTCTTATCGAAAATCACAATATAGGCATTTGCCTTAAAAATCGTTATACGAATCATTGTCGTTAAAAACACCATACAATACGTTTTTGCAACGTTGTATAGATTAAATAAAACCATTATATGAATATGGTTATAAAAAGCCTTAAAAATCATTATACGAGCCAATGTCGTAAAAACGTCATACAATACGTCTTACGACGTTGTATGAAAATATAAATCGTTATATGAGTATGGTTATGAAAACCAAAACACAAACATAATATCAATAGTATGACCCTGTATTGCTAGTCAGGCAATACATCGTAATTCGAAGCGTCTAATAGTATTTCATTAGTTTTGGATTATTATAAGCCGCATGACATTGTTACCTTACTAAACCAACAACGGGTAGCTAACCCGATACCAATTTTGCCCATCTAAAGTAGCGTGTCGTCACAAAGGTCACGCTATGGAAATCTTCTCATACATAAATTCGCTTACCAATCAATGTGGCACGACGGGGATCAACCGTCAAGGCGCGAACTGGGGTGATCGTCCCAAATAGTACTATTAAATCCATAAGCGTCTACCAACTCCCGGTAGTTCACAATTCATGCTAATGGGACTTTTAGTGACATAACCTAACTTTAATAATCCATTTAATTTCATCGATCGGGTCCTTTAATCATTTATCGGGTCATACAATCGGGTCTCAATCATTCGGGTCCAAAATCAATAAACAAACAATCGGGACAAATGGTGTCATATTTATAAAAACTAACATGTTATCTCCCTCGCGGGTTTATAAAGCATTTATAAAAACATTTAAAAGAGTGCGAGGCTATGAACTCACGTTGATGTGGGAAGGCGGGTTATCGGCAATTCGGACGTACGGTACGTGCTTCAATCACGGAAACCTAGACAAATAATACTCGTCTTAGACTCATGTCCAATGACTTTATAAAAATAACAATTATGTATATATATGATGATTATATATATATGATGATCAAGTGGGTTTACATATTCTCGTTTACTCATTTTAGTGTTATATGTCGATAGCTTTTATACTAGTTTACTAGTTTTACCCATTTACGTGTCTTAAGTCCAATAAACTTATTATAAGTTATTTAACTTATTTTAATCCATTTTGTACTTTTATTATCAGTACATACACTTTCAAGTTGGGCCCAAGTGGGTTAAGCCCAATAAGTTATTTTTACAAGTTTTTATCTTATTTATTCCAATTATTAGTCCAATATGTTTACTTAGCTCGTTAATGTCCGTATGCCCTAAAGTTCGGGTTTTATCGGTTTTTACTTGTTATACATGTCTATATATCAGTATATAAGTTTTATAAAGTTTTCATTAGACGGGTCCAACCATCTAAGTTTTATTTAATAAAAACGTTAATTTTTACGGCAATAGCCGAAAAAGTCGTAAAAATCATGTTTATAGTTTTTATTAGTTATAAATATTATTTTACCACCATTTATATAATTTAACCATTTAATTAACCTTTTATACATTTATATAAATAAGTTTTGTAAGTTAGTGGGTTTTTATTTTACATTTTATATATTAAAATGTGAGTGCTTATATAATAGTATTATTCTTTAATTTCCAAAAATCTGATTTTTAACTTCATCTTCACCAAAACTGCCATATCTTGAGTTATATATGGAGATAGAAGCTCAAATTTTTATCACATAAACTACATGATATGTGCTACATTTAACTCTATTGTAGCTACTGTTGAATCATCCTTTAAGTATTTTCTAAAAATCGTCCAAAACAGTAACTTCAGATTTATACCCTAAACTTGTTTTGATCATATCTCACTCATTATTTTGATTCCATTGCATGGCCAACTCTCACATGTGTACAAGACCCATAGCTTACTGTAAATATATTCCACTTCATCATTTTATCAGTTTATGACTTACTTCTTTACTGTTTTATACAGCCATCAAATTTAACCAAGATTTTAACCTTGTTTCTTATGGTTTTTCACCTTTTTATCCATGATTATCAACAACAAATCCCCACATAACATTTTTATCATCATATAATCATCATAAATATATACAATAGGAAATAAAATACATGTTTACATAATCAAAATAACAAGAAGTTGAGGAGGACAATCTTTATACCACCAACTTGATGTAGGTTATGATTTTGACATGGTTTTTGATGGAGAAACTTGTAGACAACCATGACCATCTTCAAGACCACCATGCTCCATGACCTCCTTGTGGAAAATCAGCCCCAAGACATCATGAATACTCCTCCTTGGATGTTATAAGTACCACCAATCAATAGGGTTTTGAAAGGGCTTCAACATATGCAAGTATAACATATGGTTTCATGGTTGAATCAAGATCAAAGGGTGTTTTTGGGAGAGATATGGGACGACATTATAGAGAGAGTAGAGAGGAAATTTGGGTGGTTTGCATGTAGGAAATGAGATGAGTTGTTTTGGTAGCTAGTTTTGAGGTTTGGTTAGCTTACAAAGTAAGCTTGTTACATGTGTAACTACTAAGCTAACACCTTGACACATCAAGTGTTGAGTTGTAGTGTTGTAACCGGTTTTGAGTGGGGGTGGGGCAAGTGTCCCACTTGTCTCATCCCCATTTATTTACGGGTACTCCTCGATTCTAGTTTCCTTGATTTGCGTGCCCTCGGGTCGTTTTACAGAAAACGTTTTTATAAATTATGAATCAACGTCATAAAACGAATCCAATAAAAATTGTTTCATCAAAAACGGAGTTCGAAAACGTAAATACGTAATCCTAAGGTTCCCGGTTTAGTCGTAAAGGACGTTAAAATAAAATCGTAAGTCCTAATCTCTTCTCGTAAATTTGTGAGTTTATGAACCAACACAAATTTAAAACTCCAAAATAATATTCACGGACAAATTTATTTTCTGAAATGTCGGACTGTCACCAAAGACGGTGTATGTAAACGTAAGCACGTAACGTTGAATCCTCCGGTTTAAACGTAGTCGACGCTACTTCAAGACGTAAATCCAAATTTCTTCCCAAAAATATGTGAGTTCATATTGTAACATTAAAATAATGTTTTTAAATAATATTCGAGAATAAAATATCAACCATAAATTGACGGATTGTCACAGCATTTACCCCTAAACAGGATCTTTGTCCTCAAAGATCATCTTACCTTCCTACTCGCTTCTTATAGAGTTAAAGCCATGTGGGTATTTCCTCCACATTCGGTCTTTTCTCACAAGTGCAATTCGTTACAATACGCGAGTTTCACCAAACATAACTACGGGAATAAGATCAGGCTAAATGTTGACTTACTTTCTCTATCCATGATATTCACGGGTTTCTGATGAATGCAACTTTTCGCCGATCTAAGCTCTACTAAGAACAATCAGATTTTCACTTGATAGATATTCCATCAAGTTCGATTTACGAAACATAATTCACGCAGTCCTTGAAGTCCTAGGGTAGATCCAGCTTATATGCCTTTCAATCCCAACTTTTACATCATCTCAATGGTCCCATACAACGGGGACTTAAATCCCATGATTTGTCAGATCATGAATTCATTTTTCCAAGGTTAAAAATTGTGGCATAACTTCGCTACCCATTTGGCACTTCAAGATCTACATTTCACATTCACACAACCTCCTGCCCGCTATCGGCAGTCAATAATCAGATCCTAATTTCAACAATCATTTCAGATTTCGCGGGTCGGGTATTTTGTAAGGTTAGGTTTGCCATCATAGGAAACCTTAAACCTAAAAGACATTTCCAACTCACAATGGGTGTATGTCGGATGTCTTCATCTCAACTCCTGCTTACAGATGCTCTAAGATTCAGATCCTAACAAGATTCGATCTCGATCCTAATACGATAGTTATCAAGGATAATCTCTCCAAAGGGAAACGATTATACGGTCTATTACCAAAGGTCATTCATTCAAACATAAAATGGCACTTATATTACTTTGTATCGTTACTTTACCTCGTCCCTTCGATTGGGGTGGTACATAGTACTCTCATCAAGGTTCGTTCTCAATGACTTCTGAGCAAATCTCTAGAAATTCGTTGCGAAGCGAGGATCTTGATATATATAGATGATCGATACAGGCACACTGTGTTTACATAACTCTTTTGCATTTATCATTAACGGAAATGATATTAGCAGATTTGGTCAGTCTGTCGACGATGACCCAAATCGAATCAAATTCAGATGATGACCTTTGCAATGGCTAGACGTTTACTAATGTATGAGGCGATCTCTGCCTTCATAATTGTCATCAGTACAACTTCTTTAGACAAAGAAACTTTTAGTCATAAATGACATAAATAGAATACTTATACTTACAAATTCCAACATAACTATATCTCAAAATCTTCATATTTAGGCAACCACAAGTGGCCTTTAAAGCATTTAACGCTATCGGCTTCTTAATTTTTAATGGTTCACATTAGACGCGAACCGCTTTTTATTATCTATATTATCCTTATTACAAACATCGTTCATATTTAAATTGTTCGACAATTTATTTTGCACATTCATTTTTAAGGAACATGTCCTAACTGGTTTCTTTATCTTTTCTACATAATGCGTCGGTATCTATATTCACTTCTCATGATGATATAATCATCATGTCCACAATTAACTTAGATATTCTTTCTATATTATGCGTCAGTTAATTACGTTCACCTTTCTTCATATTTCCTAAGTTTCAGTTTCGTCTCATCTATCATTTTAATCCGTTTTACTCAATCCGTCGTCTAAAGCGTCGATAATTATTATAATTAATTCAATTATTATTAGTTAATTTTTATGAAGCGTAAACGTAAAAATTTTAAATTTCTTAGTTCGACCAATTATATAAAATGTTCAAAATAAATTTGAATTTAATTAACAAGATTTTGTTGATTTATCGAAAATATTTAATAAGATTTCGTAAATGTTCGAAAAACCTTTGTTTATACTTTGGTCAAAATTTTCTTAGTTGAAAAGCAAAATTTGTTGTTTCAAATTTTAAGTCATAAGTTATATAGTTTCCTCAATTCTCCTTAAGTTGTCTTAAGGTATACACAAACATTTACCCCTAAACAGAAGTTTAGTTAAATGGTTTGTGTATGAGGGAATAATCCCTTTAAAAATCCTTTGTTAAAACATTTGTCAAAACATATTTCCATTTCTTTTTGGTAAAATCCAAAGTCTCAAAAGGGCTCTTAATTTTTGAAGAGTCTATATGCATACATCTTACCATTATTATTCCAATGGTCATTTTATGTAAAGGATTAAGTTTTTAATCCCTAAGCGTTAATGGTTCTAATCTTTGAAAAGTCAATATAGCTTCCATTATCTATTAATCACACGGTTAAATCATATAAAGGTTCAAGTCTTTAATCACGTGTTAAATATTTAAGGTATAGGTTTTCATTGTTTAGCCAATTCAGGGCAATTTATAACTAATTATTAACTCAATATTATTCTTATATACAAACAATTGGTCCTTAATGATCTCAAGCACGAATTTATCAAATCACAGCCTACACACGTGATTCACCAAATTTATGAATACTACATGTGTATTAGTCAATCCAAACGTCACCACGTGAAACTCGTATTGTTCATTACAAGTACCGGATGTAGTGATTGGAATAGATAATCTTCTTCGCAGATGCGAAGTTGATGATAACCATGCCGTGGATCAATCTTTAAAACATACGCTAAAACCTTGTAAATGATCGAACAAATCTTCCATTTCGAGTTATGGATATCGTTTTCGATTGTCAATTTACTCAGTCACAGTAATCTATAAATATAAGGAATGATATCACCATAGCTCTTCATGATGACAGGCTTGGTATAATAAAATCTTTCTCCGACAACTCTCTCAGTTGTACGGTAATTCCTTAAATTCAGATGGTGCTGTCGTACAGTGCACAAGCCATAGGTGCAGCACCGGAAATATAATCAATACTAATTTCAACTTGCCTAAGTGGCAAAAGTCTAGGTAACTCATCAACAAATACTTCCTAAGGTTTCAGATAACAGAAACATCTTTTAATAAATCATATTAGGTTCTTTCTAGATTACAATATCTATAACTAGTTCACAACCATTCATGGTAATATTTCAAGTCTTAATACAGGATATGGTCATCCATCAAGAATTATTTAGATCACTTTTGATAATCAACATCTTATCATTTAGGGGAATTCTACTCGAGTTCCCATCAATTAAGACAATGTCGTCATGTAATAATCAATCAGTTCATTCTACTGGCACTATCAACTTTTCAGTTTCATTGCCGTCGATAAGATGTGAACTTCTCAAAAGACTAATAATAACTCATAATCCCTCACAAATTCAGGGATATTAGGATACACAACTACTATTAAAAGAGTAAGGTCAACGCATAATCTATGCGAGAGAATTTCAAATCAGATACAGACGAAAAGATTTAATGAATATGAATATATCCTATGTTTTCATAATTTGAGTACGCATTTGAAAGCTCCTCGGATCGTTACCCAGGTCATTCAAATGAAATCAAATCAAAAGAAATGATAGGAACGTCGATACATCCAGTCAGGTATCAACACTCGGTAATCAGATACTTTTCCTAAGAATCTCACTACGGGAGAATTGGACAAGAAAGAATTGTCAATTGTCAAATAAGACAATTTCCACAGGTGAGTAAATTTGACTCAGAAGAATAGATGCTACAGGCACATATGTAGGTGTCCCTAACATTATGTCCTTATTTTTCACTTCTTCCAGATCTCATAAAATTTAATTTTTCACAATCTTCAAAGAAAATGTAGTGTTTATTCATTAGTTTTATGGTGACTACTAATCAGCCTTGCATGGTCCATTCCAAATTGTATGTAGGCGCGCAACTATATACAATTTCAAGATTAATGATGCAATGCTCAGTTCGTCAAAATTTTATCATCATGTTTATAATAAAAACATTTTCATGCTTAATTCTTAAATAAGAATCAAAAATATATTTACAAAGATTTTCTTTGTTATGAAATCAATTAAGTTTTCTAAGGTGTTTTATAAACAACTTCATTTCGATAACGATCACTTATAAATCTCACTTTGAATAATCCTTATAGGGATGAAAATTCAATTTTTCCTCAAGGGATACTGTTTTATCTTATAAAAACAATAAGTGATCTGCAAAAGAGTGATGAAAACTTGTTCACCAAGGACTAAATACAATATGCTAGGAAATGAGCTTTAGCCAAATAATCATGAGGTTCATGACCTTGATGGCACTCACGAAGAATGATTCACAACGTAACTCAAATCAAGATGAGCACTTGTTCAATGGTTGCATCACTAATGCAAACACTAAGATGAAGCAATAAGAGATAGATATCATCGATACATGTAGAATTTAGTAATCAATGGTAGTCCTTTCATTAATCATAAACAAGTCAAAATTGTATCGTAACACATTACGCGTCACTATGTCATACAATTCTCAGAACTCATCCTACCAACTGATATCTCAGTTAAGTTAGGGATTCTTAAAAGATACCACAATGAATACTAATCTACAAGAGTCATTAGGTGTTCCACATGTCCCAGAAGATCCATCGGTCCCAATTCAGAAGAAGATTTCTTCAATTTATTTCTTGGACACTGGGCATCCTCGTTAGTGGACAATGGTCTAGGAACAACCCTTAACACGAACCTACAATCAATTAAAACCTTATAATTTAATCATAGGACTCAACAAGTTATATTAACAATCTCATATTCCATACGGGTTAAATTTTACTTCATTCAAGTTTCAATCAACTTTTACTCAAGGTGATATCCTACCTCATTCTCCAATATTTTCAATCTTATTCTTAGACCTTAAAAGGGCAATAAAAGCTCGATATGAATCAACACTTAATTTCTAATCCTATAGCTCTTACAACAACAATTATCAAATGAGTCACTAGTATGAGATGACTCATACATTCAATTAGACTTCTCGGAAAGGTATTAGTGGCATGAGGCTTTTGGGTAATGGTTCCAATGACAGCCTCAAGTGCAACATTCACCCTTTCGATTCTCAAATTTAAGAATTGGGTGACAACGAATCAGATGACATCTTTCTAGGTGGTAACGTTTTGTCAAACTCCACTCTAAAAGGAAAGATCGTCATGACATCGATATCAGATTTAATCTTACCAATTCTTCTTCAATATCACAATCAGCTAATATCTACATTTCTACGAATATCAATCGTTTGTTGGGATCATAAATATCCACAACTTGGTTTAGATCTAGGATAGCAAGAATTCCTACGAGAATAGCTTCGATTAATTTACTAGGGGAGTTAGGGTTTCTTGTGACAATCTACGTCGTATAAATACCTCGTATAAATATCGAAATAATCATCAAACAATCATGTAATCAAATTACATCATATATATATATAATTCAAGTTATATATATATTAAAATAACACTTCTCAGTCTGGTCTTGTCGGTAACTCGGGAATTCTTCGGCACCGTTATAGTCAAAAGATTTTTAGACATTTTTAGAAAAATGCTTTTAGTTAAAAGATTTTGAAAAGTTTTATTCAAAACCTTAGTTTTAAAAATCTTTCGTTCTCTATAACGAGAGCTCTGGTACCAAACTGTAACACCCCCAAATTTACACAATTCAATACAGCGGAAGACTCGTTGGTGTTACGGGATAGCACATTACACACATCATAGACAACGCTTAAAAATCGCGTCGTTTGATAATAAAGCATTTCCATTCATAAATATCAAGTTTACATAGGTCCCAAGTCATTGTATTTCATACAAGTTTTACGAAGAATTTGAATGGAAATTATAATTTAAGTGCGGGCCATGAATTCTTGTTGTCTTCCCGAGAATTACCTTCAAGTACCTGAGATAAAACATGTTAAAAGAAAAGGGTCAGCGATAACGCCGAGTGAATTCATAGAGTTTAATAAATTCCATCAATATAATATCAGTATAAAATTATTACTGAAAATCATTTTGTACAAATCATTTTAATAGGCCATAAAATTTCCAAAGTCATTTTATACAAATTCTTATCGAAAATCATAATATAGGCATTTGCCTTAAAAATCGTTATACGAATCATTGTCGTTAAAAACACCATACAATACGTTTTTGCAACGTTGTATAGATTAAATAAAACCATTATATGAATATGGTTATAAAAAGCCTTAAAAATCATTATACGAGCCAATGTCGTAAAAACGTCATACAATACGTCTTACGACGTTGTATGAAAATATAAATCGTTATATGAGTATGGTTATGAAAACCAAAACACAAACATAATATCAATAGTATGACCCTGTATTGCTAGTCAGGCAATACATCGTAATTCGAGGCGTCTAATAGTATTGCATTAGTTTTGGATTATTATAAGCCGCATGACATTGTTACCTTACTAAACCAACAACGGGTAGCTAACCCGATACCAATTTTGCCCATCTAAAGTAGCGTGTCGTCACAAAGGTCACGCTATGGAAATCTTCTCATACATAAATTCGCTTACCAATCAATGTGGCACGACGGGGATCAACCGTCAAGGCGCGAACTGGGGTGATCGTCCCAAATAGTACTATTAAATGCATAAGCGTCTACCAACTCCCGGTAGTTCACAATTCATGCTAATGGGACTTTTAGTGACATAACCTAATTTTAATAATCCATTTAATTTCATCGATCGGGTCCTTTAATCATTTATCGGGTCATACAATCGGGTCATTCAATCATTCGAGTCCAAAATCAATAAACAAACAATCGGGACAAATGGTGTCCTATTTATAAAAACTAACATGTTATCTCCCTCGCGGGTTTATAAAGCATTTATAAAAACATTTAAAAGAGTGCGAGGCTATGAACTCACGTTGATGTGGGAAGGCGGGTTATCGGCAATTCGGACGTACGGTACGTGCTTCAATCACGGAAACCTAGACAAATAATACTCGTCTTAGACTCATGTCCAATGACTTTATAAAAATAACAATTATGTATACATATGATGATTATATATATATGATGATCAAGTGGGTTTACATATTCTCGTTTACTCATTTTAGTGTTATATGTCGATAGCTTCTATACTAGTTTACTAGTTTTACCCATTTACGTGTCTTAAGTCCAATAAACTTATTATAAGTTATTTAACTTATTTTAATCCATTTTGTACTTTTATTATCAGTACATACACTTTCAAGTTGGGCCCAAATGGGTTAAGCCCAATAAGTTATTTTTACAAGTTTTTATCTTATTTATTCCAATTATTAGTCCAATATGTTTACTTAGCTCGTTAATGTCCGTATGCCCTAAAGTTCGGGTTTTATCGGTTTTTACTTGTTATACATGTCTATATATCAGTATATAAGTTTTATAAAGTTTTCATTAGACGGGTCCAACCATCTAAGTTTTATTTAATAAAAACGTTAATTTTTACGCCAATAGCCGAAAAAGTCGTAAAAATCATGTTTATAGTTTTTATTACTTATAAATATTATTTTACCACCATTTATATAATTTACCCATTTAATTAACCTTTTATACATTTATATAAATAAGTTTTGTAAGTTAGTGGGTTTTTATTTTACATTTTATATATTAAAATGTGAGTGCTTATATAATAGTATTATTCTTTAATTTCCAAAAATCTGATTTTTAACTTCATCTTCACCAAAACTGCCATATCTTGAGTTCTATATGGAGATAGAAGCTCAAATTTTTATCACATAAACTACATGATATGTGCTACATTTAACTCTCTTATAGCTACTGTTGAATCATCTTTAAGTATTTTCTAAAAATCGTCCAAAACAGTAACTTCAGATTTATACCCTAAACTTGTTTTGATCATATCTCACTCATTATTTTGATTCCATTACATGGCCAACTCTCACATGTGTACAAGACCCATAGCTTACTGTAAATCTATTCCACTTCATCATTTTATCAGTTTATGACTTACTTCTTTACTGTTTTATACAGCCATCAAATTTAACCAAGATTTTAACCTTGTTTCTTATGGTTTTTCACCTTTTTATCCATGATTATCAACAACAAATCCCCACATAACATTTTTATCATCATATAATCATCATAAATATATACAATAGGAAATAAAATACATGTTTACATAATCAAAATAACAAGAAGTTGAGGAGGACAATCTTTATACCACCAACTTGATGTAGGTTATGATTTTGACATGGTTTTTGATGGAGAAACTTGTAGAAAACCATGACCATATTCAAGACCACCATGCTCCATGACCTCTTTGTGGAAAATCGGCCCCAAGACATCATGAATACTCCTCTTTGGATGTTATAAGTACCACCAATCAATAGGGTTTTGAAAGGGCTTCAACATATGCAAGTATAACATATGGTTTCATGGTTGAATCAAGATCAAAGGGTGTTTTTGGGAGAGATATGGGACGGCATTATAGAGAGAGTAGAGAGGAAATTTGGGTGGTTTGCATGTAGGAAATGAGATGAGTTGTTTTGGTAGCTAGTTTTGAGGTTTGGTTAGCTTACAAAGTAAGCTTGTTACATGTGTAACTACTAAGCTAACACCTTGACACATCAAGTGTTGAGGTGTAGTGTTGTAACCGGTTTTGAGTGGGGGTGGGGCAAGTGTCCCACTTGTCTCATCCCCATTTATTTACGGGTACTCCTCGATTCTAGTTTCCTTGATTTGCGTTCCCTCGGGTCGTTTTACAGAAAACGTTTTATAAATTATGAATCAACGTAATAAAACGAATCCAATAAAAATTGTTTCATCAAAAACGGAGTTCGAAAACGTAAATACGTAATCCTAAGGTTCCCGGTTTAGTCGTAAAGGACGTTAAAATAAAATCGTAAGTCCTAATCTCTTCTCGTAAATTTGTGAGTTTATGAACCAACACAAATTTAAAACTCCAAAATAATATTCACGGACAAATTTATTTTCTGAAATGTCGGACTGTCACCAAAGACGGTGTATGTAAACGTAAGCACGTAACGTTGACTCCTCCGGTTTAAACGTAGTCGACGCTACTTCAAGACGTAAATCCAAATTTCTTCCCAAAAATATGTGAGTTCATATTGTAACATTAAAATAATGTTTTTAAATAATATTCGAGAATAAAATATCAACCATAAATTGACGGATTGTCACACGTGATAGAACAGGAGGTACGTTCAGAAACTACTAAGTTACTTGGATTTTCACATCATGCGTGGTAATAGGGGTAGCGTTAATGAAAAATCATGAGTGCCCTCATCCTATATTGTTTTGTACTTCTTTTCTTCTATCAAGTCCTCAAATTCTTTAAACATCTGATTTAATACATTTCCCTGAATGGTAACATTCAAATAGTGCAATTAAGATATTAGATGTATATTCTGCTTAATTGTCGTATGTCCATGATAATTAGTCTGTATATCTCACTCGCCCTTTTTGCAGCAGATACATCATCCACATCTGCAAGATCAAGATGGTAACTTAATGTCAAGCAAACCAGGTATATACTCTTGTTTTTTCAGAAACTATCTATCTCATGCAGAGTGTGATGATTTCACATGTATATTTTCTATATATTCGTCTTTAGCTGATCAGTATTACCTTTTTTCCACATATGAGTTCAGGGGAAGGGAGCTCCAAACCACGACCCATTCAGTCTCACGACAAGTGTTGTCGTACACCATATTGGGCTAAGCCGGAGCCTATCTTTAAAGCAGTAAAATGGTTAGGAGATTAGGTATGTCCTGAAATTACTAATTTTATGGCTTATAAGTTAAATAATGATTAGTTTCTTGGATTTTGAAATTACCCGCTTATCTCCTGCTTTTGTTCCTCTTACCAGGATCGATGCTGAATGTCCTGTTCTTACCTTTGCTGATGTCGAAGTGGAATATGAGGAATGGTGACGATTTATTTTCCGGAAGAAGAGCTACATAGCTGGATGCATCAGTGGTTTCATTTCTGCGAAATGGACCCAGTGATCTATTTTTAATATGTTTAATTTATATATCAAGTGTTGCAACTTAATTATGGCCATGTACGACTTGTGCATCGTAATTTTGACAATAAGATATTTGATGGTGGTGTTTTAATATTTTCTTGCATATTGTTTCTGGGAAATGCATTTTATTAACTATTAATTGGGACACACCAAGCTATGTTTATACAGTTGGAAATAGATTTAAATCACTTTTGAAATGGTGCTTAATTTGAAAATGTTTCCACTCGCCTTTCCTTGTAGGAAATTCGTTAAAATAAGCTTAAATCCGCATCCACAAACTTATTGCCACACATCCAGTACACTAACCTCTAAAACCAAGTCATAAGCAGGGATCACTTTCAATTGTTCTTTCAATTTGTATTACAACGAAGCTAAAGAACACTGTAATCATATGCGTTAGTTTAAAATTTATCAAGCTTTAGTTATCCATGGCAGTAATCAGTGTGGATGAGCTAAGACATGCCTTCAAATCACATGATGTTATGCATATCTTCTATAAGGCTGTGTGTCCCAGACGTGGCCTCTTCTAGTTGCCAATCTTTGTAGTTAAATTTAATGGTGATTGGTGAAGGTCTCATTAACATTGTTAGAATCTTGGACAAATGTTAAACTATCTAGAAAGAGGTAACTTGCAAAAAGAGAGTGTGATCATCCTAAGCTCGTGTAGGATATACCCTAAGATACTTGGATGGACTATGATTTTTGGAGTCCCGACCTGTATTGTAAGAGAGTGATCTAAAAATGCCTCAGTTATCGTGTCCTTTATTTCCCTAAGATGTCCTTCGTTGGCGGATTGAACGATTAGCATGAACGTTGATGCAATACCAAGTTTGGTCATTAGTTAGTGATAGTATAGGTTTTCTTTCCTATGAGTTCTTTTTGGCTGTTATATTTTGCGAGAATGTAGGGTGAGCTTGTTATGATTTTGCATTTGTAGTTAACTTCGACCATGTATTTCTTTTAATTGACTTTGAACTATGTTAATTTATGTTTACAAATAGCCTTTGTTTAGACATATGTTGTTTCTGTTATCTTCTGAAAGTTGCTTTGCATCATATCAATATTAGCGACTATACTTCAGATTATTTGGTGGAAATTCATTGGATTTGAGTTTGTGACATCTCATTCTTTGAATTCTATTTTAAGCTTTGGCAAATGTTTCCTCCTTTACCAATGGTCGAATCACATCCCATAGATTGTTCTCCTCAACCAAACTCCAGCCATAGATTGTGTGTTTAGTATGTGATTAGTATTTAATTATAAATTTACACGATGTCGCGAGCCGACGGCGCAGCCAACTGTACCATGGTTGGCGTTATCAGTGTTTGCGTCGTAGGTACGAGTAACAGAAGCAAGAGATATGATGGAGGGTAAGCTGGTACTTTCAAAATCCAAGTAACTAATCATTATTAAAGGTTTAGGCCATAAAAATTAGTAATTTCTGGACATACCTCTTCTCCTAACCATTTTACTGCTTTAAAGATAGGCTCCGGCTTAGCCCAATATGGTGTACGACAGCACTTTTCGTGGGATTGATAATACAACTCACCATCAGAAATGGGTAGTGGTTTAGAGCTTCCTTCCCCTAAACTCGTATCTGGAAAAAAAAGATGATACTGATCAGCTAAAGATGAATGTATATAAAAATATACATCTTTAATCACAAAACTCTGCATGAGCTATACCTCGTTTGCTTGACATTTAAGTGATCATCTTTAACTTGCAGATGTGGATGATGTATCTGCAGCAAAAAGCATGAGTGAGATATATAGCTTAATCATCATGGAATACGCATTATAAGCACAAACAACTAAGCAGAATATACATCCAAAATTTTAGTTGCACTATTTGAATGATACTATTCAGGGAAATGTATTAAATCAGCTGTTTAAAGAATTTGAGGACATGATAGAAGAAAAGAAGTACAAAACAATATAGCTTGAGGGCACTCGTGATTTTTCATAAAGGATGCCCCTATTACCACACATGATTTGAAAATCTAAGTAAGTTAGTGATTTCTGAACGTACCTCTTGTTCTATCACGTCAGAGATAAGCTTCGGCTCATCCCCCAATGGTGTGCAAATGGGTAGTGGTGACATAAAGTTACAATCTTGATCTTGCAGATGTGGATGATGTATCTGCAACAAGAAATAAAAATATTCCCTAGGCATAAAACTTATTGACGTGTCCCGCTCTTCCAGCCTCATGGATCCGCCCCTGTAGTTACTTTTCTTATCAGAAAACGGGAACTATGGACTTCACCCAGTGTTGCAAAAACTAAGGGACGCCTAGATGGGGTAGGAGGGCGGAGGAAATCGGCTATACTAGTCGGCTTCAGTCAGAGTAGGGTCGAATTGTTCAAAGCCGGGTCAGACCGGTGTCCAACAGTCAACCTTTTAATTGCTGAAGTTTTGAAGGTTTTGGTTCCAAGTGCATCATACACCACAAGAAGACCACTAATTTGAGATTTACACAATCCAATAACAAGAATGCTGATAAATCCCTTGGATTTGGCAATCAGTATCAGTCAAATGATCTTAAGAACTCTACAACACATATTACTAGTATATAAAAAAAAAACAACCTAGAGGAACCTTTAAAATGGCAATTATATATAGCGAAAGAAGAGAGGGTTGTAAGAAGGCGTGGCTGTTTCAGTTTGGAGATCTGCATAGCTAGAAAAACAACAAGAAAGGAAGAAAAAAAAATACCTGAGAAGGGGGGTCATTATCGTCGAGGTTTTTGTTAACAAGGTTGAGTACTTTGCGTTCCTCCTGATTACAGGTAGAGTAATAATGACCCACAAATCCAACTGCTTGGAAATAAAGGCTCGTCGCTTTTTTTGCTTTCTTAAGAGTCGAGGTGAACTTCCATTTTCTCTTCTTCTCATTCCTCATCATCATCATCATCATCTTCTTTTCTTCAATTATTATCGCTGCTGCTGCTGCTTTAAGGTTTTAGATCCATCTCTTTTCCTTCTTAATATAGGTGATTGATTTTTTTTAACTTGGTCGGTTGGTCAGTTGCTCCCTTCACTTTTCCGGTAACTTAATTAACATTCACTATAAAAATACTAATTAAAAACAAACAATTCATGAATGAACAAAATTTTCATCATATTCTCACCATATACCTTTACTAGCTTAAAGACCTGTGGATATTTTAGAAAAAATAATTTATAAGAAGTGTTATGGGAAAGTAAAATAAGAGAAATACATAATAGATTATATAAGCATGAAGTATTAATATATCAATATATAAAATAAAGAAAAATCGAAAGTAAACATGTACCATTACACGTTAATGTTATGATTTTGCAAAAGTTAAACAAAACATCCACTCTTTCTTCATTCGCTATAGACATTTTCATGCATTTTTAAATTCAAAAGTTGATGATTTCGAGTATGTGATGATATTTGTCATAGTTGTGAAGTTAGTAGTCAAGTTAATGCATGAACACCTATTTAAAGTTTTTGTAAAACTTTAAGACTTTTTACAGATATAAATTTTTTTTTTAAGTTTACAAAAATAAAAAATAATAAAACGTTTTTTATAGATTAATGAAATGTTTTTTTAACAAAAATTAAAAAATTATGAAAAGCTTTTTTTATAAGTTTACAAAAATGAACCTTTGTTGAGTTCTATTTAAATAAGTATATAATCAAGAATGGTAGTGATATTAAGTAACATAAGTGTTTTATTCAGAACATTAGTAATGAAATAGGCCAGGTTGACCACTTGTAAATTTTCTTTTCTAATTGAATTGACCATCAAAATTAATTGCTTAAATAACATAGACATGGTAACATAATATGTTTAGATCAAAATTTTAAAGTTACAATGCAATAAATCTAAAAATATTCATTAAAACACATTACATGTTCATTTGTTTGTAATCCAATGTACCCTGCAATAACACTCTTCACACGTAACCCATTGCAAGGAAAAAGTGAACAATTCATCTATAGGATCATGATTCAAACACTTTTAGCATAAAATCTTCGCAACACTTCACAAATATCATTCACAAATTCAAAGTATCATAACAGTATTTAAATAACTTAAAACATAAAAATTAACACGCCCCAACAGTCCTAATGATAGTAAAAGCAGTTTAGATCAAGCCCAATATCTGAACTAATTTGGGTTCTCCTTGTCCCTTCCCATATATTTTGTGCGAGATCATGTATTCATTCCTCTTCTTGATAACCTTGAAATCAGGTTTGAAAATAAGACTAAGCTGCTCCACGCACTATATCCTAAGAGGAACACCCAAGTTTAATGAAAGAAACGCAGTGACAAAATTATTTAGCGCAACACAAGTGGGTCACCCATCACCATCCTGCAAGCATATATCAAGCACCAGTTAGATATATACAACCTGCAAGTCACAACATCAAGAGAACAAAATTATGTAACCAACATGATGGACAACAAAATGCACCTATTCCTTTGGGACACACAACAACTACGCTAATTAATTACAAATGAGGAAGAAGAAGTCCAAAGGAAAGTCCAAGGACACTGTATAACTACCTCCGTTGCAGACCAAAACGATCTTCATTAAAATAGCTCAAACCCTTTCTTAAACCAATCAGTTGCAGACAAAAATATTCAAAAAAAACTAACAATAACAACTTAGTCTCCCAAACTACAACTACAATTGCCATTATATGGGTCAGAGATGTTTCCATCTCATTATAGGCATTTTGTTACATAAGGGGATCTCTACCATTTTACTCCAATAACTATGTCTCTATGATATATATCCAACATGTCTAAAGGTTGTAAGTTTGGCTGTAATAATTAGGTCTGCTAAATCAGTGTGTCATTACTTCACAAGTCATATTTTATAACAGAGTATCTAAGTACATGACGAACATATGTTGCATACTGTTTTGTATTATATAACATACATGATCTGCACAAGCGGTTTATATTATTGCAATAAGATTAGCCTTTTAGGTTCTACCCCAATATCAATGTACTTATGGCAAACAGGTTAGAGATTCTGTTGCAAATGGGAAATGTCAAGAATTTAAACCACCTAAACGATATGAATGTGTCTAAATTAAGTGTATAAGCATTGACACACTGATTTAACAACATTTTTAATAAAATGATTGTGAGGACACCTCAAAGTGAAATATTGACACAATGATTTAGCAGCACTTATTTGATAGTTCATCGGCTATAATTAAGTACATAAGCATAATTTTTAACTAAAATTTGTTGATGAAACCTCAAAAGGTTTGTCATCCTTTTCTACATAATGTAATTACATACCATTGAAGTCTACCCATAACCATATTCATAACTCTGATTTGCAAGGAAAAATTAGAAATGTTAATATTCAGATTGTATCTAGCATTTAAATATAAAATATACCTTGCGTAAGAGTGGATCAACTTGGTCTCAAACTGCTCAACCGCTTGATTTAACTACAACAAAAAACATTAACTCGGGAGATGAACTACAAAGAAAAAAATTGTTTAAATACATGTTAAAACCTGATCATTTGATAAAAGAAAATACAAAAGTAATACTTCATATCATTTGAATACAAACTGGGAGAGAAAAAACATGGATACTATTATGAGTTTATTACGGGACATGAACGTATCAAATCGCTCATAAAATTTCATTAAATAAAATAATGTAAGAATAAAAAATTAGGACAGAGTGTTTATGGTTCAACCCGACCATACTAAAAAGACACATTTCAATCCAAATAGCAAATATTAAGTTTGTCAACAAAGATGAAAATCCAATTAAACCAAGCATAACCACATATCAGATATATCAGATACTATCAAATACATTTGGTTTATTATACATTTATGCTACTATACATGTTTAGACTACCTTATGTTGGAACATCCTAAATAATATACTTGTGTCAAGACTTCAATGCTTCCTTTCCTGTGGTTAAATGATAACGTAAAATAGTGTTTCAAGTCGAAGACCACCACAACCACTTCATTTAATCCATATTCATTTAAACCATTCGGATAATCTATGTCTTTAAGGCACCCACTTTGACCCATAAAGCACATCTTATATAAAAAAAAGTTACCTAACTTATAAAAACAGAACACCAAGTGTTTAAGTTGCGTATGAGGTGTTAGGTTGTGAAAATAATACGTTTAAATAGGGGTGATTGCAGGTAGTCTAAACTCTAAAGTATTTATGATTGTGATTATCTGATTAGTCAGATAGCCATAAATCCGATCAGGGGGACACAAACTTATAGCCTTTTCGTTTGGAGACACAAACTACAACTCAAAAATAACCATTTTGGAAAATAATGATTTCTTTGAAAAATCTTGGTCTTTTAATTTCATAGAAAAATAAATGGATAGTGTTATCAAATACATACAAATGAGCTTGCAAGGTGACCAACTGAATAAAATATCTAAAATGACATCCACATCTGTTTATTTTAACCTTTAAAAATATCCTTCTATAAACATCTAAATAAAAAGGTCAGTTGGCCTTAATACATGTATTTTTTTACTACAGGGCGTTTCGATTGAAAAAAAAGTATAAAATTATTGATCAGTGCAGAAATATGTTAGTCCCCTGGTGTGTTATTAAGGCTAATCAATTACTCTGGTATTTTAAGATTGGATAAAACCAAGTAGAAATTCAAAAATTGGGAACAAAGTGTTTAAGAGTAGAAATTCACATGCCTCATATGTATCCCCTGATTTATCAACAAAAGTTCATTAAAAATGATTCAAAAGTTTTAGAAAAGGACCCGTATTCAAACATCACAAACAATACAAATCAAGACCAGTTACGCACCACGTGAACCCACTTTGACAATGCTATATTATTAGTTTTAATTCAAAAACAAACTGCTATTAGTTTTAACCTCTTGGAACACATGAAAAACAAAAAAAAGTTCTAATTGAATATACAAACGATTTACCTTTTAAGCAAACTGGGTCAGTATCACATAACAATGTCATTTGCGGCTCCATTTTTCGAACTGCGTGATTATAAAAATTAAATTAGATACGCTATCAATGATACAATCGAAAAGGTTGCTTCTTTGCTTAGAGCTTATCAAGCCCAAAAAAACCACAAAAAAAGCATAAATATCAATACCTTTTGTCATTAAGCATGGAAGAACACCAACACAATCATCATCCTGGCTAAAAAAATAAAACACCCACCTAAGCTAAAAACGTCACCTACCAACCACCATTGTCAGACACCATAAATGGCGGTAATGAATAGATCGGTGTCATCGAAGAGAGCTTTCGGCGGCAATTAAAAGACCTACCAACATAGATCGAAGAGATCTGTCGGCGGCGATTGAAATACCAACTCATTGAACGAATATAAACTCATGGGGCGCTTAGATAATTGATATTTCTGCAATATTCCTGCAACAAAAGAGATTAAGAAAAGAGAGTTTTGTAGTTTTGATCTAAGCCGCCAACAATATTTTTGACAAAATAAAACTGGCTGATGATATGAATTGGTGATGAATTTAGTGATATTATAAGCAGGTTTTTGAACCATACAGAGGAAGAATCACACCGTGATAATGATAATGGATTTATGAATTCAGAAGTTATTTTCAGAATGTTTTAATGACATTTAACTCATTGAAATCGTCAGTTGTTAACTTGTCTGTATGAATGATCAAGTTTACAGGAGAAGATTTTTTGGTCAAAGGTTTTTGAATTAAAGATGATTGATGATTTTTTACTTTACAAAAATAAAGATAAAGAATTTTGACATATATCTCACTCCGTGTTCGTTTTTACACTAGTTTACACATAACTTTGTTATGTCCATAATTTTTCTTAGATTTCTTTAAGGTATGGTTTTTAATGCTATCTTGCTCTAAGAAGTTGTACATTAATAGTAATTGTACATTAATAGTAATTGTATATTAATAGTAATTGTACATTGTAAATGTCTTTAAAAGTTGTTAATGACTTTTTAATTTTTATAAAATGTTGTTAAATAAGTTTTTTAATTTACATAAACACCACGAATACATAAAAAATATGAATACAGAAAAATAAATTTACATAAAAAGACTTTTTGTTTTCTTTGTATACAATTGTTCATGAGTTTTATATTTTTGATATACACAAAACAAATTAACATAAAAATCTGAATACCAAAAATGTTTGCTTAATAAAATGTTTTTAAAATAAACGATTCACAATGTGAAAATATAAATTAACATAACACGCTGTGAAGAAGAAATGTACAACTTTTTCGATTATTTGTATAGAGTTAATTATGGTAAACAAAATATTTTTTTATATAAACAAAATCTTTTTTATATAAACAAAATACTTTTTTATATTTAACAAAATATTTTTCACGAAAAAAATATTAAACTTTTTTTTTGTTCATCCTAGAATATATTTACATAAAATAAAATACGTAGCATTTTAAAACGATTTAAAAAAAATTGTTTGTTGAAGGTTTAGTACACATTTACAAATCAAAATGTTGGGCTTTATACAAAATTCGGCATCCCACTAATGGTCCAAATCTGTTTTAGCAAATGTTTGTGGCATTGAAGTGTTGTACTTAGACTTATTTATGGAAACCAATTTAATTCGTGCATTTAATTTTTATGCTTTAAAGGGTTGTAATATATTTTGTTTTATTATATAAAATAGATAAAGTATTTTGAAACCTTTTAATTTACCAAAACTAAATTCTCAGATTTTGTTTTTTATAAGAATTTATTAAAATAATATTTTTTATTTTAAATTAAAAATTTTTATTATATATTTATTATTTTCACAATTTATTTTATGATTTTTTAATATTTTGATGCTCTTTAATTTAATTTTCATTTATTATATTTTAATAATGATACACAGTTTTTACTAGGTTGAAAGTTCGTTTCTCGGTATCTTCTCGAATCGATCACGGTTCAAAGTGGAATAGTTGTTCTTGGTTACTAAAAAGGGGTTGGTTTTCTAATCTACTAAAAGGTTTAAATGCACTAAGATATAAAATTAAACTGAAAGCAATTAATTAAAAGCAATTAATAAAAATAAAACTTGAATTAGAATTTAACAACTAAAACAGAAACAATAAAATACCACTTACTAGAAAAACACTGAATCAGAATACCCAAAAGAAAACTGATCCGGAATAATTTTGTTGATCCGGAATAAAACTGACTCGGAATAAGTAAAGCAAGATGCTTGATTCGGAATAATGGCTTCACCCGGAATAACAATCCTTCATTCGAAATACCTTCATTCGGAACAATATTCGTTCATCCGGAATGTTTGCTCATTCGGAACATTTGCTTCATTCGGAAGATTTGCTTCATTCAGAACATATGGTGATTCGGAATATTTAAACTGATTCGGATTATTTAATCAAAATCCTTCATTCGAAACATTTTAAAAAAACTGATTCGGAATATTTAGTCAGACACCTTCATTCGGAACATTTAATAAAAACTGATCTGGAATATTTTTTAAACCTTGATTCGGAATATCTAATGAAATTACTTGATTCGGAATAAGTTGCACTGACTCGGAACTTTAACAAAATCACTCATTTAGAACAAAAGACTGATTCAGAATATTTTTTAAGAACTTTGATTCGGAATATAAAGACTCATCCGGAATATTGATTATTCCGGATAAAGACACTGATTCGGAACAATTTAAGGTAAACACTTCATTCGGAACATTTGTTGTTGATCCGGAATCTGGGTAGATGAAGAACACGAAGAACAGTAACAATATAATAAGACGAATTTAACCAAGATCACCAAGTTTTTAACCAAAACTTAAACCAATTTAACCACTAACCATCTACAAATCATAAACATCAAACCAAAACAATAAAAACACAAAACCCACTTACTTTTAAGATCAAAATCAACCAAATAAGAACTTAAGACTTTGAACCAAAAAGAGAGAGATGAACAAGATTAAAGGAAAGATTATATTGAAAGATTAAGGTTAAGTAAACAAAAGAGAAGATTAAAACTTACAAGATTTGTGAATCAACAAAAATGAAAATCACCAACACCTTAATGGTGTTGGTTACCTACGAATGAAAAAAAAACTGGGAATAAAAAACTAAAAACTTCTTGTAAAATGTGAAGGGTTCTTCTATTTATAGGACTAGTGGTTGGTTGGTGAGTGGGCTTTCTTCCTTTCTTTTTGTCTTCTCGTCTTTTCAGTAAAGTTGACGTTTTCGATTCTGATTCGGGATTTGTCGACGAATAAATTCAACTCGTCTTTTAATTTCTTTGTTTAATAGACTTGAGTTCTTTCGACATATGTAAATCTTCCATCTTTGGTCCTTTTCTTCGATAAATCTTCAAATAGGCCCATTGACATCAAATCTTTTGCATCTCTTGGACTATAGACTTCGTCTTGAGTCTTTTTCTTCGATTTCAATATTTATCCGGTTGACTCTGAAAACACAACAAACACACAAACCACGCATAATTCCAAACAAATGATATTAAATACGTGTTTTGGTCTCGTTTTAGCAAGAAATAAGTGGTAAAAGGATGGGTGTTTTCACACCTATCAAATCCCCTACACTTAACCATTGCCATTCCCTCATGCAATGCTTAGTGATAAAGCAAATTTACACTTTTCTCATAATCAATCAACCTCGGCCTTATTAATATACTACTAAAACAAAAATTTTTATTACTATGAAGAAATAAATGCTTTAAAGGAAAGAAAAGGGATAGAAAACCATTTTCACTTGAAAATAGCTATATGGAGATAACTCGCAAAGAGATCTAAGACTTACATTAGGGCTTTGGTGCTGCGAAGATTTATCACCCTCAAGTTTCACGTTCCCCAAACTAAGCTTAAAAACGAGATCATTGTTATTATAAGTAAGCAAAACAAACACTTACACACATGGCTTAATTATACGCTTAAACTCCCTTATTCCTAGGTGTATCTCTTATATTTTATTGTTGTCTTAGAATGATCATGAAGATGCATTTTTGGACTTATTGCGATAGTTTATTTAGGCTGAAAGTAAAGTAGGACGATTTGATTAATAGTTAGCTAAAGGACAAAATCTCTTAAAACTGCTTCTCGGGATATCAAAAAGTTCATATCTTGGCATAACTCGCTTCACGATTTGAGACCTTTCTCGGGCCGATATTTGGCATGTACTTCATACTTCATATCTTGAGAGACGTTCTTGAGATAATGGTCTTCTCTTCGTTAATAGAGTTTCTTCACTTGGAGACTTTTGAGGGATACTCCAACTTTGTTGACCACGACTTCATCATTATTTCTTCAATCGTTAATTGGGATTTTGAGATACAACGATCCGCCTCCTTTTCAGACATGGATCTATTTATCCTCATACCTTGTTAGGGTCTTTTCGGATAGACTTCTCCATGATCTTTATGGGAGTTGATTGCTTTTCGTCGTGAGTCTTGATCCTTCATATTGATTTTGGGAATAATGATTTTCACATCACCTTGGATCTTTAGCAATAAAATGGAATCCTCATGCCTTGTTAGGGCCTTTTCGGACTCGCCAATCTTCGTACCCCGCTTCATAAGTTATGCCTTGGCTATGAACTCTTATCATTACCGAGCAACTTTTAAACGATCTTGGGCTAGAAGCTAAGTTATTCAATAAAATCGTACGACCTTACTTATTGCAGATAAATTATTAGCAAGCGATGGGAGAATAGGCTTATAATCACACCAAGTGTGCTTGTGCAAGAATACCGACTTATAATTGACCCTATCATTTCTCGTTCTCCACAATTTAAAATCTCAAGTAATGAGACTCGTGGATGCTTAGCCTAATAAACCAATTAAGGTCTACATGGTTAAGGATACTTGCTATAATAAACTTGGATAAGTCTATTCGGGTTGAGTCAAAATAATAGCAACAGGCCTAATATGTTGAAGACTTCTAAACTAGCCACACCACTTTATTAATACTTTTGACTTTATTGTGGGATATATACATATGAAAGTAACGATAAAAATTTTAAAAATTACGACTATATGGCCAAAGTTAATTAAAAAATTTGAAAATTGCTGAAAAATATGATTTTCCGGTTAAATGAAGGCATTTTAATGGAAAAGTCCACTTAAAACTTCGATAGAAGTCTCCCCTACACTTAATATAAACATTGTCCTCAATGTTTAAGCATGTGGGAAAAGTCTCCCCTACACTTATGACATTGTGCACGTTGGTTAAATCAAGCTAAGGAAGAGACGACTAAAGTGATCAATTTCAAATGTGAGTATGAAGAAAACTGAATCACGATTATTGAGAGATAGAACCGGATTGCGGGTAACATGGGAGCACGGTTCTTCAAAGGTTCCAAAAGTGCATTCATCCCAGTAATCACATCACCACACAAACACAAACAACCTATATAGGTCCCCCTGCACTGAAGAGGTAAAACGGAAAAGGATAGATACACGGGTTGCCTCCCGAGTAGCGCTTGTTTTTGATAACCGAGTCACGAGCCTGACTCGACCCAAATCTAGTTCATGGGAAACGTGGTGAGGGATGGAAATATCTCTTGAGAGATGTCCTCACCAAAGTACAGCTTCAAACGCTGGCCATTCACCTTGAAATTGGGCCCATTTGGCTGAGAAAGCTCAATGGTGCCATATGGAAAGACTTTGGCGCGGTGAATGGACCAGACCAGCGGCTCTTCAACTTGCTCGAGAAGATCTTCAACCGAGAGTTAAAAAGTAAGACTTGATTACCAACGTGGAACTCTCGGTTCTTAATCCTTGCATCATGGATGATCTTGGTCTTCTCTTTGTAGATCAATGAGTTCTCGTAAGCTTCATTCCTCAATTCATTAAGCTCGTTGAGTTAAATCTTGTGAAGATCACCGGCTTTGTTGATGTTGAAGTTAGCCCACTTTAAGGCCCAGTAAGCCTTGTGCTCCAACTCAATGGGGAGGTGGCATGCTTTCCCGTACACGAGACGATATGGTGTACAACCAATCAGAGTCTTGTATGCGGTACGAAAAGCCCACAGAGTATCATCAAGTTTATCGGCCCATGAGGCACGATGCTCTCCTACGGTTCGTTCAAGAATTCGCTTTAACCCTCGGTTAGAGATTTCAGCCTGGCCATTAGTTTGTGGGTGGTATGCGGTGGAAAGACGATGATTGACACCATACTTAGCCATGACTCTTGCGAATTGATCATTGCAAAAATGAGTCCCGCGATCACTACATATGGCACGAGGCACACCGAATCTAGCGAATAGCGACTTCAAAAAGTTACAAACCACCCTTGCGTCGTTAGTGGTAAAAGCTTTGGCTTCAACCCATTTAGAAACGTAGTCAACGGCTACAAGGATGTATTTGTTTCCTTTAGATGAAGGGAATGGCCCCATAAAGTCGATACCCCATACATCAATGATTTCACATTCTTGTATGAAATTTTGAGGCATCTCATCTTTATGTGTGATCTTGCCTTGTCTTTGGCAAGCATCACAATTTTTCACCATTTCGTGAGCGTCACGATAAATGGAGGGCCAATAAAATCCCGAGTCAAACACTTTCTTAGCGGTGAAGTTGGGACCAAAGTGACCACCGGTGGGTCCTTTGTGGCAAGCTTCGAGAATGTGTAAAGCTGCCGGTCCATCAACACATCGGCGAATAATCAAATGAGCGCATTGTTTGAAGAGATACAGGTCATCCCAAAAGTAAGTCTTAATATCTTTGAAGAACTTTTTCTTTTGTTGGGATGTTAACCCGTCAATGAGAATTCCACCCGCCAAGTAGTTTGCAATGTCCGCAAAGCACGGGGTTTCATCATAATTCGAGTTGATAGACATTAAGGTCTTAAGGGGAAAAGAGTCATTGATCTCTTTGTTCGGATGATCCCCTTGATAAGGATCCTCAAGTCTACTGACATGATCCGCGGCTAGGTTTTCAGCGCCCTTCTTATCACGAATTTCGATTTTAAATTCTTGAAGTAGCAAAACCCAGCGAAGAATTCTTGGTTTAGAATCTTGTTTAGTCATCAAGTACTTCAACGCGGAATGATCGGTATACACGATGGTGGTAGAAAGGACAAGATAGGGGCGGAACTTTTCAAAAGCATACACTACAGCTAAAAGCTCTTTTTCGGTAGTGGTATAATGCAATTGAGCCCCCGTCATTGTCTTGCTAGCGTAATGGATTGGTTGGAAGTGTTTGTTCACTCTTTGGCCCAAAACCGCTCCAATAGCAAAGTCGCTAGCATCGCACATCAACTCAAAAGGTAGCTCCCAATTAGGGGTAACCAAGACCGGTGCCTTAGTTAGCTTATCCTTAAGATGGTTGAAGGCTTCAATACACTCATTGGAAAAGATAAAAGGAGTATCTTTTTCCAAGAGGTGGGTCATCGGGCGAGCGATTTTAGAAAAATCTTTGATAAATCGACGATAGAAGCCCGCATGACCGAAGAAACTTCTCACACCCTTCACGGTTGAAGGTGGAGGTAATTTAGCAATAACATCGACTTTAGCATGGTCCACTTCAAGACCGGCTTTGGAGATTTTGTGTCCTAGCACGATGCCATCTTTTACCATGAAATGGCATTTTTCCCAATTAAGAACAAGGCGAGTGTCTTCACACCGCTTTAGCATACGTTCTAAATTGGCAAGGCAAGCAGAGAAAGAATCGCCATAAACCGAGAAATCATCCATGAAGACTTCCATAGTTTCTTCAACCATGTCATGGAAGATAGCCATCATACACCTTTGGAATGTCCCAGGAGCATTGCATAACCCGAAAGGCATTCTTTTGTAGGCAAATGTTCCATAAGGACAAGTGAATGTGGTTTTCTCTTGGTCTTTGGGATCGATGGGAATTTGAAAATACCCGGAGAAACCGTCTAAGAAGCAGTAGTAGTCATTACCCGCTAGACGCTCGAGCATTTGGTCCATGAAAGGAAGAGGAAAGTGATCTTTTCGCGTGGCATCATTGAGTTTGCGATAGTCGATACAAACTCTCCACCCAATAACGACACGAGTAGGAATCAACTCGTTGTGTTCATTGGGAACAACGGTTATTCCGCCTTTCTTTGGCACACAATGGACGGGACTTACCCATGGCGAATCCGAAATAGGGTAAATCAAGTCGGCATCTAGAAGTTTGATAACCTCTTGTTTGATGACGTCGTGAATTCGAGGATTAACCCTTCTTTGGCTTTGGATTTCGGGTTTAAAGTCATCTTCTATGAGAATTTTGTGAGTACAAAAGTTTGGATCAATTCCGCGGATATCGGAAATTTTCCAAGCAATTGCCTTCTTATGATCTTTAAGCACGGCGATAAGGCGAGATTTTTCTTCTTCTTTCAAGTCCTTAGCGATGATGACGGGCGACTTCTTCTTGTCTTCAAGGAACACGTACTCGAGATGGGACGGTAACTCCTTAAGCTCTAAATCCGGATGATTTTCGATGGAAGGCGCAGTCAAATTCGGTTCATCGATAGCAATATCCTTGGGAGATGGTGGAGAAATATGGTCCTCATTGAGAAGTTTCTCAATGGTACGAATGTCTTCTTCCCAATCGGTGGGAGAATCGTCATATTTTAAATCCACATCCCCTAAACTTGCTTCAAATTGAGTCAGAAGGAAATCACTTTCTCCAAATGGAGTTAGTGAAGGAGCAAGGGAGGCAACGGTCTCAACATTGGGAAGTGAGGTAGGACTACTTTTACAAGAATCTTTGAAGTGTTCTTCACAAGACTCATCAAGAACGTCGATACAATTAACACTCTCGTATGAATAAGGCTGTTTAGAAATCTTACCCATGTTAAAGACAATTTGATCGTCACCAACTCTCATGATAAGCTCACCCGCTTATACATAAATGAGAGTGCGACCGGTCCTCAAGAATGGACGTCCAACGATTAATGGAACACGAGGATCCATCTCGTAGTCAATGACAACAAAATCCGCCGGGAAGGTGAATTTGTCAACGCCAACGAAAACGTCTTCGGCTATCCCCACTGGATAAGCAACCGTACGGTTAGCTAATTCCAAAGTCATTTTGGTGGGGACTAGCTCAGGGAGAGATAATTGCTTCCAAATGCTTAGAGGCATTAAATTGATACTAGCACCTAGATCGGCTAGGGCCATGCAATTCTCTACTCTCGGGAAGTTGCAAGGGATTAAGAAGCGACCCGGATCACCAAGTTTGGTTGGCAATTTCCTTAAGAGAACCGCCGATCAATTCTCGTTAAGTTGGGTATTAGCAATATCAAGAAGCTTCTCCTTGTCACTAAGAAGATCTTTAAACATCTTCGCATATTTAGGCATGTGAGCGAGAGCCTCAGCGAAGGAGATATTGAAATTCAATTGTTTAAACATTTTGAGAAAGTTCGAAACTTGAATATCGTCCTTGCTTTTGAGCTTCTCTTTCCTCAACCTTGAGGGATAAGGTATATCGGAAGAAGAGGAAGGCTTTGGGAGAGTAGGATCACTCACATCCTTGGGTGGTGGATGGGTAGAAGTAAGAGGTGGAGGAATTGGGGAAGTAGAAAGTTGAGGAATATGAGTAGGTGACTCGATTTCCTTTGTCACAATCACCGGTGTAGGTATAGGAAGCTCGGGTTCCTTGGTACCTTTTCCACTGCGAGTGGTGATTGCTTTCATCTCCCCTCTTGGATTAGCAACGGTGTTACTCGGAAGAGTACCCGAAGAAGAGGTTTGATTACCTTGGAAGAAACCAGCCATCAAGTCCCTTAGGTAATTCGTTTGACTACTCAAAGAGTTTCTCATATCGGCTCTAAGATCATTCCCTTGTTTCACCATGTCGCCCTTCAAATTAATAATCTGGGTCTGCAGATTCTTCACCAACACATCATTTGTCCACATGTACGTTTCGACCTCGTGGTTGAAAACGGTGGGTTGGGTAGGAGGAGGTGCTTGATAAGCAGGTGGTTGGTATGGTGCGGGTTGGTAAACTTGAGTAGGATGTTGAGGTGGATATGGTTGTCTTTGAGGTGGTTGGTATGGTGCTCGAGGATGGTTTTGACTGGTTCGGTTAAGGTTTTGTTGTTGGTTTTGATTGTTTGGAGGAAAACCGGGCGGGGAAAAAAAGTTGTTTGAACGATAGCTGAGCAAGTTGCGGTCACCTTGAGGACGAGCTTGATAACCGGCCGGAGGATAGGTACCGTATGCTGCGTTAACATTCTAACAAGGATATTCTTGGGTGGAGGTACAAGTAGTGTAAGAGTGAGGACCCCCGCATATTTTCACATGGTTGGCTTACAACATTGACTTGAGCGTTTTGAGCGTTGATGCTTTTGGTGTTGTTAGCGGTGTGGGCAGCAAGCGATTCAAGGAGCGAAGTAATTTTGTCAAGTCTCTTGTCGTTGTCACTAGTACTAGCACTAGCGGCATTGGTCCGAACACTCTTGGTTTGCACTCTAGACTTATTCTCAATAATATCCCAAGCGGCATTAGAACTCTTAACCAAAATATTACCCCCCGAGGCACTATTTAGTGAATCTTGGTCATTCATGCTTAAACCATTATAAAAAGTATTAATTTGGTGCACTTTGGTAAAACCATGTTGTGGGCACTTTCTTAAAAGGTCTTTAAAACGGTCCCAAGATTCACTAAAAGACTCATCGTACTTTTGTTCAAAATTAATAATTTCATTCCGCAAAGCGGTAGTACGAGAGGGTGGGAAAAAGTAGTTTATGAATTTGGTCTCTAAGTCCGTCCACGTCAGAATACTTTGTGGCGGTTCCTTTTCAAGCCAATGCCGGGCTTGTCCCTCTAAGGAGAAAGGAAAAAGTTTTAAACGGATTACCTCTTGTGGAACACCATTGAATTTGACCGTATTTGTGAGTTACAGGAATCTTTTGATGTGGTCATGAGGATCATCAATGGTACGCCCCAAGAATGGTTGAGCAGAGACCATTTGAATAAAGCCGGATTTGAGCTCAAAGTTGTTGGCTGCAATCGCGGGTATGACAATCGGATCGTTGTTGCCCTCTACATGTGCTTGCAAAAGTTCGATCATAGGACGATTGTCCGGTAGAGGTTCATTGTTGTTATTATTCATGTTGTTTTGAGGTGGATTGTTATTGTTGTTGTGTACACCGGACATGTCTAAGTTATCGAGAGTCTCGGGCTCTTGATAAGACGTTGATCGAGTGCGCATACACCTGCAAAAGAACTAACAAAGCAAGAAATATTTTTGGTTTTTTATGTTTTTTATTTTTTTTTTGTATTTTTAAAAATTTTATATTTTTTTGGATTTTTGAAAATTTTAGATGAGGAAAAGGTAAAGTTCACGGTGAACGGATCCCAAAATCCAATTTCTCACAAAAAACTGTTAATCCTTACTAGAAGACCCGGCAGCGGCGCCATTTGATACACAGTTTTTACTAGGTTGAAAGTTCGTTTCTCGGTATCTTCTCGAATCGATCACGGTTCAAAGTGGAATAGTTGATCTTGGTTACTAAAAAGGGGTTGGTTTTCTAATCTACTAAAAGGTTTAAATGCACTAAGATATAAAATTAAACTGAAAGCAATTAATTAAAAGCAATTAATAAAAATAAAACTTGAATTAGAATTAAACAATTAAAACAGAAACAGTAAAATACCACTTACTAGAAAAACACTGATTCGGAATACCCAAAAGAAAACTGATCCGGAATAATTTTGTTGATCCGGAATAAAACTGACTCGGAATAAATAAAGCAAGATGCTTGATTCGGAATAATGGCTTCACCCGGAATAACAATCCTTCATTCGGAATACCTTCATTCGGAACAATATTCGTTCATCCGGAATGTTTGCTCATTCGGAACATTTGCTTCATTCGGAAGATCTGCTTCATTCGGAACATATGGTGATTCGGAATATTTAAACTGATTTGGAATATTTAATCAAAATCCTTCATTCGGAACATTTTAAAAAAACTGATTCGGAATATTTAGTCAAACACCTTCATTCGGAACATTTAATAAAAACTGATTCGGAATATTTTTTAAACCTTGATTCGGAATATCTAATGAAATTACTTGATTCGGAATAAGTTGCACTGACTCGGAACTTTAACAAAATCACTCATTCGGAACAAAAGCCTGATTCGAAATATTTTTTAAGAACTTTGATTCGGAATATAAAGACTCATCCGTAATATTGATTATTCCGGATAAAGACACTGATCCGGAACAATTTAAGGTAAACACTTCATTCGGAACATTTGCTGTTGATCCGGAATCTGGGTAGATGAAGAACACGAAGAACAGTAACAATATAATAAGACGAATTTAACCAAAATCACCAAGTTTTTAAGCAAAACTTAAACCAATTTAACCACTAATCATCTACTAATCATAAACATCAAACCAAAACAATAAAAACACAAAACCCACTTACTTTTAAAGATCAAAATCATCCAAATAAGAACCTAAGACTTTGAATCAAAAAGAGAGAGATGAACAAGATTAAAGGAAAGATTATATTGAAAGATTAAGGTTAAGTAAACAAAAGAGAAGATTAAAACTTACAAGATTTGTGAATCAACAAAAATGAAAATCACCAACACCTTAATGGTGTTGGTTACCTACGAATGAAAAAAAAAGAAAAACTGGGAATGAAAAACTAAAAACTTCTTGTAAAATGTGAAGGGTTCTTCTATTTATAGGCCTAGTGGTTGGTTGGTGAGTGGGCTTTCTTCCTTTCTTTTTGTCTTCTCGTCTTTTCAGTAAAGTTGACGTTTTCGATTCTGATTCGGGATTTGTCGACGAATAATTTCAACTCGTCTTTTAATTTCTTTGTTTAATAGAGTTGAGTTCTTTCGACATATGTAAATCTTCCATCTTTGGTCCTTTTCTTCGATAAATCTTCAAATAGGCCCATTGACTTCTAATCTTTTGCATCTCTTGGACTATAGACTTTGTCTTGAGTCTTTTTCTTCGATAAAACTCGTGCAATCCCATGTTTTCTTCAATATTTATCCGGTTGACTCTGAAAACGCAACAAACACACAAACCACGCATAATTCCAAACAAATGATATTAAATACGTGTTTTGGTCTCGTTTTAGCAAGAAATAAGTGGTAAAAGGATGGGTGTTTTCACACCTATCAATAACTTTTAGTTTTAATTTTCATTTTCAATGAGTTTATTTAAATTTAATTTTTTACAATTTAATATTAATGTGAATATATATTTAATAGGTAAGAGAGTAACATTTGTTCATCTCATAAATCGTCATCGGTTACTCGTCGTCGTATTACGTGGGATCCATGTTAGTTGCTTAAAAGAATCAGTATAACCTCCACGTACTAAGTTTTGCTAATTGTAATTATATTGATCACAAATATAAGTGTTACATTCGACGCAATAGCTTGAGGCTGCTCATTAAAAGAATTAGAGAGGTTAGTTAACAAGTAATACGGAAGACCAAAAATGGCTGATAAAACATTGAGAACCAAATCCAGATCCGCCGCCGCCAGCATCCATCGCCATCACCATTCAATAATGAATTCATTCCGCCAACTATTAAACACCCTCTGATCTCTTAATCATATATAGCGATTTGATCTCTTTTTAGGTTTATTTTTTATTATTTTATTCATCTGTTTTGATGATGTTTGCTGTTATGGGAGATAGGCGTTATTTTAATTCTAGGGAGGACCTTACCCCGAAGATTTCCACATCAGTTTTCTCACCAATTTTCCTGACCATTGCTCCGCTCGTGATCTCTGGAATGTTTGTTTGGCTGTAACACCCCACTTGGATAAGTGGACCGTTACGTGTATTTATGGCGTGTCATCAAAGCATAAGGTAAATGTCCTAAAACATTAACTGACCATAACGGAAATACCGGAAACAAACATCGGCAATCCAAACATAAGCCCAAAACATGAAAAATAAAATACTGAATGGAAAGGACTAAACAATGTCCAAATAAACAGAATTATGTACGAAATGCATAAAGTAAGAAGTCTGGATAGCTTCCATCCAAATGCACATGCTCTTAGGATCCTAAGAGCGTCCTGGTGTACCTGCCGTTAGAACATGAAAGGAACTACGGCTGAGCATAACGCTCAGTGAACGGATATAAAGCATGATAAGAATATACTGAATGAAACGGCGATAGAATACAGAAGCTGTAAGACTGATATGTAACATGTGGTAGAACTCTGCATAAAATCTGAGCAACCTGGTTCATATATACTGATACTGAAATATAACTATTAATTCTGAAAACATGCATTTACTGTATTTTATTTGCCAGAGCTTATATAGGTCACGTGCTGTAACTACCGTGCATGAATAACTGGAGGGTGACCTCGTCATGCTTTAGAGGGGTGACCTCTAAGTAACTGTGTTGGGTGGAGGGATCAACTCCAATGTGAAGGATGTAGAGCACACACCACATTCACCCTGATAACTTGTAACACATATAAGCCTAGGATGCATCCATACGCCCCACTAAAACATACATATAAAAATGGCCAAACTGAACATGAGTGGGACGATGCAGGATATCACTCTCCTGCATGTGAGTCACGACACCGGTGCCTCTAGTGCCGTGGTTACGGTACCTCCGTAACTAGTACATAAACTGGTCGTGCTTGTATATAACGCTCAGGCAATTCTATTTAGTTATTAACATGATTACTGATAAATTAAACATATACTGGGGAAAAACATTTGGCTGAAGATGGGAAATCCTAATCATGCATAGAAAGGACGTCCTTACTGAAAGGACGGAAAATCCGTACCTCGTGTCCAGTACCGAAATAAGACTGAAAGCCGACGGATCGAATCTGACTTCACGGATACTACATAAATAATGTACGCGAAAATCAGTTGACTGATGTTTATTTATTTTACTGCTCTACTGTTTTCGTTGGATTTAAAATTATTCTTGAATACTGATCGTATTTAATCTGGTAAGTTCTGACTGTTCGAAACATTGCAGATTAAATATATTATGTGCTCCTGATTACTGTGTAATATCTATTCCAATAATATTACTATAAATAGTAACCTGCTTTAAATAGCTTTAAATAGCTTTAAATAGCTTTAAATAGAAAATTTCAAAATTTAGAAAGATTTATAAATTCGTTTCTTTTGGAAGTATTAATTAAATCACGTTTCAAGGTAAAACAATATCGATTTAATTTTACTAAATAAATTAATAAAATTTACTATTTAATTAATCTTTAATTACTCCTTGTAAAATAATTAACTATAATAAATAATTTTCTCGCGTATATAATTACTAGCTAACTCGAAAACCCGTGTAATATTCCCACTGTTGGTCGAGTTCCCCCCGCCTTTATTAAAAGTTCCCACTGCCTTTATTAAAAAGTTCCCACTGCCTTTATTAAAAAGTTCCCACTGCCTTTATTAAAAAGTTACCACTGCCTTTATTAAAAAGTTCCCACTGCCTTTGTATTTAGACAGACCCAAACACACCCTTAGTCAGTTAATCCCAAACGCCCCCTTATTTTCAGAAACTACCAAACGCATCCTGTTTTGATTTTTGTGGTTCGGGTCTGGCAAGAAAGAAACACCGAGACCTGCTGTGGTCTCGGCTGGTCGAGCAGCAACACACCGAGAGCCTTGGGCTCTCGGTTTTTGTGATCTAGAAAAAAACCCGACACCCCTTCATCATATAACCCATGTTTGGGGTGGTTTTGGTTCGCGGCTGGCCAAGAAAAGGACACCATGAGACTATGTCTCGGATGGAGATCAACACATGCCACCAAGACTGGTGGTGTCTTGGTTTTTCGTGCACCTATCCATTCCGACATCCCTGTATGGATCGTGAGTAAGCAACTAGAAAGAAAGAAAACCGTGAATGGGATTACCTGTTTATGTTCGTCGGCTGGAAGGAAGAAAGGAAGACATGGCGGTTTTCTTTTTTTTTTTTGTTCTAAAACTGGCGGCACAAAATGATACCCTAATCTTCTCCTTTCTTTTTTTTTTTCGTCTGATTGTGGAGAAGGGTAACCCCCGCTACTATATTCCATAAAATGGGCTTAGCCCAAATCTTTGTTTCCCTTTTTAATTTTTTACATACCGGCCCTTTTTACTTTCCTTTTATTTATTTATTTATTTATTTTTTTTTTAATTCTAATCCGGCCCAAAGGAAACAAATACCAAAAATTGCTTTAATTCTCGTTTCGATAAAACGTATAACTTGCGAGTTCGTGTTTTAAATTCGTCATGTATTTTTAATTTCCTGACTGAAAAATAATACTGCAAACTTACGCGATACTGAGTAGCTTGTATTTAATTATTAACTAGTAAGAATTATTTTCTAAATAATTAATCACGTCACGATTTTAATTAAAACTGAGACTGCGCGATTTCTGATAATGTTTAATTGTTTTTGTAAAATAAATAATTCAGCCGTAATATTTTCTGAGACTAAATACTTATTATCTGAATAAATATTATCTGTAATATTTAAATAAACTGGGATAGCGTATTTAATTTCTGCGTTTATATTCCTGTCTAATAATTAATACTTATATAGTTTATTAATATTAAACCGCGTATTTAAATATTCTGATTTTTAAATACGGGTTTTACAATTCTTCCCCTCTAAAAACAATAATGCGTCCCCGAATTAAAGATACGACTATACCGGGTTTTACAATTCTTCCCCTCTAAAAAGGAGAAATTCGTCCTCGAATTAAAGGTAATAAGCTGATGAAGTTATAAGGACTGAAAGAACACGTAGACTGAAAAGACAAATAAGCTGAAGGATGAATTGTCTTCTAATTAAGACATAATGCTGCTGATAGGTATAAACCTGACATGACTGACATGATCATGTAACGTGACATGGCTGAAGAGAACATGGAACGTGACATGACTAAAAGAATTCAACTGGATTTATTGAAGTAAAGGGGATGAGAGGTCCGGATGGACTCCTCTGTTTCGAGTGGCCTCCCGCTCGAAACGATTCCTTCAAAGGGCTCACATACTAAATAAAAAAATCTTGGTCCTGATGACCCTGTCCTGATGATGCTGAAAAGCTTCCGGTTCCATATTTAAAATGGATTTTCTGAACCTGAATGAATAAGCTATAGCATGTAGTATACATGAAACGGTACGTACAATTATCCTGAAAAGATAACATTTATATCTCTGAGCAAGCTGTTGAGAATATATATAGGGACGAACTACGTGAACAATTTTGAACATGCTAAGTGAGCAATTCTGAACGTGGTTCAGAATTATATGAGGAGCGCTGGCATGGAATATATCATGAATGTGATACGTGAATCATACTGTGAACGTGATACTAGAACATATCATGAACGTAAGCTGACTGAGGAATAAATGCCAAACGATACGGCCTGAGATGTGAAACGTCTGCCTGGTTATGGAATAGTTGTGCTAAACTTGTGTCTGGTCTCTCAAGCTTTCTGTAACCGTATTCGGTAATAAACTGAGAAATGTGTATCATGAAATGGCACACGAACTTGAACGTGAACAATGTTATGAACACAAACGTGAGCTTAAATTATGAGATAGCATCAAAGATGAACTAAAACAGCATCATTCTGCGAATGAGACGTATACGTGAAAGTGAAAATAAACGTAAACGTAAACATACACGTGATCGTGAACATGAATTTTGTCTGATATGATGGTCGCCGGAATACTTGAAATCGTACGATTTACTGCTAATTTTCTGCAGGTCCACTACTGCGTAATCCTTCCGGATGAAAGGAAACGCGTAGGTTGATTACATGGTCGACAATCACTTAGATAGTATTATACTTTTTCTGAGTCTGACAATAATCTCCATGGAATCCTGTCTCTTTCTGTTCAGATTTTTCTAATGGTAACACAGTAACATAAAGGCGTTCTATCTTGAACCTGCGGTATGTCAGGCATCTAGATATGAACATAGCTCTATCAATATATAATACGGTTTCTATCAAAATTCTGTCTAGGCTTATAGGACATTCTGGTGTGAATCTGGTTGAATAGTCATAGCAGAATTTATGCGTTAGCCTGGGCTTTAGTGATGACTGTCAACAATTTTTGCGTTAGCAGTCAATTGAGTTCTAGAAATTTATACTACGTTCACAGGCGTCAGTCGAGACCATCAGGTGATGGCCTTCACCTGCGCAGGATTGTCTGAAATTTCTTTCTGCTGAAGTAGGGTGGCTCAGAAATGCCACTCAGTTCAATTGGAATTCATATCTGGAAAGCTGTATACAAAATTTTCTCCTATCGAAAATTCTGTTCAACTGTGAAAAGATGATTCTCTTGTGCTTCTCTTAGAATTTAGCAGATCAGAATGTTATCAATGAATATACGGACAACCTTGTCTGAGGAGCCACGAAAAAAAATTTATTCATAAATTTCATACTATAGTTGGAGTATTAGGGAGCTCAGACGTATAAGTCAAAATTTTAGGGAGACTATAACACGCTCAATAGCAATTTGGAATACATCATGCTCTTCTCTCGCCATTTTTGGTGGCATGATCGCGAATTGTTCTGGAAAATATTTAAGACATCGTAGCAGGTCAGGTAACCTCCTATTCGTGGAATGAATATCGATTAGGAATGGTGATCTGATAAATTTTTCGATGGTGCGCTAGGGCGAATAAAGCCTAGTTTTGGTAACTCTTGCAGCAATTGTTGCAACTCTTTTAACTTAGCTGCAGCCTTAGAATAAAGAGTTTGAAAACAGGTCCTGTTCTTGGGATAAGCTTGATGTTAATTCCGGTCTCGTGGTTAGAGGAATTTCTAGAAACCTTTTACAATGACATTTGGAAATTTCTGGAGGAATCTGCTGATTAAGAATTTAAGGAATTTCAGAAGTGGATTTATAACTGGTAGGTAAAAGTCTTCGTAGCTATGGTCTGACAAGCCACGTACTTGTAAGGTAGACGTAATTTGTACTGATTTTTTTCTGGCAGAAAGTATAACAATATATTTAGAATTTAGTAAGACAGATCTTATCGTTAATTGAAAGGAAACCTTAATAATATAGGTGATACTGTGGAGTCTTTTCGGCTGAGAGGTAGGTAAATATCTGATTTACATAAAGCTGACATAGGAATACGTGGAGTAACGTGGCGACTTCCACTGAGTGGGTTCGTCTGTAACCTCACAGAAATATTTCCATGTGTTTAATCTGAATAATAATCTGGTGGTGGTGACTGAATTTTAATGATCTGATATATGCGTGGCATAATAGAATGAGTATACCCCTTTCTGAAAGATACCCTGAATTACTGAGGGTCTTGCTTGGATCATACTGGAATTAGGAGCTCGGACTCGTACTCTGAGAATATGTTCGTATGCCGTGTATCATGACTGGTGCCCTGATATGTGTCTTCCGAAATGATACCTGAGATCTATGTCTTGACTGATGTCTTGGCACGTGTTTTAATAGATGAATATGAACAAGGCTGAAAATTTTGGTAACTGCTAGGATTGGCGGACCGGTTAGACTGCTGACCTCTGTATTTCTGGTCATGTCCGTTCCGGGGTTCCGATGGTACTGACTGATTAATTATGAGCATGGTGGTTGTCACTACTACTTTGTCTGTCAGTTTCCTGACGGTCGTTACCATGACCGTGATTAATGTAATTATTTCTGCTGAGTGGTCGGCTGGTTACCGGTTCCCACTCTTCTGACAGAAAGATTAGCTGAGTGATGTGTGACATCTAACTGAGGAAGTAAAAACATAAAATAGAATGGTAGTGTCTGCTGGTTGAATTTTTTCTTGTCAGAAATTTCAAATTTATAGTCTTCGTCCTCGTTCCGCGGCATCAGCATCTTGAGAAATCTCCAAAGTTCAGCAGCATCAGCATCTGTGTGGTCTTCAGAGTGTTAGCAGCATCAGCATCTGGTAAAATCTTCAACTCACGAGCAGCATCAGCACCTGGTAGAATATCGACAAGTGGAAACGCCTGAGATGATTAAGGATCGATTAGCAATATCCATGGAGTAGGGTACCTGGAGTACACCTGAACTACTGTACATGAAGTACAAAATGAATACTGCACATGGAGCATATCTGAGACGCTGTACTTGGAGTACACGTGAAATATTATACATGGAGTATAACTGAGACACTGTACATGGGGTACATATGGAATACTGTACATGGAGCTGGTGGAAATTTTATGGGATGATCGATACTGGTGTCGCTTGTCTGACATTATCAAAGAAATAAATTGATTTAAACGGTAGTAAACTGAACTGAAACGGTTAACCTGATAGGCTGATAATTTCTGCGTAGACTTAATGCTGGTTGTATAGAGGCTGAAAAGTATGTTAAAACGGAGTTTCATCAATGTTCAGTATAAAAACATGATTGATGAAAACCAGAACATGATTTATCATGAAATAGGACGATACTGTAATCCTTCTGTATTTTAGGGTGAAAACACTATCCTCATAAGGAGACATGAACTTAGTCAGCATGAAACGACATTCTCGTGAAAGTATAAACTTGACTGATACAAATAACATAGGAGAATAATCAACTGTGGTTTAACACTAACTGATGTGGTTAGCTATGGTTCAATCCTAAGAATCCAAAGAAGAAAACATGAGACTAAGTATGGGCTATTCTGGTTCGATCCATACTGGTCAAAATTTTCTGAGAACTGTCATGTATAGAAATTTATAATCTGGTATTAAATATGGATGGCTGTAGTCTAATCCATACTTGTCAAAATTTATAGAAGGTCATGATATGACAAATGTGAACAACTATGGATCGGTTCACAAAAACAACATTTGACTGAAAATCAAGAAATTTGATCTAAACATTGGTGAACGTATATGGGCTGGTTCACCACGTAATATTAAACTGAATACATGGATCTGACATGAGTAAGGATAAGCGCCCTTGATCAGTTCATCTATACAAAAATCCGAACGGCAAGGGTGAACGCCTATGGTCAGCTCACCAAAACAAAAATTCGCCAAAAGCACATGCGACTAGATATGGCTAGTTATGTACCAACCTTTTACTTAGTCAAAACTTTAAGAAAACTGACTGATAAATGCATGAGAAACGTGAAAGATAACAACGCCAAAATCTGGGGAGTTCCTGGTGACTACCCACTAGTCACAGGTCAAGTTTTAGAGCCTACAGGTCGAACCAGTCTCTGATACCGTAATTGTAACACCCCACTTGGATAAGTGGACCGTTACGTGTATTTATGGCGTTTCATCAAAGCATAAGGTAAATGTCCTAAAACATTAACTGACCATAACGGAAATACCGGAAACAAACATCGGCAATCCAAACATAAGCCCAAAACATGAAAAATAAAATACTGAATGGAAAAGACTAAACAATGTCCAAATAATTAGAATTATGTACGAAATGCATAAAGTAAGAAGTCTGGATAGCTTCCATCCAAATGCACATGCTCTTAGGATCCTAAGAGCGTCCTGGTGTACCTGCCGTTAGAACATGAAAGGAACTACGGCTGAGCATAACGCTCAGTGAACGGATATAAAGCATGATAAGAATATACTGAATGAAACGGCGATAGAATACAGAAGCTGTAAGACTGATATGTAACATGTGGTAGAACTCTGCATAAAATCTGAGCAACCTGGTTCATATATACTGATACTGAAATATAACTATTAATTCTGAAAACATGCATTTACTGTATTTTATTTGCCAGAGCTTATATAGGTCACGTGCTGTAACAACCGTGCAAGAATAACTGGAGGGGTGACCTCGTCATGCTGTAGAGGGGTGACCTCTAAGTAACTGTGCTGGGTGGAGGGATCAGCTCCAATGTGAAGGATGTAGAGCACACACCACATTCACCCTGATAACTTGTAACACATATAAGCCTAGGATGCATCCATACGCCCCACTAAAACATACATATAAAAATGGCCAAACTGAACATGAGTGGGACGATGCAGGATATCACTCTCCTGCATGTGAGTCACGACACCGGTGCCTCTAGTGTCGTGGTTACGGTACCTCCGTAACTAGTACATAAACTGGTCGTGCTTGTATATAACGCTCAGGCAATTCTATTTAGTTATTAACATGATTACTGATAAATTAAACATATACTGGGGAAAAACATTTGGCTGAAGATGGGAAATCCTAATCATGCATAGAAAGGAAGTCCTTACTGAAAGGACGGAAAATCCGTACCTCGTGTCCAGTACCGAAATAAGACTGAAAGCCGACGGATCGAATCTGACTTCACGGATACTACATAAATAATGTACGCGAAAATCAGTTGACTGATGTTTATTTATTTTACTGCTCTACTGTTTTCGTTGGATTTAAAATTATTCTTGAATACTGATCGTATTTAATCTGGTAAGTTCTGACTGTTCGAAACATTGCAGATTAAATATATTATGTGCTCCTGATTACTGTGTAATATCTATTCCAATAATATTACTATAAATAGTAACCTGCTTTAAATAGCTTTAAATAGAAAATTTCTAAATTTAGAAAGATTTATAAATTCGTTTCTTTTGGAAGTATTAATTAAATCACGTTTCAAGGTAAAACAATATCGATTTAATTTTACTAAATAAATTAATAAAATTTACTATTTAATTAATCTTTAATTACTCCTTGTAAAATAATTAACTATAATAAATAATTTTCTCGCGTATATAATTACTAGCTAACTCGAAAACCCGTGTAATATTCCCACTGTTGGTCGAGTTCCCCCCGCCTTTATTAAAAGTTCCCACTGCCTTTATTAAAAAGTTCCCACTGCCTTTATTAAAAAGTTCCCACTGCCTTTATTAAAAAGTTCCCACTGCCTTTATTAAAAAGTTACCACTGCCTTTATTAAAAAGTTCCCACTGCCTTTGTATTTAGACAGACCCAAACACACCCTTAGTCAGTTAATCCCAAACGCCCCCTTATTTTCAGAAACTACCAAACGCACCCTGTTTTGATTTTTGTGGTTCGGGTCTGGCAAGAAAGAAACACCGAGACCTGCTGTGGTCTCGCCTGGTCGAGCAGCAACACACCGAGAGCCTTGGGCTCTCGGTTTTCGTGATCTAGAAAAAAACCCGACACCCCTTCATCATATAACCCCTGTTTGGGGTGGTTTTGGTTCACGGCTGGCCAAGAAAAGGACACCATGAGACTATGTCTCGGATGGAGATCAACACACGCCACCAAGACTGGTGGTGTCTTGGTTTTTCGTGCACCTATCCATTCCGACATCCCTGTATGGATCGTAAGTAAGCAACCAGAAAGAAAGAAAACCGTGAATGGGATTACCTGTTGTTGTTCGTCGGCTGGAAGGAAGAAAGGAAGACATGGCGGTTTTCTTTTTTTTTTTGTTCTAAAACTGGCGGCACAAAATGAAACCCTAATCTTCTCCTTTCTTTTTTTTTTCGTCTGATTGGGGAGAAGGGTAACCCCCGCTACTATATTCCATAAAATGGGCTTAGCCCAAATCTTTGTTTCCCTTTTTAATTTTTTACATACCGGCCCTTTTTACTTTCCTTTTATTTATTTATTTATTTATTTTTTTTTAATTCTAATCTGGCCCAAAGGAAACAAATACCAAAAATTGCTTTAATTCTCGTTTCGATAAAACGTATAACTTGTGAGTTCGTGTTTTAAATTCGTCATGTATTTTTAATTTCCTGACTGAAAAATACTACTGCAAACTTACGCGATACTGAGTAGCTTGTATTTAATTATTAACTAGTAAGAATTATTTTCTAAATAATTAATCACGTCACGATTTTAATTAAAACTGAGACTGCGCGATTTCTGATAATGTTTAATTGTTTTTGTAAAATAAATAATTCAGCCGTAATATTTTCTGAGACTAAATACTTATTATCTGAATAAATATTATCTGTAATATTTAAATAAACTGGGATAGCGTATTTAATTTCTGCGTTTATATTTCTGTCTAATAATTAATACTTATATAGTTTATTAATATTAAACCGCGTATTTAAATATTCTGATTTTTAAATACGGGTTTTACATTGGCATACGGTAAGGTGTATGATGTTTTTTTATCCCATTTAAGAAATCTAAAGCTGGTAAGAAATTTACGTTTGTACGCTTTCTTAAAGTCGATAATTTGGAGAGGCTCATTTCTAACCTTGTACGTTATGGATTGGGAAATTTCGACTGCATGCTAATCCGGTTAGACTCAAAAGGGGGTTAAGGCTCCTTATTCAGTACCTAAAAGGGGGAATGAAGGAGTGGCTAACAAATCTTTCGCTTCTGTATTGAATGTAAATAATTTTAAACCTAGTACTTCTGCTAATTTCTCCCCTGCCATTGTACTTGATGGTTCATGCATTGTGGATAATGACATTTCATGTGCCATTTTTGGAAAAATCAAGGACATCAATGCTCTTCCTAACCTTTATGCTATTCTTAGTGATGAAGGTTTTGATAATGTTAAGATATCATACTTAGGGGGTTTTGGGTATTGATGGATACTGGTTCATTAACTTCCAAAAAGAAACTGATAAAACACGTAAGAGTTTCTTCTTGGTTTAGTGAATTGTGTCATGCTAATGACTCTTTTGTTAGTGATGTCATACTTGTTTGGGTTTCAATAGAGGGTCTAAATATGTGTGTGTGGAAAAAATGAACTTGCTAAAACCGTCTCTTCTTGGGGATCAGTGGTTGATGTTGATGCTAATGATGATCATTCCTTTCCCTATCAGAAATTATGTTTAGTAACTAAACCTAACACTATTATTAACAATACGATTAAGGTCATTGCTAAAGGGAAGATATATTGGATCCGTATTATAGAACTTGAAGCTTGGGACCAATTTGGAATTGACGGCTATCTGCATTGGCTTGCAAAATTCTAATGTAGAACTTGTACAGAAAGTCACAGACCAGGGCCTTGAACTCAATCAGTTGAGGGAGAGGATAGTTATTTTGGAAGCTGCTTGTTCAAGGAAAATGAAAGCTATGGTGTTGTCCTCTGAAGATAATTCTTATAAAGGGGAGGAAGCACCTACTGACCCATTTAATATGAGTGATAAGGGGTCCCATGAAGGTTCTTATGGGACAAAGGAGGTAGCAGAGGCGCTTGCAGGGTTAAAAGAACAACAATATTTGGTTAACCCTATGAAGAAGTCTTTTACAGAAATGATGTTGCAAGCAAGTGGACTATCAGCCGCTGACAAAGGTAATTTGAACGCTGACACGTCTATTTCAGCCGCTGACAGAATTCCTGGTTTGACTGGTGTATCCCAACCACCATTTATGATCAAGGAGCCTTCCAAACAGGTAACACCTACTACTTTGCCTCTTATTGATCCATTGGATAAAGGCTAAGTTGTTTTAGTAGAAGAAGATATTCCTAAGGATGCAACCCAGTAAAAGATTGATGCTATGCTTGCACAACAGTTTCATGAGCAAGAAAAGAGGAGACTTGGGAAAGGAGCTATTCAAGCTCAGATTCTTTCATCTGAATCTAAGAGTGATGAACATGATGGTTCTGGCGATGAAGAAGAAGGTAGTGATCATGGTTCTAATATTGTTTTAGAAGAGCCAGAGAAGTTAGAGTATGGAGAGAATGATGCAGCCTTGGAAAGGATTAGGCTCCTTAAGATGAAGGTTGATTTTGAGATACCTGCTATTGCTGATCTATATTTTAGGTATGAGAGAGAAGTATTGGAGAACCCTGAGGTCTCTCTAACTGACAAGGTTTGTGTGAGACCCCTAGATCTAACATGGAACAACTAGGCAACGAGGGGGTAACACGTCATGGTACAAGAAACAATGAATTACAGTTGACACAAATCTGACGTAATAAAAACATGTACATTACATCATAAATTATCAGAATTTTAAACATCGGTCCCAAAGTTTTATATGCGGAAAGATTTATTATTTCATCATAATTTATAACATATAGTTTCCAAAAAAAAGAATAAACTTCTAAAAGTTTTTACTAAAAACAGTCTTTTAAAAGCATCACAGAAATCTCCAAGTTGCGATTATATCCTGCGGGCTCCCATCCAAGCAAAGCTAAGTAATAATACCTGAGATTAAACATGTAAAATCGTCAACATAAATTTGAGTGATATTCATAGGTTTAGCAATAAAGGTGTGGAACACAAGCATTAAGTTGTAAACAAGAAATAGGGAAAATGGTTACGTACGATAACCATAGTCCGAAAGGTTATGATTATTATTGCAGTTCAGTTATGAACCGAAGCTTAACACAATGTAAGTTCCTCTAGGGAGTATTCAGCCCAAATACTCAAGTATAACAAATATTAGTGCGTCAAGGTAATCGGGACGGGGATAGTCAATCCCGATGGATCCACCCACAATATTCGCGCTTCGCGCAATGCACACAGGACAATTAATGGTTCATGATCAGGAGAGGAAACTCAAGGCTAGACTAAAAAGCAATAATAATATCGAAAGTCTGGAAAGCATACATGTTCTGGATATCATAGAGTTCTGGATAGCATACAGTTTTTTAAATGGTTGTGTTCCACCATGTAAAATCTCACACCGTGCTTAGAAACCATGTACAAGTAAAAAGGGGCTATGAACTCACCTTAGCCACGAGGTAATCCAATCATGGTACTCAGCAACTGAGTGGAAACAATGGTAGTGAGACGATCACCGACGATATAGATGCCCAGGAACACGAAAACCGCAACCTATCAAAATAAGGCGCGCGTTAAGACTCGAACTCAAATATCGATATGTACCAAATATAATATAACTCAAATATTTTCAAAGTGTTCATGTTCCAAAACCAAAGACACGAACCAAATGAATTCATACTAACTCATTTATCCAACACTACCCATTTAAACACTTGTACACTTGAAACTGACCCGTCACAAGACGCCAAGTCAACGCAAGTCAAGCTATTATGTTACCTTACTTGGACCAGTAGTTATGTCATTTATATAATGACTAAACATGTGAGTAAGAAAACATGTCCAATAGTGAATACTCAAACCCACGCCGCACGAGCATTGAACTATGTGTCCAAAATACCAATCATCATGTACACTCCAAATGTGCACACCGATCTACCCTATCTAGACTTGCCCGTTTTAGATGAAACTTGGTGTCAATGTCACTTATAACCTGTATAAGACCTCACCAAAGTTTGAGCCAAAGTTCACACTTTAAAACCCATCAGCTCGTCACTATACTCGACCCTAAAATTTGGGACAGAATTGTATATTTGTTTTATAAAAACGTTTAGACCACTTTAAAAGTGCTATTTTGACAATCCGCCTTGCAAACCCACTAACAGACTCATCATATTAGGTTTATAAACTTTGAAAACCAGTAGTAGCATTTATCTAACCAAGCCTAAAGTCCCCGAGAGTCGACCCAAAATCAGCCACAATTTCGGATTGTGCCGACGTGCGTCTCCCGTACACGAATACTTAAACTAGCATAACTTTTGACTCGTAAGGAGTTAGAAGCTCTATCTTATACCGAAACGAGCGTCTCAGAAAATTCTACAACAAAATCAAATAATCTCAGCCTATCATAAATCATAAACCCACGAAAAATTTGTTCTAGACCTGCTGTCCAGAATATACTTTTAGAAAATCATAACAAATCAATTTTCTAACTAAAACTAATCAGTCCCATACCTATAGAATTACTCTACTATCATACCTATCAACCAAACACTCCTAAACACTTGTATGTAAAATTTTTAACAAAAATCAAAGATTATAAATAACACTTTAATATGAAAACATGATGATCCTACCTAGATCATCACATGCATGGTGATTTAAACATAATCCAACCATGAAATCATAAAATTTAGGAAACTTAATGCAAGTGTGAAATTTTAGTATCAATGGATTCATCTTTGAATTTGTAGCATGGGACATGAACTAGTTTTGATTAAATAATGTTAAAAATCAAGGTTTTTGGTTGATTTTGGTGTGTAGCGGTGGTGGAAAAAATGGAGGTGGAGAGGAGGGTGGTGTAAATTTTTGTTAAGTTATGTTATGTGTGTGTTTTGGTGGAAGAAAAATGAATTTATATGGTGTTGGGTGGAGGGGCCAATCTTGCCAACTTTGAAACTTGTGGACTTAAAAACAATTAATAGTTTAAAGGGTAGAGAATGACTATTAGTCAATCTTGAAAATATTTACGGGGATCGGGTTTCGTAAAAATTACTTTTCAAAAGTTAGGATGCATCGTAAATATGATTATATGATTTCCCGACACGCCTTAATACGTAATTAAAACGACATCATCGTAAATATTAATTATCGAAACAATCGATAATAAAATGTAAAGTTTTGGGCATTCGTCGGTATCGTGATCACTAGGAATTCTCGTTGTACATTGATTTTGAATAAACTCATTGTAAAACGCACGCGGGTAATTTTGAATCAAAAACTTTGATTTAGATAAATATGGAAAAATAAAATAAATTTTTTTTAATTCCCGATAAAGTATTTATCAATGATCAGAAAATACTTGAAAAGTATAATTTATTAAAATTATCATGATCTCCGGATTTATATATAAGAATACAAGAAAACGTAATACGTTGGAAAATTCAAGAAGCACGAATAAAATAATAAAATAATGCTGGAAAAGTACGGGTTCTTACAGTCTTCTCCCCTAAAGGAACTCTGGTCCCTCAGAGTTCTCCTGGAAACAGTAAAAGATGCAACAAGAGGGGGTACAAAGTGTAGAACAGATTCATTACTTCCCAGGTAATTTCGGCACCACCGCGAATCTTAACAGTTGGAATTCAATATGCTTCAGATTCTTAACTCTTCTTCGATTAAACTTTCAAACCTGGATTAAAATAATGACCTTTCAGTATAGTGAAAAATTGAAGAGATAGAAAGAACACAAGAAACGCTTAATCGGACAAAGGGCGCTAAAATTAATCAAGATTGTTATTTGACAAGGAATAGCAAATCGTGCAACTGTAAAAACATGAAAATCTTAGAACGTAACAATCTAGTTACAAGAGAAATAGAAAGGAAAAATGAATTACATACGATCATTTAAATACGAGTTGTCACAATCAGTTGTCTAAGATTTTAGTATTACTTTAAAACTCAGTTTAAATATTTTCTTGATTAAAAGAAAATTTTACAAGGTGTTGTGATTTAAAATCAAACTATCTATATTTAGTGAGTAAGCCTGTTGCTATATCTTTTTCTTGATCAGGGTTTTTAAAGCAAATGTAGAACAGTTCAAAATAGTTATCCTGATCGGCCTAAGAATTTTTGGATGACTATATGAAATTATCGTTAAAACTCAGGTTTATCGTTATCATTAGAGAAAATTCAGATTTTGCAAGTTATTTAAAACCATTGCTAGACATTATAAATTAATTTAATAATTTTATTATATTGGAAGTAAAGTATGATTGAATCAACTAGTTTAAAAGACACAGTTTGACATATTCTGATTTTAAAAAGGTGGCAAGGCAGCAACGAATATGAAACATATAAAGGTCAATAAATTGTATGCGAGCAATAACACAAGAGAATAAAACGAAAGTCGTATCAACTCTTAACGAACATGATAGGATAAATGCGTCGATGATAAGGACAATAAGAAACAAGGATTTATCAAGATTAATTCAAGGGTGTAGTTGGCGTCACCAACAACGGCTTATTAAGTTCTCACCAGTCGATACACGATCGAAAGAGAACAGCCACACAAATAAATTTTCGAATCACAGAAAATTCTTAAGAAGTCACTGGAGTGTAATTCTAGTAAAATGAACAACATTAGCAATGAGAGGCGAAATCAATACGTGGTTCACACGAATGAATTTCAAGACGATATAGTCTAACACACATCATGAAAATACACGTAATCATTGTTCACATCGAATAATAAATCATTATTCGCGTCCAGAGACGTTTCAAAGATCTACCAAAATAAATAAAGAAGGTCGATCAATGAAGGGGCATAATAGCGTTGGAACTTTCAAGTCTTGTATCAATGGTAAGAAATTAGACAAGTGGTATCGAAAATGGTATCATGAGGACGATGAGGCAACAAGTAAAACAAGCATCGTTGAGTTAGGAAAGTTGTGCTTGAGGCATGTACTTTGTTCAAGAAAAGATAAGGGTTCATATGCGTAAGTCGCGAACTGTTGATACTCGCATAAAATGTAAAAGTTTTCAAAATTTACATTTATCTAACTTTTTAAGAAACATAAATAAAAAGTTGATTTTTGGTCAAATATATAAGGTGACTATAATTCGGCCTCGCATGGCTCCTTTTAAATTAAGCATAGGTGATCAGACCATGCATAATTTAGGACTACCAATGCGATGCTCAGATTCATCAAATCAGTATTACATATCATATGATTTAAAATAGACATATAACGCCATTTGTAGAAACGGAATCAAAATAATTTATGAAACTCTTCGCCAGTATCTAATTGGCTAAATGTTTAAATAAACAATTTTATTGTTACAAGAATTCTTTACAAAACCAGTCGTTGAACAATTTGTGAAAATGCATTGTAAAATTAATATAAATTAATTTTATAAGATAACCTTCAAATATCTAATAATGCCCAAGTAAATTATTTTGTAAAATGATTTGCAAACAATATATGTTTGAGTTTATATGGTAACTTGTAAAATAGCGAGTGGGTTACATGAGGGTAATAAAGAGTAGTTGAAATGTGTATAGTTGAAGTTCGTTTTTCTCAGTTCTTAACAAATTGAAAGTCCTAACAATATCGGGTTTTTAGTTCTTCTTGGTTGGTAATGTTTTTTGGATATTCTATTGCTAATTCAAACAAGCCTTGCAAAAATGAAAAATAACGTCTACTTATATGTAAAACATAGTGCAAATACAAAGTTTTTATTCAGTTAAAATGCAAATGTAAATTTTATAAACTATAAGGACTAGAAATGTAAATTCTATGAAATTTAAATTCTCAAAATGTAAAGCTGAAAAGTACAAGGACTAAATGTGAAAAAACAGTAAACTATGAGGACTGAAAATGAAAACTACCCAAACAAGTAACCAATTTTCCAACTAAATTGAATCTACCTAACTGATTTTTAACAAATTTGAAAGTATAAGGACTGATTAGTTGCAAAGCCTAAAAAATAGAAAGATTAGCCATGATTAAGAACAGTTTAATACTTCAAGGACTTAAGTGCAAATTTCCAAATCTTTTTACCAAAAACGGGTTACAAACTTTAATAAGCTCGTTTGAGCTTATTTCTCAATCAAATTTGATCAAACCACTTGCAAACGTCTTAAAATCGAAAATTAGCTAGACCTATCCAAGGATTTTAGCTGAAACTTACTAAAAAGCTGATAAGCTGAATTCAATAAGCACACAATAAGCTAAAAGGAAATCTAGACTTGCACAACTATATTTTTATGAAGATTCTTGTTAATAAGCTCAAAATAAGGATGGGAAATTAAGTCTCATGAAAAAGCATCCAGTAATAAGCTCAGAATTCTAAAATAAGCAAAAGGAGTGCTTATACTGACTTTTGTTGACCAAGATTTTCAATAAGCCCAAATTCTCAAAAATTAACTAGGAACACTTATTGAATGATTTTGTGAAAGAAAATTGACCAATTAATGAAGTAGAAATTGAGATATGAAAAAGCAGTCACCAAGTTACAGAAACTTGAGTTTGCTCAATGGCTTAAACTTTTGCTTATTTCTTGCTGAATACCTAATACTGTACAATTTCCTTATGGACTTTGAAACTTCATATTATGACTGAGAAATGAGAACTGGTTTGATGTAATTTCATTAACTAACAAAGAAATGCTGGGCAAATCAAATTGACAACTTTCTGAATAGGAACTAGAAGAAAACTGACCCAATCTTTTTTATGACCTTTTGCCTTTTTGAATAGAACTTTGACTCAAAAGTGACTAAAAGCTATTTGTTATGACTAGTTAACTGAAATTTAAGCAAAGTTTACCAATTTCTAACACTTGAAAATCACTTTTAGGCTAGAACCAAACACTACTTTACTGATTTTTTTGGAATTTTTGTGAAGTCTTGTTGATCAAAAGGTTGAACTAAGAAAAGATCTTTATCAAGCTAAGTTTAGTAGCCAAAATGTAGTATGTGAGAACAAGTAACAAGCAGTGATAACAACTAGGACTCAAAATGATTAACAATGCTATATGACTGATAAAAACTAGAAAAACAGGACAAGAATGAAACCAATAAGCAGATTAAGCTACACAATAAGCTATAACAACACTAAGATCAAATCAGAAAGAGGCTAAAACAACTTTGATCATGCAAACAAGCAAGATTATCTAAGAATTGAGTAGGCAACAATTTAGAGGAACTGAAAAATCAGAAACTCAAAACCTTAAGCAAAGGCCTCCTTTGGGGAGTAGAGGAGCGCTGAGCTCTCTATTATAGTGCTAACCACCACCTTAGCACTAGAAAACACTATCAACAATCAAATCAACAGCTACAACCATCAAATTCACCATAATGGACTTGAAATCATCAAATTCTGCTAGAAATGAACTGGATCAACAAATCAGCTACAATCTTCTCAATTAGTTCACTATGATCAGGTTATGATCATAACAAATCAAATTCAGCAACAAGAATGATCAATGAAGGAGGAGATGAACAGTAGAGTAGTATTAGAGTTTTGGAGGGAAAATGGAAATTTGAATTTTATTGAATGAAAAGTAGTTACAAAGGTAGGTATTTGTTACAACTAACTATAACAGACTCAAGAGTGTGTCAAACTCTTGAGTTGTTAAGCTAAAAACTAAAAAATGAGATGAGAGGAAAAACTAAGTGTGTGTGATTTCACACTTTCTACAACTACAAGAAATGAGACTGAACATGGTATTTATAGACTTCAGGAGTAGAGCAGTTGGGGTTGGTGACGTGTTGGAACCAATCCCAAGCTTCCACGTGTCAAAAATATGCATATTGGATTTTGCTGATGAAGAACAGATTTGGGGCTTTTCTATTGGTTTGATTTCAGCTTAATTGGTTGTGACCATTGATTTCGTCTTGTGATTTTGAGCAAGATTGATGTTTATATCATCTCTTGATATGAAGTGTAGTGAATTTCCACTCCTGGGCGCGTTTTGAGTTTGAAGATACACGTGGCAAAATATTATTGGCTCTCAGCATGAGTTGCGGATCATTATCTATTTTGGATAAACCAATTATTGCATGTCTTTCTCCTATTGGCTGAAAAATGGAAAGTGGGATTTACTGTTGAGATTTTAACCAATTAATTGCTGGCGGTTGTTGTGCATTTATTGAAATGAGTTGGCAATCCAGGGAATATATTTCTTGCATTCTCATTGGCTGAGAGTTTATCACACGGATTACACTTGAATAACTTTCCAAAATTGGCAGAATAAGCCCTTGAACTTGGCAGTTTGTAAATTTGAGCTAGTAACTTCATTTCTTTGGCATATTTGGTCCTTCAAACGTCATTCTTGAACAAATTTGATCCTTTGACTGAGTTGACTTGAGAGTTGACCAGATTTGACTTTGATCTTGACTTTGTCATATTTACACTTTTTGTCCTTCATCTTTGGCAGATTGTCAAGATAGGTCCTTTATCTTCAAAGTCTTGTCACTTTTGATCCTTCTTTGTCTTTTTCATCAAATTAAGCTTGATTTTCCTTTGTTTGCTTGAAAATGTATCCTTCTTACCTATGTGAGCACAAACACAAAACATACCACATAATTCCGCTTTATAGCACAAAGTTTAGGTATTTTTATTGTGTTTTAGGGTGATTTGTTGATAAATTGATATGAGTTTTTGCTCATATCAAATCCCCTACACTTGAACATTGTCATGTCCTCATGCAATGCTATATATTTTAAAGCACAAATTTTACATTCTCCTCATAATTAATCCACCTTGGCCATTATGGAATGCATCTACACTACTCTAAACTAAATGATGCATGATTTTGATTTTTAACAATGCAATGAACAAAATAAAATTCTATCTATATCTTTTTGGTTTTTCTTGAAATGGTTTTGATGGAAATAACTCATAAAAAATTCAATGACTTTGATTAGGGCTTGGGTACCATGGGTATTTATCACCCTCAAGTTTCACTTTCCCCATACCAAGCTTAAAAATGGGATCATTGTATTCACAAGTAAAAAGTGCATCAACTTATTCATGACAATTAAATGTGGAACCGGTTATTATTTGAGCAAATTGCTTGTAGGCAAATTTGTCATTATTTCAAGTGTGAAGTATAAGAAATGTAAAATCCAAAAATAAGGAAGCACGGTTTTAATCCTATGTAATCCTCTCATCCATTACTTGAAAAACCGCTCACAATTAATATAAGTCCGTTTCAAGAGTAATAAGTCATTCGCCTTATGTGTAAAATCCTCATGTCATGCTTTCATAAGTAGCTACACACTCGCTAAGGAAAGAAAAATAAAACTCACACAATAATTTACATCCGCCATCTTTTTGAGACTTTGGATCTTCAACCCCGCAACCCGTCAAGGTAATATTGGATTGGAGCAATCTATTGAATCCCCGCAACCTGTCAAGGTAATACTGGAACTCAATAGTCACTATAATTAACACCACACTGCCCCTATTGGGAGTCTTGTATATATATTTTTTTCTTTTTCTTCTTTTTTTTTCTAGCCACTCATTTTTTTGTAAGCCGCTCTTATTTTTCTTTATTCCTCACAAACAAATTTGAAAAGAATAAAAGGAAAAACACCCGCTAAATATTGAGCATGACATAAGTCTAATACACATAAAATGTTCTAACTTAGAATCTTAAGACGTACTTATATCAACCATGAACGATTAGACAAAAATGCATAAGAGATTACAAACCAATTAAAACCGTTCTTGATAATTTATTAACAATTATATATATGCGAAGAAATTAGAGGTAAAGAAGAGAAGGGTTTAGCCATAATTAATTATCATGAAGTTTATCTAGCCCTTTTATACTTGCTTCAACTCTATCATTTCCCATTCTCCACAAATTTAAAATTTCAAAGAATGAGATTGGTGGATGCTTAGCCTAATAGACCAATAAAGGACTACATGGTTAAGGATACTAGCTAGAGAATGCTAAGATAAGCAAACTCGGGTTGAGTCAAAATATCCATGGCGGGCCTAATATGTCAAAGAAATCTAAATTTGTTAAACCATGTCTTTATTATATATTTTTTTCTTTTATATATTTTTGATGAAAAACAAAAGAAGAATATATACAATGCAAATGTGTTATGCAAGTAAAAAAATGACTGATGCAAAAATTATGAATGCATATTTTTGGTGGCCAAAGTAGATCAAAAATTTGAAAAATGTTTGAAAAATTAATTTTCCAAGTTATCATGAAAGACAATGACAAGTTCTAGGTAAGGTCACTTCGATAGAAGACCCTCCTACACTTAAGCTAAACATTGTCCTCAATGTTTAAGAGCATGGAATTATAAAAACTTCCCCTACACTTATGTCAATGAATAGACTTTGCTTAAACCAAGTTAAGGAAATGACAACTATTAGTGAATTCATGTTTAAGCACAAGGTCTCAATGAAAAATCACAAAAGTAACAAAGTGAACCGGATACAAGGGCCTCCTCCATAAGCTCCAAAGCATGAAATGAGTGAGCAACCCTACAAAAATCATGAAGACAAAAGAAGGTCTCCCCTACACTTATCTCCAAGTCTATACCTTTATTGCTAACCTACAACACTCTAAACCTAGTTATACGATGCTTGAGTTAAGGAGTCTCTAGCTCGACTCGTCCCTCAATGAATTAATTCATGGGAAAAATGGGGATCTCTTGGACCATTTCAACGGAAATGTCCTCCCCAAAATAATGTTTCACACGGTGACCATTCACTTTAAAGTTTGGACCATCGGGTTGTGACAACTCTATAGTTCCATATGGAAACACTTGAGCAATAGTGAATGGACCGGACCATCTCGACTTAAGCTTGCCCGCAAAAAGTTTCAACCTTGAGTTAAAGAGGAGAACCGGCTCTCCAACTTTGAACTCACGGTTCTTGATCTTAGCATCATGCAACTTCTTAGTCTTTTCCTTGTAAAGCAAAGAATTTTCATAGGCATTGGCTCTCAATTCATCCATCTCATTGAGTTGATCTTTCCTATGTGAACCGTCTTGGTTTAAATCAAAGTTATCCCACTTGAGAGCCCAAGATGCCTTGTGTTCTAACTCGAATGGGAGGTGTCACGCTTTACCATAGACAAGCCTATAAGGAGTACAACCAATTGGTGTCTTAAAAGCCGTCCTAAAAGCCCACAAAGCATCATCAAGCTTATCCGACCAAGAAGCTCGATGCTCTCCCACCGTTCTCTCTAAAATTCTCTTTAAACCACGATTTGTGACCTCGGTTTGACCATTGGTTTGAGGGTGATACGCGGTAGAAAGTCTATGATTAACTCCATATTTCTTCATAACTCTCGTGAATTGATCATTGCAAAAGTGCGTACCACGATCACTTATGATGGCCCAAGGTACACCAAATCTAGCAAACAATTGCTTTAAGAACTTCACAACAACTCTAGCATCATTGGTAGGTAAGGCTTTAGCCTCCACCCATTTGGACACATAATCCACCGCCACAAGTATATACTTATTTCCCTTAGAGGATGGAAAAGGTCCCATGAAATCAATGCCCCATACATCAAATATCTCACACTCTTGAATAAAATTTTGTGGCATCTCATCACGTTGCGTAATTTTTCCTTGTCTTTGACACACATCACAAAATTTCACCATTTCATGGGCATCCTTATAAATGGAAGGCCAATAGTAACACGAATCAAAGAATTTCTTGGCGGTATGGTTGGGCCCAAAATGTCCACTCGTAGGTCCTTTATGACATGCTTCTAAGATCTTAAATGCCTCGGGCCCATCTACACACCGTCTAATGATTTGGTCCGCACATTGCCTAAAAAGATAAGGATCATCCCAAAAGTAGTACTTAACTTCCTTAAGAAATTTCTTCTTTTGTTGATAAGTAAGACCCTCAATAAGCACATTGCCCACAAGATAAATTGTGATATCCGCAAACCAAGGAGTGGCATCCTCTTGGGAAGAGATAGACATGAGCTCCTCTAATGGAAAGGATTCATTGATTTCTTGATGTGGAAAATCTCCTTGAAAAGGATGCTCAAGTCTACTCAAATGATCCGCCGCTAAATTCTCGGCTCCTTTCTTATCACGAATTTCTATCTTAAACTCTTGAAGCAACAAAACCCATCTCAAAAGCCTAGGCTTAGCATCTTGTTTTGTCATGAGATACTTGAGAGCGGAATGATCCGTATACACTATGGTTTTGGATAGCACAAGGTATGGTCTAAATTTCTCAAAAGCATAGACTATAGCAAGCAACTCTTTTTCCGTGGTAGTGTAATGAAGTTGTGCACCGGTCATGGTTTTACTCGCATAGTGTATAGGTTGAAAATGCTTATTCAATCTTTGTCCTAAGACGGCCCCCACCGCATAATCACTATCGTCACACACAAGCTCAAAAGGTAATTCCCAATTTGGAGAAAACAAAACGGGAGCCTTTGTCAATTTCTCCTTAAGAGTCTCAAAAGAGTCCAAACAATCTTGGTTAAAAATGAAAGGAGCCTCTTTTTCCAAGAGGTGAGTCATCGGTCTAGCTATCTTAGAAAAAGCTTGTATAAAGCGCCTATAAAATCCCGCATGACCTAAGAAACTCCTCACACCTTTAACCGAGGTGGGTGGGGGAAGCTTAGCAATCACATCAATTTTAGCTCGATCCACTTCTAATCCCTTGTTGGATATTTTGTGTCCTAAAACAATTCCCTCTTTCACCATAAAGTGACATTTCTCCCAATTAAGCACTAAACGTGTTTCCTCACAACGCTTAAGCATTCTCTCTAGATTGGAGAGACATGAGGTAAATGAATTTCCAAAGACGGAAAAATCATCCATAAAAACCTCCATAGTTTGCTCTATCATGTCATGGAAAATCGCCATCATGCACCTTTGAAACGTCCCCGGTGCATTACATAAGCCAAAAGGCATCCTCTTGTAAGAAAATGTACCGTAGGGACAAGTGAATGTGGTCTTTTCTTGATCCTTAGGGTCAATGGGTATTTGGAAATAACCCGAAAAGCCATCAAGAAAGCAATAGTACTCATTTCCCGCTAAGCGTTCAAGCATTTGATCCATAAAAGGTAATGGGAAATGGTCTTTCCTAGTAGCCTCATTGAGTTTTCTATAGTCAATACAAACTCTCCAACCGGTGACAAGTCTCGTAGGAATAAGCTCATTGTTCTCATTAGGCACTACGGTGATTCCACCCTTTTTGGAACACAATGTACCGGGCTAACCCATGGAGAGTCGGAAATGGGGTAAATCATACCCGCATCAAGGAGTTTAATCACTTCTTTCTTAATAAACTCATGGAATTTTGGGTTAACTCTTCGTTGACTTTGAATGGCGGGTTTGTAATCATCCTCAATAAGGATTTTGTGTGTACAAAAATGTGGATCAATGCCCCTTATGTCGGATATTTTCCATGCTAAGGCTTTCTTGTGTTTCTTAAGGAATTCAATGAGTTGCTCCTTCTCATCCTCTTTTAACTCTTTAGCAATGATCACGGGTAGTTGGTCTTTGCCCTCTAAGAAAGCATACTCTAAGTGGGATGGAAGGTCCTTAAGTTCAATTGGAGGTGGAATCTCTATGGAAGGTTTTACTATAGAAGGGTCCTCATTGGTAACTTCTTGTGGAATAGGAGAAGGAATAGGGTCCTTATTGAGCAACTTTTGGATCGTAAGAATATCTTCTTCCCAATTAATGGGAGAATCATCATCACCTAGAAAGTTTGACTCAAATTCCTCCAAGAGGAAATCACTCTCTCCAAAAGGTGTTAAAGAGGGAGCAATTGAGGCCACGGTTTCAACATAGGGCATCTCATCACTAGTACTTTTGCAAGCATCATGAAAGTGTTCATCACACACCTCATCTAGCACATCAACTATGTTAATAGTCTCACAAGGTCTAGACTCCTTAACCTCTTTCCTATCACAAACTTTCCCTAACTTAAACACCACTTTCTCATCCTCTACTCTCATAATTAGTTCTCCTTCCGCCACATCTATCAAAGTACGACCCGTTCTCAAAAACGGTCTACCAACAATCAAAGGAACTCTAGGATCCATGTCATAATCAACCACTACAAAGTCGACCGGAAATGTAAACTTATCCACACCTACAAACACATCCTCCGCTATGCCTACGGGGTAAGCTATGGTTCGATTGGCTAACTCAAGGGTCATCCTAGTGGGAGTGAGCTCGGGAAGAGAGAGTTTTTTCCAAACCGATAAAGGCATGAGGTTAATGCTTGCCCCTAAATCCGCCAAAGCCATGCAATTTTCAACATCGGGAAAATTACAAGGTATCAAGAAGCGCCTCGGATCTCCAAGTTTTGTTGGTAAGGTTTTAAGTAGCACGGCGGAACAATTTTCATTAAGGGATGTGTTTGGAAAATTAACCAATTTTTCTTTGTTTGAGAGTAAATCCTTAGCAAACTTTGGCATATAAGAAAGAGCTTTCGCAAAGGAGATGTTGATGTTGAGTTGCTTGAACATCCTTAATAAATTTGAGACTTGGATGTCATCCTTGTTCTTTAACTTGTCCTTTTTCAACCTTGAAGGATATGGAAGAGTTGGTTTTGGTGTAGGTGGAATAGGTGTTGTAGTGGAAGATTTGTCTTTGTTAGCTTCTTCGTTGGGAGGTGTGGAAGGTAAAGGAGAAGTAAGAATAGGTTGAGAAGGTATGTTTGATTGAATGGGAGCATTTTGAGGTGGTGAAGTAGAGGTAGAAGGATTGTCACAAGTAGGAGCAAAAGTGGGTGGAACAATAGGAGGTTTAGGAGGTGAAGGATCCTTTGTTGTTTTTCCACTTCTTGTTGTAATAGCATTGACATTTGCCCTTAGATTTGTTTGTGTGTTGGAAGGTAAAGCCCCTTGTGGTCTTTCATTGAATGCCATTAAAAGCCTATTGGTTTGTTCCTCCGATATACGTTTCATTTGGTCATTCATTCTCTTCTCAATTTCACGCATTTTCTTGTCAACATACTCTTGAGTCTCTTGCATCCCATATCCTTGATTTTGAAGTTGAGGATAAGCTTGATTTGGTATTTGAGAATATCCTTGATTTGGGAAGGTGGAAGTGGTTGATTAAATCCTTGATGTGGTGGGTAAAATTTATTTCCTTGATGTTGAACATTGTTTGGTGCCTTGTAGTTATTTCCTTGCTAAGGTGGTCTTTGCCCTTGATTCCTTTGTAAAACTTGAGGAGGATTTTGTTGAATTTGGGTGGGTGGTTGGGGTGGGAATCCCGGTGGAGTAAGGTAATTTTGGGACTTGTAAGAAAGGTTATTTGGATTGATATTTGGCTTGAAGTGTTCACGATGTTCCTCTTGGTAAGCATAACATTCCCCTTGATAAACTTGCACCTTATCACATTGTTCATAAGAATGGGGGCCTCCACAAGTTACATAAGAAAGAGTAATGGCATTCACATCATTTGAAGAATTGTTCAATGAAAGGCTCTTAATGGCTTGAATCATCTCTTGTTGACCTTTATCCATTTGTTGAAGGATCTCTTGTTCATATTTGAGGAATTGGTTATCACAAGGTGGTTGAGAAGTGTTTTGGATAACATGAACCCTTTCTTCAAATTGAGTGTTTGTTTGAACCATTTCTTTAGTCTCAATGATGCACACAGCCTCTTGAATGGATTTAAGAAGAATATTCCCTCCCGCGGAAGCATTGAGTGAATCTTGGTGATGAGGTTAAAGGCCATTATAGAAAGTATTGATTTGGTGAACTTCATCCAATCCATGGTTAGGGCATTGCCTCAATAACTCTCTAAACTCATCCCAAGCATCACTAAAGAATTGACTAGGTTTTTGTTGAAAGCCTATAATTAAGTTCCTCAAAGCCATGGTCTTAGATGGGGGAAAGAACTTGTTCAAAAACATAGTGGTGAAACCATCCCATGTGGTGATACTATCGGGTGGTTGAGTGTCTAACCAATGCTTAGCTTGTCCCTCTAGTGAAAATGGCACTAATATCAACTTGATAGCATCATGTGGAACTCCATTGTACTTAAGGGTATTGCAAAGAGCAAGGAATCTCTTTAGGTGATCATGAGGATCATCATTCTTGTGACCATAGAAGGGTGTGTTTGAAACCAAGGTAATCATAGCCGTTTTTAGCTCAAATGAATTTGCGGGAATGTCGGGAATCCTAATAGCATTAGCATATCCATGAACATTAGATTGCAAACGTTCCATCAAAGAACGATTATCAACAGCCATGGATTCTTGTTGTGGATGAATCAAAGCACGATTCTCGTGATCGGCTTGATGGACGGTGGTGGTCTTACTCTTTCTCTTTTTCTTCCTTTTCGGAGGAAGAGGTTGTACACCAATCGGTATTTGTGCACGCCCGCGAGTGAACATGCAACTCAATACGAGGAATGAGAGAGAAGCTCTCCTGTGACTTTGAAGAGAAAAGGATTATCCTCTTCGAGTTTCAATATGAAATATCCACAAGAAAATAATATATATGTATGTACTACTTGGGTGCAAGACCCCCAATGAAGCCTTCCTTCTTAGAATACTCACAAGTGAATGTGGGGTTAGGTGGCGCGAAGCACTTAAGTACCTATTGACCCTTAGATGGCATTTTATAGCACTTCGCCTTTCTATTCACTTAATTGTTTGTATTCTTTGAATTGTTGCTTATTGAGAGTATTTATCTATTCTTGCTTTATTTTATTTGATCGATACACGTGTCAAGGACCGGAACGCCCCTCAACACGGTGTATTGCCTTGGCAATACTTATGGAAGATATGTAGATTCGTTGTTCTTATACGTATACGTATTTACTTATAATAATATATGGAAAATATTTTTGTATTTATGAGTTTTTAAGAGAAAATACTATATGTACATAAAAACCGAGAGAATCCAATAATATATATTTTTGAGTGCAATCTCTTAGGAAAAAGATTGCTTTTTGGATTTTTTAATTTGTTTGGTCAATTCTTTAGGAAAAGAATTGTTTTGTTAATTTTTTAGTTTTTATATATTTTTATATTTTTTATTTTCTATTTGTTTTTTATGTATGATACGTAAAAATAACGTTCACAAGGTGAACGGATCCCAAAAGCCAATGAAAACCGTCAATCGATAGTCTCTCGTAAAGTCAAAGACCCGGCAGCGGCGCCATTTGAAATGTGTATAGTTGAAGTTTGTTTTTCTCAGTTCTTAACAAATTGAAAGTCCTAACAATATCGGGTTTTTAATTGTTCTTGGTTGGTAATGTTTTTTGGATAGTCTATTGCTAATTCAAACAAGCCTTGCAAAAATGAAAAATAACGTCTACTTATATGTAAAACATAGTGCAAATACCAACAGTTAAAATGCAAAATGTAAATTCTATAAACTATAAGGACTAGAAATGTAAATTCTATGAAATTTAAATGCTCAAAATGTAAAGCTGGAAAGTACAAGGACTAAATGTGCAAAAACAGTAAACTATGAGGACTGAAAATGAAAACTATCCAAACAAGTAACCAATTTTCCAACTAAATTGAAACTACCTAACTGATTTTTAACAAATTTGAAAGTATAAGGACTGATTAGTTGCAAACCCTAAAAAATAGAAAGATTAGCCATGATTAAGAACAGTTTAATACTTCAAGGACTTAAGTGCAAATTTCCAAATCTTTATACCAAAAACGGGTTACAAACTTTAATAAGCTCATTTGAGCTTATTTCTCAATCAAATTTGATCAAACCACTTGCAAACGTCTTGAAATCGAAAATTAGCTAGACCTATCCAAGGATTTTAGTTGAAACTTACTAAAAAGCTAATAAGCTGAATTCAATAAGCACACAATAAGCTACAAGGAAATCTAGACTTGCACAACTAGATTTTTATGAAGATTCTTCTTAATAAAGCTCAAAATAAGGATGGGAAATTAAGTCTCATGAAAAAGCATCCAGTAATAAGCTCAGAATTCTAAAATATAAAGGAGTGCTTATATTGACTTTTGTTAACCAAGATTTTCAATAAGCCCAAATTCTCAAAAATTAACCAGGAACACTTATTGAATGATTTTGTGAAAGAAAATTGACCAATTAAAGAAGTAGAAATTGAGATATGAAAAAGCAGTCACCAAGTTACAGAAACTTGAGTTTGCTCAATGGCTTAAACTTTTGCTTATTTCTTCCTGAATACCTAATACTGTACAATTTCCTTATGGACTTTGAAACTTCATATTATGACTGAGAAATGAGAACTGGTTTGATGTAATTTCATTAACTAACAAAGAAATGTTGGGCAAATCAAATTGACAACTTTCTGAATAGGAACTAGAAGAAAACTGACCCAATCTTTTTTATGACCTTTTGCCTTCTTGAATAGAACTTTGACTCAAAAGTGACTAAAAGCTATTTGTTATGACTAGTTAACTGAAATTTAAGCAAAGTTTACCAATTTCTAACACTTGAAAATCACTTTTAGGCTAGAACCAAACACTACTTTACTGATTTTTTGGAATTTTTGTGAAGTCTTGTTGATCAAAAGGTTGAACTAAGAAAAGATCTTTATCAAGCTAAGTTTAGTAGCCAAAATGTAGTATGTGAGAACAAGTAACAAGCAGTGATAACAACTAGGACTCAAAATGATTAACAATGCTATATGACTGATAAAAACAAGAAAAACAGGACAAGAATGAAAGAAATAAGTAGATTAAGCTACATAATAAGCTATAACAACACTAAGATCAAATCAGAAACATGCTAAAACAACTTTGATCATGCAAACAAGCAAGATTATCTAAGAATTAAGCAGGCATCAACAATTTAGAGGAACTAAAAAATCAGAAACTCAAAACCTTAAGCAAAGGCCTCCTTTGGGGAGTAGAGGAGCGCTGAGCTCTCTATTCTAGTGCTAACCACCACCTTAGCACTAGAAAACACTATCAACAATCAAATCAACAGCTACAACCATCAAATTCACCATAATGGACTTGAAATCATCAAATTCTGCTAGAAATGAACTGGATCAACAAATCAGCTACAATCTTCTCAATTAGTTCACTATGATCAGGTTATGATCATAACAAATCAAATTCAGCAACAAGAATGATTAATGAAGCAGGAGATGAACAATAGAGTAGTATTAGAGTTTTGGAGGGAAAATGGAAATTTGAATTTTATTAAATGAAAAGTAGTTACAAAGGTAGGTATTTGTTACAACTAACTATAACAGACTCAAGAGTGTGTCAAACTCTTGAGTTGTTAAGCTAAGAACTAAAAAATGCGATGAGAGGAAAAACTAAGTGTGTGTGATTTCACACTTTCTACAACTACAAGAAATGAGACTGAACATGGTATTTATAGACTTCAGGAAAGCAGTTGGGGTTGGTGACGTGTTGGAACCAATCCCAGGCTTCCACGTGTTAAAAATCTGCATATTGGATTTTGTTGATGAAGAACAGATTTGGGGCTTTTCTATTGGTTTGATTTCAGCTTAATTGGTTGTGACCATTGAGTTCGTCTTATGATTTTGAGCAAGATTGATGTTTATATCATCTCTTGATATGAAGTGTAGTAAATTTCCACTCCTGGGCGCGTTTTGAGTTTGAAGATACACGTGGCAAAATAATATTGGCTCTCAGCATGAGTTGCGGATCATTATCCATTTTGGATAAATCAATTATTGCATGTCTTTCTCCTATTGGCTAAAAAATGGAAAGTGGGATTTACTGTTGAGATTTTAACCAATTAATTGCTGGCGGCTGTTGTGCATTTATTGCAATGAGTTGGCAATCCAGGGAATATATTTCTTGCATTCTCATTGGCTGAGAGTTTATCACACGGATTACACTTGAATAACTTTCCAAAATTGGCAGAATAAGCCCTTGAACTTGGCAGTTTGTAAATTTGAGCTAGTAACTTCATTTCTTTGGCATATTTGGTCCTTCAAACTTCATTCTTGAACAAATTTGATCCTTTGATTGAGTTGACTTGAGAGTTGACCAGATTTGACTTTGATCTTGACTTTGTCATATTTACACTTTTGGTCCTTCATCTTTGGCAGATTGTCAAGATAGGTCCTTTATCTTCAAAGTCTTGTCACTTTTGATCCTTCTTTGTCTTTTTCATCAAATTAAGCTTGATTTTCTTTTGTTTGCTTGAAAATGTATCCTTCTTACCTATTTGAGCACAAACACAAAACATACCACATAATTCCGCTTTATAGCACAAAGTTTAGGTATTTTTATTGTGTTTTATGGTGATTTGTTGATAAATTGATATGAGTTTTTGCTCATATCAGTAGTTTATGACAGTCAATGAAATGGTTACAAGGTGATAAGGTTTCAAAAGGTTTAGCCAGAATCGTCATGAGACATGTGTCAAGATGATAACAAACGATATGAAAGCAAGATCTTCAAATCTCGCCCCGAATAAGTGGTATGATAGAAACAAAGGACGACAATATAAAATGACAAATAAGTCATATATATAAAAGAAAGGATAAGGGAATCCGTAGGTGTGCACATCATAATTTATTTCACAAAATACACTTTTAAGAAAGTAGAGCATCAGTTTATCAAATCACTTGGTTCCTAATAGTTCAAGATTTATGTATGACCGAGCTCAAGTTACTATTTGTAAACGTTTTCAAACGCAATCAATGTTTTATGGTTGTAAAATATCATTAGTTAAAATTTTACGAGCTCAAACGAACTCAAAAATTCTTCAATCCATATTTTTAACTTCTATCAGTTTTGACCTTTTTAGTCACCTTTGACTTTTTGGGTTTGACTTTTGGGTTTGACTAGACCAATTGATTCACTAAATGACATTTTAAGACTCGAAATCTAATGCAATTCGATGTAAAACGATGTTTTGAACAACTTTCTAGTTTTACTCGAGACTTGAAACGGATAAAAAATGGACGAAAATACCCTTGCATTAAATCCGTCAACAAAATGATATTTTAGAATTATTCAGAAAATAACTTCTTAGGTTTTACAATCTCAAATGAGCGTAACTTGCTCGATTTAAAAGTCTACTGGTAAAAATATTATGTCCTTAGCGAACATCTCAACAGGTAAAAATATATTTTTATGTCTAAGGTTATAAAATATTTTCTCGACACTGTTAAATTTCCTGTAAATTTTCTATACAAAGTATATTTTTTTGACACAGTTTGAAATTAAATCCAAGTTTCATAATAACTCAGAATTAATGTACACACAAGACTTGTGGATTTCATAAAGACAAAAGAGAATAAACTGTATAATTAATCATGTAAAGAAAACATAGTATAGGAATGGTTCAAGAATGCCAACGATAATCTGAGAGATCAAAAACGACGCATGACATCCGTCTCTTCGATTGCAAGATGCAATGCAAGATGGTCTCTGGGTGGCATGATTTTCAAAAATCACAAGACATACTAATAAGAAATGGAATATTAACGGGTTGCATTCACGGAACGAGGAGGTTTAATGAAAAGGGAGGGTACCGGTTTATAGAAGTACAATCGTGTTCCAAACAATCATCACATAATAGGGAATGAATTACAAGATGACGATGATGTTTTCAAGCTACAACGAACGTTGTAATTCGAAGTCGGAGCGTAGTATGGCCAATGAAATAAAATATAATCCATGTACAAATGTCGTGTAAAACGGTGACGTAAAGGTCAATCAAGGTTACGAAAACTCATGGTATTATTCAAAACATAAACAAGGAATGCTTCGAGATGTGTGACTCACACGATGTCTTTTAGTCTTTTCCGGAGGCACATTGAGTTACACAATGGTCTATAGACTAAACATTCAATTACGAATGGTCGGAAAGAAAATCTGCATATCTAAATAGATATTTTAAAGAGGTTTAATAATGAAAGCAACACTCACGGTAGTAAAAATGAAAATCAGAAGTTTCATCGGAAACAACACTTATTCAATCCCGAACAATGGTATCACGAGAGTATGCACAACATGTAACAGTGAGTCGAGAAAAACAGACGGTTCAAAATGAAGGAGCATATGAAGTCAGTCGTATCACGCATAAATGAAATATCAATAGTACTCAGAAAATCGAGTATGAAAAGTCGGCAGCATATGCGCTCTGAATACAAGTATGTAACGTCATAACGATATAAAATCATTGCAATAAGATCAATTCACAAGAATTCAAGAAATACAATATAGGCAGATGTAATCACAGTAATATTGAATGATAATCCATGAAGCACAAAAGCTTTGAAAGGGTATAGTAATTATCGTCACTAGTGTAATGTAATATTTCAACATGTAATCAGGAGATGAAATACTACAACGATAGTTAAAAGTAAATAATGAAGATTAGAGAGTTACCCGCGCAGATATCGAACAACAATGGCAGGTTCTGTGTTTGACACTTAGAAACATTAAAATATTTGAACTTTCGGTTATGGACAAAGTTTTGAAAAACGACTCAGTTCCCTATAACCATCGCTTTGATACCAATATGTGAGACTCCCAGAATGTGACATGGAACAACTAGGCAGCGAGGGGGTAACACGTCATGGTACAAGAAACAATGAATTACTATAATGAAAATCACACGACTTATAGAATAATAAATATAGATGATGAAGAACAAGATTAAACTAAGAATGGAATATTATATTAGATGAAGAAGAAAGAGAAAGATACAAGGAGTGTGTTCCTAGTGAGAGAAACTAAGGAGAGTTTCTCTCTCTAAAACAAGAAGAAGAGAAAATACAAATGGGAGAGCCACACACACAAATGAGGTTGGATGTGCCTTTTATACTAAGGCTTACAAGGTTAGGAGGCCTTCCTCATTTGTGTGTTTGGGACTAATTCCCGTTACATACATAACAATAACATAGAACTCTCGACACCGTTGAATAGCATTTTCCACGAGCTTCGCAACAGTATATTATATGACCATCACTTTAAATACTTCTAACAATCTCCCCCTAAGGGTTGGTCATATAATATGTTACTTCATTTCTTTGACCATCACTTTAAATACTTCTAACAATCTCCCCCTAAGTGATGGTCATGTATTATGTGACTTCACTTCTTTATTGTTGCAGACTTTAAAGCTCGTTGTATTGAGAGTTCTTTCATCGTTCCTTTCATGACTTGTGATCTTGGATCTTTGATCTTTGCCTTGACTTGATCTTGATGCTTTGCCAACTTGTGTTCTTGTGTCTTTATCCACATACTCATGGTTTGCGTTGTCTTGAAAGCTTGTTAACAATCTCCCTAGATAAATGAGAGTAGCGGAAGTCTTTGTTTGAGATGTTCTTGAGCTTTCTTCATTTACAAGAGCATGTGGTCTTGAATTACGACTCTTGAGGTCACGCCACCGTTTGCATTCCTCTGGTTTCCCGTTATACAGTACGAATACTGTACCTGTGATTAGGTAAGTTCAAAGAACTTAATTGACAGGGTTTCTGGCTGTGGTAGCTGTTCTCAATACTTGAACGTATCGAAAGATAATTCATAGTAAGGAGTGAATCATGCAGTTCCATTCTGCTGATTGAGTCGTCAATTCAATTTCCTGGAACAAGTTTGAATCAATTAAGAATCAAACCATTGTTGCTTTCCAGTTGACACAAGTTTGATTCATATAGAATCTCACAAGGTACCTACCGCAGTGTTGTATGATGATGACACTGGAAGGATTTCCATTCGTCACTGTGAATACTAAAAAGTATTACTCTGAATGTTCTGGCAAGATCATAAAGATACTGCGTCGAGACCTGGAACCAGTTTGAATCAAGGAAGAATCAAACAACTGTTGCTTTCCAGTTAACATACGTTCAATTCAAGTGAATCTTACATATGACCTACCGCAGTGCTGCTTGATGCTAACACTGGAAGGATTTCCATTCATCACTGTGAATACTAATGAGTATCACTCTGTATGTTCTGGCAATATCACAAGAATAGAGTGTAGGACTCTGTAGATTATCGCATGTGTTCTAGTGATGAACAATAATTGATATATGGAATAAGTGTCCTAATTTGGTGATCGGAGGCTGGAGCAGACTGCCACCTTTTCAATATCTACTATCTCGGAGTGAGAAAGTTGATAGAAATGAGTTGAACTCCGTGACAATAAAACAAACTTCTTTTGAGAGAAGCTTGAGTAGGCTGGGAAGGGTTGTGCATTGCATCACTGGGTCCATGATGCTTTGTCTTCAGTATCAGAAATCACCAAAGTGATTCTGATAATAGATGTATTGACCCGGTTTCTGCCTAAGTTGTATGGAGTGCTATTTCTTTTCACCCTTTATCCTTACATTTCTTTTTCATTCTTCAACCCCTTCAATGCTTACCAATACGTCATAACTAGCATCTTGTTGTGATTATTCCAGTGCTAGCTTAAGTACTTGGTCGGCATTTTTCCCGTACGCTCAACTACTCCATCTTTCCTAAGGATTTCTAAGTTCTAATGGATTGTCCCTGGGAAGATCCCTCCGGTTCTGGTTGGATCATAGGACGAATACCTAACTACCTTTTGACACCAATATCGTCATGAATAATTGTGTTGAAGGCATAGATATCGTAACCATAAAAGACTTTCTTAATCACCAAAAACGCTCCCCCTACACATGTGCTTCAAAATGCGAAAGAATTTAAGTAAACATTTTGCACATGTTAGGACGAGAAAGCACTTATCTCAAAGATCTTATCAAAAAAAAACATTTTGATCACATTTTTATCACTATTCTCCCCAAAAATTGCATGAAATTGAAATTTTTGTGAAACTAGTGATAAAACATGGAGAGAATAATGCGTCATGAAACTTTGGAACAAATGTTTATGAAATCATTATACTCCCCCTCGAAAAGAGATTCTATTTAAATAGGGGAGTATATGAGCACATTGTTTTGAAATACTTTGAAAAATTGTGCTCAAAAGTCCGAGAAAATTGTGTTCATGAGCTTAAAACTTTGAATGTTTTGATATAAGCTCATGACCTAGAAAAATGAATTTCTCGTTGTTGAGGATAAGTCAAAGACTTTCCTTTATTTAGGGACCGGGTTATAGTCACTTGTAATGAATAATCACACGACTTATAGAATAATAAATATAGATAATAAAGAACAAGATTAAACTAAGAATGGAATATTAGATTAGATGAAGAAGAAAGAGAAAGATACAAGGAGTGTGTTCCTAGTGAGAGAAACTAAGGAGAGTTTCTCTCTCTAAAACAAGAAGAAGAGAAAATACAAATGGGAGATCCACACACACAAATGAGGTTGGACGTGCCTTTTATACTAAGGCCTACAAGGTTAGGAGCCCTTCCTCATTTGTGTGTTCGGGACTAATTTCCGTTACATACATAACAATAACATAGAACTCTCGACACCGTTGAATAGCATTTTCCACGAACTTCGCAACGGTATATTATATGAACATCACTTTAAATACTTCTAACAATCACCCCCTAAGGGGTGGTCATATAATATGTGTCTTCACTTCTTTGACCATCACTTTAAATACTTCTAACAATTACAGTTGACACAAAGCTGACGTAATAAAAACATGTACATTACATCATAAATTATATGAGTTTTAAACATCGATCCCAGAGTTTTATATGCGGAAAGATTTATTATTTCATCATAATTTATAACATATAGTTGCAAAAAAATAGAATAAACTTCTGACAGTTTTACTAAAAACAGTCTTTTAAAAGCATCACAGAAATCTCCAAGCTGTGATAATATCCTGCGGGCTCCCATCCAAGCAAAGCTAAGTAATAATACCTGAGATTAAACATGTAAAATCGTCAACATAAAGTTGAGTGATATTCATAGGTTTAACAATAAAGGTGTGGAACACAAGCATTAATTTGTAAACAAGAAATAGGGGAAAATGGTTACGTACGATAAGCATAGTCCGAAACGTTATGATTATTATTGTAGTTCAGTTCATGAACCGAAGTTTAACTCAATGTAAGTTCCTCTAAGGATTAGTCCGCCTAAATGCTCAAGTATAAACAAATATTAGTGCGTCAAGGTAATCGTGACGGGGATAGTCAATCCCGATGAATCCACCCACAATATTCGCGCTTCGCGCAATGCACACAGGACAATTAACGGTTCATGATCAGGAGAGGAAACTCAAGGCTAGACTAAAAAGCAATAATAATATCGAAAGTCTGGAAAGCATACATGTTCTGGATAACATACAGTTATGGATAGCATACAATTTTTTAAATGGTTGTGTTCCACCATGTAAAATCTCATCCCGTGCTTAGAAACCATGTACAAGTAAAAAGGGGCTATGAACTCACCTTAGCCACGAGGTAAGTCAATCTCGGTACTCAGCAACTGAGTAGAAACAATGGTAGTGAGACGGTCACCGACGATATGGATGCCCAAGAAACACGAAAACCACAACCTATCAAAATAAGACGCGCGTTAGGACTCGAACTCAAATATCGATATGTACCAAATATAATATGACTCAAATGTTTTCAAAGTATTCATGTTTCAAAACCAAAGACACGAACCAAATGAATTCATACTAACCCATTTATCCAACACTACCCATTTAAACACTTGTACACTTGAAACTGACCCGTCAACGCAAGTCAAGCTATTCGTTTACCTTACTTGGACCAGTAGTTATGTCATTTATATAATGGTTAAACACGTGAGTAAGTCACCATGTCCAATAGTGAATACTCAAACCCACGCCACACGAGTATAAGACCTCACAAAGGACATATTATAACAATACAAACACAAACAAAAATGTCTTCAACAATAAAAACCGTACCATTAATTTTAATAGTTTAAAATAACATAAACAAAAACACAATATGTAAAGAAAATTAAGTGTATAATTGTTAAAAAGTATCTAGAACACGCATCCAAACCTCATAAAAAGCTTAACTCTCATAACTTGTTTGATTTTATAACTTCGTACCGCTTCTTCCATCCCCTTAACAACCTCATCATCATTCAAAAGATCTTCAATTTCATCTATATTTATTTCCATTGCTCCCTTCTTATCCAATGTTTGGTGCAAAGCAACGCCTTCATAAGTTGACTTGACAATCATGTTGATTAAAGACTAGGGTTTTATTTTCTATTTTAAAAAAAAGCTTACATGTTCTACATAATGTCATAACCAAACCTTATAAAAACCTATATTTCCAAAAGAATGGTTCTTTCGGGAAAGAACCGGAACCGGGCGGTTCTTTCCTGAACCGTCCCGAGAACCATAAATTTGAAATATTAGGAACCAAGAACCGGACCATGGTTCTAATATATGGTTCGGTTCTGGGATGGTTCCGATATAATTCTTCGGTTCTTACTCGGTTTTTTTGGACATCCCTACACACAACTAAACAAGAATCAAGAAAATTGTCAAATCAAAACACATGATACATAAACATTTTTTTGAACATACATGGTACATGAACATGAACATATATATTCACAACTTAAACTTTGTATAGTAGTATAGAAAGAACATGCTCCAAAATCTAAGGTCAACAAACACAAAACCACAAAAGAATCTACCCATCATTATTGACCTCATATACATCACAAATAAAAGAAAGTACCATTCAAATATACCTAATAACAGTAAGAAAAATCATCTTTTTATGTCTCTAACGGTGTACAAAATTTACCTTTTTTAATTAACTAAAAAATTTAAATTTGTTTTGCTAATTATTCCAAAAATAATTGATTTTTTTTTCAAAATTTGACTTCTTTCTCACTTTTTTAAATCTTAATTTTTCTCGCACTTTTTACATTTAACTTTGAAAATGTTTTTAAAAAGGTCAAAAATATTTATTGCGTACTTTTCAAACTGTAACTATACTTTTTTACAAATCTACATATCTACCTTTTTTCATTTTTATCATAATTTCAATGTTTGGATTAGTAGTGATGAATGTTGTTGAAGAAAGATGAGTATGGCATGTGGCATGGCGATTACTATCTCCTCTTAATTGCAAATTGTTACAGCATGTGTTTTTTGAACTTAGATCTATACATTAGGGTAAAATCTCATTCATTTTTATGCTTTTTAATATTTGATTGACATTTTCAATAGTTTTTTTGGGTTTTGTTTTTTTTACAAAAAATTGTTTTCAATAAGCACATCCAAACACCCACTTAGTATAATTATAATCTATTAATACTATTAAATAAGGGTTTTTGCATATGTCATTTTTGAGTATGTGTAAGTATTTTATTGGTTATTTGAATTAAATATTATGAAAAGTGATGTCATATATATAAAAATATTTATTTAGTTTAGAAGCATTTTAGCTCTTACAAAAGACTTTTTTATAAATCATTTTTTAAATAGTTTCCTGCAACTATGGTGTCCGATTGGTTAATAATGGAGGTGGAAGTAAAGTAGGCTTTTATTCACGCCTGCATGTATCTCCAAAAATTTAGAAATTTAAATTCTTTGATACTTTAATTGCTCTATATTTTCATCCTCAAAAACAGATTATTTTAGTTTTCATACTTTAATTCTTTGATACTTTAATTTCTCTTCGATGTCAGTTTGGATTAAACTACATGATTATCGAACTCATATGTAGTTTACTGGCTTTGTCCGGCTTGATGGTGCTTTGTTATGTCTCCACTCTTAAAATGTTAAATTAAGCAAGTACACATGGATATAAAGAAAATCATGTCATCTATTCATTATAAAACTATAAAGGTTATGGCCTATTATACATGTACGGAGGAGGAGACATGTTCATGTAACTAAAGAAAAAGCCAACTCTTCTGACTGGTTTCGTGTTAGGTTCACGGAGAGAAAGGTTTTGTTTGAATTCTTTCTTGACTTACAAGAAATCTTGGACGGAGGAGAACAGAGCACTTGACTCATATAGTCGATGTTGACTGCTACTGATACTACAATTGATAATTCTATGGGCAATTTAAAAAAAATCTATGTTCAATTTAAAGGTTTAGTTTCTGATCACATTAAGGTTCATTGATGTTTTAATTCTTCATGTTCTATTTTTTAATGAGTTTATGTTATATACACGTGTGTGATTTGTACGTCATTCAATAATTATGCATTCTCTTTCTTGTAAGTTTCAAACCCTTTTTCAAGATTTCCTCTAACATCCATTGAGGTGATCTTATTGTCCTTAGTTGAGAGGGTCAGATTGCATTTGTTGTTCCTTACATCGAGGTTTGTTCATTTTTATCATGTCACTCCGTAATAGAGTAAATACTGCTGCTTTTCTTGAAAGCTGATATTATACTTGGTAGAAGTGAGTTGCTAGAAATAATTTATCTCAAACTAAATTTGAAATTTAAATTGCTTCTCAATTATTTTGAGATCCATTCTACCAGCGCTAGACATCGCTTCTGTTGATTTATATAGTTCATAACAATTATTTAAAACCCTAATATGGATCAAAGAACGCATAGCGGAAGCAATTAACAAGATCATTAATTTAACACAATTATATTAATCAAGATTAGGGTTACATACCTTTATCCTAGTAAGATCCACAAGACGACGGAACAAACGGCAACTAGGGTTAATCATGAACATCACCAAGAATATAATCTAAAGGAAGATTATATCACGCTCTTGTACACACGTAATACGGCGAGTTAACCGTGAGTCTAGAACGAACAAACCGAGCTTCAACGCTTATGGAATATCTACCCAACAACCCTAGAGAGGGGCTAGGACTAGATAATAATTTAAATAGAAAAGTCGAAAACCAAAACCCTAAATAAAGGGGTGTTTGGCCGGCGACTATAGCAAAGAAAAGAAAGAGGGATTGAAAAATTATGAGGCTAGGGGTTTGTTTATATAGGCTTGGCAAACCTTGGGCTCCAAGTTATAAACGAAAAAGGAAACAAAATCTTTCCCTTTACCCCCTCTATTAACCGCCGATTAACACCCTCCATAAGGGGTGTTTGTGTAATTTTTCCTTCTTCTTTTAGCTTCTATTTAATTCCATAACGATCGTTTAAACTTAACTTTTATTTATCAACGATCGTTAGTTAAGCTTTGGTTTGATTTAATAAATATATAAAATATATATTCAATAAATAAATTAACCCTTTACGTTATGTGTGCAATCCCGTGATCCCGAGTTCGATCCTATCTCACGACTATTAATTTTAAGTCCACAAACTTTCAGCTCCCACTTGGACAAAATTCTAATATCGTGATCACATTGACTAACGTCTAGTTACACTAGCAATGTCACTAGTACAACTCGGGTAAGGTCTCCTGGACAAGAACCTGTTAATGATTATATCATTATTATTATCCTTTCATTTCAAATACAACGTTAATAGGATATGGATCTCAGTCATTCCTTACATTAACCATTCTGTTTCTCATTTACGGATATAGCAAGATCACCAAAAAAAATTTGGGTGCGGCCGCACAAATATCTTACTACTCCACCGAGGGGCCCAGTTGTATTATACTTCAAAATAAATTTTAAAGGAAACGAATCCCATTTTGACTACAAGCAAAACTTATGAACTTTGCAACATTTCCGGAAATAATCCTTATAGCTACCAGTTACGTTTAGCGTTAGATTATTCCACAGAAATGCACTAGATCCACGACAGTTTCCTGGTATCTCAGGTCTAAGGATAACTATTTATGATTTACTTGATGACAAAGATCCATAAAGTAAAATCATATAGTTGGGATAAGTCCAATATTTGATCCATCAAATATCATCCATAATTGACCAATATACTTTCAAGTATACTCTGTCGCTATTTTGAATTGTCTTAGTTTAATAATATTCCCATATTATTAATCGACAACGGACATTTAGAAACATCATAATGCTTATGGATTAAAACATGTAAAATAGGATACAAAATCAAATAACAGAAAAATAAACGAAATCCAATCTTTATTTCCATCAATTCAATAATGTCTTACATCCTTTATTCAAATACTAAAAATAAATCAATGCATAAAACTGGTACATGCATCATGCCTCTAGTAATGACATTCATACTTGTTTGGCAAAGCATAAAATAACCAATCTTGACTTATTGGAATTTTGAGAATACTTTCTTCAAGAATTCAATTTCATTGAAACTCTTGTACATGTGCATTCAAATAATTTGATATTGCCACATAGTATCAAAATTGTGAAACATCCTTGATCACCAATTTCCTAAACTTCCAAAACATATTTGAAGTTCAAAGTATTCTAATTCTTTAATGTATAATGCAACTTTAATCAACATGTCATCTCCAAAGATCCCATGACTAATATTGAGTGTTACCTCAATCATAAAAGATACAAATACGTTACCATTAATATCTATTATGTAATGTTTTATTCCAACCAAAACCTTCAAGTTTGTTGGCTATGATAATTTGCACAACGATTTGACAAATTATTCATCTATAGAATATGGAAGCCGATCCAAGATTTAGGATGTTATTCTATTTCCAAACATATTCCTTCAGAATATTCATTACACAAGTTATTTAATAACTTCTTAAATATATTAATATATTCAAATCATCATGTATTTTAAGCATGATATAAATACAACACGACACACATGAAAATTTCTCAAACCAGATTTAGATTTCTTCATGTCCTAAATATCCATGTAAACTTACTACATGGCATATTACGTTGTATTTCCACCGCATAAATAAATAAATTTATTTGTCCCAAGGTTATGTATATCTTATTTTCTAAATCTTCAAAGTAAAGTTTCATCTCAAATCTAAACCAAATCAACATTTAATTTGAATGAAATCTCACTTTCTTACATGTCTATTTGACACATATAATTTAAGAAAATAACCATAATACTCCCACTAGCTTTTAGGAATACTCAGAAATCATCTTATTCAAATTTTAAATCCAATCTTTGATTTCAAATTAAACATAAGAATAATCTCCTAGATGCATGCTTTTATCCATTAACGGATAATTGCAATTTGTACTTTTCCAAAGATTTATTTTGAAGTAATAAACTCATTTCGATTACTCAAGTCCTTCCTCAAGTAGTCATTCAAGAAATAGTTCATACATATCCAAATTTTTCAATTTTAAAATATGACCATCAAAATCTTTATATATTTAATGTGTTTAGGAAAGAATACTCAATCACAATTAATTACTTAAGTGTGACTAATAATCTATTCATAATACATACATTAAATATGTGTACAATTTTGTCCATATAATTTCGACACAAATATTAAACCACTACAATTGGCGTTTTTCTTCCTTTGACGAAACTTATCTCCAATTTCTAGTCAAACTATTTAAGATAAACCAAAACCGAAATTTGATTATCTTATTGGACAACATCTATAATGTTCATAGTATGAGTAATTTACCCAATACAATATTTGGTAACAAATCATAACAATTATTTGTAACTCATAATTCTTAGCATATAAATCGCATATCCGAGATATCCTTACGGACCTATGACATAAATTCCTTTATCTCGAGGTTTAGCATTTACACGCCTACCTCATGATAATTACTAGTGTATTTTAGAAGATCATGTATCTTGTAATTTTATCTTTCAAGATCAAAACTCCCACTTGCTTTTAGTAACTTAAAATTACTCTTTAAATACATAGCAAATAGATCAACACTCCAACGTTATCTATATGGGACATTACAAAACACAATGACAGTTCCATACCCTTTATTTTCTAAACAATCCACTTCATAAGTAGTTTAGCAAAATCCGAACTTCATTTAAGATATAACGTGATTCATCACATTCCATATATAATGGTATCTTATTAATCTTCTTAGCTCAAGTCATACTCAACTTTCTAACCCTGATATCTTTTGGAAGAAAAGAAGATATAGTTATCTTGAATCAATCATCACCATCAAATTGAGAGCTTGATTCTCCTTTTGAACATACCATCATAATGTTGTATTTCATTTAGGGAAATATTGAAAGTCAATCTTAACAATATTTAAGATAAATATATATCTATAGGCTTACCTATATATCAACTAAATCATCTTAATAGTATAATAGATTTCCTAACCATTTTGCATGTTTTATAACTCAAGTACTTTTAATACAAAGTCATAAAAGTTATAAGTCCATTACACGTTTTATGTATATGTCTTTAAAGACAATACATTAACATCTTACTTTATATTATACGTCTTTCAAGACTTTATGTTTGTGACTTTATTCAATAAATCATAAACATGTATAACTAAAGTAATCATGAACACCACTAGGTTTCATTAATCTTTTCAAGTTAATTCACTCCTGTACTATTATATGAACACCACTAGGTTTCATTAGTAGTATAAGATTACTCTATGTATCTTATGTCATTCCAGGAATTAGTCCATTTTAAGAAACTTCAAAACATTCTACGCCCGATCTTACGACATGTGGATATTTTACCCTTGTGTTTACAATTTAGTCCAAGCTCTTACATGACTAAATCAAAACAACAAGTGTTTCTTAAAGTGAATGATATATATACTTTTAAGTAGTCTTTTAATCATATTGACACATGATCTAAATATTAATTAGATTGTTAGTCTCTTATCTTAAAGACAAGAGAATCATATCTTTATGAGTTGTTTCTTGCACACAATGTTCATTTCTCCCACTTGTGCATGGAACAACCTCATATATAAGATAAACATCACGTCTAACGTTCGTCTATACAAAATATGATTGTGCCACATATATTAGCTTTTTACAAGTAGATGTAGAATCACTTAATCAACAAGAATCAGTACATAACTATCTTTGAAGATATTAGTGTCAACAATTCGAAAGTAATTATCTTAGGACATACTAAAGATAACATGGGTTATTACCAAGACAACAAAGCTTGTAACTCCCACTGACTTAGAGAATGTTTTAATAGACTCAAAATCAATAATACAACGCAATTCTCCCACTGAACTTGACAACATTGAAAATGTTTCATAATCGGTGAAAATAATTAGTGTTGTGTTTACTTTCTTACACTTTTGAAAAACACATTCGCAACAATTACTTATAGTGTTTAAGAGTGTACTCTACTTCGTAAATGATGACTTATCCATCAAATGCTTTTAACTTGAAAGACTTGACATACAATTTCTTCCTTAATAGGTCTACCAACCCCACAATGGTATGTAGTGCCTATAAATGGTCAAAGCACAACTACTAGACAAATATGCTAGTTTGCCTTATAACCAATTAGCGGTAACTTTGAATAACTCAAAATATGCATTTTTCTTAACTATTAAAATTTGCTATGAGTTATGGATTTGAATTTGACATTTCTAAAATCCTTATTACTCCTTCTTTACTTATGAAAAAGAGTTTTAGGTTTATCTTTCATTTGTAAATTGACTCTATCCTCAACCATACGGTTTGTAGATCAATAAATGAATAAACCACGTTTACGGTGTAACGTTGCATTAATGCATTTGCAAAAGAATTTACAAAATTCAATTTTAGTATTTTCGATAATACCATTCAAGAAAATAAAATTACCCCGGTAATAATAACCATAGTATTTTCCTTGAAAACTAGAATCCAAATTGACATAATTTCATCACATCAGTTGATCTGCTAGCAATGAAAGTATTCAAGATGGTAACTTGTCGAACAATGATTGACAAACAAATTTGCAATTTCTAGACATTTAAGGGATTTATATTGCCAAAAGTCATTTTGCATTGTAAACATGTTTCATCCCTTCTTTATGCCTTAAGTTTCCAGATCTCACTGAGTAACTCAATTAAGTCGACTAATCTAAAGAACGTAAAACCTTCATGTGCAATCTTATTCAGTCATGAAGTTTTCTCTCCATTACAACGTCGTCCGATATCTTATATGACGACAATTGTAACTTCAAGTGTTCGTCAATTAGAGGGCATATGACTTAAATTTTAGGGTATAGATTTTGGTGTCAAAATCATGTATGGAGAGGCATGCATACATCTCCATAACATAAGTTTAATAAAACGTTTAGTAAACTTTTGTTGAGACTAAAAGTTCATCATATACTTGCAAGTTGAGGTATTGGTTAAACCAATTAAAGATTTTACACACAACTAAATTCACACCGTACTTTTTCTAGAACTTAGTTATAGCACAAAGCAATAACCTTATTCATTGTGTTTCGGATGTGAATTAATGTAGTTAAATCAACCTTAAAGAATTATACCAATAACAACCGTAGGTAATTCCAATTTTGACGCACAGGCGAGCCGGGAATTTGGTCAGCGCTGAAGCATAACACCTCCTTCCTTAACCGGGTACATGACCAGCGGTGCGTTATACCCACTTTATAGTTTGTCAAAATTGATTGGGCCGTTAAGTTGCTATTGCAATTCTAATCAACGCAAATCATATGTAATTTAGATCTCAAAACAATTCATTTATTTTGATATGATTTAGTCCATATTAATTTTTCTTGTAAAAATTTACCCTTGTTTACAACATACAATTAAAACAAAACGTATGAAAACAAGTAGGTAAAAAAAAACTAAATCATAAACACATAATAACAATTTATATGTGCAATAAATAAATCAAATAGCCACATGCATACGATTTATTCAATAAATAATATCAAATCTAGGTTTTTATATAGTCATATAAAAATCTTCCCTAATTTTAAATTTATTGAATCAAATAAAGCATGTAGCAAAACACGTAACAATTACCACATAAAACATATGATCCATGAAAAACATGTATGTTCATCACGGATCTCCCACATATCTTAACAATTAAATCTCTATGGATCGAAACATGAATTCACACAACATAACAATTAATCATGCAATTCATCAAAATTCCACCCAAATCACTTAACAATTTAATTAAATCACTACGGACCGTAACCTTAAATACATGACATAACAATTAATCATGTAATTATCTAAAGATCAAAACATGCAATTTTAGGGTTTCACAAAAAAAACTATTTTTTTTTAATCGGCTAAAAAACAAAACAAACCGACCTTTTTTTTAAAATCGGATTTAAAAAAAAACAAAACCAAAACCCTAAATTTCCTTTTCAAAAAAAACATGTAGTTTTAACTCAAAACAATTAATAGTTAAAACAATCTTTAGATCTCGATAATTATAATCATGTTAAAACGGCTCTCGATGCCACTGTTGATTTATATAGTTCATAACAATTATTTAAAACACTAATATGGATCAAAGAACGCATAGCGGAAGTAATTAACAAGATCATTAATTTAACACAATTATATTAATCAAGATTAGGGTTACATACCTTTATCCTAGCAAGATCCACAAGACGACGGAACAAACGGCAACTAGGGTTAATCATGAACATCACCAAGAATATAATCTAAAGGAAGATTATATCACGCTCTTGTACACACGTAATACGGCGAGTTAACCGTGAGTCTAGCACGAACAAACCGAGCTTCAACGCTTATGGAATATCTACCCAACAACCCTAGAGAGGGGCTAGGACTAGATAATAATTTAAATAGAAAAGTCGAAAACCAAAACCCTAAATAAAGGGGTGTTTGGCCGGCGACTATAGCAAAGAAAAGAAAGAGGGATTGAAAAATTATGAGGCTAGGGGTTTGTTTATATAGGCTTGGCAAACCTTGGGCTCCAAGTTATAAACGAAAAAGGAAACAAAATCTTTCCCTTTACCCCCTCTATTAGCCACCGATTAACACCCTCCATAAGGGGTGTTTGTGTAATTTTTCCTTCTTCTTTTAGCTTCTATTTAATTCCATAACGATCGTTTAAACTTAACTTTTATTTATCAACGATCGTTAGTTAAGCTTTGGTTTGAGTTAATAAATATATAAAATATATATTCAATAAATAAATTAACCCTTTACGTTATGTGTGCAATCCCGTGATCCCGAGTTCGATCCTATCTCACGACTATTAATTTTAAGTCCATAAACTTTCAGCTTCTTCTCCACAGTTACCTTTCTTTTCTAGCGATTTAAACCGAAATTTTTAGTCTTCTTTCATGTTGTCTAAATCATTCTTTGATATGCATAAGTTCATTTGGGAATATATTTGAATCCCAAATATGCTTAATTTGGACCTTGTGTCTTCATTTTTTTGCGTCTTGATTTTATTTGCGTATCAAGTTCATTTGTTTTGTTTGTTGAGGTAAACAAGTAGGATTTTTATTCTTTGATTTCGATTGTTTATGTTCCATCGACATGATATGGTTTTGTGTTTAAGATTTGTTTTTTTTTTTTAATTTCAGTGTTAAATTGAAAACTTTTGGGATAAACAACACATGTAGCATGCACACCAACTATTTGACTAAATCCAGGAGGAAGACGAATAGGTATGTTGTTAACTTGTGTCTTTGACTTATGTTTTCTTTAACTTTCTGTAACTTGTGTCTTTAACTTCCGTTTTCTCTAACTTTCTGTAGCTTTAAACCGCTTAAAGCTATTTAGATCCATTTAAACAATGTTTGTGAGCATATAATTTCGAATAAGTATTAAATATATGATACTCACACCAATTCGCATTAAAAACTTTATTTGGTTGCTTGGAGCAGAAACTGGAGTCTATCTACACAATTTTAACTTTCCTTTATTGATGTTGAACCTTTTAGCCAGATCATTTTCCTAACAATGTGCCAACTTCAAACCATTACTCATAATTCAATCAGCTACTTATTTGCTTATGCAACTTTGATTTCTTAGTTTGCAATCTTTAATAGCTTTACTCATAACAACTTTGATTCCTTAAGTCATGGCAATCTTTTTGTGCGTATTTGTGTTGATTTTGGTCTAATAGAATTTAGCCTTTTTTCGAAATAGTATTGACATGTATTGGCCTCTTTTATAAGAGGCCGATGTAGCTTAAGAACAATTTCATCTGCAAACTTTTAGTCTTCATACAACTGTTTTGCATATCAACCAAACTTAGAGTTTGTGATCGCACCATTTTGGACATGTTTAACTTATGACGTAGAAACTTTGGCATTGCTTTTTAAACCGCATAATAGCTGCTTATTGATATTGCTAGATAATCACTTATTAGTTATGCTTATGTATTGTTTGTAATTGCGTTTTTAATCTTTTTTTTTAACATCAATTTTTTTACAACTCACACCACACATCTCACAAATTCTATCTCACAGTCTCCAATGAGACTTGAACCCACAACCTCTTGGTTGATGGGCCTCTCACATACCGCTAGACCAACAGGCCTTTGGTAATGCCTTTTTAACTACTTAATGTCGTTTTGCTTTATGCTATATGCATCTTAAAGAATCGATCTTTGTTAATCAGTATAGTTTACTATAGGTGCTATAGAAAAACAAAGCATGTGTGGAGTATTATTTATTGGAGCATTGCTTGATTTTTATAATGCCATTCATCTACCTTATAGTATATAACTGTAATTTAGTTAGATTGAATCTACTATGAGATTTATTGAATCCTGAATATGTTGTTACTGTATGGTTCATTGCGAGCTTTAATAACTTGGGATGAAAAACTTAAGTCCATTAATAGGAAACATATGAATAAGTGGCCGTTAAAAAAAAGAACTTGGAATACGAAATATTTTTTTCCAGGAACATGACTACATATATTTGGTTGGTTTTATAAATATCTTTGTTATAGGATTGGATAAACTACCGAAGGCCAGTCAGAGATAAGGACAATATATCAGTATTTTTACTCTACATGTGTAGTTTTTATGCTGCAGAATGTTGGAGACTTTATATATGCTACAGGTATTAGGTAAAGATATCACTTAATAAATTGTTTCTGGAAGAAAGAAGTTCACATTTGTGTTGTTTTTGGTGATGGTCTTCTTGCAGTAGCTCTCATGAAACTGTGATGGTGTTGCGTTGCTGAAGGTGATGATGGTCTGCTACTGTTAATCTATGTTATGTAATAAGTATGGTTTGGGCTAGCTGATGAGTTAGTTTGAACATTGGAACTAAATGACGAGGATATATGAATTTAGTGATAATTAAAGTTTTGGATTTAAACATTTAATCAAGTTTATTTTTGATTACTGTTAATCATACATTTTACGAAACATAGTGTATAGTTGTATTATAAAAATTTACTCTAACGAACCTATAATTGTGCAAATAAAATACTTATGCCGCCTGTGTAGTACAAGGGTCTTAATCTAGTTTACATATTAGGAGAAGGTAAACGGGCAACAAGTTGCGCCGCTAGCCCTTTTTGTATAGCAAAACCAAGTCAAAACATTACTATTCATAACACGTTGTATTCTCGTAAGTAGCACCACCGCCTCAGGTGTAAGGAAACCAAATGTATCAAACGCAAATAAACACGTGTTGATTTTCAACACATGCTTTCTTGTGTTTAGTCACTTTGGACGAGCGGCTTTTATAGCCCGCTGTAAAATCTCGACTGCCTAGCCCCACGAGAGGAGAAACCCCTGTCAAATCAAAGCACACATGTTTAACTGCAACCCATCCAAAAACCAACCCATCCAAAAACCAAAACATCAGCGGGTCTCAGTGTGGATCTTCCATCTGACGGGTCGGTCAAGAAATTCACAGGTGCCTCTTTCTTGGCGGAGATCCCGGCACGCCTACATATGTCGTAAAGGACGTCCCTAACAAAATCATGTCGATACTTGAAGCCCGGAAGTTCTTTTCAATGAACCGCATGTTCCCCAAAAGAATCCAAACATGCCTTGCGACAAGTAGGGCATATAGCATCAACCGGAAATAATGGAAAAAAAGAGGGGCATTCCGAGAATCGAACTCGGGACCTCGCACACCCGAAGCGCGAATCATACCACTAGACCAAATGCCCGATTTACACAATTGTTTAATTGTTTATGATCTTAATGTTTTGGTAGCGACGTTTCTTCATTCTCATAAATCTCATTACACAATTCAAATTTAACTTGTCTTTTCGGTTTCTTGAATCATGACAACAAATTCAAGTTATTTGAATGTGTCACGATCGTAAATAGTTGTGTTTAAGGGAGAGTCATATGAGTTATGGAGTATGAAGATGAAGACACTCTTTAGATCTCAAGATCTTTGGAATTTTGTAAAAGTTGTTACTACTAAGCGATGATTAGGTTCAAACTAAGAGAACCAGAAGCACGATGCAAAGGCCTGTTCTTCATCGAATAAGTTGCAGATGAATCAATCTTTTTGAAGAATTGTTGCCGCTACGACATCAAATCAAGTTTTATCTGATCCTCCCTTGCATTATATTCCAACTAAACATTTATTTTTCCAAAGTTGTTAACAGGGGCGGATTTTAGTAAGGACTCGGGAGGGCTCTGGGCCCCCAAAATTCGTGACGAATAATGTGTGTCAAAATTATTGTCTTTGATATCTATAAAATAATCCGTTCCTCCAAAAATAGATGCTCAATGTCCGCGACCGGTTAACACATAACAATTTCAATATGACGTCAACAATTTATGCATAAAACTTTAAGAAAATAAGTGGTACAAACACCATTTATTGTCCAGCCCATTTATATCCGTTAAGAATTTTCGACCATCACATATGATAAAAAGTTACTAGGGTTTCTTAACCCTAAATATCAGCAGCCACCACTCTCTATATCCTCTCATTTAGATCCAAATATCATTTCCCAAAACAATAATCCATTTTATTTTTCAGTCTCATACACGAATCACAACTCACCTTATCTATCACACAGACTAACTTATCATAGTGTGTATGATTGGATCAGTGATGAATGTTGTTGTTGATGAAGAAAGATGGGTGTGGCATCTGGCATGGAGATTATTATCAAAGTGTGGCACGTGGCATGGAGATCATTATCTCTTCTTCTTCATTGTTGTAACAGATGTTTTCGGAACCTACATCCTTACCTTATGCCGCCTTAGGGTAAAATCTCTTCATAATTGTAGCAGTTTTTTTTCGAAAGTGTATGTGGTGATTAGTTTGATTCTTTGATCGATGAAGCAATGTTATGGCTGTTAAGTTAGTTTTATGCCCAATTTGATGATTTGAATTTGTGCCGTTAATTCGTTGTTAGGTCTGAAATTGATAAATTGGTGCTTAGTTGGATCATATGCGGCTGTTTAGTTAGTCGGTGTTTAGTTAGATATATGTAAGTGTGCGACTGCTAGGATAGTCGGCGTTTGATTGGATGATATGGACTTATGTGACTGTTAGGTTAGGTTTGTTGGCGTTTGATTAGATGATATGTTAAGTTCGTTGGCGTGTGATTAGATGATATATAATTATGTGTATATTAGGTTTGGTTTATGGCTTATAGCCGACTTAAGGCTTATTTGGTTTTGGTTCATAAGCCCACTTTTTTTGGCTTAGTTTTAACTTCTTAGCTTATATAAGTTTAATATGACATAATGAACTTATATAGGCTGAAAAGTTTCACAATAAGCCACAAAAGTGAGCTTGTGAAACATAAGCCCGAACTCAAACACCTGGATTGGAACTTCTATGTGTATGGTTAGGCTAGTCAATGTTCAAGCAGAAAACGTGAAATTGTTGATTCTATGTGTATGTATGCCCATCTTCAGTTAGTGAGTGATGTATACGGTTAATCTACTGTTGAGATGAATGGATGTTTTGTTACTTCTTAGGGTTCATTGGATGGTGGTATGAACTTGTTACGTTAATGTGCATAATGATAGGAGGCAGTATATACCAAGTGAAGATATTGGGGACACGAAGAACTTTTATTTATATATAGCCTCTAGCAGCTTGAACTCTTCCGATGGAATGTGGAAGTGATGTGATGTGGAAGTGTTTGAAACACTAGTCAAAATGTCATTACTAAGACATACTTGGGTTGCCTTAGACTCCGCATTTTTTGTATATATTCTCATTATCATAAAACCATGAAGTGTTCTCTTATTTTCATTCCAACGACATCTTCCACAGGAGAGCATTTCCCTTCGAGAACAGCACATAACTAAATAACATACAAGACGAAATATATCATTATAGAGCGTACACCGTAAAGCCACCATCGGTATGAGAAAATAATTAGGTAAAAGGGCAGAACTTACACCGTGAAGCCACCATTTGTGGGTATTTGAATCATGGACCAAAGCAAAACTACAAAGAAACGGGAAAAAAAGAAAGCACTATAAGGATGCTTCATCAATTACTAAGACACTGTTTGAATCGTGAACCCAAGCAAAAACTACAAAGAAAGGGGAAAAAAAGAAAGCGCGATGACAACACTATAAGGATGCTTCATCAATCGTTGAGGCCTGAGCAGAAGTAATTTAATATACACAAGCGGATCTACAACAATGATTAGTTATCGTGTCTTTTTTTGAATCAAGTACTTTGTGGCCGACTCGAACGAATAGCATGAATGTTGCAAAACCAAGTTGCGGTCATTAGTTGGTAATAGAATAGATTTCTTTTTGTATGAGCTCTTATCTCTTTCCTTTAATTGAGTTTGCAGTGTCAAACCCATGCAATGCTACAATAGCGTATGTAGTTTAAACTAGCAATTCTTTACAGTGTAGTTTGTTTTCTTTCATCCTCACTCGTATGTTAATTTTTATGTTTAGACATGTTATTTCTGGTTATCTTTTGAAAGTTCCTTTGCAGCAATTATTTGGTTGAAATTCATGGGATTTGAGTTTGTGACATCTCATTCTTTCCATTCTATTTTAAACATTGGTAAAAATGTTTCCTTCTTTGCCAATGGTCTCGATCCATTAGATTTTTATGTTCCCAACAAAAGGTAACATAACTCCAGCTATAAATTTACCAGAGAGGAGTTGTGTGTTTAATAAGTGATGCTGTAAATATTTAATTATGAAGTATACATTTAAATCCAAAAACCAACGCATATGATTACAGTCTTCTTTAGGTTCGGTTATGATACGAATTTACCAGAGAGGAGCTGTATGTTAGTTATAATGCTGGAAAGGCAAGTGGAAACCTTAAGCTCCTCCGTGCATGAGAAATGGAGCTTGTGTTTGTCACAAGGATATTCAAATGTGATTTAACCTGCTTACCTCTCATAAGAGAAGGAAAAAGACACTTGCCGGTTAAGCCAAAAACAACGGGAACCAAGATATCAAACACTGTATTAAGTAAGTATCTAATAAATAGATTGGTAATAGTTAATGTTTCTTTTAAAAGCACAAATATTTCTCAACTAACAAAATTGAATGATGCTTTTGCTGCTTATAACAAATAATAATATCAATTACAACAGTTCAAAGTACATAGTCGTTCTAATACGAAAAAACCTTAAAAACTTTCGAGGGGAGACACGGGCATAATCGCATACTACAAACCAGGTTTAGCTAACTTCAAATTGGTCATTAACAGTTACATGAGAACTTCGCCTTTTATATCCTCCACAAAGATAACCAATGTCCAACAATTTAGCCTCCTATAAATGATATTGGAACTTACGGGAAAGGGTAATGTGCCAGTTGAGTTGGGCAGCAGCCTGGGGCGGCTGCTACTGTTGATACATACTAGATGCGGGTCCCACCATGTCAACGCCAGCCATTGACTGAGGTTGTTGAAGAAGTGGGTGGATGGGTCCGGTGGTCACTGGTTGTGCAGGGTGGTGGTGATACATACCAGCAAAATTTTCGTGTGCAGCTTTTGGTGGGCATATGCAACTTGACCACCGTGTGAAGATTATAATGCAAACCAGTAATGTCTCGACCAGGTGCAGCTATCCACACGCCTGTACCTTCGCTCTAAATAAACATAAATAAAACATTAATTTGATTACAAGGAAGAAACACATAATTCGCATTTAACATGCACAATATCATCCAAAGAATCATTTCTAGTATACAAGACATAACTAACAACACTCATCTCTAACAAAGTTAGTTCATCAGCTGAACTTAGAAAGGCTCGATTTTCTGTTTAAAGTTGTGAAATGTAACTAATAAATGCAGGACTGCAATAATAGATCTCGAGGCTCACATATTTACGAGGTTCTTATAATCGTCAAATTTAAGTGCTTATCTTCTTTGAAAATAATAGATAAAAAGTGTATATATTTACTCTAAAACAAGCAGCTAAGGAAGTCTCATGCACGCACAAAATCTGCTTAAAATATCGCAATAAGCAGATAAGCACTTTTAAATAAGCAAATCACAAACACGCCCATTGTGGATTAACACACGTTAATAACGAATCTGGGTCAGCCAAAGTTCACATCAAATATAATCTTGGCCACGAAAACACAAACTTGGCTTAAAAATATATGAGCATCCCCGATATCTTTAACCTATGCTTTTCATACAGAATCACATAGGAAATTATTATTAGATACTCATCGACAAACGAGAAACAAACCTGCTGCCCTGTAACGTATCCATTACTTTCCTTAAACTGAGATCCGTCAAGGTCTTCGTTAAAAGTTGAATTGCCAGCTATGACGGCTGGCTTTTGATTATAACCAGCTGGAGATGAGCCAGATGGTCCATACGCTCCCGGAATAACAATGTGAGCCGGGTTCGTTGGATTACCTCCAGGCTTGTATTGTGGATGTGTAATTCTAGGAGTTACCACTGGCGGAGCTAGAAACATAGCGCCAGGTTGAGGCTATTGGGGGAATGCACCATTGCTCAAAAACTGATGAATGGCTGGAGGATGAAGGTAAAATGGGGAAAGTACGGGCCATATGGGATAAAAAGTGTAACCCCGTTGGCTGCCTGAACACGGGGTACTTGTTGCTGAGAATGAGACACGGTTATATGGGTCTGCATTAACCCACCTGCTTGTGTGGATAACGGTGTTGGACCAGCCGCAGATAACATAAATGAATTCCCAAGTCCATATTTATGAACTCATTTGAACGGGAATATGCAGCTAAAACATTTCCCAAGTATTATACTAATATTTCATCCCGAAACGCATACCTCTTGAGAAGATTGAGATGCAACTGGTACATTCCTGTTGTACTTGGTGCCCACCATGGGTAGGTGGAAAGGTGATATACGCCCATCACTATCAGCACCAGAACGATAAAACTGATGATGATAACCTGCTGGGTCAAATAGTTGGTGAACCTGCGTGTAAAAAATAAAAAAAATGATTCACATACGAGACCTGAAAAGTTGCACTCAATCTTAATTAGCAATAGTATTTGATACTTACAGCAAAGCTGGGACACGAGAAGAATCAGGCGCTCGAGAGTCGTTTGTTTCAAAAGGTGCAAGATGACTGCCTATTTTTGGTGGTATGAAACGAAAATCAAGTTACGAGAAAAATGAACCACAGGAAACGGATGACTAGGAATTGGGAGTGAAGTCTCGTGTTTCGGCTCTACGTGATCAGGCGCCACATTAGATAAAACGTCACCTTCAGGTGACAAATATTTAGTTACGTTAGAAGAAGATGGTGGACGGTCAGAATCCTGTCCATCTTCAGCCGTAACCAACACATCTTGATTCCTGAATCCAATAAAATAATTGGTCTGTTACTCTTTACGTTCAGCAACCTCTTCAGAAGCCTCAGAAGGAGATGAACTCTCGTCGTTCGTTGGACCATTCAATAAGCTTGAATTAATTAAGACCAAAACTAGCATCAAAACTTCCGAACTGAAACCCAAGTTTCTCAATTTCAGCAACATGAAGATGATTTGGAATAATAACATGCTGACCATCAGAATGTCTGAATTCTCTACTTCCTCTCCTTTGACTCGGGAATGCTGGACCCGGGCTTTGATGAAAAATGAACTTCAGCTGGAATGACTGGCACGTCTGTCCCGAGTTCTTGAACAGGAAAAAGAGTTGTTGGTTTTGGTTTCCACTCCTTACCAGGAGCTACTGTAAGAACGCACCTAAAAAAAAAACAATGATCAAAATTCCGTTAAAAGAAATTTTGGTACTTCGAGGTTTCAATAAATACATATCAGATGAACTAATACGTACCGTTTTGAGGCCCAATTGCTTGTCGTGGCCTGTTATTGCAGCTTGAAGATGGTACGTTACTGGAAGAGGAAACATTATAGTCGAAGGTGGAGGTGGTGAAGACTCTTTAACCAAATTATTCTCCTCTCCATACAACACCTTTCCTTGCACGAAAGAGCTTCCAACCTCGAGACCAGCTGTCATTGTAAGCATTTCAAAATATAAGTTCCAATAACTACTATCTAAAAAGTCATGAAATACAATGGCACAAAATCGCATAATCTTAATGTGTTTCTATTTAAGACTTTTAAGTAAATAAAATCCTCACATGCAGGTTTTATCTCAGCAGGGGTCTCTTGGGATTGTTCAACAACAGTTCTTCGAGTTCCAACGTACTTCACGACTAATTGTACGACGATAAGCTTCTTTAATAGTGACATTAGAAACGTTGTTGCAAACGTGTATAAGCTCCTCCTCAACCTTTGATCTGTGTTCCTTGATCATTAAAGAGACGCTGCGGTGGCACCATGACTCCTCCTCAGTTCAATAGATATGATACAAATCAGTATAAACACTGAGGACACTGATATAAGCTAACTGAAGAAAATTTGCAACCAGTCTAATCATAATTTATTTGAGTCATGTCTCCAAAGGTGGCTTATATCCAACAATACCATATTTAGAAGATATGCAGTCCGTAAATTTTTCAGAGTACTTAAAGCTTAAGTTTGTCACATATACAGACTTCGACAAATAGTTACATTCCTACAGCCAAATCGACGCAAACTAATTAACTACATAGTACACCAGATTCCTTAAGCTTTGTTACAACGACAAACTGTTACGTAATTCCGAAAGCCAAACCAGCTCAACAAATCGACAACACAGCTACACTTCACCAGATGCACATTAGACTAAACACTTTATAATAATGCTATATACAATCGTCTCTATATTTCAATTTACGGAGTACCGTAACCTAAAGTTTGTTACATATAATTCAACGTATAGTCGCGTTACTCCTATAGCGCACTATACTTTACCCAATTCACATTAAACTCAACACAATAAAACACATCAACATCGAAACAAATAAAAATCGACAAAATGGGATGTCACTCCTGAATTAAAATCAACAATAAACTACACAACTACAGTATATCGCTATATCTGATTCACATCAAAATAAACACAATACAACATAACTAACAATAAACGGTTAAAAAGGGTGATTGGTTAACGACTAAAAAAAGTAAAAAACTATAACACAATAGTAACCCAAACAGAAATCGACAAATCCCTATGATTCGCATCAAATTGAGTATTAGCCAACAAGATTAAAGAAAGTAGTCCATAAATTAAGATATATTTTAATTGGTGTGACTTCTTTTCAATTGCTTACCAGCAAGCCGATAGACAGGAACTGAATGCTCAAACTTAATAGCCTAACCCTCATGATCCCTAAAGATATACATTGACTTGTCAATAAGCTGTTAAAATATTGAAAGTTTATGGACTTTAAAATCGATAGTCATGTGATAGGATCGAACTCGAGATCACGGGGTTGCACACATTACGTGAAGAGTTAATTTATTTATTAAATATATTTATTATATTTGTTAAATCAAACTGTAGCTAACGATCGTTAAGTAATTAAAAGTTAAGTATTAAACGATCGTTATAGAATGTTAAAGAAGCTAAAAGAAGGTGTCGGAAAGTTCCGGAAACCCCCTTTTGAGCATGTGTATAACCGGATTTCAAAGAGAGGAGATAAGGAGGAAAAAGATTTTGGCTTTATCTTGTTTAAACCTTGGAAGATAAGTTTCCAAGGTGTATATAAACAAACCTTAAGGCCTCATAATTTTTCACTCCATATTCTTCTTTCTTTGCCTTATATCGCCGGCCATATACACCCTTTTAGGGTTCATCTTTGATTTTCTATAAGCTATTTTAGATCTAGTCCTAGCCCCTCTCTAGGGTTGTTGGGTAGATCTTCCATAGACTTGGAAAGCTCGGTTTTGCTCGTGCTAGACTCACGGTTAACTCACCGTATCACGTGTGTACAAGATCGTGGTGTGATCTTATTTTAGATTACATCCTGGTGGTGTTTGTGATCTATCTTTACCGGTGATCGTTCTGCTAGGATAAAGGTATGTAACCCTAGCCTTGATTAATTATAATTGTGTTATATAAAGATCTTGTTAATCTGCTTCCGCTGTATGCTCTTTGATCTATGTTAGGGTTTTTATAATTGTTATGATAATCATAAACCTTCAGTGGCATCGAGAGCCGTTTTAACATGATTATAATTATCAAGATCTAAAGTCTTTTAACTAATATTGATTTGTGTTAAAATTACATGTTGTTCTTTAGGTTTTATAAAAATTAGGGTTTTGTTTTTTTTATTGTTTTAAAATCGGCTTTGCCGATTTTTTTATAAAAAAAATAAAATTTTTTGTAAACCCTAAAATTACATGGTAATTAACTTTAGATGTATGCATGAATTAATTGTTATGTCATGTGTGGTTACGATCCGTAGTAGTTTTTTAATTGTTAAGAGAGTATGGAAGATCCGTAATAAACATGCATGTTTTTTACGGATCATATAATTTTGATTGCTATTTGCTTTATTTGATTCAAAGTTTTAAAATTAGGGAAGACTTTTTATGTTCATAAAAACCCTAGATTTGATGTTCTTTGAATAAATTGTTTTGCATGTGGCTATTTGATTTAGTTTTTTTTTGTACTACTTGTTTTCATGCGTTTTTTTAATTGTATGTTGTAAACAAGGGTAATTTTTTTTAAGAAAAATAATATGGACTAAATCTTATCAAAATTAATGAATTGTTTTGAGGTCTAAATTATATATGATTTGTGTTGATTAGAATTGCAATAGCAACTTAACGGCCTACTTAATTTTGACAAAGTATAAAGTGGGTACAACGCACCGCTGGTCAAGTACCCGGTTAAGGAAGGAGGTGTTATGCTTCAGCGCTGACCAAATTCCCGGCTCGCCTGTGCGTCAAAATTGGAATTACCTACGGTTGTTATTGGTATAATTCTTTAAGGTTGTTTGGTTTAACCAATACCTCAACTTGCAAATATATGATGAACTTTTAGTCTCACCAAAAATTTTACTAAACGTTTTATTAAATTTATGCTATGGAGATGTATGCATGCTTCTCCATACATGATTTTGACACCAAAATCTATACCCTAAAATTTAAGTCATATGCCCTCTAATTGACGAACACTTGAAGTTACAATTGTCGTCATATAAGATATCGGACGATGTTGTAATGGAGAGAAAACTTCATGACTGAATAAGATTGCACATGAAGGTTTTACGTTCTTTAGATTAGTCGACTTAATTGAGTTACTCAGTGAGAACTGGAAACTTAAGGCATAAAGAAGGGATAAAACATGTTTACAATGCAAATGTTTTTGGCAATGTAAATCCCTGACATATCTAGAAATTGCAATATGATTTGGCAATTATTGTTCGACAAGTTACTGTGTTGAATACATTTGTCACTAGCAGATCAACTGATGTGATAAATCTATGTCAATATGGATTCTAGTTTTTCAAGGAAAATACTATGGTTTTATTACCGGGGTAATTTTATTTTCTTGAATTTTATTATCGAAAATACTAATGTTTGAACTTATTTCTGTAGAAATGGCTCAACCCGAAAACAATCTGACAATAAGCTCGGCGTTCAAAGCATTTTTTGAACGGCCTGAACTTACTGGCCCTAATTTCAATGATTGGTACCGCTCACTAAGAATTGTTCTGAGAGCAGCGGGTACCATCAATATCTTGGAAACTCCTTTTTCGGAGGATCTTGTTGAAGGAGCAACTGATGCGGAAAGGCTTCAACACACTGCTAACGTTAAGAAGCACCATGAGGTGGCTGTTGTAATGTTAGGGAGAATGGCTCCATCACTTCAAAGGAAGTATGAGCTAGCTTCTCCTCAGCAAATGCTTGATGAACTCAATGCTGTGTATGAAACGCCACAAGCTGTAGAGATCTATGATCTGGTTGATGCTCTACATAGTTTCAAGCAAGCTCCTGGAAAGTCCGTAAGTGACCATTATATGGAGATGAGGGGTTATATGGAACAACTCATCGCACTAGGACAACCCTTTGATAATAATATGGCTATTAACTTGATCAATAGGTCCCTTAATAAGGACTTCAATGATTTCGTTCGTAACTATAATATGCATTGCACGGGGAAGACAGTTAATGATTTGCATGCAATGCTCATTGACTTTGAAAAGGGTTTGAAAGATAAGGCACCCACTTCTACTCCTCAAGTACTTTATGTACAAAAGGGTAGAGTGTCGAAACCAAAACCGCAAGTGAATAAGAAGCAGAAAGGCAAAGGCAAGGTTGATAAGAGCAAGCAAGTTGCGACTACATCAAAACCAAAGCAAAACTTTGCTAAGAAATCTCTGAAAGATGTGACTTGTCACTACTGCAAGATGACTGGACACTGGAAGAGGAATTGCTCTCTCTATCTCCATGAAATGGCAGAACATAAGAAGGCTGAGCAAGTTGCTGCAGCACCATCTTCAGGTAACTTATTTATGATAGAGTTATTTAATCTTTCATACAAATCAAACTCCTGGGTATATGATACGGGATGTGGTATTAATATTTGTAATACCCTGTAGGGATTTGAGTTGAAGAGGAGACTTACCTATGGGGAACAATTTCTACAAGTGGGCAATGGCGCACAAGCAGCAGTTGAAGCTATAGGAATATTTAAATTAGTTTTACCTTCGGGTTTAGTACTGTCTTTAAATAATTGTCATTATGCACCTACAATTGTTAGGGGTGTTATTTTCATCAAAATTCCACCCAAATCACTTAACAATTTAATTAAATCACTACGGACCGTAACCTTAAATACATGACATAACAATTAATCATGTAATTATCTAAAGATCAAAACATGCAATTTTAGGGTTTCACAAAAAAAACTATTTTTTTTTAATCGGCTAAAAAACAAAACAAACCGACCTTTTTTTTAAATCAGATTTAAAAAAAAAACAAAACCAAAACCCTAAATTTCCTTTTCAAAAAAAAAACATGTAGTTTTAACTCAAAACAATTAATAGTTAAAACAATCTTTAGATCTCGATAATTATAATCATGTTAAAACGGCTCTCGATGCCACTGTTGATTTATATAGTTCATAACAATTATTTAAAACACTAATATGGATCAAAGAACGCATAGCGGAAGCAATTAACAAGATCATTAATTTAACACAATTATATTAATCAAGATTAGGGTTACATACCTTTATCCTAGCAAGATCCACAAGACGACGGAACAAACGGCAACTAGGGTTAATCATGAACATCACCAAGAATATAATCTAAAGGAAGATTATATCACGCTCTTGTACACACGTAATACGGCGAGTTAACCGTGAGTCTAGCACGAACAAACCGAGCTTCAACGCTTATGGAATATCTACCCAACAACCCTAGAGAGGGGCTAGGACTAGATAATAATTTAAATAGAAAAGTCGAAAACCAAAACCCTAAATAAAGGGGTGTTTGGCCGGCGACTATAGCAAAGAAAAGAAAGAGGGATTGAAAAATTATGAGGCTAGGGGTTTGTTTATATAGGCTTGGTAAACCTTGGGCTCCAAGTTATAAACGAAAAAGGAAACAAAATCTTTCCCTTTACCCCCTCTATTAGCCGCCGATTAACACCCTCCATAAGGGGTGTTTGTGTAATTTTTCCTTCTTCTTTTAGCTTCTATTTAATTCCATAACGATCGTTTAAACTTAACTTTTATTTATCAATGATCGTTAGTTAAGCTTTGGTTTGAGTTAATAAATATATAAAATATATATTCAATAAATAAATTAACCCTTTACGTTATGTGTGCAATCCTGTGATCCCGAGTTCGATCCTATCTCACGACTATTAATTTTAAGTCCATAAACTTTCAACTTCTTCTCCACAGTTACCTTTCTTCTCTAGCGATTTAAACCGAAATTTTTAGTCTTCTTTCATGTTGTCTAAATCATTCTTTGATATGCATAAGTTCATTTGGGAATATATTTGAATCCCAAATATGCTTAATTTGGACCTTGTGTCTTCATTTTTTTGCGTCTTGATTTTATTTGCGTATCAAGTTCATTTGTTTTGTTTGTTGAGGTATACAAGTAGGATTTTTATTCTTTGATTTCGATTGTTTATGTTCCATCGACATGATATGGTTTTGTGTTTAAGATATGTTTTTTTTTTAATTTCAGTATTAAATTGAAAACTTTTGGGATAAACAACACATGTAGCATGCACACCAACTATTTGACTAAATCCAGGAGGAAGACGAATAGGTATGTTGTTAACTTGTGTCTTTGACTTCTGTTTTCTTTAAATTTCTGTAACTTGTGTCTTTAACTTCCGTTTTCTCTAACTTTCTGTAGCTTTAAACCGCTTAAAGCTATTTAGATCCATTTAAACAATGTTTGTGAGCATATAATTTCGAATAAGTATTAAATATATGATACTCACACCAATTCGCATTAAAAACTTTATTTGGTTGCTTGGAGCAGAAACTGGAGCAGATAGGCTAAAAGCTCTATCTACACAATTTTAACTTTCCTTTATTGATGTTGAACCTTTTAGCCAGATCATTTTCCTAACAATGTGCCAACTTCAAACCATTACTCATAATTCAATCAGCTACTTATTTGCTTATGCAACTTTGATTTCTTAGTTTGCAATCTTTAATAGCTTTACTCATAACAACTTTGATTCCTTAAGTCATGGCAATCTTTTTGTGCGTATTTGTGTTGATTTTGGTCTAATAGAATTTAGCCTTTTTTCGAAATAGTATTGACATGTATTGGCCTCTTTTATAAGAGGCCGATGTAGCTTAAGAACAATTTCATCTGCAAACTTTTAGTCTTCATACAACTGTTTTGCATATCAACCAAACTTAGAGTTTGTGATCGCACCATTTTGGACATGTTTAACTTATGACGTAGAAACTTTGGCATTGCTTTTTAAACCGCATAATAGCTGCTTATTGATATTGCTAGATAATCACTTATTAGTTATGCTTATGTATTGTTTGTAATTGCGTTTTTAATCTTTTTTTTTAACATCAATTTTTTTACAACTCACACCACACATCTCACAAATTCTATCTCACAGTCTCCAATGAGACTTGAACCCACAACCTCTTGGTTGATGGGCCTCTCACATACCGCTAGACCAACAGGCCTTTGGTAATGCCTTTTTAACTACTTAATGTCGTTTTGCTTTATGCTATATGCATCTTAAAGAATCGATCTTTGTTAATCAGTATAGTTTACTATAGGTGCTATAGAAAAACAAAGCATGTGTGGAGTATTATTTATTGGAGCATTGCTTGATTTTTATAATGCCATTCATCTACCTTATAGTATATAACTGTAATTTAGTTAGATTGAATCTACTATGAGATTTATTGAATCCTGAATATGTTGTTACTGTATGGTTCATTGCGAGCTTTAATAACTTGGGATGAAAACCTTAAGTCCATTAATAGGAAACATATGAATAAGTGGCCGTTAAAAAAAAGAACTTGGAATACGAAATATTTTTTTCCAGGAACATGACTACATATATTTGGTTGGTTTTATAAATATCTTTGTTATAGGATTGGATAAACTACCGAAGGCCAGTCAGAGATAAGGACAATATATGAGTATTTTTACTCCACATGTGTAGTTTTTATGCTGTAGAATGTTGGAGACTTTATATATGCTACAGGTATTAGGTAAAGATATCACTTAATAAATTGTTTCTGGAAGAAAGAAGTTCACATTTGTGTTGTTTTTGGTGATGGTCTTCTTGCAGTAGCTCTCATGAAACTGTGATGGTGTTGCGTTGCTGAAGGTGATGATGGTCTGCTACTGTTAATCTATGTTATGTAATAAGTATGGTTTGGGCTAGCTGATGAGTTAGTTTGAACATTGGAACTAAATGACGAGGATATATGAATTTAGTGATAATTAAAGTTTTGGATTTAAACATTTAATCAAGTTTATTGTTGATTACTGTTAATCATACATTTTACGAAACATAGTGTATAGTTGTATTATAAAAATTTACTCTAACGAACCTATAATTGTGCAAATAAAATACTTATGCCGCCCGTGTAGTACACGGGTCTTAATCTAGTTTACATATTAGGAGAAGGTAAACGGGCAACAAGTTGCGCCGCTAGCCCTTTTTGTATAGCAAAACCAAGTCAAAACATTACTATTCATAACACGTTGTATTCTCGTAAGTAGCACCACCGCCTCAGGTGTAAGGAAACCAAATGTATCAAACGCAAATAAACACGTGTTGATTTTCAACACATGCTTTCTTGTGTTTAGTCACTTTGGACGAGCGGCTTTTATAGCCCGCTGTAAAATCTCGACTGCCTAGCCCCACGAGAGGAGAAACCCCTGTCAAATCAAAGCACGCATGTTTACCTGCAACCCATCCAAAAACCAAAACATCAGCGGGTCTCATTGTGGATCTTCCATCTGACGGGTCGGTCAAGAAATTCACAGGTGCCTCTTTCTTGGCGGAGATCCCGGCACGCCTACATATGTCGTAAAGGACGTCCCTAACAAAATCATGTCGATACTTGAAGCCCGGAAGTTCTTTACAATGAACCGCATGTTCCCCAAAAGAATCCAAATATGCCTTGCGACAAGTAGGGCATATAGCATCAACCGGAAATAATGGAAAAAAAGAGGGGCATTCCGAGAATCGAACTCGGGACCTCGCACACCCGAAGCGCGAATCATACCACTAGACCAAATGCTCGATTTACACAATTGTTTAATTGTTTATGATCTTAATGTTTTGGTAGCGACGTTTCTTCATTCTCATAAATCTCATTACACAATTCAAATTTAACTTGTCTTTTCGGTTTGTTGAATCATGACAACAAATTCAAGTTATTTGAATGTGTCACGATCGTAAATAGTTGTGTTTAAGGGAGAGTCATATGAGTTATGGAGTATGAAGATGAAGACACTCTTTAGATCTCAAGATCTTTGGAATTTTGTAAAAGTTGTTACTACTAAGCGATGATTAGGTTCAAAATAAGAGAACCAGAAGCACGATGCAAAGGCCTGTTCTTCATCGAATAATTTGCAGATGAATCAATCTTTTTGAAGAATTGTTGCCGCTACGACATCAAATCAAGTTTTATCTGATCCTCCCTTGCATTATATTCCAACTAAACATTTATTTTTCCAAAGTTGTTAACAGGGGCGGATTTTAGTAAGGACTCGGGAGGGCTCTGGGCCCCCAAAATTCGTGACGGATAATGTGTGTCAAAATTATTGTCTTTGATATCTATAAAATAATCCGTTCCTCCAAAAATAGATGTTCAATGTCCGCGACCGGTTAACACATAACAATTTCAATATGACGTCAACAATTTATGCATAAAACTTTAAGAAAATAAGTGGTACAAACACCATTTATTGTCCAGCCCATTTATATCCGTTAAGAATTTTCGACCATCACATATGATAAAAAGTTACTAGGGTTTCTTAACCCTAAATATCAGCAGCCACCACTCTCTATATCCTCTCATTTAGATCCAAATATCATTTCCCAAAACAATAATCCATTTTATTTTTCAGTCTCATACACGAATCACAACTCACCTTATCTATCACACAGACTAACTTATCATAGTGTGTATGATTGGATCAGTGATGAATGTTGTTGTTGATGAAGAAAGATGGGTGTGGCATCTGGCATGGAGATTATTATCAAAGTGTGGCACGTGGCATGGAGATCATTATCTCTTCTTCTTCATTGTTGTAACAGATGTTTTCGGAACCTACATCCTTACCTTATGCCGCCTTAGGGTAAAATCTCTTCATAATTGTAGCAGTTTTTTTTCGAAAGTGTATGTGGTGATTAGTTTGATTCTTTGATCGATGAAGCAATGTTATGGCTGTTAAGTTAGTTTTATGCCCAATTTGATGATTTGAATTTGTGCCGTTAATTCGTTGTTAGGTCTGAAATTGATAAATTGGTGCTTAGTTGGATCATATGCGGCTGTTTAGTTAGTCGGTGTTTAGTTAGATATATGTAAGTGTGCGACTGCTAGGATAGTCGGCGTTTGATTGGATGATATGGACTTATGTGACTGTTAGGTTAGGTTTGTTGGCGTTTGATTAGATGATATGTTAAGTTCGTTGGCGTGTGATTAGATGATATATAATTATGTGTATATTAGGTTTGGTTTATGGCTTATAGCCGACTTAAGGCTTATTTGGTTTTGGTTCATAAGCCCACTTTTTTTGGCTTAGTTTTAACTTCTTAGCTTATATAAGTTTAATATGACATAATGAACTTATATAGGCTGAAAAGTTTCACAATAAGCCACAAAAGTGAGCTTGTGAAACATAAGCCCGAACTCAAACACCTGGATTGGAACTTCTATGTGTATGGTTAGGCTAGTCAATGTTCAAGCAGAAAACGTGAAATTGTTGATTCTATGTGTATGTATGCCCATCTTCAGTTAGTGAGTGATGTATACGGTTAATCTACTGTTGAGATGAATGGATGTTTTGTTACTTCTTAGGGTTCATTGGATGGTGGTATGAACTTGTTACGTTAATGTGCATAATGATAGGAGGCAGTATATACCAAGTGAAGATATTGGGGACACGAAGAACTTTTATTTATATATAGCCTCTAGCAGCTTGAACTCTTCCGATGGAATGTGGAAGTGATGTGATGTGGAAGTGTTTGAAACACTAGTCAAAATGTCATTACTAAGACATACTTGGGTTGCCTTAGACTCCGCATTTTTTGTATATATTCTCATTATCATAAAACCATGAAGTGTTCTCTTATTTTCATTCCAACGACATCTTCCACAGGAGAGCATTTCCCTTCGAGAACATCACATAACTAAATAACATACAAGACGAAATATATCATTATAGAGCGTACACCGTAAAGCCACCATCGGTATGAGAAAATAATTAGGTAAAAGGGCAGAACTTACACCGTGAAGCCACCATTTGTGGGTATTTGAATCGTGGACCAAAGCAAAACTACAAAGAAACGGGAAAAAAAGAAAGCACTATAAGGATGCTTCATCAATTACTAAGACACTGTTTGAATCGTGAACCCAAGCAAAAACTACAAAGAAAGGGGAAAAAAAAGAAAGCGCGATGACAACACTATAAGGATGCTTCATCAATCGTTGAGGCCTGAGCAGAATGTAATTTAATATACACAAGCGGATCTGCAACAATGATTAGTTATCGTGTCTTTTTTTGAATCAAGTACTTTGTGGCCGACTCGAACGAATAGCATGAATGTTGCAAAACCAAGTTGCGGTCATTAGTTGGTAATAGAATAGATTTCTTTTTGTATGAGATCTTATCTCTTTCCTTTAATTGAGTTTGCAGTGTCAAACCCATGCAATGCTACAATAGCGTATGTAGTTTAAACTAGCAATTCTTTACAGTGTAGTTTGTTTTCTTTCATCCTCACTCGTATGTTAATTTTTATGTTTAGACATGTTATTTCTGGTTATCTTTTGAAAGTTCCTTTGCAGCAATTATTTGGTTGAAATTCATGGGATTTGAGTTTGTGACATCTCATTCTTTCCATTCTATTTTAAACATTGGTAAAAATGTTTCCTTCTTTGCCAATGGTCTCGATCCATTAGATTTTTATGTTCCCAACAAAAGGTAACATAACTCCAGCTATAAATTTACCAGACAGGAGTTGTGTGTTTAATAAGTGATGCTGTAAATATTTAATTATGAAGTATACATTTAAATCCAAAAACCAACGCATATGATTACAGTCTTCTTTAGGTTCGGTTATGATACGAATTTACCAGAGAGGAGCTGTATGTTAGTTATAATGCTGGAAAGGCAAGTGGAAACCTTAAGCTCCTCCGTGCATGAGAAATGGAGCTTGTGTTTGTCACAAGGATATTCAAATGTGATTTAACCTGCTTACCTCTCATAAGAGAAGGAAAAAGACACTTGCCGGTTAAGCCAAAAACAACGGGAACCAAGATATCAAACACTGTATTAAGTAAGTATCTAATAAATAGATTGGTAATAGTTAATGTTTCTTTTAAAAGCACAAATATTTCTCAACTAACAAATTTGAATGATGCTTTTGCTGCTTATAACAAATAATAATATCAATTACAACAGTTCAAAGTACATAGTCGTTCTAATACGAAAAAACCTTAAAAACTTTCGAGGGGAGACACGGGCATAATCGCATACTACAAACCAGGTTTAGCTAACTTCAAATTGGTCATTAACAGTTACATGAGAACTTCGCCTTTTATATCCTCCACAAAGATAACCAATGTCCAACAATTTAGCCTCCTATAAATGATATTGGAACTTACGGGAAAGGGTAATGTGCCAGTTGAGTTGGGCAGCAGCCTGGGGCGGCTGCTACTGTTGATACATACTAGATGCGGGTCCCACCATGTCAACGCCAGCCATTGACTGAGGTTGTTGAAGAAGTGGGTGGATGGGTCCGGTGGTCACTGGTTGTGCAGGGTGGTGGTGATACATACCAGCAAAATTTTCGTGTGCAGCTTTTGGTGGGCATATGCAACTTGACCACCGTGTGAAGATTATAATGCAAACCAGTAATGTCTCGACCAGGTGCAGCTATCCACACGCCTGTACCTTCGCTCTAAATAAACATAAATAAAACATTAATTTGATTACAAGGAAGAAACACATAATTCGCATTTAACATGCACAATATCATCCAAAGAATCATTTCTAGTATACAAGACATAACTAACAACACTCATCTCTAACAAAGTTAGTTCATCAGCTGAACTTAGAAAGGCTCGATTTTCTGTTTAAAGTTGTGAAATGTAACTAATAAATGCAGGACTGCAATAATAGATCTCGAGGCTCACATATTTACGAGGTTCTTATAATCGTCAAATTTAAGTGCTTATCTTCTTTGAAAATAATAGATAAAAAGTGTATATATTTACTCTAAAACAAGCAGCTAAGGAAGTCTCATGCACGCACAAAATCTGCTTAAAATATCGCAATAAGCAGATAAGCACTTTTAAATAAGCAAATCACAAACACGCCCATTGTGGATTAACACACGTTAATAACGAATCTGGGTCAGCCAAAGTTCACATCAAATATAATCTTGGCCACGAAAACACAAACTTGGCTTAAAAATATATGAGCATCCCCGATATCTTTAACCTATGCTTTTCATACAGAATCACGTAGGAAATTATTATTAGATACTCATCGACAAACGAGAAACAAACCTGTTGCCCTGTAACGTATCCATTACTTTCCTTAAACTGAGATCCGTCAAGGTCTTCGTTAAAAGTTGAATTGCCAGCTATGACGGCTGGCTTTTGATTATAACCAGCTGGAGATGAGCCAGATGGTCCATAAGCTCCCGGAATAACAATGTGAGCCGGGTTCGTTGGATTACCTCCAGGCTTGTATTGTGGATGTGTAATTCTAGGAGTTACCACTGGCGGAGCTAGAAACATAGCGCCAGGTTGAGGCTATTGGGGGAATGCACCATTGCTCAAAAACTGATGAATGGCTGGAGGATGAAGGTAAAATGGGGAAAAGTACGGGCCATATGGGATAAAAAGTGTAACCCCGTTGGCTGCCTGAACACAGGGTACTTGTTGCTGAGAATGAGACACGGTTATATGGGTCTGCATTAACCCACCTGCTTGTGTGGATAACGGTGTTGGACCAGCCGCAGATAACATAAATGAATTCCCAAGTCCATATTTATGAACTCATTTGAACGGGAATATGCAGCTAAAACATTTCCCAAGTATTATACTAATATTTCATCCCGAAACGCATACCTCTTGAGAAGATTGAGATGCAACTGGTACATTCCTGTTGTACTTGGTGCCCACCATGGGTAGGTGGAAAGGTGATATACGCCCATCACTATCAGCACCAGAACGATAAAACTGATGATGATAACCTGCTGGGTCAAATAGTTGTTGAACCTGCGTGTAAAAAAAATGATTCACATACGAGACCTGAAAAGTTGCACTCAATCTTAATTAGCAATAGTATTTGATACTTACAGCAAAGCTGGGACACGAGAAGAATCAGGCGCTCGAGAGTCGTTTGTTTCAAAAGGTGCAAGATGACTGCCTATTTTTGGTGGTATGAAACGAAAATCAAGTTACGAGAAAAATGAACCACAGGAAACGGATGACTAGGAATTGGGAGTGAAGTCTCGTGTTTCGGCTCTACGTGATCAGGCGCCACATTAGATAAAACGTCACCTTCAGGTGACAAATATTTAGTTACGTTAGAAGAAGATGGTGGACGTTCAGAATCCTGTCCATCTTCAGCCGTAACCAACACATCTTGATTCCTGAATCCAATAAAATAATTGGTCTGTTACTCTTTACGTTCAGCAACCTCTTCAGAAGCCTCAGAAGGAGATGAACTCTCGTCGTTCGTTGGACCATTCAATAAGCTTGAATTAATTAAGACCAAAACTAGCATCAAAACTTCCGAACTGAAACCCAAGTTTCTCAATTTCAGCAACATGAAGATGATTTGGAATAATAACATGCTGACCATCAGAATGTCTGAATTCTCTACTTTCCTCTCCTTTGACTCGGGAATGCTGGACCCGGGCTTTGATGAAAAATGAACTTCAGCTGGAATGACTGGCACGTCTGTCCCGAGTTCTTGAACAGGAAAAAGAGTTGTTGGTTTTGGTTTCCACTCCTTACCAGGAGCTACTGTAAGAACGCACCTAAAAAAAAACAATGATCAAAATTCCGTTAAAAGAAATTTTGGTACTTCGAGGTTTCAATAAATACATATCAGATGAACTAATACGTACCGTTTTGAGGCCCAATTGCTTGTCGTGGCCTGTTATTGCAGCTTGAAGATGGTACGTTACTGGAAGAGGAAACATTATAGTCGAAGGTGGAGGTGGTGAAGACTCTTTAACCAAATTATTCTCCTCTCCATACAACACCTTTCCTTGCACGAAAGAGCTTCCAACCTCGAGACCAGCTGTCATTGTAAGCATTTCAAAATATAAGTTCCAATAACTACTATCTAAAAAGTCATGAAATACAATGGCACAAAATCGCATAATCTTAATGTGTTTCTATTTAAGACTTTTAAGTAAATAAAATCCTCACATGCAGGTTTTATCTCAGCAGGGGTCTCTTGGGATTGTTCAACAACAGTTCTTCGAGTTCCAACGTACTTCACGACTAATTGTACGACGATAAGCTTCTTTAATAGTGACATTAGAAACTTTGTTGCAGACGTGTATAAGCTCCTCCTCAACCTTTGATCTGTGTTCCTTGATCATTAAAGAGACGCTGCGGTGGCACCATGACTCCTCCTCAGTTCTATAGATATGATACAAATCAGTATAAACACTGAGGACACTGATATAAGCTAACTGAAGAAAATTTGCAACCAGTCTAATCATAATTTATTCGAGTCATGTCTCCAAAGGTGGCTTATATCCAACAATACCATATTTAGAAGATATGCAGTCCGTAAATTTTTCAGAGTACTTAAAGCTTAAGTTTGTCACATATACAGACTTCGACAAATAGTTACATTCCTACAGCCAAATCGACGCAAACTAATTAACTACATAGTACACTAGATTCCTTAAGCTTTGTTACAACGACAAACTGTTACGTAATTCCGAAAGCCAAACCAGCTCAACAAATCGACAACACAGCTACACTTCACCAGATGCACATTAGACTAAACACTTTATAATAATGCTATATACAATCGTCTCTATATTTCAATTTACGGAGTACCGTAACCTAAAGTTTGTTACATATAATTCAACGTATAGTCGCGTTACTCCTATAGCGCACTATACTTTACCCAATTCACATTAAACTCAACACAATAAAACACATCAACATCGAAACAAATAAAAATCGACAAAATGTGATGTCACTCCTGAATTCAAATCAACAATAAACTACACAACTACAGTATATCGCTATATCTGATTCACATCAAAATAAACACAATACAACATAACTAACAATAAACGGTTAAAAAGGGTGATTGGTTAACGACTAAAAAAAGTAAAAAACTATAACACAACAGTAACCCAAACAGAAATCGACAAATCCCTATGATTCGCATCAAATTGAGTATTAGCCAACAGGATTAAAGAAAGTAGTCCATAAATTAAGATATATTTTAATTGGTGTGACTTCTTTTCAATTGCTTACCAGCAAGCCGATAGACAGGAACTGAATGCTCAAACTTAATAGCCTAACCCTCATGATCCCTAAAGATATACATTGACTTGTCAATAAGCTGTTAAAATATTGAAAGTTTATGGACTTTAAAATCAATAGTCGTGTGATAGGATCGAACTCGAGATCACGGGATTACACACATTACGTGAAGAGTTAATTTATTTATTAAATATATTTATTATATTTGTTAAATCAAACTGTAGCTAACGATCGTTAAGTAATTAAAAGTTAAGTATTAAACGATCGTTATAGAATGTTAAAGAAGCTAAAAGAAGGTGTCGGAAAGTTCCGGAAACCCCCTTTTGAGCATGTGTATAACCGGATTTCAAAGAGAGGAGATAAGGAGGAAAAAGATTTTGGCTTTATCTTGTTTAAACCTTGGAAGATAAGTTTCCAAGGTGTATATAAACAAACCTTAAGGCCTCATAATTTTTCACTCCATATTCTTCTTTCTTTGCCTTATATCGCCGGCCATATACACCCTTTTAGGGTTCATCTTTGATTTTCTATAAGCTATTTTAGATCTAGTCCTAGCCCCTCTCTAGGTTTGTTGGGTAGATCTTCCATAGACTTGGAAAGCTCGGTTTTGCTCGTGCTAGACTCACGGTTAACTAACCGTATCACGTGTGTACAAGATCGTGGTGTGATCTTATTTTAGATTACATCCTGGTGGTGTTTGTGATCTATCTTTACCGGTGATCGTTCTGCTAGGATAAAGGTATGTAACCCTAGCCTTGATTAATTATAATTGTGTTATATAAAGATCTTGTTAATCTGCTTCCGCTGTATGCTCTTTGATCTATGTTAGGGTTTTTATAATTGTTATGATAATCATAAACCTTCAGTGGCATCGAGAGCCGTTTTAACATGATTATAATTATCAAGATCTAAAGTCTTTTAACTAATATTGATTTGTGTTAAAATTACATGTTGTTCTTTAGGTTTTATAAAAATTAGGGTTTTGTTTTTTTTATTGTTTTAAAAACGGCTTTGCCGATTTTATTATAAAAAAAAAAAAAATTTTGTAAACCCTAAAATTACATGGTAATTAACTTTAGATGTATGCATGAATTAATTGTTATGTCATGTGTGGTTACGATCCGTAGTAGTTTTTTAATTGTTAAGAGAATATGGAAGATCCGTAATAAACATGCATGTTTTTTACGGATCATATAATTTTGATTGCTATTTGCTTTATTTGATTCAAAGTTTTAAAATTAGGGAAGACTTTTTATGTTCATAAAAACCCTAGATTTGATGTTCTTTGAATAAATTGTTTTGCATGTGGCTATTTGATTTAGTTTTTTTTTGTACTACTTGTTTTCATGCGTTTTTTTAATTGTATGTTGTAAACAAGGGTAATTTTTTAAGAAAAATAATATGGACTAAATCTTATCAAAATTAATGAATTGTTTTGAGGTCTAAATTATATATGATTTGTGTTGATTAGAATTGCAATAGCAACTTAACGGCCTACTTAATTTTGACAAAGTATAAAGTGGGTATAACGCACCGCTGGTCAAGTACCCGGTTAAGGAAGGAGGTGTTATGCTTCAGCGCTGACCAAATTCCCGGCTCGCCTGTGCGTCAAAATTGGAATTACCTACGGTTGTTATTGGTATAAATCTTTAAGGTTGTTTGGTTTAACCAATACCTCAACTTGCAAATATATGATGAACTTTTAGTCTCACCAAAAAGTTTACTAAACGTTTTATTAAATTTATGCTATGGAGATGTATGCATGCTTCTACATACATGATTTTGACACCAAAATCTATACCCTAAAATTTAAGTCATATGCCCTCTAATTGACGAACACTTGAAGTTACAATTGTCGTCATATAAGATATCGGACGATGTTGTAATGGAGAGAAAACTTCATGACTGAATAAGATTGCACATGAAGGTTTTACGTTCTTTAGATTAGTCGACTTAATTGAGTTACTCAGTGAGAACTGGAAACTTAAGGCATAAAGAAGGGATAAAACATGTTTACAATGCAAATGTTTTTGGCAATGTAAATCCCTGACATATCTAGAAATTGCAATATGATTTGGCAATTATTGTTCGACAAGTTACTGTGTTGAATACATTTGTCACTAGCAGATCAACTGATGTGATAAATCTATGTCAATATGGATTCTAGTTTTTCAAGGAAAATACTATGGTTTTATTACCGGGGTAATTTTATTTTCTTGAATTTTATTATCGAAAATACTAATGTTTGAACTTATTTCTGTAGAAATGGCTCAACCCGAAAACAATCTGACAATAAGCTCGGCGTTCAAAACATTTTTTGAACGGCCTGAACTTACTGGCCCTAATTTCAATGATTGGTACCGCTCACTAAGAATTGTTCTGAGAGCAGCGGGTACCATCAATATCTTGGAAACTCCTTTTTCGGAGGATCTTGCTGAAGGAGCAACTGATGCGGAAAGGCTTCAACACACTGCTAACGTTAAGAAGCACCATGAGGTGGCTGCTGTAATGTTAGGGAGAATGGCTCCATCACTTCAAAGGAAGTATGAGCTAGCTTCTCCTCAGCAAATGCTTGATGAACTCAAGGCTGTGTATGAAACGCCACAAGCTGTAGAGATCTATGATCTGGTTGATGCTCTACATAGTTTCAAGCAAGCTCCTGGAAAGTCCGTAAGTGACCATTATATGGAGATGAGGGGTTATATGGAACAACTCATCGCACTAGGACAACCCTTTGATAATAATATGGCTATTAACTTGATCAATAGGTCCCTTAATAAGGACTTCAATGATTTCGTTCGTAACTATAATATGCATTGCACGGGGAAGACAGTTAATGATTTGCATGCAATGCTGATTGACTTTGAAAAGGGTTTGAAAGATAAGGCACCCACTTCTACTCCTCAAGTACTTTATGTACAAAAGGGTAGAGTGTCGAAACCAAAACCGCAAGTGAATAAGAAGCAGAAAGGCAAAGGCAAGGTTGATAAGAGCAGGCAAGTTGCGACTACATCAAAACCAAAGCAAAACTTTGCTAAGAAATCTCTGAAAGATGTGACTTGTCACTACTGCAAGATGACTGGACACTGGAAGAGGAATTGCTCTCTCTATCTCCATGAAATGGCAGAACATAAGAAGGCTGAGCAAGTTGCTGCAGCACCATCTTCAGGTAACTTATTTATGATAGAGTTATTTAATCTTTCATACAAATCAAACTCCTGGGTATATGATACGGGATGTGGTATTAATATTTGTAATACCCTGTAGGGATTTGAGGTGAAGAGGAGACTTACCTATGGGGAACAATTTCTACAAGTGGGCAATGGCGCACAAGCAGCAGTTGAAGCTATAGGAATATTTAAATTAGTTTTACCTTCGGGTTTAGTACTGTCTTTAAATAATTGTCATTATGCACCTACAATTGTTAGGGGTGTTATTTCCTTTTCTTGTATGTTGGATCTTGGATTTACTCACACGATTGATAATAATAGAATTTCTGTTTTCAAAGATGGTTTATTCTATTTTAATGCAATTTCTGTGAATGGTGTTTTTGAAATTAACATGCATGATAAAAATCCCAAGAGGAAAAATAATTCTGTTTTTAGCATGAATAAGAAGAGTAAGTTAGACAATAACTCTTCTTATCTTTGGCATTGTAGGCTTGCCCACATTGGGAAGACTCGCATACAAAAGCTTCAACGTGATGGGCTTTTGGAAAGTATCAATGATGAATCATTTGATAAATGTGATTCTTGTATCTCTGGAAAGATGACCAAGAAACCTTTTAATAGCAATATTGAAAGGGCTACTGAACTACTTGGTTTAATACACACGGATGTGTGTGGACCACTTAGACATGTGTCAAGGAAAGGTGCTAGCTACTTCTTGACGTTTACGGATGATTATAGCCGTTATGGTTATGTTTATTTACTTAAACATAAACATGAGGTATTTGAAACATTCAAAACGTTTAAAGCCGAAGTAGAGTTACAACTAGGAAAGAAGATTAAAGCTCTTCGTTCTGATCGTGGTGGTGAATATTTAAGTCAAGAGTTTAAAGATTATTTAAGTAAGAATGGAATTGTTCAGAAACTTACTTCTCCATATACTCCACAACAAAATGGTGTATCTGAAAGGAGAAATCGTACATTATTGGATATGGTACGATCTATGTTTAATCTCACAACTTTACCATTATCTTTTTGGGATTATGCTCTTGAAACTGCTGTTCGTATTCTGAATATGGTTCCCACAAAGAAGGTTGATAAGACACCATATGAACTATGGCATGGCAAGAAGCCATATTTGTCTTATTTGAAAGTCTGGGGTTGTGAGGCGTATGTGAAACGTGACTCTGGAGATAAACTCCAACAACGCTCAGTTAAATGTATCTTTGTAGGTTACCCTAAGGAAACTATGGGTTACTACTTTTATTATCTGGCTGAGAACAAGATAGTTGTGGCTCGGTATGGAAACTTCCTTGAAAATGATCTTGTAAATCAAGAATTCAGTGGGAGAAATTATGATCTTGAAGAGATTCAAGAAGATACATTGCCTTCTGAAAATACTAGCGATGAAATTCCTGTAGAACCAGAAAGTCTGAGTGTTCCACCGGAATTAATTCATCCACGTAGGTCTCAAAGGGCTATACGTGCGTCGGACAAACTATGTCTATACATAGAGGATGAGGAGGAGGAAGTAGGAGATCTTGGTGAACCTGCTAACTATCGATCCGCAATGTCTGATCCAGAAAAGTCAAAATGGATAGTTGCGATGAATGAGGAAATGAAATCCACGGAAATCAATGATGTTTGGAGTCTTGTAGACGCACCTAAAAATGCTAAAGTAGTGAAAAATAGGTGGATCTATAAGAAGAAAACTGACATGGATGGTGATGTACAATCCTATAAAGCACGTTTAGTGGCTAAAGGTTTTACTCAAACTTTTGGCATAGAATACGAGGAGACATTCTCTCCTGTAGCAGACTTACGAGCTATTAGGATTCTCATAGCCATAGCAGCATACTATGACTATGAGATATGGCAAATGGATGTTAAAACTGCCTTCTTGAACGGTTGCTTAGATGAAGACATCTATATGCAACAACCGGAAGGGTATGTTGATCCTAAATATCCAAAACGCGTGTGCAAACTTCAAAGGTCTATTTATGGTTTGAAGCAAGCATCACGTCAATGGAATAAGCGATTTGATGAAGAAATCAAAAAGTTTGGATTTATTCAAAATCGTGATGAGCCATGTGTATACCGCAAAGCTAGTGGGAGTAATGTAGTGTTCCTAATTCTATATGTCGATGACATATTGATCATGGGAAGTAACATTCCAAGACTTAAGGAAGTTAAGGATTATCTTGGTAAATGTTTTTCTATGAAAGATTTGGGAGACGCTGCATATATTCTGGGAATTAAGATCTATCGAGATAGGAGTAGACGGTTAATTGGTCTTAGCCAAGATGCTTATATTGATAAGATATTGAAGAAATATAACATGCATAACTCTAAGAAAGGTTTCTTACCGATGGAGGTTAAGCATGAGTTAAGTCATGAGAAAGATGCATCATCACCTGAAGAGGTGGCTTACATGAAGAAGGTGCCTTATGCTTCGGCTGTAGGATCTATTATGTATGCTGTAAGATGCACAAGGCCTGATGTGGCATTTGCTCAGAACTTGGTCAGTAGATACCAACAGAATCCATGAAAGTCCCATTGGACTGCTGTTAAGCATATTCTAAAGTATTTAAGAAGTACGAAAGATATGTTTTTGGTATTCGGGGGTAAACCAGACACAAAATTGAATGTAACAGGATTCTGTGATGCGTCCTGGAAATGTGATAAAGACGATACGAAGTCTCAGACGGGTTACGTGTTTGTCATCAATGGAGGAGCAGTTGACTGGAAGAGCAGTAAGCAGAAAACCATTGCTATGCATGCGACTCAATCTGAGTACATGGCCGCTTCAGAAGCTGCAATGGAAGCTGTTTGGATTAGGAAGTTTATTGGAGATCTTGGAGTGATGCCTTCAATTAAAGAACCTATTGATATATATTGCGACAACTCTACGGCAATAATATTCGCCAATGTCCCTGGAGTCATGAAGGGCGCCAGACACTTTAAACGTAGATATCACTACGTTCGAGAACAAGTGGAAGCTCGAGAAATAAAATTAATAAAAGTTCACACAGATGATAACGTAGCTGATCCTTTTACTAAGGCTTTGTCTAGGCCAAAGGTAGTTAAGCATGCCAAAGCAATTGGGCTGCAACTAGCTAGCGAATTCATGCAATAAATCTGTTGATTAGTATTTGGATAAAGGATGTAAGACATTATTGAATTGATGAAATAAAGATTGGATTTGTTTATTTTTCTGTTATTTGATTTTGTATCCTATTTTACATGTTTTAATCCGTGAGCATTATGATGTTTCTAAATGTCCGTTGTCGATTAATAATATGGGAGTATTATTAAACTAAGACAATTCAAAATAGTGACAGAGTATACTTGAAAGTATATTGGTCAATTTTGGATGATATTTGATGGATCAAATATTGGACTTATCCCCACTATGTGATATTATTTTATGGATCTTTAAAATCGATAGTCGTGTGATAGGATCGAACTCGAGATCACGGGATTGCACACATTACGTGAAGAGTTAATTTATTTATAAAATATATTTATTATATTTGTTAAATCAGACTGTAGCTAACGATCGTTAAGTAATTAAAAGTTAAGTATTAAACGATCGTTATAGAATGTTAAAGAAGCTAAAAGAAGGTGTCGGAAAGTTCTGGAAACCCCCTTTTGAGCATGTGTATAACCGGATTTCAAAGAGAGGAGATAAGGAGGAAAAAGATTTTGGCTTTATCTTGTTTAAACCTTGGAAGATAAGTTTCCAAGGTGTATATAAACAAACCTTAAGGCCTCATAATTTTTCACTCCATATTCTTCTTTCTTTGCCTTATATTGCCGGCCATATACACCCTTTTAGGGTTCATCTTTGATTTTCTATAAGCTATTTTAGAACTAGTCCTAGCCCCTCTCTAGGGTTGTTGGGTAGATCTTACATAGACGTGGAAAGCTCGATTTTGCTCGTGCTAGACTCACGGTTAACTCACCGTATCATGTGTGTACAAGATCGTGGTGTGATCTTATTTTAGATTACATCCTGGTGGTGTTTGTGATCTATCTTTACCGGTGATCGTTCTGCTAGGATAAAGGTATGTAACCCTAGCCTTGATTAATTATAATTGTGTTATATAAAGATCTTGTTAATCTGCTTCCGCTGTATGCTCTTTGATCTATGTTAGGGTTTTTATAATTGTTATGATAATCATAAACCTTCAAATATTGCACCCTAAACCCCAATTAAGAACTTATTCAGCTCTATTAAGTACAAAACCATTCGCACCTATAGTACATCTGGGCGAAGGTTATCTTTGTAGTTCATATAGCAAGATTCAACATAACTATAACCAATGAGGCCTTCCACTAAGTGATGCACCATTCTTGTTCAGTTACTGAAGTACAGATAATAGTCCCACATCGGCGGCCAAGTATGGGATTGGTTGATGGTTGATAAGCACCTAAAAGCTACACAGCTTATATGTTAAGCTGATTAAGTTGTTTGGCACGTGAGGTGCACACGCATGGTTTAAATACCAGACGTGTGAGGTGCACGTGTGTTTCTCCAACAACTTCTAACCACTTAGTTTTGGCGGGAAACACTTAGTATAAATTCCTTTTCACTGTAATCATTTCATTCCTTGTCTAGAATTTGTTGAACTTTTCTCTCTTCTTGTAATCATTCAGTTACTATCAATAACAACCATTTTTCACCATTTTGATCTTGTTTAATCCACATTGCTCTATTTCTTATTCTTATGAACTTTCTAGTTATTCATGGCTATCACAGATTTCATTAATCTCTGATTAGCATCTATCAAGTGGTATCAGAGCTCCATCCTGGCAGTTCTTGATTCTTGTTGAGTCTGTTGAGTTTGTTGAGTTTGTTATCTGGTCTAACTGATTTTTGGCGGGAAATTCTATTATGGCACCAGCCACAAGGCACAACCCTGCAAATGATGGGGGTATTGATCCTCCCATTACTAGGGAGTATCTAGATACACAATTAGCAGAAATTAGGCAAATGATTGAAGCTTTAGCACTACAACAAAATCAAGGTTTAGGGTCGGACCTAATTTAGGGTCGAAATTTTCGACCCTAAATTAAGATGGGGGCCTACAATTTTTCAACCCAAAAGGGCTGGTCAAAAAGCAGGTGGGGCCCAAAAATTTAGGGTCGAAATTTCGACCCTAAATTTAAAATTTTAAATAATTTTAATTTATGTATTATATAATATATTTTTAATAATTAAAAATAATTTTAAAAGAATTTATTTTTAAATTTAATAGTTTAGGGTCGAAATTTCGACCCTAAATTTAAAATTTTAAATAATTTTAATTTATGTATTATATAATATATTTTTAATAATTAAAAATAATTTTTAAAAAATTTATTTTTAATATTTAATATTTTAGGGTCGAAATTTCGACCCTAAATTTAAAATTTTAAAAAATTTTCACAAAAAATTTAAAATTTCACACCAAAAATTTTCACGAAAAATTTAAAAAATTCGCGGTTTATATTTAGGGTCGAAATTTCGACCCTAAATTATTAAATATATTTTTAAAATTTTCTTTTAGTCTGAATGCTTTTAAAATAATGCTTTCAATGGTAATGTGTTTTAATTGCAAAAAATATTTTTTTTCATAATTATTAAAATAAATTTGAATTATTATTATTATTATTATACTTATATATAACGTATGTAACTTTTTTGTTAGAAGATACGAACAAAACGCCTAACGATACATTTTATTCGATACGGGGACTTAAAGTCATTAGACTTTACGAACAGTTGCGACGTTTATATAATAAAAATGAGACATTTATAAAACAAATATTTATTTATTCCAAATATTACATAAAACCTTTTGTAATATCACATGGGAGACTTACAGACAAACACTCCTAAACATAATTTTATTCGTCACGTACACTTACACACGCGCTTAATTAAACATGGATATTACTACGATATTAGACTCGTAAACACGGAAATGAACCAAAATCATACACCAAAACACTAGAACGAAACGGATTAGGTACTAGGACAGATAATGCAGTAATAGCTAAAAATAATTAAGTCTAAGCAGAACTAAAGTTGTGCAAAGAACTTAGCAACTACAAGAACATAACAAGTTCATCAATTACACCACAAATCCAGAAAGATCAAGTTGGTTACCACTATGAAAAACCAACTAGACTACAAATGACTGTACCTATTGTGTACCCATTGTTTTAGTGCTTTCATTAGTCCCACTATTGATGGTACTTGTTTTAGTGCTTTCATTATGTACTCATTGTGAACAGGAAGATGATAATAGATGTATGTGTGCCATCCATATTGGGTAGTTGTTTTGCTATTTAATGGTTTGTAGTTTGCCTCCAATTATCACTCATCTCAGTTTTGCAATACTAAAAAAAAACAACAATAATGGCCTGGTTAGGAAGGTTAGAAGAATTAAAAGAAGTTGTTGGTTCAGATAATTAGACTGATCGAATGGTAGCATATTTTGAACAATCTGCCGAAGCGGACAAACGTTTTGGTCTGAAACTTGAACGTTTACATGAGGTTTTAGATGAAGCTGTTGAAGAAAGACAACACTTTATCCAGGAATTAGAACGTGCTGGAGATATATATCTCTTAAAGAAATGCGCTAAAGTATTGAAAGATACTCAAAAGAAGGATAAGAAAACCTCAAGTCGGTTGGAAGGTTTAATTAAAGATACATCAGCAAGAATGACTGAGAAGGAGCCATTCGTTAAGAAAATGAAGGATCAATAAATAAGCATTCGTAAATGCTTAGAAGGAGCCTTTATTTATGAGTTCGAGCAAAGTTTAATGAAGGAATTAGTTAAGACTGTGTCTCTTTTAATCTAATTAATAATTGTTGTTCAGATAGAATAAGAACCATACTAACACATGTTGTTGTGTATAATGATGCTTCTGCATCTTTTATGTTTTTTTGTTTGAAATGTACTTGTGTATGAATAAAAAAGGCTCCTTTATTTATGAGTTTGAGCAAAATTTGATTGAAGTAAAATGCTTTTGACTGAACTTTTGACTGCAAAACCTAACACAACAGACTTAAACTAAATTTTGTGACTCAAACAAACTAAATTCTCACAATGATTCAAGCTAGAATACTAATTACTCACAGAACCAAACACTCCTAAACATAATTTTATTCGTCACGGACACTTAAACATGCGCTTAATTAAACATTGATATTACAACGATATTAGACTCGTAAACACGGAAAAAAACACATCACAAACTAGTTCAAACTAAGGTTTCCCATGTCATCGTAAAGGTCGTGAAGTAGTGCAGCTGAATCCAATGTGTGCCTATCGGAGTTGCGGTACAACTCTATCGTACGCTCAAGTACCATATTGACTCATATCATGTAATACGATACCATATTGACTCATATCATGTAATACGATACCATATTGACTCATATCATGTAATACGATACCCTATTGACTCATATCATGCAATATGATACCCTATTGACTCATATCATGTTATACGATACCATATTGACTCATATCATGTAATATGATACGCTATTGACTCATATCATGCAATATGATACCATATTGACTCATATCATGTTATACGATACCCTATTGACTTGTTGATATTTTAGTGATACTTAGTAATTTTTATATAAATAAAATAACTTGTTAATATTTTATATAAATAATTTAGTAATTATAAACTCTATTTATTAATGTTTTAAAACATTTTAAAATTAAAATTATTCTTGTTTTGAAATTTACTATTTTAAAACGTAATTATTATAATTTATAAAATAAATTTACATAAATAAAATATATTAGTGATACTTATTAATTTTTTATATAAATAAAATAATTTGTAAATATTTTATATAAATAATTTAGTAATTATAAACTCTATTTATGAATGTTTTAAAACATTTTAAAATTAAAATTATTCTCGTTTCGAAATTTACTATTTTAAAACGTAATTATTGTAATTTATAAAATAAATTTACATAAATAAAATATTTTATATAAATAAAATATTTACTATTAGTGATACTTATTAATATTTTAATTTATAAAATAAATTTACTATTAGTGATACTTATTAATATTTTATATAAATAAAATAATTTGTTTATATTTTATATAAATAATTTAGTAATTTAAAAACTCTATTTATTGATTTTTTTAAAACATTTTAAATTTAAAACTATTATAGTTTCGAAATTTAGGGTCGAAATTTCGACCCTAAATTTGGCACTAAAACTTTTAACTTTCAAAAAATTTCACGAAAATTTTAAAATTCCATACCAAAATTAAAAAATTCACGGTTTATATTTAGGGTCGAAAATTTCGACCCTAAAATTTAGGGTCGAAATTTTCGACCCTAAATTCTATCCACAACTTATCCCACAAAAAATCATTCATTCTTCATCTTCAATAAAAAAAAACGGGAGCAATCACCACCACCACCATTCCCACTCCGAACATCATTCATTCCGAGCAACCAATCCGTCCCACCACCACCACTCCTTCCCATCACCACCACTCGTCCCACCCATCACCACCACCACCAATCCGTCCCACCCATCACCACCACCACCAATCCATCCCATCCATCACCACCACCACCAATCCGATCCACCCATCACCACCACCACCAATCCGTCCCACCCATCACCACCACCACCAATCCGACCCACCAATTTATATAAAGGTAATTTGTTTAAATTTGTTTAAATTTGTTATAATGATAATGATAATTTGTTTAATTTGTTATAATGATAGTGATAATGATAATGTCGGCAGCAATACCACCACCACCACCGACGGCAGCAATACCACCACCGACGGCAGCAATAGCAACCACCACCACCGGCGGCAGCAGCACCACCACGGCAGCAGCAGCAGTAGCTAGCCACTTATACTAAAGGTGGGTGTTTATTTTTCTTATATTAAAACGTATGAGCTAATTTTTTAGTAGTTTTTGGCTTATTTTGGCTTAATTGATTTCGGGTTATATTTAGGCTTAGTTGATTTCGGATTATATTTAGGCTTAGTTGATTTCGGCTTATTTAGGTTTAGTTGATTTAGGCTTAGTTGATTTCGCTTAGTATATATATATATATAGTTGATTTCGGCTTAATTCTTTTAGGCTTAATGGATTTCGGCTTAATTTTTTTATATGTTTATCGTAGCCAAGACCCGAGAACCGAATTCCCGAGTCACAGTCGTATAAAAGGTAATGTTTTTTTTTTGAAATTGTTTAGTGTTTGTTTCAAATTAGATAAAATCTAGGAAACCAACTAATTTAGATTTTTTTATTTTATGTTTGTGTTTGGTTAGCACCGGGACAGTCGGGACAAGTTCCTCATCCGGACCTTTTTTTATATCCTTCCATCTTTGTTTATTTCAGTCGTGACCGAGGTGTGTAATTAATATTATGCATATGTTTATTATATTATATATTGTTAGTCTTTTGTAGTAAATAATTTTAGGATTGTTTTAGGATTCTAGTCGATTAATTTTGGAAAAGCCCCGTCCGAAATTAATCAACCTTAGAAAACCCGTCCGAAATTAATTTATTAGAAATTAATTTCGGAAAGTCCCCATTTTTGGGACTGCTTTTTGAATGTTTTGTCTCATTTAGGATATGAATGCGTATAACTGGTTTATTATTTGAGATGATTTCGACAGCGTTTCTCCTTTACTCCTACGAATATGTCTTAAACACATATTTGGGGAGTAGAGGGGAAATGCTGCCGAAATATTCTCGAATAGTAAATCAGTTATACGCATTCATATATGAGACAAAACATTCAAAGAGTGGGTTAGGATTGCCTTCCATAGTGCACTAGTAGGTGAAAAAACATTCCTGATTATTTGTTTTAAGGTGTTTAATTAAATCATGTATTTGAATAATGTTTATTTGCAACGCAGTTATGATAGTTGATAAGAGTTGGACAACTATATCCAATCGTAATTCCGATGAATTTTTATATGGTCTTTTCACCTTCCTCGAGCATTGTAAGACATTTGTGCACCCCATCACACAAATGATCCGTTGCCCATGTAAACGTTGTTGTAACTGTGAGAGATTGGTTGACCTCCACACTCTTGAGGTACACTTATCCCAACATGGGTGGGACGAACATTATACCACTTGGAAATATCACGGTGAACCGATTCTTCCGCTTCCTACACCAGTATCACATTCACCTGAACATCTTGACATGAATACGTTCTTAGAAGATATTTCTGTAACTAATGTCGAAACTCCACCGACTCAAACTCCTCCGACTCAAACTCATCCGACTCAAACTCCACCTGATCAAACAACGGGTCCTAATAACGAGTTTGAAGAGTTACTTAGTAGGTCCACCCAAAAGTTGCACACGCTTACCAATTTGACTACATTGGAATTTACAACAGAGATTGCACACATCAAGGTTTTAAATAAAATTAGTGATGTCGGGTTTAACCAGATTCTAGCTTGTCTCCAGAAGTTTTATACCCGTAGTCAAGGTTTCAATTTCCCATCGTCATACTATGAAATCAAGAATACATACAGAAAGATCGGGTTAGGATACGAATCGATTCATGCTTGTATAAACGATTGTTTTTTATATTGGGGATCAGAGGATAACAAAAAGAGGGATAATTGTCCAGTCTGCGGAGAGAGTAGATATAAAGACCCAAAGAAAGCAAAGCGGAAGTTGGTTGCAAACAAGGTGGTGCGTTACTTTCCGCTAAAACCTAGACTTCAACGCATGTTCAACACAAAACACATAGAAAAGTGGATGACTTGGCATGCTACTGGACAGTCTAAGGATGGCAAGTTGAATCACCCCTGTGACGGTAAAGCATGGAAACATTTTCACATGATGCTACCTGATTTCTCTAGTGACCCTAGAAACGTTCGATTAGGGTTGGCTGCTGATGGTTTTAATCCTTATGGCATTATGAGTCAAAATTACAGCATGTGGCAGGTCATATTGACAGCATACAACACACCACCGTGGATGTGTATGAAAGAAACTTATTTAATGTTGACGATGTTAATTCCCGGCCCTAAATCACCTGTAAAAGATATTGATGTTTTCTTGGCGCCTTTGATTAAAGAACTCAAATATTTATGGAAAGGAGTCAGGACGAAAGACGCTGCTACGGGTACTTATTTCGATATGAAAGCGGCGCTTTTATGGACCATCAATGATTTTCCAGCTCGGGGTAGTCTTTCTGGGTGGGTTGGGCAAGGCTACTACGCATGACCCATTTGTAACAAGGACACTCCATCGATGGCTATCAAGAACAAAATCGTTTATGTTGGTCATAGAAGATGGTTAAGAACAAATCATTATCTAACGAGTAAAACTAGGCAATTCCATGGTAAAGCCGAGCGGAAGCCTAAACTGGGAAAGTTTACCGAAATGGATATCCAGTTACAAATTAATAGCCTCTTGAGTCGTAAGCCGGGGAAGCATCCAGAAATTAAGAAAACCAACCCACCTCCTAATAGAAATGTTGAATTGAATTGGACTAAGCGTTCTATCTTTTGGGAGCCTGAGTATTGGCCCTTTCTTCTACTAAAACACAATTTGGATGTCATGCACATCGAAAAGAATGTGCTTGAGGCAATACTGAATATCTTGTTACAAAACGACAAATCCAAAGACACGGCAAAGGCAAGGCAAGACTTGGAAAAATTGGGAGTTCGAACCGAGTTGTGGTTAGTTCCAAAAGGAAACGGGAAGTCTGAGAAGCCTCATCCAAAGTACTCTTTCACCAAAGCTAACATGGAAATTTTTTGTAAATTCATCAAAGGAGTTAGACTACCTGATGGGTTTGGATCCAACTTTAAGCAAAAAGTCACCGCTAATTATGACAATATAACGGGCATGAAATCTCATGACTGTCATATAATGATGCTCGGTTACTTCCTTATGGAGTACAACAATACTTGCCCAAAAACATTGCAGATCCTATAATCCAGCTTTGCTTGTTTTTTAAGCAGCTTTGTTCTAGAATTTTGACGGAGGAGGACATGGTAAAAGCTAAAAACCAATTGATCAGTGTGATGATTAATTTAGAGCAAATCTTTCCTCCTACTTTTTTTGACATAATGCCTCATTTGGTTGTACATCTACCCGATGAGGCTATTCTAGGTGCCCTCATTCGCTTCAGGTGGATGTATCCATTTGAAAGATACATGAATAAGCTAAAGAATTATGTCCGAAATAAAGCAAAGCCTGAAGGTTCTATTGCGGAGGGTTATGTTGTAGAAGAAGCATTAACATTTTGTTCGCGTTATCTTGCTGAGGATGTCGAGACGAGATTTAACCGTCTTGACAGGAATGACGACGGTTTGCCTGAACAAAAAGATAAATTCCAAGTGTTCCGGTCCGCATGCAAACTGATGGGTAGAGTCAAAGATATTCATATGAGTTTAGATGTTACGCGGGCAGTTGTATGGTATATACTTAACAACAGTCATGAAATCGAATCAGACATCTTGGCTTACAAAGAGTATGTTTCTTCATTATCTATATTTTAAAAAATCTTCTTTCGGGATGACTTATCCTAATATCATGAACTTTTGCAGAGAATCGCCTGATAACGGTGGAAACACGGTTTCCCACCTGGTTTAGTCACAAGGTAAATACATTAGATATATTACCTTGGAGTTATTGTTCATATATCTAAATATGTTTGTATCTCTTTCGTAGATTCGTGAAAAAAAACGACAGGCGACTGTAATGAAGAGTTATTCTCTTTGGCATGTGGACATACTAGTGCATGTACATACCCCGCTTGCGTAGTTAACGGTGTGTGGTTTGTGATACATGAACGCGATAAAATTCACACCACTCAATACAGCGGTGTTTCAACAGCCGGGCTTGACGGAGAGATGTATTATGGTCAACTCGAAGAAATTCTGGAGCTCACTTATATCGGCAACCGCAAGGTTGTGTTGTTTCGATGTAAATGGTTTTACACCATTAACCCCCCAAATTGTACGAAACGCAATAGACGTTCTTACATTGAGAAGGGCATACAACATATTTTGACTAATAAGGAATTTCACAAAAATAACCAATACATTCTTGCGACACAAGTATCACAAGTATTTTACCTTGAAGACCTTGCTAGAAAACCAAAGGGTTGGAAGGTGGTAGAACATGTTTATTATGGCGATGTTGAAGAGTCCGATCAAGATGTTATACATGGTAGCAGTTCATCAAATTTTACGCTGAATGTTGGTTTGACTTGTTTGGAGGATACAAATTTGAGTTTGAATGACGAATCGGCAGAAGTGTCCGCTACACAGGTTAATGAAGACGATGATGATCTAATCAATAATGAAGATGATGACGTTGCACATGCCCTTGATGATGATGATGTTGAAATGTCTGATGATGATGAAGTGAACCCTAATAATGTTGTTGAAGAAGTTTTATCTAGCGATGATTCATATTGTGATAATTGATCTTAAGTTGTAATTTGAATGAAACAATGATTTAATCTTTAGATGTGTAATTTTTTTAATGGAATTGTTCTTATATGTTTTTATGTGTAAAGTTTTATGAATTTGTGTATTAGCATTAACCGGTCCACGAAATTGTGTGTTCATGTACTTGTTATATTACAGATGGCGTGTGTAGGTGGTAGATCACACGGTGGGGATGCTGGTGGTACTCCACCTAGACGACCTACAAAGTCCGTACCTGCCAATTGCGAAAGTAAAATATTGTGATTTATTTTTATTTTATGTCAACTCTTATTGTTAATTAAGTGTGTTTGAATTTTCACGAATCAATAACTTCAATAACTAATCTTTGCAGGTGACCCGATACCACATATGGTTACGGTTAATACGAGCCTAAGGAGGAAGCATAGGGCGCATGGAGGACCTCTGCCAGTTTCATTTGATATTTATGATCTTAGTAGCTTCCATCCGTTAGGCGATAATGCTGAGATGTTGAGCTCTCTGATGGGGGAAATAGTTCGACCACTTCCACTTGCTTGCGAGTGGGAAGAGATACCATTGCACCTCAAAACCCATATCTTTCCTACACTTAAGGTATTAATTGTTTGCGTTACATCTAGTCTTATTAACTGTTTTGGTTGAAAATTGTTTGTTTATTCAAATGCATATGTTTACATGTAGACCTATTTCAACCTGACGGGTTGGTTGGATAGTCGTGAAAGTGTGACTTATGGCGGGATATCATATGTAGTGGGAGAAAGGATAAAACTGGAATTAACTGTAAGTTGAGGCTACTTTGGCGCAAAAATAAGAACAAGCTAAAGGCTGACTATTATTCTATCCATGATTCGCCCGAGGAAGTGGCGCTTGTACTGCCCCCATCGAGTTCTACGTGGGGAAACAGATCAGCAGGGGAGTGGCTTGATTTGTGCCGGTATTGGTCCACCCGAGTCGGGTGAGGAGAAGTGAAGTTAATACAGTTAACCGCTCGAAAAACAAAGTTTCTACACATCAAGGGAAAAAATCATTCGCTCAAGGAAGGAACGAATATGTAAGAATCGTTATAGTTTTTGTGATCATTTAAAAGTTTTATATTGTTTATTTGTATCTTGTTATTAATTTTTTTTGATAAAGATCTTGTTATTAATTTATTTGATATTGTATAGAAAGTCAAGCATGGGGCTTACGAGGACCTTATATAAACTTGGAAGAGGGCACGCACAAACAAGAATGGCATTATGTCCGAGGAAAATCAAGACAGATATGTAAGTAATTTAATTTATACATGCTTTAATAACATGTTTTTATTTTTTTTTTAACTTCTTTTTTCTCTTTCTTTTTCACAGTCGAAAATGATGGCCATAAAAGAAGCGATTTCTTGCGGTGCTGAGCAGTACAAAAGTGATCAAGAAATAATTGATCTAGTAAATCCGAGCCGCAACACTCAAAATATCATCAGCAGGGGCAAGAAGTTGCCGGGTGGTGGTACCTCATATGGATGTGGGAGTAGTTCTTATAGTGAGGGAGTGACTCGAGAACAACTCTCGGAGGTACTTAGGATTCATGAGCAAGAAAAAGAGTTGTCGAGGAAGCAAACCGAGGAGGCGCAGCAACGGGCTAATTTGGCCCATATGTATGCTAGTGTGGCGCAACAAAATGCTGAGGTAAACAACGCCCGCCTAAGTCATTTAATTTCTCATTATACTTCACATGTGGGTCGAGGGTATACCGGACCTAATAACCCTTTTGTACCGCCACCCCAATTCTCTTCTATGCCTGGCATGTCTCAGTTCCCTGGTATGCCTCAGTTTCCTGGTATGCCTCAGGTCCCTGTTATGCCCCAGTTTCGTGGTATTCCTCCCCCTCCCGGATTTCCATATAATGCTCCACTCAACCCACTCCAACCTCCATTTACCCAAAATAACAGTTTCAACAACTGTAATCGACCCGTTGTAAACACCACTGGCCCCTCGAGTTCTAACTCTCGGGAAAGTCCCAACTATACATCAAAATGATACTCGGACCGTCGACGAGTTGGTTCAAGATCTTGAGAATGCCAACAACATGTCCGATAATGAGCTAATTAACTCGGATGCTGATGAGGGGGATGATGAGGGGGATGATGATCAGGCCAGGGACTATTCAGATTAGGAGTTGTTGGTTTTAGACTTTTTATTATGTGTAATAACTTAAGACTTGTTAAATTGTGAAACATGGATTTATTGTGATGTGTAATAATTTTAGACTTGTTACATTTGTGAAATAAGGATTTGGTGAAATGTATTCTAACGTTTTGGCTATTTAACGTATTGTAAATTATTAGTATTGTACTGTTTAGTGATTTGTAATATTGTGGATTTGTTGAAATATAGATTTTTTTCTTGAAAAATTACAGGAAAAAAATCTGGAAACAAGCTCCTCAATGCAGTTTTTTTTTTTGCCCAGGCGCCATTTAGGGTCGAAATTTCGACCCTAACTTATAGTTAGGGTCGAAATTTTGACCCTAAACTTATAGTTAGGGTCGAAATTTCGACCCTAAGTTTTAGGGTCGAAATTTTCGACCCTAAATTTTGACCCTAATTATTACCTGCACACATGATTCTGCAAAAAAAAATTAATATAAAATGTTTAGGGTCGAAATTTTCGACCCTAAACCTGAAAAACATTTTGGCCCTAATTTAATAAATTAAAAAAAAACGTTTTCACAATGTTTTTTTAATTTCCACGTGGATAATATTTAGGGTCGAAATTTTCGACCCTAAATTTGAAAGAGGATTTCGACCCTAATTTAATAAATTAAAAAAAAAACGTTTTCACAATGTTTTTTTAATTTACACGTGGATAATATTTAGGGTCGAAATTTTCGACCCTAAATTACAAAGGGTTTCGACCCTAAATATTGGTCAAAAACTTTGCTGAAAAGTGGTGGGCCCCATTTTTTCGACCCTAAAATACATAGGGTATTTCGACCCTAATTTTTTAGGGTCAAAATTGTTGGGTCGAACGGTTAGGGTCGAATATTTCGACCCTAAAATTTAGGGTCGAATACCCTTTGTATTTAGGGTCGAAATTTTAGACCCTAAACCTTGATTTTGTTGTAGTGTAGGGGTTCAAAACAACCAGATGGTCAATCTTGGGGCTGGAAGGCAAGCTAATCAGTTTGGTAGATTGGCTAGGGTAGAGTTCCCAAAATTTGATGGTGATGATGTTAGAGGTTGGGTGTTCAAATGTGATCAATTTTTCTCCGTTGATAACACTCCTAATGAAGAGAAGGTAAAGATTGTTTCAGTCCATCTTTGTGATAAAGCTCTTTTATGGAATAGACAATATTTGACTGTTAATGGGGAAAATGTGGGTTAGGATGGGTATAAGCAAGCTATTATTCAGAGATTTAGTTCCATCTTTGAAGATCCCATGTCAGCCCTTAAGAATGCAAAATATGATAAGAGTGCTAGAGAATATCAGGATCTGTTTGATACCTTGTTGTGTAGAGTTACCATTAGCCAAGAATATGCTATTAGTTTGTATTTGGGTGGGTTGTCAACTCAACTAGAGATGAGTGTGAGGCTGTTTAAGCCTGCAACTCTTGCCGATGCTTACTCTTTGACAAAGTTACAAGAGGCAATTTTTGAGGCTGAAAGGAAGAAAAATAAGCCACCATTGACTTTTATGGGTAATAGGTTTGGTGGTGGGGGACAGTTAGGGGGTCATATAGCCAGCCTTGTTACCTACACCTAATGCTAGTGGGGTAGGCAATGGGTTGAAGCCTAAACCAAACACACTAGTTAGAGGACAATTGTCACAGAAAGAGTATCAAGAAAAGAGAGCACAAAATTTATGTTTCTATTGTGATCAAAGGTATACACCTGGGCATAAGTGTGCAGGGCAGTTGTTTTAATTGGTGTTGATTCCTGATGAGGAAGAGCAGTTTCAAGATTGTTTAGATGAGGGCATTGAAAATCATGGGGGTGACAATGTGGATGAGTTACAGCCTCAAATATCATTACATGCTCTTACTGGTTCTAAGCACTACCAAACTATGAGAATATTGGGAAAAGTGGGCAAACACACAATCCACATTCTGGTGGATTGTGGTTCAACACACAACTTTTAGATAAGACTATGGCTAAGACCTTGGGTTGTAAGATAAGACCAACTGGACCACTAGGAGTAACAGTGGCTAATGGGAACAAATTGGTCACTACTTCTGAATGTAAGGGCTTCAAATGGCAGTTTGACAACATAAGTTTTAGTACTGATCTGATGTTGTTGCCATTGGGGGGTTGTGAAATGGTGTTAGGAATTCAGTGGTTGGCTACACTTGGGGACATCAAGTTTAACTTCAAAGAACTGAGAATGGAGTTTAAGATTGGGGGTAAGAAAGTCCAAATTAGGGGTACAAAAAATCTCAAATAGATTGGGTGGCTAACAAAAGAACTCAAAAGAATGTGGAGGCACAACTTGAGTCTATGACTCTCTGTGTGTACCCTAGGAATTCAGTCTCTTGTTCCAAGTTAGAAGGAGTATCTCAGATAGCTCCTAAGGAAATTCAAAAAGTATTGGATACATATGAGGATGTCTTTGCAATCCCCACTGAGTTGCCACCACACAGGTCTCATGATCACAGAATTCCTTTGGTGGAAGGTGCTATGCCAGTCAACATCAGACCTTACAGGCATCCACCAACTCAAAAGGATGCCATTGAGGGAATTGTGAAAGAATTATTAGAGGTTGGGGTCATTAAGAAGAGCCACAGTCCTTTTGCTTCACCTATTGTAATGGTAAAAAAGAAGGACAATTCATGGAGGATGTGTGTGGACTATAGACAGTTAAACAAGCAAACAATTAAAGATAAATTTCCAATACCCATAATTGAAGAACTCATTGATGAACTTTATGGAGCTCAGTTGTTTACTAAGTTGGATTTGAGGTCTGGATACCATCAAATAAGGATGAATGATCAGGATATGGCTAAGACTGCTTTCAAAACACATGAGGGTCACTATGAATTCTTGGTGATGCCCTTTGGGTTAACTAATGCTCCATCTACTTTTCAAGCTCTAATGAATGAAGTATTCAAACCCTTCCTCAGAAAGTTCACTTTAGTGTTTTTTGATGACATACTCATTTATAGTCAGAGTTTGGATGAGCATGTCAAACATTTAACCATGATTTTGGAAGTTATGAGGACTCACAAGTTGTATGCTAAGTTGAGCAAATGTGTGTTTGGAACTACTAAGGTTGAGTACTTGGGCCATGTTATATCTGCTGAGGGTGTAGCTACTGATCCTACTAAAGTTCAAGCTATGGCTAATTGGCCAGTTCCAACTAATATCAAACAATTAAGAGGATTCTTGGGACTAACTGGGTACTACAGAAGATTTATTAAGGGGTTTGCATCTATTAGTAGACCTTTGACACTTTTACTCAAAAAAGGGTCATATGATTGGAATGATACAGCTCAAACCTCTTTTGAAACTTTGAAACAAGCCATGGTGAGTGCTCCAGTGTTGAAGTTACCTGATTTTTCCAAAGAATTTACTATTGAGACAGATGCTTCTGGTGTGGGAATTGGGGCAGTTCTACTCCAAGAGGGTCATCCAATAGCTTTCTTGAGTAAAACACTTTCTGCAAAACACCAACTCATGTCTACTTATGAGAATGAATTCTTGGCAGTGGTGCAATCTTTGGATAAGTGGAGAGGGTACTTACTAGATAGGCATTTTAAGATCAAAACAGACCACATAAGTCTCAAATACCTGGTGGATCAAAGGATGTCTACTCCTACTCAGCTTAAGTGGCTACCAAAGCTTATGGGATTTGACTTTGAAATTGTTTATAAGAAAGGCGTGGATAATGTCACTGCTGATGCACTTTCAAGGTTACAAAATCCAGCTGAATTGCTAAGTATCATCAACACTTCGACTTTAACTACTGATTTGTATGATAAGGTGGTGGAAAGTTGGGATAAGGATTTGACTTTGCAAAGTCTATTGAAGACTAATGGGAATTAGCAGAGTCACTATACTTGGCATAACCAGCAGTTGAGAAGGAAAGGCAAGTTGATGGTAGGCAATGATGTTACTTTGAGGAAAGAGATTATGCAACAAGTACATGGAGGTGCAATGGGAGGCCATTCAGGTGTTAAAGTCACTACTCACAGGTTGTGCTCAGGGGCGGAGCCACATGTGTTGTACCGGGGGGCGGCGCCCCCAACAAATTTTTTGCGTATACATAAATCATGTGGAAAAAACTGTCAAATTTAAGAAAAAAGATGTAGTGCCCTCGTAGAGATTTTCAAAATGCCCTCAATAATGCCAATGATTTTTAATTTGGTTATCATTTTCCGGTAATCTGGTCGGAATGTTAAAATCGGAGAAGAAGCATAAGAAGGAAGATGGGGTGGGGACAGCTGTGAGGTCATTGTTAAAAGTAAAGGACAAAAACATGTATAATACTTGATAGTATTAAATTAATAACAGTATGTACTAATATAATATAGTACTAATAAACATGTACCTACTTTTTTGTAGTTTTTCTCTTATGATTCAATAGTGCTATAATATAATAACTTGTTACTGGAAATAAATAAAGTATGTTTTTAATATGATACTAAATGTAATATAATGTCATATTCAATAATAACAAGTCACAATTCTAAATTATTTAACTCTTATGACATTATTTAATGACTAAGCTTTAACATATTTGTTTAACATATTTTTCATGATAAATTATTTGTTAATTTTTCGTTAGTATTGTTCACGTATCGATGTAAATAAAAAGTTGCGTTTATTTATTTTTAAATAAAATGGTAGAAATTACAATTTATATTCTATTTTATAAGCGCTTACATCTATTCTTAACGTCGTATGCATGAAATAAATATTTATTGTTGTTGTAACTCGTACCCGACATGATTTGTGGATGTCACGTTAAAAATTGTTACGTTTTGCTCGTTGCCCCCTGTAACCATAATTTCTGGCTCCGCCACTGGTTGCGCTCTATGTTTTATTGGAAGAAAATGAGAAAAGAAGTGAAGCAGTAGGTGAGGGAGTGTGATGTTTGTCAGAGGTGTAAGCCAAATTTGGAAGCTTATCCAGGTTTGTTGCAGCCATTACCCATTCCAACCAGCATATGGACTAGCATCTCTATGGATTTCATTGAAGGTCTTCCTAAGTCACAAGGGAAAGATGTCATTTTTGTAGTAGTTGACAGGTTGAGTAAGTATTTTCACATTTCATACCACTTTCTCATCCTTTCACTGTTGTGCAAGTTGCTCAAGTGTTCTTGGATCATATCTACAAACTACATGGGTTACCAGAAGATATTGTATCAGATAGGGATAAAGTTTTTGTGAGTCTGTTTTGGAAGGAACTTTTCAAGTTGTTACAAGTGAAGTTAAACATGTCTACAGCCTATCACCCTCAGTCAGATGGCCAAACAGAGGTGGTCAATAGGAGTGTGGAGTGTTATCTCAGGTGTATGACTGGTGAACAGCCTAAACAATGGGTCAAATGGTTGGCTTTAGCTGAGTGGTGGTATAACACAAATTTCCATACAAGTATTCAAACCACACCTTATGAGGCAGTGTATGGTAAACCACCACCAATTCACATACCATATTGGGAGGAGAAAGTAAAGTGGATTTAGTGGACAAAACGTTAAGAGAAAGGGAAGAAGCTGTGGAGACACTCAAATTTCACATCACTAGAGCTCAAAGCAGGATGAAATCTCATGCTGATAAAGGGAGAACAGATAAGGTTTTGGAATGTGGGGATTGGGTTTTCTTAAACTACAACCTTATAGACAGGTTTCATTAAGGCGTGGTAAGCAGAATAAGTTTTCCCCAAAGTACTTTGGTCCCTTTAAAATTTTGGAGAGAGTTGGACCAGTGGCATACAAACTAGCCTTACCTCAAGATTCTCAGGTCCACAATGTGTTCCATATTTCACAACTTAAGAAGTGCAGACATCCAAACCCAAATCAACTCAGTGGTACTTTACCTCCTTGTGATTCCAATGGAGTTTTTCTGGTGGAACCTATGGTTATTTTGGATAGGAGAATAGCCAAGAAAAACAATGGTGTGGAAGTTTATGTTTTGGTTCAATGGGCTAATGAAAGTGTGGAAGATGCTACTTGGGAGTCTGTGACAGAATTGCAAGCCAAGTATCCTCATTTTGATTGTACAGCTTGAGGTCAAGCTGAATTCTAAGGGAAGTGGACTGATAAGCACCTAAATGCTACACAGCTTATATGTTAAGCTGGTTAAGTTGTTTGGCACGTGAGGTGCACACGCATGGTTTAAATACCAGACGTGTGAGGTGCACGTGTGTTTCTCCAACAACTTCTAACCACTTAGTTTTGGCGGGAAACACTTAGTATAAATTCCTTTTCACTGTAATCATTTCATTCCTTGTCTAGAATTTGTTGAACTTTTCTCTTCTTGTAATCATTCAGTTACTATCAATAACAACCATTTTTCACCATTTTGATCTTGTTTAATCCACATTGCTCTATTTCTTATTCTTATGAGCTTTCTGATTATTCATGGCTATGACAGATTTCATTAATCTCTGATTAGCATCTATCAATGGTTTATAAAGCCTAGGTGTCCCCTCTTCAAAAAAAGCTAGCTTTTTTAGTTACTTCTACACTTGGGACTTATGAACCGAGCCTAGTATAGGAGTTACGAATTTTCGACCCATAACATATGATAAGAAACCCGGTCCAATCCATATAACAGTTAGGTTTTATATAAAACCCTAATCACAATCTCAATCTCACCCTAATCACAAAATAATCCCACTCTCAAATCAAAATCAGCTCGATCTCAAACCTCACAAAACAATAACGAATCACAACCATCTTATCTTTCTAAATCACCTTATCTAATTATAAAATTAATATAATTTAATAATAATTTAAGAAGAAGAAGATGACGATGATGATGACGGATCAGACGAAGATACCAAATGCTTCTACCCAACTCGAGCTGCAGCAACAACAGAAACATACACTCCTAAGACAAGAGGTCGATCAGTGCCTAGAGACGTTCATGTTCATGCACAGCTTTCGTAACACCAAAGAAGCCACCCCCGAGGAACGCCTCACGGTCATAAAAGCTTCTGTCAATGTCCTTAATGCTTATACTGATTTGTGTGATTTCCTTGGAATTGAGGTGGAGGACCACGACGCCTCTGTAATCATCCAGGAACACAGATCAAAGGTCGCCAAGGAGATTAACTACGTCTGCAACAACGTTTCTAATGTCACTATCTTAGAAGCTTATCGCCCCCTTCTTGCTGATTTTCAAACAGGGCCTAACCACCCCAAAGACCCCCCTTCTCAGGTATTATTTTTTTTTTCCTTCCTTTCTTGCTGTTAGTATTTTTCTAGATCTCCAATCTGAAATTTATCAAGTCAAACAGCCACCACATAACCTCTTCTTTCGCTATATATAATTGCCGTTTTAAAAGCTCCTGTAGGTTGTTTTTTTAGATACTAGTAATATGTGTAGCAGAGTTCTTATAATCATTTGATTGATACTGACTGCCAAATCCAAGAGATTTATCAACATTCTTGTTATTGGATTGTGTAAATCTCAAATTGGTGGTGTTCTTGTGGTGTATGATGCACTTGGAACCAAAACCTTTAAAATTTCAGCAATTTAAAGGTTGACTGTTGACACCGGTGTGACCCGACTTTGAACAATTTGACCCTACTCTGACCGAAGCCGACTAATATAGCCTATTTCCTTCACCCTCCTACCCCGCCTAGGCGTCCCTTAGTTTTTGAAACACTGTATGAAGTCCATAGTTCCTGTATCCATGAGGCTGGAGGAGTGGGGCACGTCAATAAGTTTTGTGATTTGTATTTCTATTTGGATGCATATTCCGCTTAGTTGTTTGTGCTTGCTTATAATGCTATGTCCATGATGATTAATCTATCTATCTCACTCGCCTTTTTTTCCTGCAGATACATCATCCACATCTGCAAGATCAAGATGGTAACTTAATGTCAAGCAAACCACTACCCATTTGCACACCATTGGGGGATGAGCCGAAGCTTATCTATGACGTGATAGAACAGGAGGTACGTTCAGAAACTACTAAGTTACTTGGATTTTCACATCATGCGTGGTAATAGGGGTATCGTTAGTGAAAAATCATGAGTGCCCTCATCCTATATTGTTTTGTACTTCTTTTCTTCTATCAAGTCCTCAAATTCTTTAAACAGCTAATTTAATACATTTCCCTGAATGGTAACATTCAAGTAGTGCAATTAAGATATTAGATGTATATTCTGCTTAATTGTCGTATGTCCATGATAATTAGTCTGTATATCTCACTCGCCCTTTTTGCTGCAGATACATCATCCACATCTGCAAGATCAAGATGGTAACTTAATGTCAAGCAAACCAGGTATATACTCTTGTTTTTTCAGAAACTATCTATCTCATGCAGAGTGTTATGATTTCACATGTATATTTTCTATATATTCGTCTTTAGCTGATCAGTATTATCTTTTTTCCAGATATGAGTTCAGGGGAAGGGAGCTCCAAACCACGACCCATTCAGTCTCACGACAAGTGTTGTCGTACACCATATTGGGCTAAGCCGGAGCCTATCTTTAAAGCAGTAAAATGGTTAGGAGAAGAGGTATGTCCAGAAATTACTAACACTACTACATAAAAGTCTAAAAAGAACGGTCAAAAAGCCACATAAAGAACGGTTTTGAACCACTCTAACCAAGGGTGATCTTTTTAAGTGAGATGTAAATAGAACGGTTCAAAACCGATCTATTTAAAGAATTAAATAGAACGGTTAACATAAAATAAGCGCTCTATTTGATGCGATCTGTATGATAGAGTGTTGTTCGTTATACTTCAGTAATTAGAACGGTTTTTAACCGATCTTATTAACATATATATATTAAAAAAATAATAAAATTTCTATTTTCCCAGTCCCAAAATTATAATCCAGGTTCTCTTACAAAAATGCAGGTTTTCCAGAATTGTATTCATTGCCATAAACAATACTAATATTCTTGTACAAATAACTACAATACAGTCAACATACAGGTTACAAATTAAACCGAAGTAACTTCAACAAGGAAACAATTGCAACATAATTCAAACATAATGTGAGCTTCACAAGTCTTACTAACTACTACAAAAATCCAAACTGCTCCGTTGAAAATGTAGGCGGAGATCCACTCCAGCCTCAAAATAAGAGAAGTAATCAAGGATTCAAAAAGAGTAAAGCTCGATGACCTTTGAACCCATTTTCTTGCTAGCTTGTCATTGCTGTTGTTATCGTTGTTACCTGCCGTCAACAAAATGTAAAGTTACAATGCAAATTTCAAAGCTTTAAATTTAAAGATGCAAGCACCACTAGTATTGGACTCTCACTATAATGTTATCAACTTATGTGATCTGGATTAAGGGGTGTTTGGGATTGGGTATGGCTGATGCAGCAGTTAAGCTGCCGCAACAACAATTTAAGGGGCGTTAAGGCCAATCTGCAAAGGGTTGCACTTAATGGTCTTGATGGCTGAGTTGCTACGGTACATAGTTATTTGTAAATGGATCTCTAAGAACCGCTTCACATGATAAACAAGGATGTGTCTATGAGGAGTTCACATGATAGATTGGGCAGTAACATACCTCATCAGTCGCGCCACAATGAAAACCATGTATTGACGACAACTTCCATCTCACGTAAGCTTAATGGCCTGTTGTCACCCCAAGGGACCTATATACAGCATAAGAAATAAATAAACATTGTTAGATTAAAAATATTTGGTATAAAAGAAAAGAAAATTAAAAATATCTTAACATGTACTTACTATATTTGGGAAATCCTCATATTGATATTTTAGCACAAAATCAAGCACCCATTTCATGACATAGAATCCACACTCCCAATCTTCCTCTTGTAGATTCACAACAGGAAGCTCCCAATTCAACGGCCCAACAACACTAAAAACGAGAAAATAAGAAACAATTTGTGTTAACTGTTATTAAAATATAAGTCAATTTGAAATCAACTTAAGAATTTTATTACCTTTCCACTTGATTAACAAGATAATAGCTTTCCTTGGTTCTCTTTTCTGGCCACTTATAAGAATCCAGAATGAATCCCTTTTTGTGTTTCGGGCAAATTATCAAAAGAGCATGATGACGACTGTATATATATGCAAACAGTTTGTCATAAAGCAAAAGCAAATAATTTAAAATCAGTTTACAAATAAGAATTGTCTTACCCCTGCAGGTAAGGTGCCACAAAAAAATCATAACCCTTTAGTGCTTCTGTCAGGTAAAGTATGACACCAATGTCCGTGTCCATACCGGTATCTCCTGTGATCACTTCTGGGTTTAAAAAACCTGTCTTGTTATTTTTATTTGGTGAGGCTGTCTTGAAAAGATAAAGTGACCTATCAAACCACAATAACAAATAAACTTAGTGACACATAAACCATGTCAAGATTTTTATTATAATGCTAGTCTATTTGTCACTTATAGTGATAACTACTAATATCTACTATACTACACCCGCAATTGATTTAACTGATTAACTGCGGGTTCTAATGTAGTTACCACATTACTAACTCTAATTGTTCATACAACACACAACAAAATTGTTTATCGTATGTAGGAGGACTAGAAGTCTAGTTATTAGTTATAAGTGATTGCATCAAGTTATCTAAAAAGAATTGTTTCAATAAATAAAATGAGTTGATGCCATTACCACTTTACAAGTTTGTGTCCTCAGCCGGAACCAAGAAAAGACTAGGGTTGTAACAATTAACTAACATACCTTAAGAAAAGAGTGATAATGTTGATCCCTATTTCGTCTCCATCCAAAAGTTCAATGATGTCTATTGGGTTGATTGGGAGCAAAAAATCATCACCATCCCGAAATATCTCCTTTTTAAAATCAACATATTGCGGCATGGCGCAATCCTCACGGGCCATCCACCGATAATAACCCTTCTTCACAGCCTCTGATCTCTTATCTACCTCCTTTTTCAACAAAATCAATCGCTTTCGGATATCAGATTTTTCTTTCTCATCTTTTGACTGTTTAACGGGTGCTTTTACAGTCTTTTTCCTTTTCTTGCTCGCCTATGCATACATAAATACATATGATTCATTTGTATGTTCTATTTTGAAGCAAACAAATGCTAAAATGCATTAGGATTTACCCGAGTAACAGGAGGAACAAATGTAGCCGTTAATGCTGAACATTCAGGTCCTTGTACATTTTTTGGTGACGCCCTCTTGGCTACCGCACTTGTTGCAGGGCTGTTTGGCAAAGCCTACATATTTCAATTGTGTAAACACATGAATAAAGCTTTACTAATATACAATACAAACTAAAAAAATATACAAGACAAAATGAAGAAAGTACATCAAAGTAATACTACAAAACGAGCAATGGCTAGAATGCATTAGGATTTACCCGAGTAACAGGAGGAACAAATGTAGCCGTTAATGCTGAACATTCAGGTCCTTGTACATTTTTTGGTGACGTACTCTTGGCTGCCGCAGTTGTTGCAGGGCTGTTTGGCAAAGCCTACATATTTCAATTGTGTAAACACATGAATAAAGCTTTACTAATATACAATACAAACTAAAAAAATATACAAGACAAAATGAAGAAAGTACATCAAAGTAATACTACAAAACGAGCAATGGCTAGAATGCTTTAGGATTTACCCGAGTAACAGAAGGAACATCTGAAGTCGTTAATGCTGAACATACAGGTCCTTGTATAATTTTTGGTAACGTACTCTTGGCTGCCGCAGCTGCCGCAGTTGTTGCAGGGCTGTTTGGCAAACCCTACAGATTTCAATTGTAAAGACATGAGTAAAGCTTACTAATATACAATACAAACTATAAACATATACAAAGGTATACATCACAAAATGAAGAAAGTAAATCAAAGTAATACCGGAAAACGAGCAATGGCTCCAACTGGCCATTGAATAAAAGCCTCAAGCGCATCTCCTAATTTTAAAATATCTTCATCCGGCACAGGAAGCTCCAAATCTTCTTGCTTATTAAGTACTCTGAAAACCGAGACCCTCATGTGACCCTTTCGTAACCTTTTCCCATGTATCAAGCCATCGCCAACAGGGTATAACATCGCTTGCGCGCACAAAATCCTCTCGCCAGTAAGAATAGATTCAGGAATGAACAAAGAGCATGATGTAGCTTCCTAGAAAACATACCATGTGGTGTATTAGGCACATGTACGTAAAGTACATTACATATCAATTGTATACTAATATAACACTTATACATTTACCTTTATGCAATCTATTCTGATGATGTTCCTTGTTGTCGAGGCAACACTGCTCGGTTCAGTGCTTGGTTGCTTCCTAAGTTCTTCCAACATTTTCTCCTTTAAATGATCCCAAATCGGACCAGTCATAAACCTTTCTTGCATTTGTTGAGACAACTCTTCAAGATCTATTGATTTTGGGTAGGTCCTTTTCTTCCTCACGTATCCTGTTAAACCTTTTTTATATCCAACGGTAGAGCTAACCCCCTTTGTTCGACCCCCATGGTCAGGTCCAAACACAACTGCCACAGAATCTGCTCCAGGTTGAGCTTCAATCGTCCCTTGAGACAACTGCTCCTCTGCTTCTAGCTGTTAATCAATGAAAGTTTTAAATACACGAAAACAACTTTATTATAAACCCCAATATATGGAAATGGAAAACACCTTTATTTCAAAACAAGAAATAAACTTACCAATTTTTTTGCTATCTCAGCTGTCTCTGGAGGCACAATTATGTTCCCATCTTTATCAAAGCGTCTCCTCCCCAAACAAAAATTACTCCCACGACCTGGTATCTTGTGAAGATCGGTTGACTTATTTGGGTCATTTCGTTCTTCCTCCCACTGCTTTTCAAAACCAGCGTAGCCTTTCGCTCCTACTCTAGGTCGGTTAACTTGCTTCGATGCACGCGCTCTCGCTTCTTCACGCTTTTTCTTTACATGGCATTAGGAGACGGTTTAGAGAACTTTCAATATATGATGATTCATAGATTATAAAAGTACGCGAGGAAGTAAAACTAACCAGTTTTTCTGCTGTATATTGCTCAATGCGACAGAATTCTTGATATACTTTCGGGTCAAGGAAGGTATATGTCTCACGAGGACAAATGTTTTTAAGCATGTACTCATTCCTCAACGTGTTCTTAAATGCCCTCCACTTTTGGCCACACGACCTAAGTGTATGATCTTTTATTATATCATCATCTTCGACTCTCATTTTTGTCTATTTATGTTGACATAAACCTTGTTAAAGATGAATGTGTATGCTAATAATAAGAAAATAAGCTAAAAACCTTAGATAGTACCTTAATATCCAGCCATAGCATCTCTTTATCTTTGTGCTCTATTTTATGCCAACTCGGTTTGAGGATAGATATATTCTTCCTAACGGCATTTCCGAAGTATGTCGTAAATTTACGAGCATGTTCACCTATAGCAGCGCCATGAATATTAAATTCTACAGATTCACCTACGGGAAGATCCTGTATTTTGTTGATCCCTCTCTTTTTTCGTGGTTTTTGTGTAATGGAGATTGATTGCCGTGTATCCTGTTCAATACATACAACACATATAAGTTTTCAAACGCATACAATACATGTTACATGAGATAAGTTCACAACCCAGTAAGACCCGATAATATTTGAACTAGTTTTTTAGATACTTTTCTTTATAATAATGTTAACTGATTGTCTATTAAATAATTATGTATTGTATTGCTATATTGCTTACTGTTGAGTATTGGTTTATACATGTTTTTTTGCTTTTGTATAGTATAAGGAATCGGGTCTATCGGGTTCGGGTCTATCGGGTTCCGGGTTTTCGGGTTGGGTCTATCGGATTGCTTGTTAAGAAAAATAGAAGATATGATCAGGAGAACATATTAATCTTAAACAAAGCAAACTCGAGTAGTCATTTATATAAGTACATAAACGCATTGTCAGTTACTTTTCTTTTACATGTTCAATCCGATAACAATCCGCCAACCCAACCCGATTTAACCCGATCCGATTCAACCCGAAACATGATAACCCGATATATTATAGGGTCGGGTTAGGGTCGATATTTGGAAGACCAAAACCCGAATCAACCCGACACGATCAACCCGATAACCCGACAACCCAATCTGATAGCACTCCTACCTATGACATGGACCATCTAATATGCACTACATAATACAGATACTAAGCATTCCATAAATGGCTGGAACTCCTTATGGTTATCAACTATATACTTACACCAATTCTAGTACAAAACCAAAGTCTCAATAGAAACTTGGTTCTCAAATACCTTATCACAGTGCTCATATATATCAACGGGTAATTCGTCTTCCCACTCATACTTAAGCTTATCCACATTCCAAATTTATTCTCGGGTTTTATCGCGTTGACCCAATAACAGCCTTATGGCTTATGTGGTTTTCGACTTATGTTCCATAAGCTCACTTTTTGGGGCTTATTTTGAAACAGTTCGGCTTATATAAGATTATGATTACTTGATAAGCTTATATAAGCCAAAAAGTTTCAAAATAAGCCCCAAAAAGTGAGTTATGAACAATAAGCAGAAACCAAATACGCAATAAGCCTGCTATATAACGATTACATAAGACATTGTTACCAGTCCTCCTAAAGTGTACAAAAAAGCAATTTGCAACTGATAAAAATAAATCCAATAAGACTAAAATGGTTTTTAGTAGAATAAAATAGAATTCTAAAATCATAGCAGGCTCCATTCTAACAAGATTGACATGTATAATTGAAACCTGAGTTCGTTTATTTATTAATTTAAACATAATATAAATGAACTATTAGATTCGTTAATGTAATTACATTATCGTCATTTACATATCATGATTTAATATCGTCAGTTAGTGGTTCAATTTGCGAGTAATTTTTGACCAATATATCAATTATATAGACAATTGATATATGAAGCAAGGTATAACGAATGAATAACAACCTGAGTAACGTCATTAAGACCATCTTCTTCATCAACAATGTCTTCTTCTTCATCAAGAAGGTTTTCTTCTTCATCATCTGGGATGTTAAGAAGGTCTTCTTCTTCATCATCTGGGATGTTAAGAAAGTCTTCTTCTTCATCATCTGGGATGTTAAGGTTCACTTGTTGAGATTGTTGTTTATTGGAAATAGCTTTACGCACCATTGTTGTTTATTGAGATTGTTGTTTACTGGAGATTGTTGAGATTGTTAATTTACAGAGATAAGATTTTTGGGTGAACAGATCTAGATTACAACCTTAGGGTTTGTTTGATGAGTGGTGAGGGGCAAATGGAAATGAGTTAGTGTATTGTTTGATTTTGGGTATTGGGTTTTGTGTGAAAAAATTGATGAAGCGGCAAATGAAAATGTTGCCCCGCTAAAATTATTCTAGATTTTTCGAGTTAAATACATCGGGTTATTTATTAATACCCGATTTATTCAGATTTATGAAAATGTTTTTTTTTTCTAAAAAATTTTGTTAAGCGGCAAATGAAAATGTGTTGCCCCGCTAGAATTATTTTAAATGTTTCGAGTTAAATACATAGGGTTATTTATCAATACTCGATTTATTTAGATTTACGAAAATGTTTTTTTAAAAGGAAAATGTTTTTATTAGAATCAGGTTCGGATCGGCCCGGTTAACACGAGTTAACCCGGTTTCTAAAAAATATATACATATATTTTTAATAACTAACAAAAATTATATGTAAAAAAGAAAACAGTTCTCGTATATTAAAGATATATATGATTAACAACAAATATATAATATGTAAAAATAAAATTTCGTCGCAAATACGCAAATTTACAAAAGAAAATGTAAAAAACTCGAAAAAGTCAAAACCCGACCGGATCTTCAGAACCGGGTTGACCCGGATCACCCCAAACCTGGCGGGCCGAGCCGGGTTTCGAAAATGTAAACCCGGGTCAATATAACCCTCGAATCAAAACAAATTAAATATCTAATACAAAATAATAAAGTTTTAAATGTGTAAATCACATAGCATTAATACAAATGAGCAAATGTTTTACAACACTTGAAACCGAACAAATTAATTATCTAATACAAAATAGAGTCTCATATGTGTAGATCACATAAACTTAAATTAGCAAATGTTTTACACGTCAAACCGAACAAATCAAATATATAGCACAAAATGACTAAATAAGTCTCATATGTCTTCCGGCTTGTTATTGAAGTTTTCATGTTGTTCCTGCCAAAGTAAACAAAAACAATGTTTATTAAACTAAACTTCTGAATATTTTATAAATTGTATAAATTAATGTTGCGAATGATGTTTTGTTACCTCTGAGATGTGCGAAGTTTGTCAATCCTCGGCCTCGTGTCCTTCTTGGTGGTCGGATCTTAGGTAAGTGGTATCATCTAGAACTTCATCTACAGATTGAATACCAATAGAGAACGGAGGTATCTCGTCAAACTTATTAAACTCGTCCTCGTCCACGACATTCTCAACACCAACTATACTGCGTTTGCTATGCATGACAATGTTCCATCTCGTATCGCTTGGGTCCTCAACATAGAATATTTGGGTAGCTTGTTTGGCTAGAATAAATGGATCAGACGAATAGCTATGTGTAGAAAGATCGACACATGTGAAACCATCCTTGTCAACTTTAACACCTCCTACGTTATTAACCCAATTACACTTAAAGAGAGGCACAGAGAACGTATTGTAATCCAGTTCCCAAATTTCATCAATGACACCATAATACGACTCTTTGGCGACCGACAATCTTGAATTATCTGTTGTTGTTGCTACCAACGTCACTCCACTATTTTGAAAGGTGCTTTTTCCATCTTGTTCTTTGGTGTAAAATGTATATCCGTTAATGTCGTATCCTTGATAATGAAAAACACGTCGTGGGCGGTAAGCCAATTGTGTTACTTCAACTTCAACATTTGGGTATCTCGATTTTACAGTATCTCTTAACCATTTCGAAAATGTTCGTTTATCCTCCATTTCTAACCATTGTATCCCTTTACGACTATTATTTCTTTTTAAGAGTGCCATGTGCTCGTGTACATAGGGTGCAATAGATGTCATGTTTTGCAAGACTGTAAAGTGTGCCTGCTCCAAATCATCGTTGTTCGGTGTAACATCATTGCGCCCAATCGTCCCTTTCCCTTCAAGTCTACCCTCGTGTCGAGATTCGGGAACACCAATGTCAGGAATGCCATCGATATAACTTGTACAGAAACTAACAACCTCCTCTGAAACATACCCTTCAACAATACTTCCTTCCGGGCGAGATCGGTTCCTTACATACCCTTTTAAGAAACCCATATATCTCTCGAATGGATACATGTAATGTAGAAACACTGGACCACAAGCCTTTATTTCTTCTATAATATGAGACACGAGATGAACCATCACATCAAAAAAGGAAGGTGGAAAGTACATCTCTAGTTGGCAAAGAGTAAGAGTAATATCACGTTGCCATTCATCCAACTTTTCAGGGTCAATAACTTTCGAATGAATCATGTTAAAAAATAAACAAAGCTTTGTAATTGCATGTCGAACTCGAGGTGGCAATATTCCACGAATTGCGATTGGAATCATTTGTGTTATTAAAACATGGTGGTCGTGAGACTTCATACCAATCAACTTTAGGTCTTGCATTGACACTAACTTCTTAATGTTAGCCGAATAACCCGATGGGACTTTGATATCATGCAAGCATTGACAAAATTTAGTTTTTTCAGCCTTCGACAGGGTATAACAAGCAGCTGGCAAATACGTTCTTTTATTACCAATCTCTTGTGGCGCAAGCTCATCTCTAATACCCATCTCTACCATGTCCTTTCGAGCATTAATTCCATCTTTTGTTTTTCCTTTGATGTTTAACAATAATGCAATCAAACTTTCACTAACATTTTTCTCAATATGCATCACATCAAGACAATGTCGGACTAGTAAACGCGTCCAATACGGTAATTTCCAAAATATAGACTTTTTCTTCCAAATATTCTTATTAGTTGGCGGAGCTTTATCCTTTTTCCCAAAAACAGTTGTTATATTCTCGACACGAGAGAGTGTAGCATGTCCGTCCAATAACTTTGGCATCGTTCTACGCTCTACATTACCGTCGAACAATTTCCTTTTTTTACGGTACGGGTGTGATTCTGGAAGTGATCTTCGGTGTCCCATATACACAGTTTTCTTACAGTTAGTCAACCATCGTGAGTCGGTGTCTTTTTCACAAATAGGACATGCCTTCCCTCCTTTCGTTCCATAACCAGACAAGTTACCGTACGCTGGGAAATCACTTATGGTACAAAAAATCATGGCAAATAGTCTGAAACGCTCTTTCTTGTACGCATCATAAACTTCGACGCCTTTATCCCAAAGATCTATCATATCATCAATTAACGGTTCCAAATACACATCAATATCATTTCCTGGCTGTTTTGGACCCTGAATTAACAATGACATCATGATGTATTTACGTTTCATGCATAGCCAGGGTGGAAGGTTGTAAATGCATAAAAGAACCGGCCAAGTGCTGTGACGACTGCTCATATTTCCAAATGGATTAATTCCATCTGAACTAAGCCCAAACCGTATATTTCTAGCCTCTTCCCCAAATTCTGAATAATGGTTATCGATATCCTTCCACTGTGAAGAATCTGCCACATGTCTAATTTTCCCATCGATTTTGCGATCTTCGGCATGCCACCTTAACAATTTTGCATTCTTAGGGTTTGAAAACAATTGCTTAAGTCTTGGTATGATTGGCAAATACCACAACACTTTAGCAGCGGGGCCGTTCTTTGTCACATCTTCATCAAATTCCGTTAGATTTGTATCTTTATACCGTGAAACCTTACATACTGGACATTTGTGTAGGCCTTTATACCCTTTGGTATACAATATACAATCTCTCGGACATGCATCTATTCTTTTGACTTCCAATCCCAACGGACACACCAACTTTTTTGCCTTATACGTAGAAGTGGGTAACTCGTTGTTTTTAGGTAACATTTTATTAAACAGCTCAAGTATCTTGTCGAAACCCACATCACTCAAACCATGTTCTGCTTTTACTGTCAACAACTGTAACACGGCTGATAGTTTGGTGAAATTTGTACAACCGGTATACAATGGCTTTTCTGATTCGACAAACAATTCTTGTAATTTCTTCATATCAAGTTCGGCATTATGCTCTGCATCATGTAACATGTTATTGATATTCTGATGATTATTATTGCAATTATCATCGTTAATACTGGCATTACTTTCTAAAACAACATTGTTACATTCACGTGGTGCTTCACCATGGTGCTTCCACCACGTGTAGTTTTCAGTAAACCCTTGTTTAAATAAATGATATCTAATTGTTTCAACATCATCATGACAAATAAAATGCGCACAATCTTTACACGGACACGAAATTCGGGCTTCTCCTGTCTTTGCTTGATGATCCTCGGCAGTTTTAATAAACTCAGACAACCCTCTGATGTATTCAGGAGTAACACGATCTATATTGTACATCCACTTCTCACGATCCATCTGAAATATTTTCAAATTAATATTTTTATTAAGATGCATGCATGATATGATAACCTAAGGAATTAGTGTCAAGTCATGAATCCTAACCCACTTTTTAAACATTTAATCTCATATGTGAATACGTATTATGAGTCAAGTATTATTAAAGAAAAATCGACAGCATTTCCCCTCAACTCCCCAAGTATGCGCTTAAAACGCAAACTCGTAGGAGTAAGGAAAAATGATGTCGATTTTTCTCAATAATACTTGCTCTCATAATATATAACCACATCCTAAATGAGATAAAATATTTAAAAAGCAGTCCCAAACGGGGACAATCCGAAACTAACCTCTATTAGGATAATTTCGAACGGGTATATAACTAAAGGGATACTAATTATCTTAACTTATACTAAATGCTTGAATGCAACCATAAAATATGTGATTGATATGCGATTAGCTAAAAAGTTTAGTTAAATACCTTTGTTTAACGGGTCAATACTAGCTAGTCATCCCCGCTACACAACCGAAATTCTTCAAATGAACTATAGATAAACAAATATCAAAATCAACAAACAAAGCTTTGAATAAACACAAAATAATCATAGAGAGACAAAATAATGAGTATAGTTCAAATATTAATTACCTTGTAAACTAAAAGAATACAAATTCTTGAATTTGAGGATTTTTGGAGAATTTATTGAGATGTTTTCGGGAAATTTATGATGGTTTGTGGGTGTTTTATGAAATTTTATTACACACTGTGTAATATAATGCTGTCTACTTTTGGGGAGCCGTTGGGTGGGTTTAAATAGAACGGTTTTTTGATAATAACCGATCTATTTAATAATACACGTGACTCCCGTGACTTCCAGCTGTTGTTGTGGGAGTTTGTGAGGAATAAATAGAACGGTTTTTTTCATAATAACCGTTCTAACTATATTTGAATTTAAATAGATCGGTCTTTAGCCTAATAACCGTTCTATTTGTTACATTTCCTTTCCCTTACTCTTAAATAGATCAGCTTTTATGTAAAGCACACTATATAGAGTGATCTATTTAAGCTATTGTGTAGTAGTGTAATTTTATGGCTTATAACTTTAATAATGATTAGTTACTTTGATTTTGAAATTACCCGCTTATCTCCTGCTTTTGTTCCTCTTACCAGGATCGATGCTGAATGTCCTGTTCTTACCTTTGCTGATGTGGAAGTGGACTATGAGGAACGGTGACGATTTATTTTCCGGAATAAGAGCTACATAGCTGGATGCATCAGTGGTTTCATTTCTGCGAAATGGACCCAGTGATCTATTTTTAATATTTTTTAAATTGTATATTAAGTGTTGCACCTTAATTATGGCCATGTATTACTTGTGCATCTTAATTATGGCCAATAACATATTTGATGGTGGTGTTTTAATATTTTCTTGCATATTGTTTCTGGGAAATGCATTTAATTGGGACACACCAAGCTATGTTTATACAGTTGGGAATGAATTTAAATCACTTTTGAAATGGTGCTTAATTTGAAAATGTTTCCACTCGCCTTTCGTTGTAGGAAATTTGTTAATTGTAATAAGCTTAAATCCGCATCCACAAACTTATTGCCACACATCCGGTACCCTAACTTCAAAAACCAAGTCATAAGTAGGGATCACTTTTAACTGTTCTTTCAATTCGTATCAATACGAACCTAAAGAACACTGTAATCATATGCGTTTGTTTAAAATTTGTCAAGCTTTACTTATCCATGGCAGTAATCAGTGTGGATGAGCTAAGACATGCCATCAAATCACATGATGTTATGCCTATCTTCTAGCAGGCTGTGTGTCCCGGACGTGGCCTCTTCTAGTTGCCAATCTTTGCACAGTTAAATTTAATGGTGGCTCGTGTAGGATGTACCCTAAGATACTTGGAAGGACTGTGATTTTTGGACTCCCGACCTGTATTGCAAGAGAGTGATCTAAAACTGCCTCAGTTATCGTGTCCTTTATTTCCCTAAGATGTCCTTTGTTGCCGGCTTGAACGATTAGCATGAACATTGATGCAATACCAAGTTTGGTCATTAGTTAGTGATAGTACAGCGTTTCTTTCCTACGAGTTCTTTTTGGCTGTTATATTTTGCGAGAATGTAGGGTGAGCTTGTTATGATTCTGATTTGCGGTTTACTTGGACCATCTATTTCTTTTAATTGACTTTGAACTATGTTAATTTATGTTTGCAAATAGTCTTTGTTTAGACATATGTTGTTTCTATTAGCTTTTGAAAGTTGCTTTGCATCATATCAATATTAGCGACTATACTTCAGATTATTTGGTGGAAATTCATTGGATTTGAGTTAGCTTTGGCAAATGTTTCCTCCTTTACCAATGGTCGAATCACATCCCATATATTGTTCTCCTCAACCAAACTCCAGCTATAAATTTACCAAAGAGGCGTTGTGTGTTTAGTAAGTGATTAATATTTAATTATAAGAGGCCTTGGTACAGTGGCTGGCCAGTTGGCTGGCCACGATGTCGCGAGCCGACGGCGCAGCCAACTGTACCGTGGTGGGCGTTATCAGTGTTTGCATCGTAGGTACCAGCCGACGTTATGGCCGACGACGCGACAAGTGCACCGTGGCTCGTGCCGTCGGTCGCGTTATGGATTTTTTTTTCTTTCTTGCACATCTGTGTGTGTTGTGTTGATGGTGTTTTTATTTGTTGCAGCATAAAGAGAGGGATGAAGATATGATAGGGGTTTTATGTATGGGTTGGGCTGGGCTTGGGCTAAAGAAAAAATTTTTTTTTTTTAAGAAATGATTAAATAGGTTGGTTGGGCAAATAAGCAAGATTAATTTAAATTTAAATATTTATTTATAGAAAACTGATGAATATTTTTAAATAAATATATAAAATGTGGGGTCATCATAACGCAAAAAAACTATAGTGTGTTAACTAGCGAGGGTGTTGTTGGTGTTATAAGGGGTTTTGGTGTTATGGGAAAAAGTGGTGATAGTGACACTACTTTTTGCCCACGGCTCCCACCGTAGCGAATGCTCTAAAGTCGATTTCTAATATATATAACTAACAAAATTTCCTACAAGGAAAGTCGAGTGGAAACCTTTTTAAATTAATTAAGCTCCTAGCTGGAGAAATTGAGCTTGTGTTTTGTCACAAGGGATATTCAAATGTGATTTACCTCGTTTACTTTTCATAACAAAGAGAAAAAAAAAACACTTGCCAGTTGAGCCAAAAACAACACGAGATGATTCACCAAACCGATATATCAAATACTATATAAGTATCTAATACATAGATTGGTGTGTTCCAATTAATAGGTGATATGTGCAAATCCATTCCCAAAAACAATATGCAGGAAACTATTAAACACCACCATCAAATATGTCCTTGGTGATGTTCTTGCCGTAATTAAGACGTAACAGTCGATATATACAGTAATAATAGATGGCCATAGTTAAAATGTAACAGTCGATATACAGTAATAGATAGTTTCAAACATACTAAAAATATATAACTGGGTCCATTTCGCAGAATTGAAACCACATCCAGCTATGTAGCTCTTCCTCCGGAAAAGAATCGTCACCATTCCTTAGATTCCTCAGATTCCACATCAGCAAACGTAACATCAGGACATTCAGCATCCATCCTGGTAAGAGTAACAAAAGCAGGAGATAAGCGGGTAATTTCAAAATCAAAGTAACTAATCATTATTAAAGTTTTAAGCCACAAAATTAGTAATTTCTGGACATACCTCTTCTCCTATCCATTTTACTGCTTTAAAGATAGGCTCCGGCTTAGCCCAATATGGTTTACGACAGCACTTTTCGTGGGACTGATAATACAACTCACCATCAGAAATGGGTAGTGGGTTGGAGCTTCCTTCCCCTGAACTCGTATCTGGAAAAAAGATGAGACTGATCAGCTGAAGATGAATGTATATAGAAAATATACATGTGAAATAACAAAACTCTGCATGAGATATACCTGGTTTGCTTGACATTAAGTGATCATCTTTATCTTGCAGATGTGGATGATGTATCTGCAGCAAAAAGCGCGAGTGAGATATATAGATTAATCATCATGGAATAAGCATTATAAGCACAATATACATCCAAAATCTTAATTGCACTATTTGAATGATACTATTCAGGGATATGTATTAAATCAGCTGTTTAAAGAATTTGAGGACATGATAGAAGAAAATAAGTACAAAACAATATAGCTTGAGGGCACTCATGATTTTTCATTAAGGATACCCCTATTACCACGCATGATTTGAAAATCCAAGTAACTTAGTAGTTTCTGAAGGTACCTCTTGTTCTGTCACGTCATAGATAAGCTTCGGCTCATCCCCTAATGGTGTGCAAATGGGTAGTGGTAACATAAAGTTACAATCTTGATCTTGCAGATGTGGATGATGTATCTGCAGCAAAAAGGGCGAGTGAGATATATAGATTAATCATCATGGACATACGCACTATAAGCAAGCACAAACAACTAAGCAGAATATGCATCCAAAAAGAAATAAAAATATTCCCTAGGCACAAAACTTATTGACGTGCGCCACTCTTCCAGCCTCATGGATCCGCCCCGGTAGCTACTTTTCTTATCAGAAAACGGGAACTATGGACTTCACCCAGTGTTGCAAAAACTAAGGGACGCCTAGGCGGGGTAGGAGGGCGGAGGAAATCGGCTATACTAGTTGGCTTCGGTCAGAGTAGGGTCGAATTGTTCAAAAGTCGGGTCAGACCGGTGTCCAACAGCCAACCTTTTAATTGCTGAAGTTTTGAAGGTTTTGGTTCCAAGTGCATCATACACCACAAGAAGACCACCAATTTGAGATTGACACAATCCAATAACAAGAATGTTGATAAATCCCTTGGATTTGGCAGTCAGTATCAACCAAATGGTCTTTAAGAACTCTACTACACATATTACTAGTATATAAAATAACAACCTAGAGGAACCTTTAAAATGGCAATTATACATAGCGAAAGAAGAGAGGGTTGTAAAAAGGCGTGGCTGTTTCAGTTTGGAGATCTGCATAGCTAGAAAAACAACAAGAAAGGAAGAAAAAAAAAATACCTGAGACGGGGGGTCTTTGGGCTTAGGACCTGTTTGAAAATCAGCAAGATGGCGACGATAAGCTTCTTGGATAGCGACATTAGAAACTTGGTTGCAGACGTAGTTAATCTCCTTCTCGACCTTTGATCTGTATTCCTGGATGATTACAGAGACGTTGCAGTCCACCAGCCCAGCTCCACGAGTATGATACAAATCAGTATAAGCACGGCTGACAGCTTAGTTTCTGCAGGTGGAGTGTATGTTTCTGTTGGGCGTTGTTTTGTTGTTGCTGCTGCAGCTCATCGAGTTGAGGAGGAGTCTTGTTTTTCGTTTGTCCATTAGCTGGGATATGGAAAATCAATAACAACAAGAGAGTAATTAGTTAATAAGCTAATAATGTTAATAATACACTAGCTTAGTAGGGAAAGAAGAAAACATACGTTTGTTGGCGTAGATATGAGAACGTAGTATACCGCGATATAAATAATCCTATGAACGAGACCACATTAGTATTAGTATTAGTAATAAATGACGATTAGCGAGTAGAAAGATATAAAAAGTACCCACCCAAATGTGAGCATATTTGGTGATATCCCCTCGTTTAAAGTCAAGAATGAAGTCTTTAATCTCCTGCTTGGTTTGGAGATTAAGCATGTTTTGGAACAAGTAGTCGAGCTGAACTTGGAACAATGATCTGGTTTCAAAAACGAGGGCAGAGACATCATCCTCGTTGAAGTTAATATTGTAGGATGTCTTGTTGGGTTTGGGTGGATAGAAAAGCTTATTATAATGATTACGATAGATATCATCCAGGTTCTTCCTAACAACATCGAGTACTTTGCGTTCCTCCTGATTGCAGGTAGAGTAATAATGACCCACGAATCGACATGTTTGGAAATAAAGTCTCGTCTCTTTTTTAGCTTTCTCAAGAGCCGAGGTGAACTTCCATTTTCTCTTCTTGGTCTGATCCCTCGTCATCTTCATCATTATCGTCATCTTCTTCTTCTTCTTCTTCTTCTTCTTCTTCTTCTTCTTCTTCTTCTTCTTCTTCTTCTTCTTCTTCTTCTTCTTCTTTTCTTCAATTGTTATTGCTGCTGCTACTTTAGGGTTTCATATCCATCGCTTTTCCTTCTTAATATAGGCGATTGATTTTTTTTTAACTTGGTCGGTCGGTTGCTCCCTTCACTTTTCCGGTAACTTAATTAACATTCATTTAATACTAATTAAAAACAAACAATTCATGAATGAACAAAATTTTCATCATATTCTCACCATATACCTTTATAAAGTATTTGGAAAATTCTTAATTTACCAAAACTGAATTCTCAGATTTTGTTTTTATAACAACTAGTTATAATACCCGTGCACGCACGGGATTTAAACTTTATGATTTGATAATAGAGTAGTTATATACACCAGAGGTTTTTCAATTGCGGTTTTAACTTACATACGCATCACGAATGCCAAAATATAAGTAGCACACAACATAACTTCCTTATAAAATCTCATTATAAGTATTGAACAATTTCATATGTATTATCACCCATGTAACAATCTAACAGTAACATAGTGTGTATTATTATCACCCATGTAACAATCTAACAATAGCATAGTGTGTATTGTCACCCATGTAACAATCTAACAGTAGCATAGTGGCTGAGTCTAACTAATTGATGGTATATTGGTAGTAGTACTGGGGTGAAGCTTCTTCACCTTCATCAGGGGTCAAAATGAGAACATCATGTTGAAATGAAACCGATTTAATATAAAATTAATTGTTTATAATATGTAAATTCATTTGAGTTAGCATTTGATCCTTTTTTCAGCAAATAAACCAATAATAGAATGTGTGTAATGAATTACACCTCTAACCAGTAACCACGCCTCCGTTAACCAATAACAGTGTTGCATCTAATAAATTGTTGCTGATGATATGATTTCTCTTCTTTTACATTCAACCTTATTTTTTTAAAACAGACCATTAGTGCATTCGCATTCCTAAAATTCATTTCTTAGCAAATAAAAATGCCACAACCAATTAATTTAACAACCTCTTCATTTACAAATGTGGTGTCATGTGTGTAAAGTATAAACATTTGTTTACTTTATAGTTTATCATATCATCAATCTTAAATTTCAATTATTGTTCTTAGTTTTCATACAAATTTCTAGCAGTTCGTATGTGACTTGGGTGTAGTTCTATATTTTTCATCATATCACTTTTCGCTTGAAATCAAATAGCAAATGTGTGTTACTAAACCTGTGATGTTGTTCCATCTCTTCTAGGCAAGTAACTGCAATGTGTTGCTTATTGATTCACAATCATTTTTCACATGAATGGATACCCGAGTTACTTCATGATTAAATCATTAAGAATATACCTTAGCTTCGTTATGACAATGGCCGCAATCGAAAATCTCATCGCGACATGGTGTCTTGATCATGCACCTCCTTTTATAGTGTGCGCAACTAAACAACCAAAAAGAAAGTATATTAGAAGATCAGTCGATCAGTTCAACTTGCTAAAAATCACAAATAAACCAAATTTACCCATTTGTAAGAAACAGTGTCCAAATAGCTATACCTTCTCGGTGGCTATAAAATGACCCAACCAGCAATAACAACCTTTTCACGCCTATATTCATCTCCACAGTCACCGATCACTTTTTGAAGATCTTTTCCCTTACTTATAACTTCTTGAATGTTGTTTACATCTTCTTCATCAAGTGTAAGTGAGAATATTATAGTAAAGTCTTTGATATGTTCTGACTTCTGATAACTCAAGTCTAACACCCACCATTGACCCTGCCACAGATGGCTGCAAATGCAATTGCAGTCGTGTTTCAACATTCAGTAAGAAAAGATTATTTGACAATTTATTGATTTATTTGTTTAAGGGACAAATTTGAGCGTGCGAGTTTACCTGATCTAGTACGAACTTTACAGCACAGTTGGTATGCAAACTCTATGTTTTACTGCTACCTGATTTAAAGTTTTAAGAAGAGCTTGGAAAAGACTCCATCCGCCCCATGCATCAACCATCTGGTATATGAAATATTTTTTACTTATTCATGGTCATGTGTTAATAATGTTTTTCTTAATACAATATTTGAAAAGTTAAATACTCGTTTGTATTTCTGAGCGAAGGAGTGTTAAGTGGAGGTCCTGCAAAAGGGATTGACAAGTTGGTATCTAAGAATTTCTTGGATAACAGTCCGCCCATTACTGTTCCATAGCTGCAAAAAAATAATGTGTAATAATAACTCATAAGCATGATTATGTTTGTGCGCGCACGTTCACATGCTAGAAAGAGAGAGACATATGTTATGAGTTTGACTCTAGTGAGCTGACAACCTGGTAACAGTAGCAAACACATAGTTCCACCACATTTAAACCACATCTCAGAATAAGATATAAATATTGAACCACGAGTATTACACTAACTTACCTGATTGCTAACAATCAGGTAAAGATGAATATTATATGGTAGCGGCAGGAAATTCTTTGGCCTTGAATTAGGGTATTCAAGAAGAACAGGTTGTTCGATTCATTGACGTTTGCTTTATTCTATCCTGAGGAATTTCAATAAAAGAAAATTACCAGTAGTCATGATGCAAATCTCCTAGTCATAGGCAAAAAATAAAAACTTTTTTTAGCAACTTACAAAGCAAGAGTAATGATTTATAGCGGCCTTCTTGCAAATAGACCATTACCATCACGCTTTTTACCAGTGGCATCAGCTGCCATGTTTCCAGTAGCATCGACGGCGTCATTTCTCTCATTAATTCTATGGCTCATACCAGCCATCTCAGCTATGCATCCAACATCGTCACGTATTAGACCCTAAGAGTCTCTGGGGATTCTAGTGGCGATAGTACCAAGCGTTCCAAGAGCGGCAACTACAACCCAACACATATCAGCAAAGATGGAGCTAACAGCTAAGAAAGATGGTGATTGCTATTGCAAAAATAAGAATAATGACCAATTTGTAACCCAAAGCAACAACATAATCAGTTTGTACTCGCAATGGCAAACACCTCGAATGCAGATTCAAGTACATTACACACCAATTAAATGCTTCCATGTAAAATTAACATTTTAATTATTATTTGCTAATATCATAATATGTCAGGAAAATCACTTAAAGCTCATAACACGATATCCATTCTCGGTGTCATTTGCAAGGTCAAATGTTAAGGTATATATATCATATGACAAAAAGATCAATATAGTTAACAACTTTAGATAATCGCTTCACTCCTCACTAATTTTGCCAAGTGTCGACGAATGCAAGCATTGCAAACGATGCAGAATTTTTGTGGTGAAAATTATTTGACGGCCAACATTAACCTTTGTTAAAAAGTATTAAGCCTAGGGAAACTACCGACTTGGATGCCTAACAATTTAAGAACAAACTCGGCTATTAGAAATGTATATATGGTCTCAAGGGAAGGTTTCCTTAGCTTAATAATTTCAATAGAGGTGCAAACTAAGATAGTAATGATTCTTTAACTATCTAAAAAAACAGGTCAGTCGGGCCGGGGGGCCGACGCCGGTTGTGTAGAAATATCTTGTTTCCTAGGCTAGTGATCATTTATGTTATAAAATTATTATAACATATTCAATATCTTGTTTTATCTTAGACACTTTGCTTGTAAGCTTGATAAAAATGGTCAAAAAAACTAACTGTTAATAAACACATCATTGTATTTGATTGTCAAATCACCTTAGGTTAGACTGGTACGTAACCAATTTAACCCACTTGAAATGTTTCCTTCATAGCTCAATATTTAGTTCTATCAGTTTTCCTTGTTAAAGATGTAATATTACCCAAACCTTCATATACGGTTAATTTACTTTCAGTATGCCAATATTTTCTTCATTGGCGATGTCATAGAAAATCCGAATATGACCTTTCGGGTAATTTCATTTATGTTTCATCAAATCAGTCCAGGTTTCTCACATTCATAACTTACACATATACACATACAACATATTGTTTGAAGCTTAACAAAGCTGCAAGGTTCTACATATGTTTTACTTAACAAAGGAATCCTTTTCAACAATGACGAAATAGACCACTTTCTGAAGTTAGAAAGGACACTAAGACAACGTGAAGAATATGACAAAGTTACAGAAAATTAAGTTCTTAGAGTTAATAATTACCTACAATACTAACAACCATTACAATAATCGGTTTCTTACAGGAACTCCTAACCATGTCTAAACTGTAGCTTTGACTTTTGATGTCAGTAATTCATACTAATAGTATTACAGGGAAACCAAATGCCCACATCAAAACAATTACTACTACAGAATGAACATGAACCTTAGCATATATTGCTTTTAATTTGATACTTATCCTTATTATTTATCTCCACAAAGGGTGGGTTTGGTTTAGCTTATTTGTAGGGCTTACGGGCCAACTAAAGAGTTGAAAAACCAAAACCTCGTTTCTAATGTCTTATGATCTAAGCTCATGGATTATCAGCTCTAAATTAAGGCTATATGGTTAAAAAGTTGCCAACCATGGCCACTATCACATGTTGCAAAAGTTCGCGTCGACTAACCGCTTCTTACAGCTCCCTCTTAGCTTCCTCGTAAGTTCGCGCTGACGCGAGAGCTGCACTGTTGCAAGTTTTAATAGATGTATATCAGTTCACATGTTAAATACAATTTGAAAACTCTACTGATTTTGAAGTCGTTTTACCAGTGACATCGGCGACATCAACTATGGTGTTTCCAGCAGCCATCTCAGCTATGCATCTAGCGTTGTCACAGATACGATTGCAAAGCGTCTATAGCCATTCCGGTGGCAATAGTACCAACCATTTCAACAGCAGCAACTGAAACACAGTATATAGCAGCAAAGATGATTCTCACAACAATGGTAATCGTTATTGCAAGAATAAGGATAATGACCAATTTGTATCCCAAAGCAACAAAATAATCAGTTTACTCGCAACCTGTAAACAGCTCTAATGCAGATCCAAGTACATTTCGTGCCAATTATAATGCTTCTATAGTTCTATGTAAGTTTAAAATTAAGGTTCCCACACTCTCAAAGTCTATCAAATATATATCCTACACCAGGTTATATGGCCAAATGAAAAGATGTAATCGCAACCATAAAAAACAATATTGCATATCTATTAAAAACATTTATTAGATAAATCGACCGTAAGATAGTCATAAACCAACAATGGGAAAAACGTAAACAAAGAAAACTATAAATGTAAAGTAAATGACACTTCTTCAATCATTATTCTATACCATTTGTTTTGTCTCTTCCATCAAAATGATTTAAACTTTATTGTCTTCATGCTCAACTTTCGCCTTCTTTTCCATCTCAAATTTATCTGGTTCTACGTTCTTTCTTTTACTTCCTGCTTCTGCTAAAGTTTCATAAGCCTGATTTTTAAAAACCTAATTCAGAACTCTTTTTATTAGGTTTTCATATTTTAATTTTACATTAACGATTTTGATACTGTTTTGCTTAGCTGGGACCTTAATCACCTTTGTTTACACCTCTGTTTACAAAATCTAATCCTGTTTTTACCTATTCATTATAATTCGTTGATGAGATTATGATTTTCTTCTTAATCATCTTCTTCAAATTCATCATCTCAGAAGAAAAAAAACACAAATAAATAAACGACTACAAAATTAGCCATTCTATTGGAATCAAAATGGCCCATCCAACAAAACTCCTCAATCAAAACTATATTTTGATTCATAGTAATTAAGGTTACTAATTGACTAATAACAAATAAATAAAAAAAAATACAAAATTAACAATACCTTTGAAATCAAACTGGCCCATCCACCAAAACCTCTCAATCAAAACTAAATTTTGATTAATCTTAATTAAGGTTTGTAATTGAGTAATTGTGTGTCAAAAGATATGTTTTGCAGATTTGGATCTTCGCCTTGAACTTGAACTGGCCTCCTTTGTGACGGTGACAGTGGATATCGTCTTTTCTGCTGGTTTGGATCTTCCATGATATGTTTTGCAGATTAAGCCAAAGTTCCATAATGTCGACTGGAGATTTAAGATTAAAAAAGTCTAGTTTCAACCATAATGTCAGTTAAAAACTATAGTTTCAACCTTAAGGTTTTATAATATTCAACCCGCGTTTTCTTATAAGTTTGTTTCTTTTCATTTTTGACACTTATATTTTTTACCATACTTTTTACTTTCAATCATTAAAAGGGACGAAAATTATACATTGTTACCTAAATTAAGGAATAATTACATTTTTTAATGGAATAAATCAAATAATTATTTCTTATTAAGGAAAGAATCTCTTGAAAAAGTCCCTACTTTGGGTTTTGCTTTACAAAGAAAAAGATTTATTAAAATAATATTTTTTATTTTAAATTAAAATTTTTATTATATATTTATTATTTCACGATTTAATTTTATAATTTTTTTAATAATTCGATGCTCCTTAATTTAATTTTCATTTTTATTATATTTTAATAACTTTTAGTTTTAGTTTTCATTTTCAATGAGTTTATTTAAATTTAATTTTTTACAATTTAATATTAATGTGAACATATATTTAATAGGAAAGAGAGTAACATTTGTTCGTCTCAAAAATCGTCATCGGTTACTCGTCGTCGTATTACGTGGGATCCATGTTAGTTGCTTATAAGAATCAGTATAACCTCCACCTACTAAGTTTTTCTAATTGTAATTATATTTATCACAAATATAAGTGTTACATTTGACGCAATAGCTTGAGGCTGCTCATTAAAAGAATTAGAGAGGTTAGTTAACAAGTGTTGTAAAAAAAAAGTAATACGGAAGAACAAAAAACAATGAGAACCAAATCCAGATCCGCCGCCGCCTGCATCCATCGCCATCACCATTTAATAATGAATTCATTCCACCAACTATTAAACACCCTCTTGTATGCGCCTTCTCTTCCCTTCTGATCCGATCTCTTAATCATATATAGCGATTTGATCTCTTTTTAGGTTTATTTTTTATTATTTTATTCATCCGTTTTGCTGCTGTTTGCTGTTATGGGAGATAGGCGTTATTTTAATTCTAAGGAGGATCTTACCCCGAAGATTTCCACATCAGTTTTCTCACCAATTTTCCTAACCATTGCTCCGCTCGTGATCTATGGAATGTTTGTTTGGCATACGGTAAGGTGTATGATGTTTTTATCCCATTTAAGAAATCTAAAGTTGGTAAGAAATTTGCGTTTATACGCTTTCTAAAGTTGATTTTGAGATACCTGCTATTGTTGATCTATATTTTAGGTATGAGAGAGAAGTATTGGAGAACCCTGAGGTCTCTCTAACTAACAAGGTTTGTGTGAGACCCTTAGAATCTGACATGGAACAACTAGGCAACGAGGGGTAACACGTCATGGTACAAGAAACAATGAATTACAGTTGTCAGTTGACACAAAACTGACGTAATAAAAACATGTACATTACATCATAAATTATCAGAGTTTTAAACATCGGTCCAGAGTTTTATATGCGGAAAGATTTATTATTTCATCATAATTTATAACATATAGTTGCCAAAAAAATATAATAAACTTCTGACAGTTTTTACTAAAAACAGTCTTTTAAAAGCATCAAAGAAATCTCCAGGCTGCGATATTATCCTACGGGCTCCAATCCAAGCAAAGCTAAGTAATAATACCTGAGATTAAACATGTAAAATCATCAAGATAAAGTTGAGTGATATTCATAGGTTTAGCAATAAAGGTGTGGAACACAAGCATTAATTTGTAAACAAGAAATAGGAGAAAATGGTTACGTACGATAACCATAGTCCGAAACGTTATGATTATTATTGAAGTTTAGTTCATGAACCGAAGCTTAACTCAATGTAAGTTCCTCTAGAGACTATTCAGCCTAAATACTCAAGTATAATCAAATATTAGTGCGTCAAGGTAATCGGGATGGGGATAGTCAATCCCGATGGATCCACCTACAATATTCGCGCTTCACGCAATGCACACAGGACAATTAACGGTTCGTGATCAGGAGAGGAAACTCAAGGCTAGACTAAAAAGCAATAATAATATCGAAAGTCTGGAAAGCATACATGTTCTGGATAGCATACAGTTTTTTAAATGGTTGTGTTCCACCATGTAAAATCTCACCCCGTGCTTAGAAACCATGTACAAGTAAAAAGGGGCTATGGACTCACCTTAGCCACGAGATTAGTCAATCACGGTACTCAGCAACTGAGTAGAAACAATGGTAGTGAGACGATCACCGACGATATGGATGCCCATGAAACACGGAAACCGCAACCTATCAAAATAAGGCGCGCGTTAAGACTCGAACTCAAATATCGATATGTACCAAATATAATATGACTCAAATGTTTTCAAAGTATTCATGTTTTAAAACCAAAGTCACGAACCAAATGAATTCATACTAACCCATTTATCCAACACTACCCATTTAAACACTTGTACACTTGAAACTGACCCGTCATAAGACGCCAAGTCAACGCAAGTCAAGCTATTATTTTACCTTACTTGGACCAATAGTTATGTCATTTATATAATGACTAAACACGTGAGTAAGTCACCGTGTTCAATAGTGAATACTCAAACCCACGCCACACGAGCATTGAACTATGTGTCCAAAATACCAATCAGCATGTACACTCCAAATGTACACACCGATCTACCCTATCTAGACTTGCCCGTTTTAGATGAAACTTGGTGTCAATGTCACTTATAACCTGTATAAGACCTCACAAAAGTTTGAGCCAAAGTTCACACTTTAAAACCCATCAGTTCGTCACTATACTCGACCCTAAAATTTGGGACAGAATTGTATACTTGTTTTATAAAACCGTTTAGACCACTTTAAAAGTGCTATTTTGACTATCCGCCTTGCAAACCCACTAATAGACTCATCATATTAGGTTTATAAACTTTGAAAACTAGTAGTAGCATTTATCTAACCAAGCCTAAAGTCCCCGAGAGTCGACCCAAAATCAGCCATAATTTTGGATTGTGCTGACTTGCGTCTCCCGGTACACGGATACTAAAACTAGCATAACTTTTGACTCGTAATGACTTAGAAGCTCTATCTTATACCGAAACGAGCGTCTCGGAAAATCTACAACAGAATCAAATAATCTCAGCCTACCTCAAATCATAAACCCACGAAAAATCTGTTCTAGACCTGCTGTCCAAAATATACTTTTAGAAAATCATAACAAATCAATTTTCTAACTAAAACTAATCATTCCCATATCTATAGAATTACTCTACTATGATACCCATCAAACAAACACTCTTAAACACTTGTATGTAAAATTTTTAACAAAAACCAAAGATCAAAAATAACATTTTAACATGAAAACATGATGATCCTACCTAGATCATCACATGCATGGTGATTTAAATATAATCCAACCATGAAATCATAAAAATTAGGAAACTTGACGCATGTGTGAAAGTTTAGTATCAATGGATTCATCTTTGAATTTGTATCATGGGACATGAACTAGTTTTGATTAAATCATGTTAAAAATCAAGGTTTTTGGTTTATTTTGGTGTGTAGAGGTGGCGGCAAAAATGGAGGTGGAGAGGAGGGTGGTGTAAATTTTTGTTATGTTATGTTATGTGTGTGTTTTGGTGGAAGAAAATGAATTTATATGGTGTTGGGTGGAGGGGTCAATCTTGCCAACTTTGTGGACTTAAAAACAATAAATAGTTTAAAGGGTAGAAAATGACTATTAGTCAATCTTGAAAATATTTACGGGGCTCGGGTTTCATAAAAATTACTTTTCAAAAGTTAGGATGCATCGTAAATATGATTATATGATTCTCCGACACGACTTAATACGTAATTAAAACGACATCATCGTAAGTATTAATTATCGAAACAATCGATAATAAAATGTAAAGTGTTGGCCATCCGTCGGTATTGTGATCACTAGGAATTCTCGTTGTACATTGATTTTGAATAAACTCGTTGTAAAACGCACGCGGGTGATTTTAAATCAAAAACTTTTATTTAGATAAATATTGAAAAATAAATAAGAATTTTATAATTCTCGATAAAGTATTTATCAATGATCAGAAAATACTTGAAAAGTATAATTTATTAAAATTATCATGATCTCAGGATTTATATATAAGAATACAAGAAAACATAATACGTTAGAAAATTCAAGAAGCACGAATAAAAGAATAAAATAATGCTAAGAAAGTACGGGTTCTTACAGTTTGGGGGCTGGAAATAATGATGAGAGTACAAGGTGATTGTCAAGTCATTTTAAAAAATATGACAGATAGGGTTTTAAGGGAAAACAAGACTGCAAGTAGGGGTGTCAATATTTCCGACCCGACCCGAACCCGACCCGAGCATATTCGGGTCGGGTTACTCGGGTTGAAATTTCAATTCGGGTTAGTCGGATCAACCCGACTAACCCGAATTTGAAATCGGGTCGGACATCGGGTAAAATATTTATACCTAGTTCGGGTTCGGGTCAACCCGATTGACCCGAATAAGAAATTTTTTTATTTTTTTTATTTTTAAAATTTAAATTAAATATAAATTCTATTAAAAAAAAAATTTAAAAAGTTTTTTTTCTATATTTTACCCGTGGTCGGGTTGACCCGAACCCGAATAGACCCGACCCGAGTAGACCCGACCCGAATAGACCCGAACCCGACTAACCCGAGTTCAGCTCGGGTCGGGTTCGGGTAAAATATTTTTACCCTCAACCCGAATTCAACCCGACCCGAATAACCCGAACCCGACCAACCCGACCCGATTCCCACCCCTAACTGCAAGGAGAGAAATGTACTATATTCTTCTAAGATGTCATCAAACAGGTTGGATATATACAAAATTAAGGAAGCTATCATTTGAGCAGTTGGAATGTTTTGCCTATCCAATATGGGATTCTGTGTGTGAGGCAAATACATATAGGTTGTTGTCTGCTGAGAGACAGGAAGAAATTGAGGAAGAATTGAAGCTGAAGAAGGCATCTGTTATGCCTATACCAATGAAGAAAGGATTCAAGCTAAAATTTCTAATGCTTGATTAGTTGAATCCACATGCAGTAGTATTGAAGAGGAACATGATGCTTTCTCCATTGATGGCATCTGATTTAGTTTCAGTCGTGCCTTTTGACTTCAAGAATCCAATCATTAAGTATGCAGAAGATTCTATTGGATTCTGGGTGATCACCAGGGCTGGTGATAAGGTACACACTTTTTCTTCCTTGGTTTCATTGTTTGTGCCAGCTTGGATAGAGAGGATGTGGAAACTCTTTGGAGTTTGATGAAGGAGGTCTATGAGGCTGAAGCTCCTTCATATTTGAATGGAATAAAAATCTGGACAACATTTAGAAGAATGTTTGCCCATGATGTTGATGATCCAGTTTGGTTGAATCTGGATGATTTGAGTAGCTTGGCGTGTCATTTGTATTCAGGTGCTGGTGTGTTCCATCTTAGTACTACAAAATTAGTAGAATACTTTTTGATAGATGAGAAGTATCCACTATCACAAGAATTATTGAAGAAGTTGGTCAGCACCAAGCTTGAAGTTGATTACACCTGTAATGTTAGCATGGACTTTATGAGGTTTATATATTCTCAGATTAAGGAGTAGGTTTTATTTATAAGAATCCTCTTTGTATTTTGTTTTTATTCAGAAACTTGAACATTAGTATAAGTATCAAGTATAGGGGAGGATTGTTAGGAATAAAATTAGCTAAGTCACTATACCGCTGACAAAGGGATTTTGGACGCTAACAAGAGTAATTGAGGCGCTGACAGATTATACGCTGACAAGAAATATCAAGGCGTTGACAAAGGAAATCCCAGCTACATTAGACTACTTAGTCAACACGTTTTGTATATTTAGGAAAGATATGTTCTACATTGTATTCTCTATATTTATCTTTTCCTAAAATAGCTGATAGGTAAATTATTGTTTAAGACTCCTTATGTTATAAAACATGGTCTTAGGGTTTGATATCGATATACGTTTTCCACACTTTCATTGTACGCAGTTATTATTATTAATCGAAGTGAAAGTTTGGTATACATACTTTGTTTTGCTTTGTTATTTGTTCTAAGTGTTAATTTCGCATAGCACTTAGATTATTGATTACACAAAGTTTCTCTACGTATTATACTTGATTCAATCTCGATAATACAAAGTTAAATCGATCTAAGTTTGGGATCAGCAAGAATGAGGGAAAGATTTATATGATCGGTTGGAAGAAAGTTTTAGCTTTAAAAAAAAGAGGTGGACTTGGTATCTCTAGTTTTTTTGCTCTAAATAGAGCTCTTTTATTCAAATGGGTGTGGAGATTCTTGGCCCAAGGTTTGTATCTCTGGTCTCGGTTCATTACAGCTTTATATGGCAAGCGTGTGCCTCTCGAGCATGCAGGTTTTGTATCTCGTCCTTCTCTTTGGAATAGCATTATCAGAGAACTTGGCACTTTATCTCTTCAAGGTATTAATTTACTTTCGTGTATGAAAAAGAAGGTGGGTAATGATATGCACACTTTATTTTGGGAAGATACCTGGATGACTGATATTCCTCTTAGCCAATCATATCCAAGGCTATATGCGTTGGAAAATGCAAAACAAATTACTGTGGCATAAAATCTTTGTGCTTCCTCACTCTCTGTTTCGTTTAGAAGATCTCCGTGTGGTGGTGTGGAAGAAGAGAAATATTCCCTGCTTGCTGATCTTGTTGATACTGTTATCCTTTCCAACTCCAACGATAGATGGGTGTGGCTTCTTGATGCTGCTGGTGAATATTCTGTCAGATCTGCTCATCTCCACATTGATGATATGCTTTTGCCTACTGTTGGTCCTTCTACCAAATGGGTGAAGGCTGTTCCATTGAAGATTAATATATTTGCTTGGAAAATATGTTTAGATAAGCTCCCAGCGAGGTTAAATTTATCGCTGAGAGGGGTAGATATCCCTTCCATCATTTGTCCTATTTGTAGTTCTGCCGGAGAGTCTTGTTCTCATCTCTTTTTTTCGTGCTCTATGGCTCGTCTTCTTTGGCGCAAGGTTGCTCGTTGGTGGGATTTGGATATCCCTTTTTTTCTTCCTATGAAGATTGGCTTGCCTGGTTTATCTCTATTCGGCTTTCTAAAGGGTTTAAGGTTGTGTTGGAAGGTGTTTGCTTTATCTTGTAGTGGGTGATTTGGAATTTTCGCAATCAAGTTCTCTTTGGAAGCTCCCCTCCGCGTATGAGTCTTCGTTTTTATGAGATTGTTTTACTATCTTTTACGATGTGTTCTAATAGATGTAAACATAAATTTGATTGGATATCTTGGATGAAATATCCTAGATCTTTGATCTTGTAATTTTCTAGCTCCTTGCTAGTTTTTTATTTATTTATAAAATTTGTCGTTCAAAAAAAAAGTTAACAAGTCTTGTGATCTTTGTTACTATCTCTTTTCACATGGTATCAAAACTAGGTTGACTTTTATACGGATATCCTTTGTTTTTTTTAAATTAAGGTTTGTAAACTTTTGGGGTTTTCAAAATTGAGTTAAGACATGGGTAGATCTTGGTTTTAATCGACTAATTCTTGATACAACCGGTCGATTTGGTCTTTTCATGGGTTATTTGTAAGATTTTGGATTAGGAATTAAGAGCGGGCGGGATTATTTTCATTTTTATCTGTTGTGGTTTTGTTTTTACCTTTTTCCAACTTATTTTCTTTTTAACAAGGTGTTTATCACTTTGTAACTGCTTCTTTTTTCTTGTGATTTTCAAATTCCTTTAGCCAAATCCTTTATTTTTTTATTAAACCTTTTTGCAAGTTTCAGCCCATTTGGTCCACAATTTTCAAAAAATGATTATTTTATCGTTCAGTGGAATTGTGCCATTTTGGTTTTCAGCTTATGGCAGCTTATTGGTTACTTCTTTATCAAAAATTTATTTATTAATCTTTCTTTTATTCTCATTTCAGGAGCTCTTGCAAAAATCCAGACCTTGTGGTTAAGTTTATGTGTAACCTGACTATTTTGTCTTTTTAAACAAAATAGTTTTGGCGTATTTGAGCTTATCTTTAGTGCTTATTTCAAAATTATTTTTCTCATTACTTTTTAAACTTGTTTTTATGGACTCTTGCAATATTTGAGCTAACATAATAACTTAATGAGTTTTTTTGGATTTTTGAGAAGTTCTTATAGCTTATTTATATAAGCTAAGGTGCTTATCAATCAAAAAGCTCAGTTTTAATCTTTTTTATAATTAATTATATGCATCTTTGTGATTTTTACTTTTCATTTTTTAGAGATTTTTTATTGGGCCAAAAAGCCATTAAGCTTTTATAAATTTTGATTTTGGGCCTTTTAGCCCATTTGACTTTTTAATATTCATTTTTGAGTTACTTAGGTTATTTTAAACTTAATTTTTAAATTTTGGTTATTTTATTATTTTATCTCGATTGCGTGATTCGCGTAAATCATATTTTTATTTTACGTCTTTGTAGTATAGAATCGTCCTTTCTTATATCTCTCTATCGTTCGAATCAGTAATCCAAATCATCTTCATAAATGTCGATTTACTTTTTCGTCAAACAACGATCACTAATTGAATTTCGCATGGTTGCAAAAATCGTGAATAGCTAGTCAGTCGCTCGATCACCTTGTTACTTGTAATCGTTCTAGGCGGGAGTAATCGGTGATTAATCAGATTGCCATTTTAGCAAACGTTTGGTATTTCTGGCAAGTTTGGATATTTTTATGAGTTTTAGGTATTTTCTAAAATATTATTCTTAAAATACAACTTATCATACATATTAATAGTTACTTAAGTGATAAACACAAGTTTATAGTGAGCTATTGGTATTTTCGATAATTTTGCAAGTTTTCGATAAATTTTGCAAGTTTTCGACAAGTTTGACCTCCCTTGACTGTCGTTGACCACAATTAATCGTCTTTTCATTAATCGACAAGGTTGAGTGTCTTGTAGCGATTAAACGGTTATTAATCGGTCTTGTAGACCTCTTTTTTGCAACACTGGAATTTCTTTTTTCGTATTTGCTTACATTATTTAATACTTACCCACCTAATTATACATATATCAACATATCGCGTATGTATTTTCGGGTTGACTCTTGAAAGGTATGTTTAATATTTTGGAGTGACATTTGTCTTTTAAAAGTATGATCAAACCAAAAGTAAAACATTCACACAACTAGGAGTGTCCATGGTTTTAGAACCGGACGAAACCGGAACCGAACCTTAAGAACCGATAACCGTAAATTAAGGAAAATATGGAACCGAGAACCGTCCCTAATTCTTCGGTTCGGTTTCGAGATGGGAATTTTCGTGAATTCCCAACGAGAACCATTGCGTTTAAAAAGTTCGTTATTTTATTTTTTTTATCTTTCACAAAGGACATATTATAACAATATAAACACAAACAAAAATGTCTTCAACAATAAAAACCGTACCATTTATTTTAATAGTTTAAAATAACATAAACAAAAACACAATATGTAAATAAAATTAAGTGTATAATTGTTAAAAAGTATCTAGAACACGCATCCAAACCTCAGAAAAAGCTTAACGCTCATAACTTGTTTGATTTTATAACTTCGTACCGCTTCTTTCATCCGCTTAACAACCTCATCATCATTCAAAAGATCTTCAATTTCATCCATATTTATTTCCATTGTTCCCTTCTTATCCAATGTTTGGTGCAAAGCAACACCTTCATAAGTTGACTTGACAATCATGTTGATTAAAGACTAGGGTTTTATTTTCTATTTTTTTAAAAAAGCTTACATGTTGTACATAATGTCATAACCAAACCTTATAAAAACCTATATTTCCAAAATAATGGTTCTTTCGGGAAAGAACTGGAACCGGGCGGTTCTTTCCTGAACCGTCTCAAGAACCAAAAATTTGGAATATTAGGAACAAAGAACCGGACCTTGGTTCTAATATACGGTTCGGTTCTGGGATGGTTCCGATACAATTTTTCGGTTCTTACTCGGGTTTTTTTTACACCCCTACACACAACTAAACAAGAATCAAGAAAATTGTCAAATCAAAACACATGATACATAAACATTTTTTTGAACATACATGGTACATAAACATGAACATATATATTCACAACTTAAACTTTGTACAATAGTATAGAAAGGACATTCTCCAAAATCTAAGGTCAACAAACACAAAACCACAAAAGAATCTACCCATCATTATTGACCCCATATACATCACAAATAAAAGAAAGTACCATTCAAATGTACCTAGTAATAGCAAGAAAATTCATCTTTTTAACGGTGTACAAAATTTAACTTTTTTAATTAACTAAAAAAGTTTAAATTTGTTTTGCTAACTATTCCAAAAAGGGAAGTTATTTGTATACTCCTTGGATTGATTGACACACTTTAAAATATGGTGTCTTGACATTTATACCCTTGTTAGAATGAATGTGAATAAAAGTGATATAAAGGTATATATGTCAAGATAACATATTTAGGAGTGTGCCAGTCAATCCAAGAAGTGTGCAAATCATTTCCCTTCTAAAAATAATTGAATTTTTTTTTCAAAATTTGACTTCTTTCTCACTTTTTTAAATCTTAATTTTTCTCGCAGTTTTTACATTTAACTTTGAAAATGTTTTTACAAAGGTCAAAAATATTTATTGCGTACTTTTCAAACTGTAATTATACTTTTTTACAAAGTCTTAATTTTATTTTTACGTGCGTTTCAAAATCTTAATTTTTAAAAAAATTGAACTTTACTTTAGAAAAACGTAAAAATATATTTATTTTTTTTAACTTCAAAAAGAAATTTGTAACAAAAGAATTACACAACAAGGTTACGCAACAAGCTTATCTACATATCTTTCTTAGTCTTTCTTCATCCCATTTACATATCTACCTTTTTTCATCTTTATCATAATTTCAATGTTTGGATTAGTAGTACTGATGAATGTTGTTGAAGAAAGATGAGTATGGCATGTGGCATGGCGATTACTATCTCCTCTTAATTGCAAATTGTTACAGCAGGTGTTTTTTGAACTTAGATCTATACGTTAGGGTAAAATCTCATTTATTTTTATGCTTTTTAATATTTGATTGACATTTGCAATAGTTTTTTTGGGTTTTGTTTTTTTTACAAAATTTTGTTTTCAATAAGCACATCCAAACATCCACTTAGTATAATTATAATTTACATATTAGGAGACAGTAAACGGGCAACAAGCTGCGCCGCTAGCCCTTTTTGTATAGCAAAACCAAGTCAAAACATTACTATTGTATTCTCGTAAGTAGCTCCACCGCCTCAGGTGTAAGGAAACCAAATGTATCAAACGCGAATAAACACGTGTTGATTTTCAACACATGCTTTCTCGTGTTTAGTCACTTTGCACGAGGCGGCTTTTATAGCAGCCTGACCCGCTGTAAAATCTCGACTGCCTAGCCCCACGAGAGGAGAAACCCCTGTCAAATCAACGCACGCATGTTTACCTGCAACCCATCCAAAAACCAAAACATCAGCGGGTCTCAGTGTGGATCTTCCATCTGACGGGTCGGTAAAGAAATTCACAGATGCCTTTTTCTTGGCGGAGATCCCGGCACGCCTACATATGTCGTAAAGAACGTCCCTAACAAAATCATGTCGATGATACTTGAAGCCCGGAAGTTCTTTACAATGAACCGCATGTTCCCCAAAAGAATCCAAACATGCCTTGCGACAAGTAGAGCATATAGCATCAACCGGAAATAATGGAAAAAAGAGGGGCATTCCGAGAATCGAACTCGGGACCTCGCACACCCGAAGCGCGAATCATACCACTAGACCAAATGCCCGATTTACACAATTGTTTAATTGTTTATGGTCTTAATGTTTTGGTAGCGACGTTTCTTCATTCTCATAAATCTCATTACACAATTCAAATTTAACTTGTCTTTTCGGTTTGTTGAATCATGACAACAAATTCAAGTTATTTGAATGTGTCACGATCGTAAATAGTTGTGTTTAAGGGAGAGTCATATGAGTTATGGAGTATGAAGATGAAGACACTCTTTAGATCTCAAGATCTTTGGAATTTTGTAAAAGTTGTTACTACTAAGCGATGATTAGGTTCAAACAAAGAGAACCAGAAGCATGATGCAAAGGCGCTGTTCTTCATCGAATAAGTTGCAGATGAATCAATCTTTTTGAAGAATTGTTGCCGCTACGACATCAAATCAAGTTTAAATGATCTTGAAAACTGAATATCAAGGATACGATATCGCTTTATCTGATCCTCCCTTGCATTATATTCCAACTAAACATTTATTTTTCCAAAGTTGTTAACAGGGGGGCGGATTTTAGTAAGGACTCGGGAGGGCTCCGGGCCCCCAAAATTCGTGACGGATAATGTGTGTCAAAATTATTGTCTTTGATATCTATAAAATAATCCGTTCCTCCAAAAATAGATGCTCAATGTCCGCGACCGGTTAACACATAACAATTTCAATATGACGTCAACAATTAATGCATAAAACTTTAAGAAAATAAGTGGTACAAACACCATTTATTGTCCAGCCCATTTATATCCGTTAAGAATTTTCGACCATCACATATGATAAAAAGTTACTAGGGTTTCTTAACCCTAAATATCAGCAGCCACCACTCTCTATATCCTCTCATTTAGATCCAAATATCATTTCCCAAAACAATAATCCATTTTATTTTTCAGTCTCATACACGAATCACAACTCACCTTATCTATCACACAGACAGACTTATCATAGTGTGTATGATTGGATCAGTGATGAATGTTGTTGTTGTTGAAGAAAGATGGGTGTGGCATCTGACATGGAGATTATTATCTCTTCTTCATTGTTGTAACAGATGTTTTCGGAACTTACATCCTTACCTTATGCCGCCTTAGGTTAAAATCTCTTCATAATTGTAGCAGTTTTTTTTCGAAAGTGTATGTGGTGATTAGTTTGATTTTTTGATCGATGAAGCAATGTTATGGCTGTTAAGTTAGTTTTATGCCCAATTTGATGATTTGAATTTGTGCCGTTAATTCGTTGTTAGGTCTGAAATTGATAAATTGGTGCTTAGTTGGATGATATGCGGCTGTTTAGTTAGTCGGTGTTTAGTTAGATATATGTAAGTGTGCGACTGCTAGGATAGTCGGCGTTTGATTGGATGATATGGACTTATGTGACTGTTAGGTTCGGTTTGTTGGCGTTTGATTAGATGATATGTTAAGTTCGTTGGCGCGTGATTAGATGATATAAAATTATGTGTATATTAGGTTTGGTTTATGGCTTATAGCCGACTTAAGGCTTATTTGGTTTTGGTTCATAAGCCCACTTTTTTTGGCTTAGTTTTAACTTCTTAGCTTACATAAGTTTAATATGACATAATGAACTTATATAGGCTGAAAAGTTTCACAATAAGCCACAAAAGTGAGCTTGTGAAACATAAGCCCGAACTCAAACACCTGGATTAGAACTTCTATGTGTATGGTTAGGCTAGTCAATGTTCAAGCAGAAAACGTGAAATTGTTGATTCTACGTGTATGTATGCCCATCTTCAGTTAGTGAGTGATGTATAGGGTTAATCTACTGTTGAGATGAATGGATGTTTTGTTACTTCTTAGGGTTCATTGGATGGTGGTATGAACTTGTTACGTTAATGTGCATAATGATAGGAGGCAGTATATACCAAGTGAAGATATTCGGGACACGAAGAACTTCTATTTATATATAGCCTCTGGCAGCTTGAACTCTTCCAATGGAATGTGGAAGTGATGTGATGTGGAAGTGTTTGAAACACTAATCAAAATGTCATTACTAAGACATATTTGGGTTGCCTTAGACTCCGCATTTTTGGTATATATATCGTAAAACCATCAAGTGTTGTTATAGTCGTTCCAACGACATCTTCCACAGGAGAGCATTTCCCTTCGAGAACAGCACATAACTAAATAACATACAAGACGAAATATATCATTATAGAGCGTACACTGTAATGCCACCATCGGTATGAGAAAATAATTAGGTAAAAGGGCAGAACTTACACCGTGAAGCCACCATTTGTGGATATTTGAATCGTGGACAGCAAAACTACAAAGAAACGGGAAAAAAGAAAGCACTATAAGGATGCTTCATCAATTACTAAGACACTGTTTGAATCGTGAACCCAAGCAAAAACTACAAAGAAAGGGGAAAAAAAAGAAAGCGCGATGACAACACTATAAGGATGCTTCATCAATCGTTGAGGCCTGAGCAGAATGTAATTTAACATACACAGGCGGATCTGCAACAATGATTAGTTATCATGTCTTTTTTTTATCAAGTACTTTGTGGCCGACTCGAACGAATAGCATGAATGTTGCAAAACCAAGTTGCGGTCTTTAGTTGGTAATAAATAGTATAGATTTCTTTTTGTATGAGCTCTTATCTCTTTCCTTTAATTGAGTTTGCAGTGTCAAACGCATGCAATGCTACAATAGCGTATGTTAGTTTAAACTAGCAATTCTTTACAGTGTAGTTTGTTTTCTTTCATACCCGGGAAACCTGACTAATATATTAGCTAACTTGTGTTTTTTTTTATTACGTAGGATGAGATGATCAGATTACGGGATTTAGGTTCAAACACCCCCAGCGGTGTCCCGTACACGGAGGAGGAAATCATGATGATAGTTCGCCCAAGCAAGGGTCGGGGGCACCTCCTGGGTATTGGTAGGGTCGTGTCTGACCGCCACTCCTCCTCTTTTCCTTATCACGCCTCAGACATTGATAAGCTGAAAAAAGATAATAAAAAATTGAAGAAAAAGAACAGCGAGATCACCAAAACGCTAAATATGATCACCAAGTACTTCAGGCAAGACCCCAGATTCTCTGACATGCTTACAACATCTAACTCAACTCCAGCGGTAGGTACTAGTAGCAGTACCGGAGGGAACGACAACCCGGACCCCTTTATTATCGTTGATGATGATACCGACTCGTCGGATGAGGATTAGGTGTTTGTGTCGGGTAAGCATATGGTATTTGTGACTTGTAGTTTATTTAGGCTTTCCTACCATTAACAATTTCTTCCCGGTTTGTTTAATTAGAACATGTTATCGATCTAGCTAGGTGAATACATTGGTCACCCGTTTTGAGACTATTTCTTTGTTTAGTAAGATTTTGGACGATTCTATGTCTAATATATCGAATGCGTTGATCCGTTATATTGTTTTGTGTATTTGGTATGAGTTGTGGTGTATTTGGATAGATTACATATTGTTGCATACAGGTTTCAGGTTTTGGTAGATTTTTTCCGGAAAAAAACTGGAAAACGCCTGCTGTGCATAAAAAAAACACCATGTTTCCCCGTCGACGTGTCGCCGGGGAAAGGTTCAAACAAAATTTGACTTTTATTAGTCAACAAGATAACTTTGACTTTTAAAAAAGTCATGATGTTTCCCGGCGACATGTCGCCGGGGAATTGTTGGATTAATTTTGACTTTTAAAAAAAGTCGTTAAAACATTTGACAAGTCAAATATTATCCAGGGGTATCCCGGCAAGGCGTCGCCGGGGAAAACATGAAATTTACGAAGATTAGCATTTGCTAATTAATTTTTTTTTAATTGCACAAGGATTTCCCCGTCGAAACGTCGCCGGGGAAAACTCGTCCAGCGTGGCACTTTTTTTTATTGCTGAAAATGGCGTGGGTCCCGCATGTCGATGGGGATTGTCGATGGGGAAACTATCCCCATCGAATCTTGCCCATCGAGGAATCCCCATCGACAGGTCGATGGGGAAACGTTTCCCCATCGAAATGTCGCCGGGGAAACGTCAAAAAATTCGATGGGGAAGGCCTCGAATGTTGTAGTGGTACTCGTATGTTAATTTTTATGTTTACAAATGGCCTTGTTTAGACATGTTATTTCTGGTTATCTTTTGAAAGTTCCTTTGCAGCAATTATTTGGTTGAAATTCATGGGATTTGAGTTTGTGACATCTCATTCTTTCCATTCTATTTTAAACATTGGTAAAAATGTTTCCTTCTTTGCCAATGGTCTCGATCCATTAGATTTTTATGTTCCCAACAAAAGGTAACGTAACTCCAGCTATAAATTTACCAGAGAGGAGTTGTGTGTTTAATAAGTGATGCTGTAAATATTTAATTATGAAGTATACATTTAAATCCAAAAACCAACGCATATGATTACAGTCTTCTTTAGGTTCGGTTATGATACGAATTTACCAGAGAGGAGCTGTATGTTAGTTATAATGCTGGAAAGGCAAGTGGAAACCTTAAGCTTCGTGCATGAGAAATGGAGATTGTGTTTGTCACAAGGATATTCAAATGTGATTTACCTGCTTACTTCTCATAAGAGAAGGAAAAAGACACTTGCCGGTTAAGCCAAAAACAACGGTTGTTAACAAATAATAATATTAATTACAACATTTCGAAGTACATAGTCCTTCTAATACAAAAAAACCTTAAAAACTTTCGAGGGGAGACACGGGCATAATCGCATACCACAAACCAGGTTTAACTAACTTCAAATTGGTCATTAACAGTTACATGAGAACTTCGCCTTTTATATCGTCCAAAAAGATAACCAATGACCAACAATTTAGCCTCCTATAAACGATATTGGAACTTACCAGAAAGGGTAATGTGCCAGTTGAGTTGGGCAGCAGCCTGGGGCGGCTGCTACTGTTGATACATACTAGATGCGGGTCCCACCATGTCAACGCCAGCCATTGACTGAGGTTGTTGAAGAAGTGGGTGGATGGGTCCGGTGGTCACTCTGGTTGTGCATGGTGGTGGTGATACATACTAGCAAAATTTTCGTGTGCAGCTTTTGTGGTGGCATACGCAACTTGACCACCGTGTGGAAGATTATAATGCAAACCAGTAATGTCTCGACCAGGTGCAGCCATCCACACGTCTGTACCTTCGCTCTAAAGAAACATAAATAAAACATTAATATGATTACAAGGAAGAAACACATAATTCGCATTAACATGCACAATCCAAAGAATCATTTCTAGTATACAAGACATAACAAGACTCATCTCTAACAAAGTTAGTTCATCAGATAAACTTAGAAAGGCTCGATTTTCTGTTTAAAGTTGTTATCAAATGTAACTAATCAATGCAGGACTGCAACAATAGATCTCGAGCCTCACATATTTATGAGGTTCTTATAATCGTCAAATTTAAGTGCTTATCTGCTTTGAAAATAAAAGATAAAAAGTGTATATTTACTCTAAAACAAGCAGCTAAGCAAGTCTCATGCACGTACAAAATCTGCTTAAAATATCGCAATAAGCAGATAACCACTTTTAAATAAGCAATCACAAACACGGCCATTGTGGATTAACACACGTTAATAACGAATCTGGGTCAGCCAAAGTTCACATCAAATATAATCTTAGCCACGAAAACACAAACTTGGCTTAAAAATATATGACCAACCCCTATATTTTTAACCTATGCTTTTCATACAGAATCACGTAGGAAATTATTATTAGATACTCATCGACAAACGAGAAACAAACCTGCTGCCCTGTAACGTATCCATTACTTTCCTTAAACTTAGATCCGTCAAGGTCTTCGTTAAAAGTTGAATTGCCAGCTATCACGGCTGGCTTTTGATTATAACCAGCTGGAGATGAGCCAGATGGTCCATAAGCTCCCGGAATAACAATGTGAGGCGAGTTCGTTGGATTACCTCCAGGCTTGTATTGTGGATTTGTAATTCTAGGAGTTACCACTGGCGGAGCTGGAAACATAGCGCCAGGTTGAGGCTGTTGGGGGAATGCACCATTGCTCAAAAACTGATGAATGGCCGGAGGATGAAGGTAAAATGGGGAAAAGTACGGGCCATATGGGATAAAAAGTGTAACCCCGTTGGCTGCCTGAACACGGGTACTTGTTGCTGAGAATGAGACACGATTATATGGGTCTGCATTAACCCACCTGCTTGTGTGGATAACGGTGTTGGACCAGCCGCAGATAACATTAATGAATTCCCATGTCCACATTTATGAACTCATTAGAACGGGAATATGAAGCTAAAACATTTCCCAAGTATTATACATTCCTGTTGTACTTGGTGGCCACCATGGGTAGGTGGAAAGGTGATATACGCCCATCACTATCAGCACCAGAACGATAAAACTGATGATGATAACCTGCTGGGTCAAATAGTTGTTGAACCTGCGTGTAAAAAATAAAAAAATGATTCACATACGAGACCTGAAAAGTTGCACTCAATCTTAATTAGCAATAGTATTTGATACTTACAGCAAAGCTTGGGACACGAGAAGAATCAGGCGCTCGAGAGTCGTTTGTTTCAAAAGGTGCAAGATGACTGCCTATTTTTGGTGGTATGAAACCAAAATCAAGTTACGAGAAAAATGAACCACAGGAAACGGAACTAGGAATTGGGAGTGAAGTCTCGTGTTTCGGCTCTACGTGATCAGGCGCCACATTAGATAAAACGTCACCTTCAGGTGACAGATTTTTAGGTACGTTAGAAGTAGATGGTGGACGGTCAGAATCCTGTCCATCTTCAGCCGTAACTAGGGATGAGCATTTTGACCCGAATCCCGAATCCGAACCCGAACCGTTCCCGGAACCGTACCGATTCCCGATACCCGAATCCCGTTCGGTACGGGATCGGGACTACAAAATAAGGTGAAAAAAAATTCGGGACCACTAATTCGGTACGGGATCGGTACCAAATCGGGAAATTCCCCGAAAAAAACGGGAAAATCCCGATTTCCCGGTACCGGTACCGATACCCGAATCCCGTTCGGTACGGGATCGGTACATAACCTTTTAGATCGGGAAAAAATCGGGAGCACTAAATCGGGACGGGATTGGTCCCGAGCTCATCCCTAGCCGTAACCAACACATCTTGATTCCTGAATCCAATAAAATAATTGGTCTGTTACTCTATACAGCAACCTCTTCAGAAGCCTCAGAAGGAGATGGACTCTCGTCGTTCGTTGGACCATTCAATACGCTTGAATTAAGACCAAAACTAGCATCAAATCAAAACTTCCGAACTGAAACCCAAGTTTCTCAATTTCAGCAACATGAAGATGATTTGGAATAATAACATGCTGACCATCAGAATGTCTGAATTCTCTACTTTCCTCTCCTTTGACTCGGGAATGCTGGACCCGGGCTTTGATGAAAAATGAACTTCAGCTGGAATGACTGGCACGTCTGTCCCGAGTTCTTGAACAGGAAAAAGAGTTGTTGGTTTTAGTTTCCACTCCTTACCAGGAGCTACTGTAAGAACGCACAAAAAAAAACAATGATCAAAATTCCGTTAAAAGAAATTTTGGTACTTCGAGGTTTCAATAAATACATATCAGATGAACTAATACGTACCGTTTTGAGGCCCAATTGCTTGTTGTGGCCTGTTACACTACAATATTCGACCCCTTCCCTGGCCAAATTCATGAGGTTTCCCTGGCGACATGTCGCCAGGGAAAGTGAATCTAAAGATAAAGATGTTAGAGGCAAGACTAGAAATGGAAAGGCATCCTGAAGAACACGCATGTCAATCAGCTGCAATACTTCATGAGCTTATAAATGAAATGGAAAATCTTAGCGTTGAGTAGTAATCGGCTGTACTACTTCACAAACTTTAAGTTGATTAGTAATGTCTGTTTTTAAGTTTTCCATTTGATTCCACAAGGGCTATGTATAATATTATGAATAAATAAATGTTTGTTTTATAAATGTCTCATTTTTATTATATAAACGTCGCAAAAATAAAATAACATCGGATCGATAGTTAAAATAATAATTATTTGGAATAAATAAATATTTGTTTATAAATGTCTCATTTTTATTATATAAACGTCGCAAAAATTAAATAACATCGGATCGATAGTTAAAATAATAATTAACAAGCAAAAACTAATTAAATATATGACAGGGAGTTTCCCTGACGACATGTCGCCAGGGAAACATTTGGGATTTGGCGGGTAAAAGCCCGCCACACATTTTGTGTTTAACTTTGTAACTAATCACGTATGGCAAAGGTTTCCCTGGCGACATGTCGCCAGGGATAAGTTTGACAGGTTATTAGCAAAATTAATTTTTGTTAAATACGATGGACGAAGTTTCCCTGGCGACATGTCGCCAGGGATAAGTTGGGACAAAGTATCCCTGGCGACATGTCGCCAGGGAAACTTTGGAGGGAAAATTTCGCGCTCTTTCACTTGGTATCTGATTTTGGACGGAGTATCCCTGGCGACATGTCGTTAGGGAAACCCTAGTCAAACTTTGACCAAAAAGTAAATCTGCTTTAACGCCACGTCAGCGTTGTCGCCAGGGAAAAGGGGTTATCCTTGGCGACATTGTGTCGCCAGGGAAACCCCCGTCATCTGTTCTTTGTTTTCTTGTAGTGTAATACGTACCGTTTTGAGGCCCAATTGCTTGTTGTGGCCTGTTATTGCAGCTTGAAGATGGTACGTTACTGGAAGAGGAAACATTAGTCGAAGGTGGAGGTGGTGAAGACTCTTAAACCAAATTATTATCCTCTCCATACAACACCTTTCCTTGCACGAAAGAGCTTCCAACCTCGAGACCAGCTGTCATTGTAAGCATTTCAAAATATAAGTTTAAGACTTTTAAGTAAATAAAATCCTCACATGCAGGTTTTATCTCAGCAGGGGTCTCTTGGGATTGTTCAACAACAGAAGTTCTTCGAGTTCCAACTTCACGACTAATTGTACGACGATAAGCTTCTTTAATAGTGACATTAGAAACTTTGTTGCAAACGTGTATAAGCTCCTCCTCAACCTTTGATCTGTGTTCCTTGATCATTAAAGAGACGTTGCGGTGGCACCATGACTCCTCAGTTCTATAGATATGATACAAATCAGTATAAACACTGAGGACACTGATAAAGCTAACTGAAGGTTGATTCGTTCCTCGGGTGTGGCGTCTTTCTTGTGAGGAAAGCTCTGCATGAACACAACCGTTTCTCGCTAGTGATCGGCCTATTTTATATTAATTTTAATCGTGGTGGAAAGTAGCTTACCTTCCTCATAATTTTGAGATCACTATCAATATATTTATATTTTATTAAAAATAAATCAATCAATCAATAAAATAAGAGCATGATATGTATATAAAGAAAATTTGCAACCAGTCTAATCATAATTTATTCGAGTCATGTCTCCACAGGTGGCTTATATCCAACAATACCATATTTAGAAGATATGCAGTCCGTTGATTTTTCAGAGTACTTAAAGCTTAAGTTTGTCACATATACAAACTTCGACAAATAGTTACATTCCTACAGCCAAATCGACGCAAACTAATTAACTACATAGCTATACATCACCAGATTCCTTAAGCTTTGTTACAACGACAAACTGTTACATAATACCAAAAGCCAAACCAGCTCAACAAATCGACAACACAGCTACACTTCACCAGATGCACATTAAACACTTTATAATAATGCTATATACACTATATTTCTATTTACGGAGTACCGTAACCTAAAGTTTGTTACATATAATTCAACGTATAGTCGCGTTACTCCTATAGCCAAATCGCCTCACAACTATACTTTACCCAATACACATTAAACTCAACACAATAAAACACATCAACATCGAAACAAATTAAAATCGACAAATTGTGATGTCACTCCTGAATTCAAATCAACAATGAACTATACAACTATAGTCTATAGTATATCGCTATATCTGATTCACATCAAAATAAACACAATACAACATAACTAACAATAAACGGTTAAAAAGGGTGATTGGTTAACGACTAAAAAAAGTAAAAAACTATAACACAACAGTAACCCAAACAGAAATCGACAAATCCCTATGATTCGCATCAAATTGAGTATTAGCCAACAGGATTAAAGAAAGTAGTCCATAAATTAAGATATATTTTAATTGGTGTGACTTCTTTTCAATTGCTTACCAGCAAGCCAATAGACACGAACTGAATGCTCAAACCGAGAATTCCAGGATATACCATGTGTGACCCTAATTCAATGGGGAAAATATTGCTGTGGGTCAACCCATACCTATATACAGTTGCTTTAATATTAATCTTAGGGTAAGACACATGGTTAAACTTTTAATCAAGTGGAAAAATAAGAGTCTTGCTTTTAACTTGGTTGTCAAGAGATTCCAATCTACCGCAACTAGTACAAATACAACTGAGTCTTAAAGCTACCACATTATATGTGTGCAATGACATCAGACAGATATTACACTATAGCTTATGCTTTATATTACAGAGCTAAGTGGACAAATATACAGTAACTTAATATCAAGGAAATGTTGGAGGAAAACTTCCCGGATCGATGTTACAAAACCAAGAATCAAGATATACCGAACTATAAACTTTTATTAATAAACTGAAACTTGTGTTTTACAAACATATATGATCATCGTTTGAATGAGTAAATCCTAAACTATATATACATGTCGAATGGGTACTTCGACTAAGGGTCGCAACGTTTACTTTTTGTGAAACGTTGTGTCCATTCTAAAATAACTGCTAAGTTGACTTTTGTCCTAAAACACAGCGGGTAGGATTATACTAGGCCCAATGGGTCGGGATTATCCAGGTTTGGCCTAATATTCTCCCATCTAATCATAAACGCTGTGTCACAAATCTTTTCCTTGAAATCTTGATTCTTCGAGCTTGAGTCTTCTTTGTAATCATATGTTGTAAACTTGGAATGATTATCAACTTCATCTTCTTCAATAGTTACCATAAGTAACGTTGGTTCAAAATCTTCTTGGACTAAATTCGACTGTTCTTGTCTTTGGTATCTTTGAGATCTTTCATCGCAGTGCGAGGCATAGTGTCCATATTTGTTGCAGTTATAGCACTTTATGTTGCTGAAATCTTTTGAGAATCTGTTTTGGCTTCCAGGGTGCTTTATTGCTTCTTTGTAGTCTTGCGAGGAATTTCCTTCTTTTCCATGTTGTCCATTATCGTTACGATTTCGGCTATGTGGTGGAATGTATCTTCCTCTTCCTTGTTATCTTGGTGATGTCTTCGACCATTATCATTGTGTCTTGCAAATAATAGTCTATCTTGATCATTAACATATTTGTTCTTCTTGTGCTTGAGCCTTTCTTCAAATGTCTTTAATCTTCCAATTGCTTCGTCAAATGACATTTTTTCTAAATCCGAGTATTGTTCAATGGCTGCGACTATTTGAAGGAATTTGTCTGGCATAAAATTCAGCAGTTTTCGTACGAGAGTTGGTTGATCAAGTGTTGTTCCAAGGCTAGTTATCTTTGAAACCACATTTGTCATTTTCGAGGTGAATGAATCAATACTGTCTTGATCATCCTCAAATTCTGATCTAAGAGTTTGTAATCTCGCCTTTTGTACTTGATCCACACCAATATTTCTGGTCTTCAACGTATCCCATATTCCTTTTGCACTTGTGCAATTTGCCACTTGTAAAACCAGATCTTCAGGTAGTGCTTGAAAGAGATATGCCATTGCAGTTTTATCTCTTTTGTCATCTTCTTTTGTTTGATCAGTAGGTTCAATCATTTCCCAAAGGCCATTTGCTTGTAGAATAATTTTTATTCTTATGGACCATGTGGTATAATTTGTTGAACTTAGCAAGGGGCATTGAAAATGGGTTGTACTTCCGGTATTCATTACTTGACTACTTTTGTCTCCCATTATTTCTTAAAACTTTTAAAACTTTTAAACTTTGGTAAATTTATTAAAAACCTTTAAAATACTTTAAAAACTTAAAACTTATAAACTTATAAACTTCAATATGTAAAACCTTTAAACTTTATATATTTCTTATCTTAAACCTAATAAAATATTAAAACTTAACAAAAACTTTAGACTTTCTTATTATAAACCAAATAAAACTTAAAACTTGTTTTTATCATAAACCAAATAAAAACTTAAAACTTGTTTTTATCATAAACCAAATAAAAACTTAAAAACTTGTATTATTTTCTTATCATAAACCAAATAAGAAAAAAAACTGAAAAACCTTATTTTCTTATCGTAAACCAAATAAGAAAAATCCTTAAAAACCTTGTTGCTTATCATAAACCAAATAAGACAACTTAAAACTTTCAATCTTAATAAACCTTAAAACTTAATGATTTCTATAATCTTAAAATTATAAAAACTTAAACTTCTAAAAAAACTTAAATTTCTGAAAATCTAAAAAAAAACTTGAAATTCAAAATAAACTTAAAAATACTAAAAACTTAAAATAAAAAATGAAAAGTAAGTTTTTTTTTTAAACCTGTTGGGCTTTTGGCCCGTAGAATATATACGATCCGCAAGTGGGCTTGGCCTGTTACCCTTTGATATATACGACCTTTGCTTTTCTTTATACCCGTCCTTTTATTGTTTGTGTTTAGATAAAACACACACAAGTACACAACGGTTCTTGACCGTTCCTTCTTCTTCTTCCTTCTTCGATAATATCGAAGTCTTTATCCAATCTTCTTTATTAATGGTTCTGATCTCCAATGGGTACTGAGGCTTTATCCAATCTTCTTCTATGATTCGTTGTTCTGGTACGAATCCTTCGATTGGTTCGATGTAATTTGGGGATCTTTGCCTCAATTAATTTTGGGGCTTTTGGATAAACGAAAAACACGTGGTGATTTTCAGACTTGGGATTGATTCAGTGGAATCTACAAACAGGTGTGTTTGTTCCCTTTTGATGATCTTTAATTTTTTCTGTCCTTGACTTTGGGTTTCGAATCTGGGTTTCTTGTTCTTCTTCTTTAAAAAATATTGAAAAACAGAGAAGAAAGAAAACAATTCTTGCAAAATAATTCGTGGGTAAAAACCCCTCTGTTGCCGGTTTAAAAATCAATCACAAGGATGATTGATCCTTGGTGATAGAGGTAGGAACCCCTTTAACAAACACAGACGAAAATAAATTCGAATGAATTTGTGTTTGGGTGTTTTGCGAAATCTGGAAATCAAATGGATTTTTTTTATTCGAAACTGGGCAGAAAAATAACCTTGGTATATGATGATTTTCTTGGTGATAACCACGCTCTGATGCCAATTGTTGGAGGAAAACTTCCCGGATCGATGTTACAAAACCAAGAATCAAGATATACCGAACTATAAACTTTTATTAATAAACTGAAACTTGTGTTTTACAAACATATATGATCATCGTTTGAATGAGTAAATCCTAAACTATATATACATGTCGAATGGGTACTTCGACTAAGGGTCGCAACGTTTACTTTTTGTGAAACGTTGTGTCCATTCTAAAATAACTGCTAAGTTGACTTTTGTCCTAAAACACAGCGGGTAGGATTATACTAGGCCCAATGGGTCGGGATTATCCAGGTTTGGCCTAATAGGAAAATTGTGCTTAGTATATATTAACCGTAACTTAAAGTTTACCAAGTATATTATAGGAACACCATAAAATAATGAACATCTAGCGAGAAAATATGCATCTTTAGAAACTTTTTAAGGCTGGGTGCGACATCACATTCAGATTCCGTGATGTTGCGTCTTGCAAAAGTTTCAAAGATGGAAGCTTTAACCGGAGTTGGTGTAGGCAAAAAGATTTATCCACATCCATCTGAATTAGAGTATACTTTTCTGTTTCTGTCCCTGAAAATTCTGTGTTGCTAAGAATTGAGATGACTGAGGTTATGAATCCTATCATTTCGCTACATTTAACATTCTCGACTTCTCTCTAAAGAAACTATATACGAGTCAAACCTAAAATATTATTTTACCTCAAGAAACAAAGAAAATACAGATAGATCGATATGTCAAAGTAACCTCTACATGAATTGCTTCCTTATGAGCTACTAGTATATAATATATCTACCCAAGTCAATAAATGGCCATAAACATCAGTCTTAATATCTTTACAATTGAAAAAGCTTTTGTTTCGTAATCGTTCTCAAACTTAATAGCCTAACCCTCATGATCCCTAAAAATATACATCGACTTGTCAATAAGCTGTTAAAATATGACATCCTAAACCCCAATTAAGAACTTATTCATAAGGCGGTTCCAGCTATATTAAGTACAAAACCATTCGCACCTATATTACATCTGGGTGAAGGTTATCTTTAACTATAACCAATGAGGCCTACCCCTAAGTGATGCAAGATTGTTGTTCAGCTACTGAAGTACAGATAATAGTCAGTCCGAAATTCATAATCTTGCAGACTCTATGTTCTTCTATCAGACTACAAGTCTAATAATTTTTGGTTAAACAAACCCATCTACAGGTCTAATTGTTTCGGCCAGTAAAGAAATCGATCTTTTCAGACACTGCAAAACTACCTTACCAATCTTGCAACCAATCTACCCCCCCCCCCCCCCCCCCCAAAAAAAAAAAATAAAGACTGAAGGGAAGTATGAACAAACCTCGGTAGAAGTTTGGTATAGTATCAGAGTTGTTCAATATAAACACAACCATTTCCTTCCATTGCAGACCCACTCATACCAAGGTTCACCCGTTGTGACAGTTAATAGTATTTGATCGATTGATACTCGGACACAAACCTGACCACCTTACTCGGCAAAGAAACTTGTGTTCCAATGAATTATACCATCATTAACGACAAACTTAGCAAAGAAAGGTGGCTTTATATCCAACAATACCTTATTTAGAAGATACGCACTCTGTTTTTGATTTCAGAGAACCTAAAGCTTAAGTTTGTCCCATATACAGACTTCAACAAGTAGTTACATTCCTACAGCCAAATCGACGCAAACTAATTAACTACTTAACTATACATCACCAGATTCCTTATGGTTATTACAACGACAAACTGTTACCAATTCCAAAAGCCAAACCAGCTCAACAAATCGACAACACAGCTACACTTCACCAGATTCACATTAGACTAAACACTTTATAATGATGATATATATACAATCGTCACTATATTTTCTATTTACAGAGTACCGTAACCTTAAGTTTGTCACATGTAATTCAACATATACTCACGTTACTCCTATAGCCAAAGCGCCTCACAACTATACTTTACCCAATTCACATTAAACTCAACACAATAAGACACATCAACATCGAAACAAATAAAAATCTACAAATTGTGATGTCACTCCTGAATTCAAATCAACAATAAACTACACAACTATAGTATATCACTATAACAGATTCACATCAAAATAAACACAATACAACATAACTAACAATAAACAGTTAAAAAAGGTGATTGGTTAACGGCTAAAAAAACTATAACACAACAGTAACCCAAACAGAAATCGACAAATCACTATGATTCGCATCAAACTGAGTATTAGCCAACAGGATTAAAGAAAGTAGTCCATAAATTAAGATATATTTTAATTGGTGTGACTTCTTTTTAATTGCTTACCAGCAAGCCAATAGACACGAACTGAATGCTCAAACCTAGAATTCCAGGATATACCATGTGTGACCCTAATTCAATGGGGAAAATATTGCTGTGGGTCAACCCATACCTATATACAGTTGCTTTAATATTAATCTTAGGGTAAGACACATGGTTAAACTTTTATTCAAGTGGAAAAATAAGAGTCTTGCTTTTAACTTGGTTGTCAAGAGATTCCAATCTACCGCAACTAGTACGAATACAACTGAGTCTTAAAGCTACCACATTATATGTGTGCAATGACATTAGACAGATATTACACTATAGCTTATGCTTTATATTACAAAGCTAAGTGGACAAATATACAGTAACTTTTTTTGTTTTTTTTTTGGTAACCGTGATTTCCGACTCATTGGCCGACTAATTCACGGGGTTTGAGCCCATCGCCACACAGACTCAAACCAGTAACTTAATATACAAGGAAAAGTGTGCTTAGTATATATTAACGGTAACTTAAAGTTTACCAAGTATATTATAGGAACACCATAAAATAATGAACATCTAGCGAGAAAATATGCATCTTTAATAAACTTTTTAAGGCTGGGTGCGACATCACATTCAGATTCGTGACGTCGCGTCTTGCAAAAGTTTCAAAGATGGAAGCTTTAACCGGAGTTGGTGTAGGCAAAAAGATTTATCCACATCCATGTGAATTAGAGTATACTTTTCTGTTTCTGTCCCCGAAAATTCTGCGTTGCTAAGAACTGAGATGACTGAGGTTATGAATCCTATCATTTCGCTACATTTAACATTCTCGACTTCTCTCTAAATAAACTAAATACGATGAGTCAAACCTAAAAAATTATTTTACCTCAAGAAACAAAGAAATTACAGATAGAACGATATGTAAAAGAAGTAACCTCTACATGAATTGCTTCCTTATGAGCTACCAGTAAATATCTAGCCAAGTCAATAAATGGCCATAAACATCAGTCCTAAACTCTTAATATCTTTACAATTGAAAAAGCTTTTGTTTCGTAATCGTTCTCAAACTTAATAGGCTAACCTTCATGATCCCAAAAGATATACATTGACTTGTCAATAAGCTGTTAAAATATGGCATCCTAAACCCCAATTAAGAACTTATTCATAAGGCGGTTCCAGCTCTATTAAGTACAAAACCATTCGCACCTATATCACATCTGGGCGAAGGTTTTCCTTTAACTATAACCAATGAGGCCTACCCCTAAGTGGCGCAAGATTGTTGTTCAGCTACTGAAGTACAGATAATAGTCAGTCCGACATTCGTAATCTTGCAGACTCTATGTTCTTCTATCAGACTATAAGTCTAATCTTTTTTGGTTAAACAAACCCATCTATAGGTCTAATTGTTTCGGCCAGTAAAGAAATCGATCTTTTCAGACACTGCAAAGACTGAAGAGAAGTATGATCAAACCTCGGTAGAAGTTTGGTATAGTATCAGAGTTGTTCAATATAAACACAACCTTTTCCTTCCATTGCAGACCCACTCGTACCAAGGTTCACCCTTTTTTTTTGGTAATGGGTTACCCCGGTAAATATATTAACCAAAAAATAATGTTAAGTACACAGGAATGTGGCCGAAGTACCACATTAACCTCAAGCAAAGGCTTGGAAACTAGTGCTTATGACATGCCGTAAACACACTACATATATCAAATGACATAGACTACATCATAAACTAATCATCGAACAAATGAACACCAGCAGAATGAAGTCTTGAAACAAAGAAAACACCCCACCACTCCAACAGCACGCCAGCGGCAGCAAAGGATCCACATGAGGCCGCCTCCTTAAAAAACCTTCTCGAGAAAAACCCAATGGGAAAAACCCCAAGAAGGAAAAAAGAGTACGGCCCTCATACACTAACACCACCATGAGAAACACATATACTAGGCAATCTCCACCGATCCAACAAGGACTTGGAACGGGCACTAACCTTCTTAAATTTGAAGGTGACAAGCTTTAGTCGAATAGTATCACAAATCAACACCACAACTTGATCAACAATCCTGCGTTGCCCTCTGAACAAACAAGAATTCCGTTCAGCCCATAAGAAATAAGAAGTCGCAGCCAAGACCATTCGGCCAATAATGCTAATCACAGATCGAGCCTTCGAAATAGGGGATAAATAGGCAAAAATGTCCGCAAATCTCGGAGGTACATATCCCATATCAGCCAACTCCCGGACATTACACCAAACATGCGAAGAGAAAGCGGAGGTTCACCCGTTGTGACAGTTAATAGTATTTGATCGATTGATACTCGACACAAACCTGACCACCTTACTCGGCAAAGAAACTTGTGTTACGATGAATAATACCATCATCGACTACAAACTCAGCAAAGAAAGGTGGCTTTATATCCAACAATACCTTATTTAGAAGATATGCAGTCTGTTTTTGATTTCAGAGAACCTAAAGCTTAATACATCACCAGATTCCTTATGGTTATTACAACGACAAACTGTTACCAATTCCAAAAGCCAAACCAGCTCAACAAATAGACAACACAGCTACACTTCACCAGATTCACATTAGACTAAACACTTTATAATGATGATATATATACAATCGTCACTATATTTTCTATTTACAGAGTATCGTAACCTTAAGTTTGTCACATATAATTCAACATATAGTCGCGTTACTCCTATAGCCAAATCGCCTCACAACTATACTTTACCCAATGCACATTAAACTCAACACAATAAAACACATCAACATTGAAACAAATAAAAATCGACAAATTGTGATGTCACTCCTGAATTGAAATCAACAATAAACTACACAACTATAGTATATCTATATCTGATTCACATCAAAATAAATACAATACAACATAACTAACAATAAACGGTTAAAAAGGGTGATTGGTTAACGACTAAAAAAAGTAAAAAACTATAACACAACAGTAACCCAAACAGAAATCGACAAATCCCTATGATTCGCATCAAAACTGAGTATTGGCCAACAGGATTAAAGAAAGTAGTCCATTAAGATATATTTTAATTGGTGTGACTTCTTTTCAATTGCTTACCAGCAAGCCAATAGACACGAACTGAATGCTCAAACCGAGAATTCCAGGATATACCATGTGTGAACCTAATTCAATGGGGAAAATATTGCTGTGGGTCAACCCATACCTATATACAGTTGCTTTAATATTAATCTTAGGGCACATGGTTAAACTTTTAATCAAGTGGAAAAATAAGAGTCTTGCTTTTAACTTGATTGTCAAGAGATTCCAATCGACGCAACTAGTACAAATACAACTGAGTCTTAAACCTACCACATTATATGTGTGCAATGACATCAGACAGATATTACACTATAGCTTATGCTTTATATTTACAGAGCTAAGTGGACAATTATACAGTAACTTAATGTCAAGGAAAAGTGTGCTTAGTATATATTAACGGTAACTTAAAGTTTACCAAGTATATTATAGGAACACCATAAAATAATGAACATCTAGCGAGAAAATATGCATCTTTAATAAACTTTTTAAGGCTGGGTGCGACATCCATTCAGATTCCGTGATGTTGCGTCTTGCAAAAGTTTCAAAGATGGAAGCTTTAACCGGAGTTGGTGTAGGCAAAAAGATTTATCCACATCCATGTGAATTAGAGTATACTTTCCTGTTTCTGTCCCCGAAAATTCTGCGTTGCTAAGAACTGAGATGACTGAGGTTATGAATCCTATCATTTCACTACATTTAACATTCTCGACTTCTCTCTAAAGAAACTAAATACGATGAGTCAAACCTAAAAAACTATTTTACCTCAAGAAACAAAGAAAATACAGATAGATCGATATGTCAAAGTAACCTCTACATGAATTGCTTCCTTATGAGCTACTAGTAAATATCTAGCCAAGTCAATAAATGGCCATAAACATCAGTCTTAATATCATTACAATTGAAAAAGCTTTTGTTTCGTAATCGTTTCAAACTTAATAGCCTAACCCTCATGATCCCTAAAGATATACATTGACTTGTCAATAAGCTGTTAAAATATGGCATCCTAAACCCCAATTAAGAACTTATTCAGCTCTATTAAGTACAAAACCATTCGCACCTGGGAGAAGGTTATCTTTGTAGTTCATATAGCAAGATTCAACATAACTATAACCAATGAGGCCTTCCACTAAGTGATGCACCATTCTTGTTCAGTTACTGTAGTACATATAATAGTCCCACATCGGCCAAGTATGGGATTGGTTGATGGTTTATAAAGCCTAGGTGTCCCCTCTTCTAAAAAAGCTAGCTTTTTTTTAGTGAGTTTTACACTTGGGACTTATGAACCGAGCCATAACATATGATAAGAAACCCGGTCCAATCCATATAACAGTTAGGTTTTATATAAAACCCTAATCACAATCTGAATCTCAATCTCACCCTAATCACAAAATAATCCCACCTCTCTCAAATCAAAATCAGCTGGATCTCAAACCTCACAAAACAATAAGGAATCACAACCATCTTATCTTTCTAAATCACCTTATACAAACTCACTGTTTTCTTCTTCTTTATCACAGTGTGGATCACCGATAATAAATTATTATAATTTAATAATAATTTAAGAAAAGAAGAAGAAGATGACGATGATGATGACGGATCAGACGAAGATACCAAATGCTCCTCCCCAACTCGAGCTGCAGCAACAACAGAAACATACACTCCTAAGACAAGAGGTCGATCAGTGCCTAGAGACGTTCATGTTCATGCACAGCTTTCGTAACACCAAAGAAGCCACCCCCGAGGAACGCCTCACCGTAATAAGAGCTTCTGTCAATGTCCTTAATGCTTATACTGATTTGTGTGATTTCCTTGGAATTGAGGTGGAGGACCATGACGCATCTGTAATCATCCAGGAACACAGATCAAAGGTCGCCAAGGAGATTGACTACGTCTGCAACAACGTTTCTAATGTCGCTATCTTAGAAGCTTATCGCCCCCTTCTTGCTGATTTTCAAACAGGGCCTAACGACCCCAAAGACCCCCCCTTCTCAGGTATTATTGTTTTTCCTTCTTGCTGTTAGTATTTTTCTCCAATCTGAAATTTATCAAATCAAACAGCCACCACATAACCTCTTCTTTCGCTATATATAATTGCCGTTTTAAAAGATCCTCTAGGTTGTTTTTTAGATACTAGTAATATGTGTAGCAGAGTTCTTAAGATCATTTGATTGATACTGATTGCAAAATCCAAGGGATTTATCAACATTCTTGTTATTGGATTGTGTAAATCTCAAATTGGTGGTGTTCTTGTGGTGTATGATGCACTTGGAACCAAAACCTTCAAAATTTCAGCAATTTAAAGGTTGACTGTTGACACCGGTGTCACCCGACTTTGAACAATTTGACCCTACTCTGACCGAAGCCGACTAATATAGCCTATTTCCTTCACCCTCTTACCCCGCCTAGGCGTCCCTTAGTTTTTGAAACACTGTATGAAGTCCATAGTTCCTGTATCCATGAGGCTGGAGGAGTGGGGCACGTCAATAATTTTTGTGCTTAGGGAATATTTTTATTTCTTTTTGGATGCATATTCTGCTTAGTTGTTTGTGCTTGCTTATAATGCTATGTCCATGATGATTAATCTATATATCTCACTCGGCTTTTTTTCCTGCAGATACATCATCCACATCTGCAAGATCAAGATGGTAACTTAATGTCAAGCAAACCACAGCCCATTTGCACACCATTTGGGGATGAGCCGAAGCTTATCTATGACGTGATAGAACAGGAGGTACGTTCAGAAACTAGTAAGTTACTTGGATTTTCACATCATGCGTGGTAATAGGGGTATCGTTAATGAAAAATCATGAGTGCCCTCATCCTATATTGTTTTGTACTTCTTTTCTTCTATCAAGTCCTCAAATTCTTTAAACAGCTGATTTAATACATTTCCCTGAATGGTAACATTCAAATAGTGCAATTAAGATATTAGATGTATATTCTGCTTAATTGTCGTATGTCCATGATAATTAGTCTGTATATCTCACTCGCCCTTTTTGCTGCAGATACATCATCCACATCTGCAAGATCAAGATGGTAACTTAATGTCAAGCAAACCAGGTATATACTCTTGTTTTTTCAGAAACTATCTATCTCATGCAGAGTGTTATGATTTCACATGTATATTTTATATATATTCGTCTTTAGCTGATCAGTATTACCTTTTTTCCAGATACGAGTTCAGGGGAAGGGAGCTCCAAACCACTACCCATTCAGTCTCACGACAAGTGTTGTCGTACACCATATTGGGCTAAGCCGGAGCCTATCTTTAAAGCAGTAAAATGATTAGGAGATTAGGTATGTCCAGAAATTACTAATTTTATGGCTTATAACTTAAATAATGATTAGTTACTTGGATTTTGAAATTACCCGCTTATCTCCTGCTTTTGTTCCTCTTACCAGGATCGATGCTGAATGTCCTGTTCTTACCTTTGCTGATGTCGAAGTGGAATATGAGGAATGGTGACGATTTATTTTCCGGAAGAAGAGCTACATAGGTGGATGCATCAGTGGTTTCATTTCTGCGAAATGGACCCAGTGATCTAATTTTAATATGTTTTAATTTATATATCAAGTGTTGCACCTTAATTATGGCCATGTATTGCTTGTGCATCGTAATTATGGCCATGTATTGCTTGTGCATCGTAATTATGGCCAATAACATATTTGATGGTGGTGTTTTAATATTTTCTTGCATATTGTTTCTGGTAAATGCATTTAATTGGGACACACCAAGCTATGTTAATACAGTTGGGAATGAATTTTAATCACTTTTGAAATGGTGCTTAATTTGAAAATGTTTCCACTCGCCTTTCCTTGTTTAACTGTAATAAGCTTAAATCCGCATCGCCACACATCCAGTACCTTAACTTCAAAAACCAAGTCATAAGCAGGGATCACTTTCAACTGGCACAACGAACCTAAAGAACACTGTAATCATATGCGTTAGTTTAAGATTTGTCAAGCTTTACTTATCCATGGCAGTAATCAGTGTGGATGAGCTAAGACATGCCTACAAATCACATGATGTTATACATATCTTCTAGCAAGGTGTGTCCCGGACATGGCCTTCTAGTTGCCAATCTTTGCACAGTTAAATTTAATGGTGATTGGTGAAGGTCTCATTATAAAGACATTGTTAGAATCTTGGACAAAGGTAAACTACCTAGAAAGGGGCATAGACGGACCTTAGTGGAGACCTGGGAGGGCCACGCCCTCCCAAAACTTTTAGATTTTACTTATATTTGCATAAAGAAAATACATTTTTACCATCACAAATAGCACTCGGCCCTCCCAATAAATTTACTCGACCCTCCCAATAAATTTATCCAAGTTCCGTTTATCGAAAGGGATAACTTGCAAAAAGTGAGTGTGATAATCCTAAGCTCGTGTAGGATGTACCCTAAGATACTTGGATGGACTGTGATTTTTGGAGTCCCGATCTGTATTGCAAGAGAGTGATCTAAAAATGCCTCAGTTATCGTGTCCTTTATTTCCCTAAGATGTCCTTCGTTGCCGGCTTGAACGATTAGCATGAACGATGATGCAATACCAAGTTTGGTCATTAGTTAGTGACAGTATAGGTTTCCTTTCCTATGAGTTCTTTTTGGCTGTTATATTTTGCGAGAATGTAGGGTGAGCTTGTTATGATTCTGCATTTATTTGCAGTTTACTTCGACCATCTATTTTTTTTAATTGACTTTGAACTATGTTAATTTATGTTTACGAATAGCCTTTGTTTAGACATATGTTGTTTCTGTTATCTTCTGAAAGTTGCTTTGCATCATATCAATATTAGCGACTATACTTCATATTATTTGGTGGAAATTCATTGGATTTGAGTTAGCTTTGGCAAATGTTTCCTCCTTTACCAATGGTCGAATCACATCCGATAGATTGTTCTCCTCAACCAAACTCCAGCTATAAATTTATCAAAGCGTTTTGTGTTTAGTAAGTGATTAATATTTAATTAAAAGAGGCTTTGGTACAGTGGCTGGCCAGTTGGCTGGCCACGATGTCGTGAGCCGACGGCGCAGCCAACTGTACCGTGGTCGGCGTAATCAGTGTTTGCGTCGTAGGTACCAGCCGACGTTATGGCCGACGGCGCGAGCCAACGGGGCGACAACTGCACCCACTACTAGAAAATTGACCAACAGCGACGGAGTTTCCGACAAATATATTTCCGTCGCAAATTTTCGACGAAATTCTGACATATTAGTGACTGGAGTTGGGATAATTTTTTTGCAAGGTTTTACCGAAAGATTTCTGACGGATTTCCGAGGGAAAATAATATCGACGGAAATCTGTCGGTAAATAACTTTTATTGCGTCGAATTTCCGAGGAAATACCGACAGTTTTGTTTATCCGTCGCTATTTGGTCGGAAATTGTTAATATTAGCTTATGTTTGAACTTTGAGTCGGTAAAATCTCGGAAATTAAATCATTTTTGCTAATGTAAAATGTTGTTAAACTTGTTAGTCTAATACTGTTTTTAAATTAGACTAAAAATACATCTAATTTAAATAAAATACATTTTTCATTATCAAAATAACTTTTTAAACTTATAAAATTTGTATTGCTTAGAAAAAGGATAGAATTTGCATAAAATCGTTTTTTTAGAAATAGAATTTGGTGAAAAGTTACTTTTAAAAAAAATAAACTTTGCATAAAACAACCTTTTACAAAAAAAATAAATAAAAAAAACTAAACTTAACATGAAATCACTTAAATATTTACAAACACTTTTTACTTGAGCGGAACAGAATAAATCCGAAAACCGAGCGGAACCAAAAAATAGAGTCGAACGAACCGGCCATGCTCAGCTCGGCTTTCGGTTTTAGGTTTTGTATATTTGTGATTCGGTTTCGGGTTAAAAACACAAAAAAATACACGGTTTTTCTCGATTCGGTTTGATTTTGGTTTTGCTCAGTATAACTCGGTTCAATTTTCGGTTCTAGTTTTTTTCAAAATAGCTCTTCGATTCGAGTTTTTTTTTCAAAATTGCTTTTCGATTCCGTTCGGTTTTATTCAGACCGGTTTGTCTCGGTTATGAACCAATGCTTAAACTTAGAAACACTTAAAAAAAATCATTTCACTGATATCCAACCATCGTCACTTTTACATCCTCTCATTTAACACATCTCCAACCACCGTCATCGTCTCCACCGTCATCGTCTCCAACCATCGCTGCCGCCCGCCATCATCTCAACCATCACTCGCCGTCGATTCCCCTAATTTAAAGGTTGAAATCGATTTAAATTTTGCCCTAATTTAAGTTATTGCTAAATCATTTGATTATATGAGATTAAGTGATTTAATTCAGTTAGGATTTGATGAAGTTTGATTGTGATCTCAAAAAAAGTGATTTAATTCAGTTAGTTGTTAGGAAGGATTAGTGATGATTAAGCTTAAATTATATCTCAAAAAGAGTGATTTAATTCTAGTAACATATACTGTGTTTTATGATGATATGTGATTGTTAGTGGAGTGTAATGTGTTTTGTATCGGCTAGTTTTTTATTGAACTTTATGCAAAGAAGAAGATTCAGTTCTTGATCTTGCCTGTGGTAAGGTACTACACGTGTCTTAAACTTGATTGATTTCCGATTTATGTTATTAACAGTTAAATTGACCTTTAATCTTATTGTTTGATTAGGGTGGTGACTTGATCAATTGGGACAAGGCACATATTGGATACTATGTCGGCATTTACATAGCAGAGGGCTCGGTAAGTTTCTTCAACTTATTAGGTAGGTTTAATGCATATATGATGTTTAAGGCATTTACATAGCAGAGGGCTCAGTACGTCGATTGTGTTCTGTTAGTCAATTGTCGATTCGTGTTAGGAGGAGATTCGTAATATGAGCTGAGTCATACTTAGGATAACAAGTTGAACTTTTGAGTGTTGGTTGCATAGTGTAGTTGTAATTTTGTGGAATTAGTGTATTTCGATGGAACTCAGAGGTTTCGTTGAGATAGTAGTTATTTAGGTTATTTTATATGTCGACTTTCGTGCATCCGTAACGAGTCGTTGCCTAATGTGTTGTATTATATTCAGTTAATATCGTTGGGTTTCGTTGAGATACAGTTCGTGCTGCAAGTTTCTATGATGTTAGTTTCAGTTTTAGATGGGGTTTTAACGTGCGCAAGGGTCTTCAATTCCGTGGTTGCTGCTCCTTTCTGTTTGGTCGGTGTATGCGTCATTGAATATTGATGTGTACATGTCTTTGTTTTTGTGATTTTGCCATGTTTAACTATCACAGCTATTAGGGGTGTTCAAAAAAACCGAGAAACCGACGAACCGAGCCGAACCGCTCAATCCGAAACTGAAAAAACCCGAAACCGAAAAAACCGAAACTGAAAAAAACCGAAACCGAAAAACCCGCTTATAACGGTTCGGTTACGGTTTTCATTTTTAGATATCCTTGGTTAACCGAACCGAACCACACATATTATACATGAAATTTTTTAACTAAATATTTAAATTATAGTACATGTATTAATTGTATTAGTACCCTACTTTTATTATACATGAAAATTTTAAACTAAATATTCAAATTATAGTACATGTATTAAACATGTATGTGTAAATTTAATTAATTTGATCGTAGTTTAAAAATATCGAATAAATATTTTTTAGTTAATATGTTATTTATGAATATTCTAATGCACTTTTTGTAACGAAATAATTTTTATATGATTTTTAGCTATTTAATGTCGTTGAATTATACGAAAACGTAATTGTATGTTCTAAATCATGTTATTATTTATAAACTAAAACTTTATGAAACTTATATAATGGTTAACCATGACCCGAACCGTGGGTAACCGCTCATTTCGGGTAACCGTATGTCCGGTTAACCGCCTTGTACGGTTCAGTTACGGATAGTAAAACTAACCTAACCGAACCGACCCGTGAACACCCCTAACAGCTATATTCTAAAATGTAACTTTCCCCTTTTTATATTTATAATAATTTGTTGTTGTTCCGTCTATCTAATCTCCCCTTTGCATACAGGGCGATTTAAATGTAACTTGATGAGTCAATCAATCTTAACAATTTTGTGAAAAAACAATCTTAATTCACTTCTTTGTGAGTCACGCTGACTCAAATGTGAACATGTTTGTTCTTTGAAGTCATTATCATTCACTTTTTATTCTAGGTGTATGTTTTCTTCTAAGTGGCATCTCGTTTCTTGTACTCAAGCATATGCGATTATGGGATATGACCTTTGAGCACCCTATTTTGGCTTGATAGATGTCAGTTGTTGAAAGCCAGCAATGATGCTGATAGTAGCCTTGTGAATCTTAGATTTATATGGTAGCTAAATGGGTAGTCTTAAATTAGCTTGTCACTTAGTGAATTTAATATATCAATTTGCAAAGTCTCACTTGTAGATGTAAGACCTATTCCGCTTTATTTCAACACTTACATTCGCCATATTTATTTCTTATTAACATTATAAATAATTATTAAGCATTAACATAACTTGTCCTTGAACATGTTTTGCTTGATTTAAGAAAGGTCAGCATAGGTCCGGTGCGATCCTGTTTTTCGATTGATCTGGTCTAGAGAATTAGATGAGGTTATGAGCTTATTGCTAAGTGTACTGACATGTTTTGTGGATTTATACAGTAGGAAGGATTAGTGATTTAATTCAACATATGAAGGATTTGATTTTATTATTAACTTGTTTTGATTAATATCCCAATTCCCAACCTATGACTAGCTAGTATGTTTAGAAATTTAAGGTTCTAATATCCTCATATGTTACAAGATAGATTGCTATAGAAGAGTTTCGCTAACAATGCAAGGTAAATATAATTATGAACAGTAATGACTTTGTACAAAAGTCTTATTATTTATTTTGATTTTTCTTAGAAACAAGAGTTGGACGTTGAGCTTCCCAGAGTCAAGATGGATTTTCATGCTTCTCGCACAATAAGGTTCTCTTTACAGCATGATTTCCTCAATTTCTTTATTAATGGATTGTATTAGTCAATACCCGCTAGTAACATGTTTCTATTTTTTTCAGATCTGAACCGCAAGGACCTGGTTTCCTCGTCTCACTTCTAATGGTCATTCTGAAGAACCTGCTGCAGAAAGTATGTGATCAACTCAAACGAGTTTCTATGAAATTTCTTTCTCATGGTTGTATATATTTACTGATGTAAAATTGTGTGGCAGCTCCTTTGGGAAAAGATGATATCTTAACAGCTCTTAAGAAATCAGGGTTTTGGAATAAAGTGGTCAGTGCAAGTTCTGCATTTTATGGAAGTTAGTAACCATTTTTATTCCTGTATGTCTTATGAATATCTGTGCTCTACTGTTTTTACAGAAATCTAGAAGATGGGCTCAGAGGAAAGAAGTTGCAGCTAAATTGATTGAGCTTGCTTCAACAACGAGGATTGCTCCTGGAGATTTGACAGATTTATGCCCAACACTTAAGAAGGTATACTAGATTAATTTGATTAACTTTGCCTAAAACTCTGTTTTTGAAATTGCTTTTCTCTTTCTAGCTTATTACGGATCGGAGTATTTCTGTTCGGGTAGAAGCCGTCCGACCCATTGGGAATCCTGCACCGGAATTAAGAGTCTTCGAGATGTTCACTCATTTTGCTGCCTGGTTTTACTTGTAAGACTCAGTTTTAGATTTTTGTAGTAACTAACAAGCCTTGACGTCAAAATGTTTTGTTCACCAAGTTAGTGTGCTCAGGTATGTGATCATTGTTATTGTCAGATTTATGAGGTGCCGTTTTTATGTGAGTTTCTCTACAGCTTTGTAAGTTCTAAGCTGTGGCGAATGTATTAAATTTTTCTATAACAATCACTTTTAATCTCATGCGGATATTAGTCTTGATAATCAGATTTATTTTCGGATTATTAAACCAAACCGAGCTATATATATCCAAAACCGAAAATCTGATCGAACTTTCCCGATTCAGTTCGGTTTGGTTTTCGGATTCATTTGCTCGGCCTTAAGATAGACTTTGCATAAAATCACTTTTTTTTAAACCAAACATGTTTGCTTGGTATTATATAAGTTTATATTTCATAAGCCCAAATTTTCATGCTTATTTTGAAATTTATAGGATCATATAAGTTTTTCATGACTCATATAAGCTTATTAATCCAAAAGTAAGTCTGGAAAATTTGGGCATATGAAATATAACCGAAATAAAATAAGATCATAAGTCGTAAGCCCACGTGTTTGTTTCGGCTTATAGCGTGCTTATGGCTTATTAGGTTTTTGGCTTATGTTTCATAAGCCCACTTTTGTGCCTTACTTTGAAATTTTTTGACTTATATAAAGCTTATCATCTCATGATAAGTTTATATAAGCCTGAAAGTTTCAAAATAGGCCACAGAAAGTGGGCTTATGAAACATAAGTCGAAAACCTAATAAGCCATAAGAACACTATATAAGCTGAAACATACACCCCTAATTATGTGTGTCCTTGCCAGTACAGTTTGATACATATCCAATCTGTTATCCTTTTAGATAGATAATTCACGGTATGATAGGTAACTTGGTTTAAAGGTACATTTAGTTTTACACTAGTTTGTTTCAGTGAATAAGTACAGTTTTATTCTCTACTCTATTTATTGCTTATTTTGTTTTGGAAATTCATGGAGTTTTAAGGGTGAATTATTACCCTACTAAATAGCGGCACGAATATGTCCTTATAATATTACTACCAATTTTGCACAGTTATTACATCTTGATTCAATAAATGCTTATAGTTTGAAGTTATATGAAAGCGATTTTGATGTTGATGGTGTATTAGGACAATTTGTGATTTGTTATGTTTGATCACTTATTGATGTATCGAGGAAAAAAAGGGTGAAAAGAATATATCATTGCATTGGATTGTATAACTATATCTGGATTCTGGACCAATATTGATACATTTACACCTTACTTGACTCAATCCAACTAATAGTGTGGACTAAATTAATAAGTTTCTAGGTAAAATGTTTATTTAGTTGGTGGTGATTGTGTTTGGAGACATAGCGTTATCAGTATGGATTTAGGTTGGGTAACGGGTCAGTACTGGTTTAGGTAAATATGGGTCGGGAAGGTTGGGTAACAGGTCAATATGTGAATATGGGTCGGGAAGGTTGAGTAACGGGTCAGTATGACTTTTAAGTCTATAGGTTGGGTAGCGGGTCTTCCCCTTTTATTCCTATTTTATTATTTTAAAGAGGGAGATATATTTTAAGTTTTCTAACATGACTTGATACTATGTAGGTACAAACTTTGCAAGAGACGGTAAGAAGATTGCAAGATGAGAACACACAAATGCGATCACAGTTTCAAATAGAGATGCAAATTGAGGTACAAAGACAAGTGAAACATCAAATACTAGAACACATGCAACAACGGGAAGTAGAGGCAAATGCTCATGAACAAGCTCAAGAGAGAGAATGGAAGCAAAGGATGGATGACGTTAGCTTGTTCTTAGAAAATATTACAGATTCCCGTTTCCTAGTTGGATAACGTCATACCATTTGGATGACATTAACTCAGTCATAAGATAGTTTCATATTGATTGGTTTAGATCTGTTCGACTATAACTTGTGATTTGAATGCTAAACGAAAGTTTAATTTGAATGTTTCAATCTTGAGTTATCCATTTCCATTTATTGGTTGTTTTTGGTTTATTTTGAATGTTTCGTTTTGAATCATCCATTTCCAGTTATCTATATGTTTCCAACAGTAACGTGGCTATTTACAAATAGACTTTTGAAAATGTTATTTACCGACGGATTTCTGACGAATTGTTTCCGACTGACTTCCGACAGAAATATTACCGACGGACTTCTGACCCTTTTTTCTGTCACTATTTCCAACTGAATCCCGACAGATACCATTTACCGAGCATGAATTCACCGACACACGTTTTCGGTCACTAATCTGTCGGAAAGCACTTATACCGACGGATTTCCGACGGAAAAGGCTGTCGCTGTTGCTCTGTTTTCTAGTAGTGACCGTGGCTCGTGACGTCGGTCGCGTTATGGATTTTTTTTTCTTTCTTGCAGATGTGTGTGCGTTGTGTTGATGGTGTTTTTATTTGTTGCTGCAGGAAGAGAGGGATGAAGATAGGATAGGGGTTTTTATGTATGGGCTGGGCTGGGCTTGGGCTAGAGAAAAAATATTTTTTTTAAAGAAATGATTAAATATGTTGGTTGGGCAACTTATTTATAAAAATTTGATTTAAATTTAAATATTTATTTATAGAAAACTGATGAAATTTTTTTAAATAAATAGTATATAAAATGTGGGGTCATCATAACGCAAAAAAAATGTGGTGTTAAATAGGGAGGGTGTTATTTGTGTTATGAGAAAAAGTGATGATGTGGCACTACTTTTTACCCACGGCTTGAGCCGACGGCTCCCACCGTAGCGAATGCTCTAAAATCGATTGTGATATATAATACTAACAAAATTTCCTAATTAAGCTCCTAGCTGGAGAAATTGAGCTTGTGTTTTGTTGCAAGGGATATTCAAATGTGATTTACCTCGCTTACTTTTTATAAGAAAGAGAAAAAAAACACTTGCCGGATGAGCCAAAACAACAGGAGATGATTTGCACACACCAAACCAATATATCAAATACTGTATAAGTATCTAATACATAGATTGTGTCCCAATTAATAGTATCTAATATATGGAAACTATTAAACACCACCATCAAACATACTAAAAATATACTGTAATAATAGATGGCCATAATTAAGATGTAACAGTCAATATATACAAAAAGGGCTTGCGGTGCAGCTTGTTGCTCGCTTGCCTTCTACAGTTATGTAATTAAACTTTTAATCATTAATAAATTAACCTTTAGTTCAAAATATATATATATATATATATATATATATATATATATATATATATATATATATATATATATATATATATATATATATATATATATATATATATATATATATATATATATATATATATATATATATATATATATATATATATATATATATATATATATATATATATATATATATATATATATATATATATATATATATATATATATATATATATATATACTAGTAGCAAAACCCGTCCGATGAACGGGTATGACTTCTGATTGTTGTTTCAATTTTTTTATTTGGTAAACATTTGTGTATGACTTTTGATTGTTTTTTATTTTGTTTTATTATATTTGGAAAACATTTGTTTTAATTTTTCTTTGTTTGATTGTCTTTTAATACATTATGAGTGTAAATAAAAAATTTAAAAAATGAATTGTAATTGGATATTCAGTGAAAATAAAATTTAGTACATTATTTTAACACATTTCTATGTGCTAATTATAAAATATGTATATGACATGAGTAAGTGCAACTAACTCTAATAGATTATAATTTGCAAAGTAACGTATTGAGTATAGAGTATAATAAAATACTAATATATATATATAGAAAATGAATATTTCTAATATGCAAGTCCGCTTTATAATAATATATATACTACTACTAAACAATGCAAAGAGCGTTGATGTGGTACATGTATATTAAAAAATAATACCCTAACATTGAAATATTATCAAGCGCTAACAATAATTTTGAAACCTTATGTTTTTTTTTGTTTCTTTTTGGAACGACAAATGTTTGTTGTTAGTGAGTCGAGTCGTACAATGACATGCAAACAAATCTTCCTAAAAAAACCAATTAATGAAACTTTGGTGGCCAACTGAGCTAAGTCAGTTAATTAATATGTGTATTCAAAAAAGGGCCTTGATCCGCTAAGTAAATGCTTCACGCCCTCTTATCTTATATCCTCACTTTGAACTGAACTTATTGTCATTGGGACATGTTACTCAATTGTAATTATGAATTTCCCTATTCCACATCATGACTTCTAATTGTCGTTTCAATTTTTTTATTTGGTAAACATTTGTGTATGACTTCTGATTGTTTTTTTATTTTGTTTTATTATATTTGGAAAATATTTGTTTTAATTTTTCATTGTTTGATTGTCTTTTAATAAATTATGAGTGTGAATAAAAAAATTAAAAAATGAATTGCAATTGGATATTCAGTGAAAATAAAATTTAGTACATTATTTTAACACACTGCTAAGTGCTAATTATAAAATATGTATATGACATGAATAAGTGCAACTAACTCTAATAGATTATAATTTGCAAAGTAACGTATTGAGTATAGAGTATAATAAAATACTAATATATATAGGAAATGAATATTTCTAATATGCAAGTCCGCTTTATAATAATATATATACTACTACTAAACAATGCAAAGAGCGTTGATGTGGTACATGTATATTAAAAAATAATACCCTAACATTAAAATATTATCAAGCGCTAACAATAATTTTGAAACCTTATGTTTTTTTTGTTGGTTTCTTTTTGGAACAACAAATTTTAGTGGTTAGTGGGTTGAGTCGTGCAATGACATGCAAGCAAATCTTCCTAAAAAAACCAATTAATGAAACTTTGGTGGTCAACTGAGATAAGTCAGTTAATTAAAATATGTATTCGAAAAAGGGCCTTGATCCCTAAGTAAATGCTTCACACCCTCTTATCTTAGACCATGTTTATTCATGAACTGAGACGATCGGTCGGAGGGTAAAAGACAAAACACATCCAATACTATATTAAATAAATAGAGAAGAATGAGAGAGAAAGCCACGACCAGGGTCGCTTCATGACTTCCCAATCTTCAAGCCAACCTGCCACATGTCGCACTCTTAACCTGCCAACAAAACCACAACTTGAAAACATGACATCAAGATGGTATAGTTTAATGGTGGGTTTTAAGAACAATGACATCAAAATTGTATTTGTTTAGTGGTGGGTTTTAAGAATCATAACATCATAATCGAAACATCAGAACCAGTACCGCGTTTCAGTTTTGATGTTGGTGAAATGAAATGAGAAGGTAAAGTGGTGGCTGTAAATGAAAGGAGAGAGTAAAAATGGTGGCTGTTTTTTTGAATAATTAGGGCAAGTCTTGTACACTGTTTGTTAAGTGGGCTTCATGGTAAACATATTGGGCTAGTATCACAACTGGGTAGTTAATTAGACATAAGTTTTGCTGAACTTTTTAGTAGCCTCCGAATTTTAGTTAAAGTTAGATTAGCTAAATAGTATTGTCTGAATTTTGGTTAAAGTTGAATTTAGATTAAAAGTTTAGATTAGTAGTGTCTGAGTTTTATTTGTTTTTTTATTGGTTTTAAGTAATCAAGTTAAATAATATTATGTGATAGGTTGGGTTGGGTTGTTGATAAATGATAAAAAAATTAAGATTGGTTGTATGTATAAGTTGTATAAGTGGGGAGTAAGAAAATAATATTTTAATGATAAGTTGGGTTGGATGGGATTGTGAATAAACATAGTCTTATATCCTCACTTTGAACTGAACTTACTGTCATTGGGACATGTTACTCACTTGTAATTATGAATTTCCCTATTCCACATCATGTTTTCTTTTATGTAACCACATCCACGAAATTACTCGCATATCAAACGCTTATCATGAGTATATCAATATCACTTTCACGTCAAAATTATTGTTTCAATCAGGACCTAATCGGCAACCGATGTGTTCATAGACTATCTTATATATTCAGTCATATCTTACACTTTAAAATAAAATAAAATTAGACTCCTAATTTGCATCAAAGCTAAAATATGAAATGTGCTTATATGGCCCACAACGTGATATTATCCTACATCCTCTAATAGACTTGCAAATAAAAAACTTAACATAACTACACCATATCACTTTCACGTAACATTTATCTTATATCCTTGAACGTGTTGCGGGTTTTGGCACTCATATCTTACGTTTAAAGAAAATTAAACTAAACTTCTAATGCATATAAAACCATTTTTTAATGATGCTTATAAAACCATTTCCTTAATTAACACCAAATTTTCACATCATAACTTGATATCAAAATTAAATCTTTACGAAACAACATATAAACAACCTTAGATTTTGCACAAAGTTTTAGGCAGGGCTGTTCTGACAAAAATATTTGACTACAGGCTGCTCGAACTAAAAGACTCGGGTCGGGTTGGTCGGGTTCGGGTCAGGTCAAATTCGAGTTGAGGGTAAAAATAATTTACCTGAACCCGACCCGAGTTCAACTCGAGTTAGTTGGGTTCGGGTCTACTCGGGTCGGGTCTATTCGGGGTCGGGTCAACCCGACTATGGGTAAAATATAAAAAAAACTTTTTTTAATTTTTTTAAATAGATATTAATAAAATTTGTTTACTAAAAATAAAAAAAATAAAAAAAATCGTATTCAGGTTGACCCAAACCCGAATTAGGTATAATTATTTTACCCGATATCCGACCCAATTTCGAATTCGGTTAGTCGGGTTGACCCGATTAACCCGAGTTCAAATTTGAACCCAAGTAACCTGACCCCAATATACTCGGGTCGGGTCCGGTTCGGATCGGATTTATTGACACCCCTAGTTGGGGTATGGGCATAACCTATAATATGGGTTGTTTCGAAAGTGTGCTATAAAGAGCACCATTAGGCCATCATGTAACATGAGCATCTAACCCTAATGTTTTGTAATCAAAATTAATGAATAAATTCATAAAAGTAAAAAACAGAGAGTTTCCCTTCATGTATACTTCAAAGCTTCCATCGTAAACTGAAGTAGCTTATTCTGCGTATTGAGATTGCCTGCTAATTGGTTCATATTCATAATGGTTTCTTTCTCCCTCCATTACTGACATCTTGGCTTGCATTTCTTATTCATTCTTCTACATATAAAACAAAACACAAATGAAGGATTTTTTTCAAATTCATTTCCAATACCAAACACCCTAATTTGGAAAATGCATAATATTTAGCCAAGGAGGGTAGTGACGCTTCTGTGTCAAAAGCTATACAAACAGTGTCAGAAAGGACTCCAACACCAGTAAAGTATTGGGATATGCCTAAAGGATTGTCGTTAAAGTACTCTTAGCTGCTGTTTGTAATGCAGCTCAAGCTGCCGCTCAAATTCATCAAGTCTTTAGGGTGCAATCCTACCAAGATAATAAGACCAGGAACTGGTGAATTCAGATTGTCTGATGAATGTGCCATTTCACTATAAAGACTGCCAGGACAGGACAACACGTTGAGTTAGTTCATTCTGTTGCAGTAAGGATACACAATAATTACCAAATTTATAAGGGAGATAAATATTTTCTTATAATGAGACGAAGAATAGTTAAAATTTAGGTAGCATTCAGTTGTTGTAGATAACTACTGTTTTCTGATTCTATCTTTATCTTTATACAAAAAATAGATATATAACTGAATGACTAATGATAATAGAGTTTACACCTACAAACTTACATCCAATAGATGGTAACAAACATCTAAAATATAAAAACCACCATATCTAACTTATGTGATCAGCAGGTTCCAACACGAGGTCTCACGCAAGAGCTACAGTAACTATGTTCAATTTAATAAAAAAACCGAGTATGCTTGGCACCTTATTTCCAACCCGTAATTAGTGTGGATCTTGGCTGAAATGGAGTGCTACTACTCTTGACTACGCGAAGTTTTTATACGCAAGAACTTCATTAAAGTTTTTAACCTACCAGGCACGTGCCGTGATCCCACAGAATGGTGCAAATAGTTAAGAGGGTGTTCGGACTGCACAAATTTCAGCTTTTTATATATTTACTTACATAGAAAACTAAATTTTTTGAGTTGTATTTAGTGATTCAGTAACAGTTCACTACATATAAAGAGGATAGATTTGGATTGTACAAAAACAACTACACAACAGATTGAAAATACAGTAATGAGAGGAATCGTCTATGGGTAGGGTACACACCTTGGTTTCGTTTTCTGCAATAGCACATCGAAACACCCCCACATTTTTAGACTTAGATACAAGTTCTTACCAATTAGGCCGCATATCACACGGTGTCCCAATGAATTCCTACCCCACCACTGGAACATCAGCTTCTACCGCAATCCACACCCACACCTCGGAATTTTGTTTCACGTCAACAAAAAGATGTTCAATATCACTCCCATGCAACCTGTCAACAGTAATATGCAAGTATTTTATCATAGCTACATACACTTTCACTGGGCATTAAGATTTTTATCTGAGTATAACTATTTAGAATAAAAAGGCAGAAGGTTCTTCGGGTTACCTTGACCTCACCTCGACCTGTACACATATGAATTTACAAGGAGTTGGAATTGCCATTTTCTTTCAATTTGCATAAGCACTCTAAACATGACAAATATTTGACTTGTGGTAAGATGTTCAATATCACTCACATGCAACCTGCCAATAGTAATTTGCTATCATAGCTTCATACACACTTTTGTAGGGCATTATGATTTTTATCTGAATTTAATCCTTTAGAAAAAAAGTCAGAAGTTGTTTCGGGTTACCTTTGGCCGCACTGCGGCCTGTACACATATAAATTTACAGAGTTGGAATTTCCATTTTCTTTCAGTTTGCATAAACACTCTAAACATGACACATATTTGACTTGTGATAAATATGTTAATTATCACTCCCATGTAACCAGTCAACAGTAATTTGCAGGTATTTTATCATAGCTATGTACACTCTTTCGCTGGGCATTGAGATTTTTTATCTGAATTTAATCATTTAGAAAAAAAGGCAGAAGGTGTTTCGGGTTACCTTGACCTCAACTCGACTTTACACATATAATTTTACGGGGAGTAAAAAAAACAACGGCATTCAATCCAGACCTTGTGCTTCCAGCATATAGCGGTCGTCCTGATCAGGTTGGGAGAGTGTTAAAAGGTTGTTTTCATGATGCGTTGAGTAAGCTCCATCCTCACAAGAAGGAGCTTGATCTGCTCTCATTGAGATTCGCTAAACGACAATGACTCTCTTTACAGCATCAGCTTTTACCCAAATATTTCTTGTTAAGGTGGTAGTTATGTCTCGTTTATTGGGGGTCCATTTTAAAAAAGTTCTTTAGCCGGGTTCCATGATAAAGTACGCACTCAAGAAAACAAAACAAACAGGACGAATATGCTGAAAGCTGAACGTTTGGTTGAGTCATAGTTTGTAAAACAGAAACTTAAACGAAAGTTTATATATGCAGTTACCAAACTACTTATTGTAATGACTCTTTGAAAACTTAACCGAATCTCGTAGTGATTGTGTTGACATCATAGTTAACCACTTAACGTACTTATCGACCAATTGCCTTACAAAAGATGGTCCAAACGGTAAGATAACATGTTATCTACTGTGTTATCAGTCTCAACATGGATCTGAAGCAACTTTCTTATCTTTCTTCCCACTCCATATATTGTTTGTTAGTGTTTGTACAATATGGGAACAATTTAACTGTATATCAAAATCTCAATTTTAAGTTAAGCATTGTGTTACATAATTTATTAACTTAAGAACATCTAAAGATAACTAAATTTTGAAATCAAGACGGCCATGAAAAGTGTGACAGAACATTCTTTGATGAACCATACATGTTCAACTTTTAGTCTTTTAAGTATACCACAAATCACAGTTCCAGAAAACACACCTAACTTTAGTTTAGAAAGACTAACAAAAAGCTCATAATACAGTCCTAAGTCAAATGCCCAGTTTCACTACACTAAGAACAACTCAAGTCCTAAGGCAGATGCAAATTTTCACCACAAAATTAATAAATTACCCTGGAAAAGACATGTTATGAAATCTACATGGGTTTATATACTTTATTCCTTAAAAATGTAAATCGCCTGTAACAAACTAAAAGATTTAGTACAGACTTAATATGCATCTAACAAATTGTGTTGGTACATTATCTAATATCCACTGTTTATGAAAGAAACCATGTTTATGATAATGACTAACTCGCCTATGGATCCGCTTTTATCTTTGCCAAATGCACAGTGTTGCCATCTTCATCTGTCTTATTGATGAGGAACCCCGAGTCCTTAAGCCTACACAACTTTATATACTTTAATTCTTAAAAATGTTGGTCAACTATAACAAACTAAAATATTTAATACAGCTTTAAAATACATATATCAGATTGTCTTAGTATATTGTTTAATATCCACTATGTATGAATGAAATAATGTTTACGAAAATGACGTACTAACCAGCCTTTGGATCCGCTTTCATCGCTGCCAAATGCAACGGAGTGTTGTCATCTTCATTTGTCTTATTGATGAGAATCCTAGAGTCCTTTGTTTGTATTATGAAGCCGACAACGTGCCTGGTCTAAAGTTTTGTAGGTGTTATAAAGCCACTTAGAGAGATGCGGAAAATGATCTTGGTAATCCAGATGCAAACTTAAGTACAAAGCTTGTCAATTACTATCGATTGCTGCTACCCTACAGGTGGACCCTGCAACAGAAAAACATGATTTCAATAAGGACGCACCCTAATTGCTGATGTGGTGTATGTTTGCTATTATATTTATCACAGTGTGTTATAAGCATAACTAACAAAATTCTAAAACTTACCAGCTTGTGGTAGTAATGTATATTAAAACTGAATTGACAGATAAAATGAGAGAAATCGCGTCCTGCAAAGAATGATAAAACTATATTAACTTTGACACCTATTATTCAATTATGGCATGATTTTTCGGAAAGCCCCAGGTGTCTACTTCATTTGTTATGAAGAAAGTTTTGGCCAATACGATAGTTAAACGGGTCAAAAATGCGTTTTGGTACAACTTTATCAGATTCTGAAACGTGCAGCAAACAGATTTTAAAAAATTCATATAAAACAAACTGTATCTCCGTTTTAATCGTTCCATACCTTTTCGGAAAGTTAAAACAGTATACTTTCATGTAAAATTAGTCTAATGACCTAATTATGTGTTTAAGGACATTAAAAGTGGGTATTCACAGGCTGTTATAGAAATCGCAGCAATGCTTTGTTAAGTGAGTTGATGATTTCGACATGATATGACGATTTTGCAAGTTTCTGGTGATTATATGCGATTATATCTTATGTTCTCAGCCTATGTGAGTATGATTCATGGTTTGTAAACGACTCCACTATGAATATTCGGCTCGCCACGTAGTCAAAAAGACGAGTTCAAAGTTTTCTGTAACCATAAAATAATGATATAAAGACCAAAACTAAGTGATACAAATGTTTAATTATTACTATTTTACGTAACATAAAATTTAAAGATTGTGTGAATGTCAACTCTTTGGAACATCTCAAATTCTATTTATATTATATCTTATTACTAAAAAAACGACACCCTTTTAAATGGAGAGACTACCACCAAAGCAGGAATCCATAAATGGAAGCCGGTTACCTAGAAGGCTGTCAAATAAAAAGTGTTTAGCGCCCACCATTGCTGTGCTGCTGCATTTGGCGGCAACCGACACCCATGAAGATACGGTCGAGAATCGTATGCTTAATTGATTTGATATTATCAAAGAACTTATAGTGGTTATCACCTCGTTGATTTATGCTTACGTTTCTGAACATGGTAACAAAATTATGTTACACCAAGAGTGGAAAAAGGAAATGATTTAAGTAGGCTTAAAAACAAAAATATACCTTCTCTACAGTGTTGCCCGGTGAGGGAATGTTCTCATAGTTTATGTAGACTTCAGGCCTCGTAATATTGCAGCGGTACCCTTCTGCACAACAATTCTGAAATTTCAAGCTACAAAGAACACAGTAAAGTGAAAAAAAAAATAGAACAAAACATGTACATCCAATAATTCAGAGGCACCAACACATCATGAGCTTAGACTTAATTTCACATAAGTTTTACTATAACAAACATCAATAGAGCAGATTTATTTTTCCCATGTAATCACTTCTAAAAGGCAATGGAGCACAGTCTTGAATATTCTTTGTATATGCCTTCTTTACTGATATTTCAACAAATTGAGAGTGGTAATCAAGTCGGCTCATTTATGGATGGATGGGTCAATTCAGGTAGTATTTTGATCTCAAACAGGTCCAACATTATATGAAATCATTAGAAGGAAAGCAGATCCAAAGGATCAAAAGCTGGCCAAAGTATCTACACACAAAAATCAGTCCCAAACACCCCTCTATTCCATCTGTATATATAAGTGACTCGTCTAGGGCATTCAAATGGCGCAATATTCTAATATATATATATCCTGGCCTATCATATTAGATTAGTTATATTATGAAACATTTTTTAGGGGTCTCTGAGTCTGTAATGCATTTAGTTATATTGCTTCGGCGACTTTCAACCCATTTACCCCTGGTCGTTTTTATAGCAAAACATATACACTGAACCACTTGACTCATTAGAGATAAATAACTTAAACCCATTCATAAGACAAAATCATATCACTTTAAAGATATTACATAGAAGGAAGTAACATACCTCATTCTTGAACTATAAATATCTCTAAAGGTCGATATTAAATCACGTCATTAACTTCTTAAACCATTCTACTTTAAAGATATTACTAAGTACTAACTGCTTGCTGCAACTACCCAACCAAGAAACCGTCAACATCGGGTTGCCTAGAGAATACTTTGCGGCAATTAGAACCGCTCATAGATCCTGCAATGCCATGTCCAACATGTTTAGAGTTTAAAATAAATGGATATTTCAGATTAAATTGTAACAATTAGTAAATAATATGTTTCGGTGTTTGAAAATTTCTGATGAGTGAAGAAAACTTTGACCAAAAGGAATGCCTAGTGAAATAAGAGTAAAACTCTAGTAGAAAGATACCTCCATAGATATATATTGGTTGAAGAAGACACATCAACACTGGCCTTCTTAGCAAACCATTTCCTTAGTCCAGCATGTACCTGTAACATCCGTGGTTCAGTTAACTAACATTTCACCAATTACGTTTGATGCATAACCTGTAAAGGCTCAATTATTTAGGGCCATATCAGATGATCTATCATCAAAAAACTGTGAAGTGTTTATTACCAGATGATCTATTATTCAAGACCATTTACTATAATTGTTACGGATCTGATTTATGATTTGTACGAATAATGTGTTGGCGTGGGTTTTAACTATTAGGGATTCGATTTATGATTTATAAGAATAAAAGTTTAAGCCCACAAACTAAGCCCATGCTGACTGGGATTAGCGCCCTGATAGATGACGTGGCAAATCCCTCCTGTTATATATAATGTAAAGATATATATATATATATATATATATATATATATATATATATATATATATATATATATATATATATATATATATATATATATATATATATATATATATATATATATATATATATATATATATATATATATATATATATATATATACTAGTTGCAAAACCCGCCCGATGGGCAGGTATGACTTATGATTGTCATTTACGTATTTTTATTTTGAAATTTTTTTGTTTTAAAATTTTTATTTTGTTGAAAAGATGGTTTTTGTAGATTGCATTGTTTATGATTCGACTTGTTCAATAGATCGGGTTAGTATGACTTCCAATTATCGTTTAACTTTTTTTTATAAAGCTAATGTAGATCAAATCGCAAAAAAAAACATTTAATCACCTTATCAACAAATAAAGGACTATTTTTAACTTTTTTTTACCGAGTTTTGAATTACCACATTTGGAACTGAATAAAGCAAAAAGATTATTAATATCTTAAAATAAAAGTAGTGATATTTTTAATATAAGAATGTATTTTATAAATTTTAAATAATGAAAGGAGTATATTAAATTTTAAATAATTTGGTAAGTTGATGGAAATGTAATTAATGTAAACAAAAATACATAATTTGTTTAGCTTTAAAATGTAAGATTTAAAAGTAACTGTGTATATTTTTTATTATTTTGATTAGTTGTGCTATAAATTTTTATATTCTTCAAAGATTTTTATAGCATTATTACCATGTTATAACAATATATCATTTTGTATTATTCTTTATTTTTGAATTGCTTATGTGAAGTTATAAAATTTTATTTTTGGGTTTTTCTGATAAATAAATCTAGCTTTTGATCTTAAAGTTAAAAACATAGTAAAAAAAATAAACAGGATGGTTAGGTACAGTGACAAAACAAAAGAAAAATTGGTTGAGTGAGATGACCATAAATGCTACTTTTTCCATTTTAAAATGAGTGTTCGCGTTTGATTTTTGAAGTTTTTTTTTTATTTTGGACTTGAATAAGTTTTTTTGTGTTATATATTAATTGATGAAAACTATATGAATAAATTAGTTTTTAAATGTTATTTCATTAATATAATTATCATCAAATACTAATCAACAAAAAAACTTATTTTAGGTTAAAGTTGAAGAAAAAATGACTAATTTCCCTAAATATCAACTTGATAAAAAAATAATATAATTGTACTTTATTCCTTATAACATGTGTAAGTAAAAGTACACATGTGTAAGTTTTCGTGATATGGATTTTATTTATATTTATTATGCGACTTATATCATAAAATTAATTTTATTAAAAAAATTACTTTATTTATTTTGTATTTTTTATGCGACTTGTAATTCAAATATTTTATAAAAAAATAAATATTTTTAAAAAGTTTAAACACGCCATTTATAGAAGGTTTAAAGCAAGTATAACGACTTTGAACTCAAGATTGATTATCATGTAAAAAATAAAATAAAGACATCACCTAAATCTATTGCAATCTCATATGCTATAAACACAAAATTAATATGACACTCTTCCATATCTTAACATGCTAGGGCGACACACAATCCTAGTATTGGACAATCGAAGTGTAAATCTAACAATTTTACGTTTATGCATACAAGTTATGCATATGAACCTAACATTTGATAGTTATATAAGCCTAATGAGAAGGGGAAAAAATGAGGCAAGCCGTTCAAAACTGCAATTCAAAACGATTCGTTCGGGTCAACCCGGGTTACCCCGGTTTTAAAGAAAATATTTTTTTATAGTTTTAATAATTGTATAAAAAATATAAAAACTTCCGTATATTGAAGATATAAGTTGTTTACGAACCAATAATATGGAAAAATAAAATTTCACCGCAAATACGTAAAATTTACATCTTTTTTTTAAAAGCCCAAGAAATTGAAACCCGGCCAAATCTCAAGAACCGGGTTGACCCGGGTCACCCCAAACCCGTCGGGTCTAGCCGGGTTTCGAAAATATGAAATCCGGATTAATATGACCCGTTTTTCGATCGGAACCGAGTCAACTGATTGACCCGGCCGGATCGACCCGGGTTCGAAAACATTGACTTTAATACATGATAATTAACTGTGTATGTGAAGATATATATTGATGATTTAAGACCAGGTAAATATAACATATAACAGGACCTACTAAAATTTGGTTGATTTCGTTCATGCAGATGAGAGAGGACTGTGGTCATATAATATAATATCATACTATATCCTAATGTATCTTTATCTCAGAAACAAATAGGTTGTTAAACATAGGAGTCAAACTGTACGCCCATTAGGTAACTGGAGAGGGGTTCTTGTGTTTTTCACAAACCATTCTTCTAATTTTGTAAAAAAAATCATTTAAGGCAACGGTTCTGCTATGTTCTAACTTTTCGTAAGCAAAGTAATTTAAGTGCAAACTTAGATAATAAACCATACTCTCTAAGGACACTAAATCATTTGCAAATCTAAAAGTAATGCTACGGTAATAAAAATAAGAGCATGAAAAAAGGAGATCCAATATGAGTTATGGTGCATTGTTTATTTGCTACTGTTTAGTCAAGTGTTACATTGCCTCTAACTTTTATAGTTACCAAGTTTTAATTAGAAACACTGCTACAATATATAGCTATCTAAATCAAAAAACATGAACCTCCTAGACCCAAACACCCTCTTAAGTCTTTGTATGTCGAGCATACGATTTTAGCAGTCATTCTAGCTTTTTCTCTCGCGATATCCTTTGGATCACCCTGCAACTCACATTAAATATAACACGTATCAAGTCATGCCTTTTAAAATTGTTGGCAATTGCTATTTGCCAATTAATTATCTATTTGTTACAGTTTCATCTCGAGCTTTGTCTATCAACGATGTCAGTTTCACTTGTTTTTATCCCGTCCAGCTTTATGAATTTAAGCCATTAACATAGCCGTAATTCCAGCTACCTGATTTATCTGGAGCCACTCCTATAAATATATATATGAATGCTACTCCTACAAATATTTGGCAACTTTATGTACCTATGCTTATGAAGATTCCATACTTGAATTTGTTTTGTCGACTTTATTCTTCAAATGATAATGACAGTGGTTCTTTATGTCGTTATATGTCTGAGGCAAATGTTGCGACATGAGCCCACCTGTGCAGATTGAGTGTGTCTAAATAAATATTATCCTTACTTGTTACGTTGTAAATGGGAAAATAAGTAATCAATTATGTTATACATCATTTAATTAAAACCCTAATTAGCTATATTCCTTACCTGCTCTTCAGCATGATATCTGTTCTTTGATTTACTCCAAGTGTGTTTTGGATCAAATAGCATCAAGCAACACAAAAGGTGGTTGAACATAGTGAATATAGACAAAGGAATATTCGAAATTAATTCATAGCTACAATCAAAATCCCTCAAATGGACTAAAAATACTACTAATGAATAGCACTACGGCTTGTGCCTTTATGCAGGGTTTCCCGGCTGAATACGCTTCACCTGGCCTGATAGGTAATACCTTAACATATCAGATTATATACCTGCCCTTGTTTGACGTATTAGAAAAGGAAGATACGCAAATATAACAAATGTAATATCACGCTTCACCTGACCTCTTGTAATGTTACCACCAACTGACACATCCACAAATAGTGCAAAAGCATGTTCTATCGACTGTGAAAAAAGTCTACCCAGTGTTTCTGCTCCACCATCAGTTAGCTTCATTGCAAGAATAAAATGAAAAATTAGTTTTTAGCCACTTCTATACATAACGAAATGTGTAACTACATGATGGTATTGCTTGCCAAAAGTTCAATTTGAATCAGATATACTGCTGAAGCAAAAGCATTTCTGATTTAAAGGGGTGGTTTACATTTTGCTGATTTTATTGGCTTCCCATTTGTCAAAGTTAAAGCTTAAGCAAGTCCAAATTTGGCTATCTTATCATCAGCGTGTTTCTATCAATCAACAGATTGTGAGATTTGAGATCCCTGTGTAAAAGACCATAGGTGTGACAGCATGCAACACCCTTGAAAAGTTTACATCAAACTGCACAAAGAAAATTACCACAAACAATTTAACAAACATTGATAAACTTCATACGAAAAAATATTCATATATATATACACAAAATTTCGATAACTTTTGATAGCACTTTCTAGCGTGCGATTTATGCTTTGTGTTGCCTGCTAGCCCATGAAGCATTGGTCAAATCAAACACATATCCATGACAACTGTTTTAACATATTAAACAAATGAACTGGCGGAAAACTATACAAAAATCACAAACAAAAACTCCTGATTTATCATATGTAATTGGCAAAAAGGTAATGGAAACCTACAAACAAAGACCCTTGATTTTTCATAAATAAAGTGGAAACAAATAATGGAGACCGGTTCATTTTTAATGAACAAATATAAACCCCAATTGATAAAAAAAAACTTTAAATTAATATGATTACACTTACTATTTGTGGCCCGAATGAAGACGGCCACTCAAGTTCGCTGGAAAGCCTAAAGACATGCCGTATACTTAGCTTCCACTATACCTGGGATTGCAAATGGCTGTTATCAGTTGATATTTAAAGGATATTTGTGGGATAAAACATTAAGGTGGGAGAGATTTGTGCGCTAGATGTGTGTTGAGATCTATGCTTGGAAAGATTATAGGATTTTGTTTTGAGAGCGTATTGAGGTTAGTTAAAAAATCAAGAAAAATTGGACCAATAGAAGACACAAAGAAAACCAAAATGAACCTAGTAAGTAACTTTAATAGCAGAATCCATGGACAACAAACCTTCATCGGAGAAGCTAGGAAGCCTAAATGTTGAATTTGTGGGCGTCGACGACGGTGAACAAACAACGGCTAGAGCACTCAGGTTGGCACAGAAACTGCTGGACGATGTGGTACCTATACCAAAAAAGACAATGAAAACTCACAACAGAATGCGTAAACCAAAAAAAAGGAAAAAAAAATAGAAATTTACCTATGGTAGCAAACCCTAAGATTTACGGAACCAAGAATCGTAGGGGCTTGCTCACACTGGCGTAGGCCAAACATCAGGATAATGGACGGGTGAGCCTTTACAACTGAATTTTCAAAGTCCAAAACAACGGGGACCCTCCTAATATTTGTAGAAACTGAAAACCCATCATCTAGTAGATGGTAACTGAGCCACATAGTTACCAAAATGACTCCGGACTCCAGACCTACTGCTAATGCTGAAAAATCAGTCTTTCTAAACATGTAATTCAACTGAAAAAGTTGGAGACTATCCAATAAGAACCAATACCATCAGGAAGCGGTTATGATGCTAGAGTTACCGATGTCAATAATGATGTTAAAGTTATAGCTTACCACCATATCAGAGACGTAACAGAACAAAATAACAGCGAATATAAAACCTTTTTATCACTGAAACATAAAATTATCAGAATTTTAAAAAGAACCTCGATAGGGAAAATTACATTTTACAAAAAAAGAACCATCTCAACTCTCAAGAAAATATCCAAAGTTTGGTTGCACGCATACTTTTTGAAAGCTTATTTGTGTAAACTAAGCCATGACTTTGGAGGCAAAAACAATTGAATGTTTCCAAAAGGATGGGCAGAGGCTTGACGTTCAAAAAATTTCACGATAAGCAACATAAAAAGAAAATCAAATCAGATTAAGACGTAATACAACTGACTTCTGCTGATATGAACATACACCTACAGAAGCACTACAATAAACAATACATATGGTTCGGACCTGAAGCATTACGAATAACTGCTATGAGGTCATATGGATAGAGAGACATGTAGCCACCTTTGTTGATAGATGTTGAAGGTTTTCTTCATGATCTTTTTAAGAACTTGTGTAAATATGCATACTCTAACCTAATCAATTGTACCTGTTAGAGCATCATTTTGTTGTACGTTTCAGTCGGGATGATCTCGTGTTACCATGTTGCCTATGAACTGCGTTTTCCTGTGCTGGAGGATAAGCAACTGGAAACATCCAGCACGTCACCACCGCTTTAGCCTTCGGCAACCGGAGCATCTGTTTGTCCTGCAACCATTAGAAATTCTACAAAACAAAAGTAGTCTCCAGTTATAAAACCATAACAAAGTATGACACACTTAAACTTTAACAATTTGACTCGGTTGATATATTATCTTTCTTCATTGACAAACATCAAGACGCATACCTTCCAGGCAAGGCAATTAAGTACAAAAATTATCGATGATTTAAATAGGTACCCGAAGCATAAGAGTACAAAAATTAAGATAATAATTCGTTAAATGCTGGCAATAACATCAGTTGCACTACACATTGATGCATTATTTTCATAGCCACTGGATCCACTACAGTTAAAGCATATGATAATAAGCAACAAAATGAAGAAATATACCATAATGTAATGATCAAATAATGATTGAATATTGTTACCTGTAAGGTGGAGGGTGACACCATTTCGGTTGATATATTATCTTTCTGCATTGACCAACAGCAAAACGCATACCTCGGCATCTAGGCAAGGCAATTAAGTACAGAATTAACTGATGATTTAAGCAGGTACTTAAAGCATAAGATACCAAAATTAAGATAATAATTCATTAAAATGGTTGCAATAGCATCAGTTGCACTACACATGTACAACATTAGTTCCAGTGATTTAAACCAATAACTGAGCAAAAGTTTAAGAGTCTTAAAACTAATCATGAACTTCTGCACCGATTACATAATCCACAACCATACTACACTAACCATTATCCTAGTACCATACAAAACTCAGTGGCTACAAAATAAACAAAATTGAATTCAAAACAAAAGCTGCAGATAATAAGTAGTAATAAATAACCATTTGTTATCAAACATAGTAAAATATTACAACATCACACACTTAACCACATAAAGAGACTACAAACATACGTCACCTATCCTTCATAAACCTCTTTATTTTCCTTAGTACGCAAACCAATAGCCCTTCTTAAATTCTCCATCAAAACCTCAGTCTTCTTTACTCGGTCCCTTTACTTGTGGCCGAGTCTCTCGTCTTGTTTTTTATTTAACGTAATGAAGTAGAAGGAGCTTAAGCTTCAATAGAAAATTTGTTCAGATTGTCTCGATGTTGGTACTGTAGTCAAGAAACTAACAGTTGTTTCCTGTTTATAAAAACATTAAAAGTTGATACAGTTCATGTAAACTTATAGGAAAATTGGACCGGTATGATGATTGGAGAGTCTCTTTCCAGCATTTAGAGTCAGCAATGTTTTACTCATCTCCTGATTGGACTGGAAGAGTACAAATTAGTAGCTGAGGTACCGCTTAGTACACGTATGTAGTCCACTAAAAACAAACACACGATCATGATCACATAATGTTTATATATAAAACACTATTTAGATATAGTATAATTGAACATACACATGCTTCTTTGTGACCAAAGCTTTTAAAATCAATAACATAAGTATCAAAAAGTTTCAGAAAAAACCTGATTAAACTTGCACGGCTTCCTTGTCTTATGCATTGGACGAGACAGTGTCAATATCCAAATCAATTGCATCATCTGCAGATTTAGATTCTACAAACCTAAACCGGGAATAATCCTTAGTAATCCTCATTAGTTAACTTAGAGGCCACTTCTGCCAACAGTGTAGTTCTCTTCATATTCTTAGCAAGCATCTCTGTCTGAATTATATAATGACAAATCTCAAGGATCACAAAAAAACCCAAATCAACAGGTAGAAAGAAGACATGATTTCAAATCACAATTATACCGCTATTGCTCGTTCTATAATCTAAGCTGGACGAATGATTTCCATTGCCTTTCTTATGTTGTGGTTTAACTCGTGTAAATTCATAAACATATTTTCGTTTTCTCATGCATTAAATTAAAAATCAATTTATACCTAATTATTGATGAATAAAATACCCGATGAGGAGTTTCAATGGATTTTTATGAACCCTAATTTAAGACGTTCTTGTAATGTAAGTGTTTTAATATTAATGTATCTTTTTAAAACGATAATAATAATTTCTAAACTTATCAAATATACTAATGAATATCCTGTAAAAAAATTGAATTTTAGTTATCTCTTAACTTAAACTCTATTTATTTATATTGATTTTTAAGATATAACCAACAAAATTGTGTTGGTCCAATGGTTATCAACTATTTACAATATTCTAATGGTTCCAGGTTTGAACCTTTCAATTGACATATTTTTGTAATAATATTAGCTCCGAATTTTCATAACAAAAAATGATGACGTGGATTAAAACATGCTTATGTGGCATATCCCTCCTCTTATATATAATGTAAAGATATATATATATATATATATATATATATATATATATATATATATATATATTTATATATATATATATATATATATATATATATATATATATATATATATATATATATATATATATATATATATATTTATATATATATATATATAGAGTTAAGATCGGATGAGAAGTTTACTTAAAATAAGAAGAATGAGAAGTGATTAGAACCAATCATATTCAATTAGGATTGAGGGTATCTTTGACATTTCTTTCTCTACTTGATAATCGTAACCTCCTCCATCTTTTCTGGAAAAAACATCTGCACTTTTTTCATATTCATCTCAAATCCTTTATTTATTACTAGTTTTAATACCCGTGCACGCACGGGTTTTTTCCTAAAATTTTAGTTATGTATAAATATCGATTAATATACAAATAAGACAACTTTTCATGTATGCTTTTACATGTCAGATATCGTTATGTAACTGATTATAATTTTTAATATAACAGATCATTTTTAGTGTTTTTTTTCATAAATTTAGGTATAATATATCACTAAACAAACGATTAGCTAGATATAAATGACAATCAGATTATTATTTTTTCAATTATTTATACAGTTTACATGGATTTACTCAGAATCAAGACTTGTGTAAATAACCATGTAATGAGATCAAATTCACAACTTGCTTATCAAAATCTTCAAACCCACGTGCCTGCAACATTGACGTACCAATAAATGCTTAATGCTAGTAGAACGGATACAAAGCACGTCGAGTTCTATCTACGCGATAAGAAAGACTTCATTCAAGATCAAAATTAGATATGTGTAGTCATGTAAACGTTGGAATGAATTACATTGTTGTCAATATAAATGAAGCATCACTCTGTTTTTCTTCCCATTGTGATGGGGATTTCCATACCACTTTGATCTCCATAGGTTCAAACCTGAATCCGTACACTGTCAGTATTCTTGTGACTGTATCCAAAGCTGGAAATCCCTAAGCTTACGTCTCAAATCCTCCTGCAAAAAAGGTAGCATGAAGAAGTAATAAAGCGAAGGCTAGTTGCGTAAAATGTAAGCATTGGTGGAAACTAAAGCTTGTTACCTCATTAAGATTTTTGTTTTGTTTATTTGCAATGAGGCATGTCTTAGTTTGGTTGGTTTGGTACCAATCAGCGATGGCAACATTGTTATTTCAAACAAAATACATTTCCATGTTTAACGAAAATAAAATTTTCACAATGCAAATACTGAGTCAAGATGAACTTGTGCTTATCAAATTCATTAGTTAATTAGCCTATTGCTAAAATGCTAAGTATTAAAATATATACTTATAAGAATTTTATGACGCTAAGACTGAAAAGAAAAAGTGAGCTGAAATAGGAAGCTGGCGTTAAGGTTTTCGCAAAATATTTTGTTCCATGCAATCAATCTCCTATGTCAAATTCAATTTGTATATTTTGATTAGAAATGCAAGAAATATACGCATAAAAAGTTATAGATTATAACCAGCCAATTTATGAATTATTGAAAGTTTTTTCAATTAAGGTTTCTTTTTGAATGTGGATTGTTAGCAAAGGTTGTAAGTGACAATCTTTTGCAATGATTTAATACTCGCGCTTGAGCTGTAACTTGTAGCATGAGGTTTTCATATTTTATAGACTATCATGCAAGCGGAGGTGATCATATTAATTACGGAGTAGTATTTTCGAAAATTATGTAACAATCCAATAATGCTTTCTGATGTTATCTTGAAGGCAAGGGAATTCCACCCTGATATAAAAACCCGGAGATCCAAAAGTTGGTCATAAATTTAGGTCCAATGTTAGACTTAAATATATTTTATAACTAAAAATTGTTCTTTTCTATCAATGGTGTAATGAAACTCCAACATACCTGTTCATAGGAATGATATACTTCAGATGATTCCAGACTTTGATTGCTTCATCCTTTATCTTGACAACTACTAATAACAATTCAGGGCAATCTTCTGTCGCTATGTCGGGAAATCTAAAGCACACACCAACATACAAAACTGGTTGAACGAACACACAAATTGTTAAAAGGACATATGCTACCTGCAAATGATATGATATGGTATTGGATCACATGTCAAACGATTATCAAACTCTACAAAATGAACAACTCTATTCTTCATCAAAATTGGAAGAATATTTTTTTCATAGAAACTTGGTTTCGCCTCACATAGAAGTCAGCTACTTTACAGTGAGATAAACTCTTACGACACTATGCCTCAAGATCCATCGACTAACTTATTTGGAAAATAATTCACTATACGGACATCAGGCCTCAGGTAATACGCTAAAGGTAATCCATTAGGGGGTGTCTGGATGTGTTGAGAAATTGATTACATCGCAATTAATTTAATGTACTGATGTTTAGCAAAACTAAGTATGAGCCGAATAAGATGAAACCTTACAGATGTTGATATTAGGTCCAAGGCGTTAGAGAAAGGAACCTCCACAGGCTTGAGCTGAAATCGGAGCCAACGAATGAACGGGCGCAGGAGCTGGAACCGGAGGCGTACCTACAACCGCCAGCGGATTATATAGCCTTGCGGTGGGTACGCCTCCTCAAGAAGGCAATTCTGCTCATATTGCGATGCATAGGAATAGGACGGATGAGTATCACAGCCAAAACGTGATTACCTGTGATATACAGAAGTATCATGTAGGTGTTTGGTTCAAAGGATTTCTACTAATATGTGATATAGTTTCACTTCTATATTCTTGTATTAGTCCCTTGATTAATCATACACATTCCAACTCCAAACCAACTTGCCATTTAGTTGTACCTAAATCCATTTGAAGCTCCATACAAAGGTAAACCAAATCAATGAATTTAAGCTCATCACTCTTTTGTCTAACCCATGTCTTGTATTCCTACTCCATTCAGTGCGACCAAAAAACATAAATGCCTTCTGAAATGTAAAAACGATAAATAAAAACATAGTTAGTATCTATGTTGCATAACTCGGTTAGAGGCGGCAACAAAAATAGGTCAGGTGAGGTGTGTATTGTGTGCTGAAACTACATTCAAAACTCCATGTTTCACCATGCTTTTCAAAAACAACATACACTTATCCTATGCGTGATATAAAGTGTGAACCTGATCCACATAAAAGTCGTCCATACATAATAAAAAGTCCCTCTACTTGTACTACAATAACCAAGTGGTGCCTAATTTGGGTACCAATCAACCTTTTATCCATTGCGACTTCACTACAAAGCATAAAGACAGCCAATTGCAAGAAGCCATTGCTAAAGCAAGCTTAAAGTGACGTGTTAATCACTTGTTTTCTAGTAAGCACATTCGTTCTTACATTTACACAGAAACGCATACAAAGCTACTTAGCATAGTAACATAAATGTGAACGGTAACATAACCGAATATGGCAAAGAGCAATATCATAACATCTTACCATCAACTTAGCCATTCTGAGACAGTATTTGCATTGCCAGAGATTTATAATGAAGTTCCTGTACACATATCAGGTCCCGGAGTTAGTTGCAAAGAGTCCTTTATATTGTCTGAAACAAAAGAAAACAAAAATTGTCAGCAAAAGGAATATGAAATTCTAAATATCCCAAAGGAAAAATATCGACCGACTAAGTGTCGACAAAGCTACCTATATCACTTGCAATTGTCGGGCGAGATGCATACAGGTGCCAAAAGTTTGCTGAACCGCTGGGTAAGTAGCACATGTTTGCTGAACTGGGGCGTTAGATGAAGTATGGTATTTGGAAATTGCCCTTATTGCAAACAATTAGCACACATAACGGCCATTGTCACAATATTGTAAACCAAACATGTGTAAAACTCAAGATATCCGTTGAGGTATCCAACGTTTTCTTCCGCTTCATAATTGGAATATTCAAAACGACGAATGCCTATCTCTAAAATGATTCAAATGAGAAACTGGTGTATGACGAAAACTGAGGTAAATAGTGTTAAGGGCGACAGGGTTATTGTAAGATACTCGGAAAAAAGTTGAAACCAATGTAGATAGCCAGACAACCGACTCCAGACCTTAATTTAACTTTATGCCAAGCTTAGTAAATCCATTCCAATATCACAAACATCGTTAAAAATTACACATCTAAAGAAAACAAAAAAATCAATTTTGGGGCATTCGTAAGCAAGCATTATCAAACTGCTGTAGGTTGATTTTTTATAGCATAAACTGAGTCTTGGTAACTTACAAAATCACATGGCAAAAAGAATTATAAGCAGCTTTTAAAATTAAGCGTTAAGGAACTAATTCAAGCAAATGCAACAATCCATGATATAACAAAAGGCATTATAAATAGGTATACAAATTAAATATTAACACCAAAGCCAAACATTTACAATAACAATCATTAATCACCAAATCACACAAACATCAATAAACACAATGGTGTACTAAATCAAATACACTACACAATCGAATCATTCATGTCTGATTGTTGTAGAAACAATCAAATCGATTAAGGAATCATAACAAAATAGAAATTACTAAATCATTGTAATTAAAAAATTAAGGTAAAGATGAATCTGAAAATCTTACTGGGTTATTTGATCGATGTTGTTATTAGTCGATCGGTCAATTGTTGTTATCGGAGTAGGGATGTAGTGATGTTGTGATTATAGGTGTAGACTCATGTTTACTTTGGACACCCTTTAGTTTATAAAAGGCTATGCACACCCTTTTAGTTCATAAATGTTGTGCCTGTTTTGTTTAAGTTTTTTTTCTTTTAGTTTTTGACACGTATATTTTTATGTCTGTTTTTCTTTTCTATCAAGATATATAAACGAATTTTTAAAATTTGTTGCTAAATTAAGTAATAGTTAGTCTTTTTAATATAAAAGTTCAAAATCAAAAGGAATAAATCAAATGATTATTTCTTACTAAGGAAAGAATCTTTTAAAAAAGTCCCTACTTTAGGTTTTGCTTTACAAAGAAAAAGATTCTCGAGATTCATATTCAAAATCATACATATGGAACGCTAATATAGATGCATGTTAATTACATATATTAATGCATCTAACTTTTATAGCATTTGTCTTATTTTCATTGATATTTAATTCAATAGATCAAAAGAATTGATGCATGGATGTATCATGCCTCGTGACATGCATCGGTAATAAAAGAAAGATGCATGATTATAATAATGCTTTCGTAATAAAAAAAAGGCTATATTTAGATGATAAATAATAGAATGCACGACTGTAAAAGATGCATGATGTATATTGGTTGAAGAAGACACATCAACACTGGCCTTCTTAGCAAACCATTTCCTTAGTCCAGCATGTACCTGTAACATCCGTGGTTCAGTTAACTAACATTTCACCAATTACGTTTGATGCATAACCTGTAAAGGCTCAATTATTTAGGGCCATATCAGATGATCTATCATCAAAAAACTGTGAAGTGTTTATTACCAGATGATCTATTATTCAAGACCATTTACTATAATTGTTACGGATCTGATTTATGATTTGTACGAATAATGTGTTGGCGTGGGTTTTAACTATTAGGGATTCGATTTATGATTTATAAGAATAAAAGTTTAAGCCCACAAACTAAGCCCATGCTGACTGGGATTAGCTCCCTGATAGATGACGTGGCAAATCCCTCCTTTTATATATAATGTAAAGATATATATATATATATATATATATATATATATATATATATATATATATACATATATATATATATATATATATATATATATATATATATATATATATATATATATATATATATATATATATATATATATATATATATATATATATATATATATATATATATATATATATATATATATATATATATATATATATATATATATATATATATATATATATATATATATATATATATATATATATATATATATATATATATAGAGTTAAGATCGGATGAGAAGTTTACTTAAAATAAGAAGAATGAGAAGTGATTTGAACCAATCATATTCAATTAGGATTGAGGGTATCTTTGACATTTCTTTCTCTACTTGATAATCGTAACCTCCTCCATCTTTTCTGGAAAAAACATCTGCACTTTTTTCATATTCATCTCAAATCCTTTATTTATTATTCTCGAGATTCATATTCAAAATCATACATATGGAACGCTAATATAGATGCATGTTAATTACACATATTAATGCATCTAACTTTTATAGCATTTGTCTTATTTTCATTGATATTTAATTCAATAGATCAAAAGAATTGATGCATGGATGTATCATGCCTCGTGACATGCATCGGTAATAAAAGAAAGATGCATGATTATAATAATGCTTTCGTAATAAAAAAATAGGCTATATTTAGATGATAAATAATAGAATGCACGACTGTAAAAGATGCATGATGATAGAGATGCAATCTTTCATAATAAAAAAAGTACGTTTATCATTTTGAAAATGTTAGATGCATGACTCATCGGATATACGCGAAGAGGAAGGAACATACGGAGTGTTTTAAAGTACTTTTATACCCTTTTGTGTTAAATAAAATCTAAAGATATTTACAGCTTTGCCATTTTTATTTTTAACCATTGATTTTTTGATCCAATGATCTCAATCTCTTCTTATTCTTCTTATTTTTATTAATCTTCTTACTGGATCCTTACTATATATATATATATATATATATATATATATATATATATATATATATATATATATATATATATATATATATATATATATATATATATATATATATATATATATAGGGAAGAGATAAAATAAAAAGACTTTTTTTTGTGAGAAGGATAAGAAGGATTTTCAGCCATTGATTTAAAATCAATGGATGAGATTAAATCAAAATCCTAACAAACTAACAAACTAACTAACTAACCATCTAAACGTGTTTTTTTTAAGTTCTTCAAAAATTATGAAAAAATTCCAGTAGATCGGGTAGGTTGGTGCAAAAAACTTTTGTGAAAAAAGTTTTTTTAATTTGAAGTTTTTTACTCTTTTTAATGCACAAAAACGGAATTTTGATGCACAAAAACGTTTTCTTTTACGTTTTTTAGGTTTTTTGTGCATCAAGAATTCATTTTTATGCCCAACTTCTTTTGACTTTTTGCTTTAAAATATGATTCCGCATCAAACTATAATAAATTGAAAATTTTTTGAATGAAAAAATTTTGTACACCAAAATTCACGTGTTTGTGCATCAAATTTTGTTTTTTGTGCATCAGAAAAACGTAAAAAACTCAAAATTAAAAAACGTTTATTCACAACTTTTTAGGCACCAACAAATCCGACCATTTGGAATTTTTTCAGAATTTTTTGAAGACTTTTTTAAAATCGTGTTTTGGTGGTTAGTTAGTTAGTTAGTTAGGAATATGGATTGATCTTATCCATTGATTTTAAATGATTGGCTAAAAATCCTTCTTATCATTCTCACCAAAAAAAGTCTTTTTATTTTAACTCTCCCCTATATATATATATATATATATATATATATATATATATATATATATATATATATATATATATATATATATATATATATATATATATATATATATATATATATATATATATATATATATATATATATATATATATATATATATATATATATATATATATATATTATATATATATATATATATATATATATATATATATATATATATATATATATATATATATATATATATATAGTAATAATAGATGGCCATTGTTAAAATGTAAAGTAGATAGTTTCAAACATGCTAAAAATATAAAACTGTGTCCATTTCACAGAATTGAAACCACCAATGCATCCAGCTATGTAGGCATGTAGCTCTTCCTCCGAAAAAAGAAATCGTCACCATTCCTTAGATTCCTCAGATTCCACATCAGCAAACGTAAAATCAGGACGTTCAACATCCATCCTGGTAAGAGTAACAGAAGCAGGAGATATGATGGAGGGTAAGCTGGTAATTTCAAAATCCAAGTAACTAATCATTATTAAAGTTTTAAGCCATAAAATTAGTAATTCTGGACATACCTCTTCTCCTATCCATTTTATTGCTTTAAAGATGGGCTCCGGCTTAGCCCAATATGGTTTACGACAGCACTTTTCGTGGGACTGATAATACAACTCACCATCAGAAATGGGTAGTGGGTTGGAGCTTCCTTCCCCTGAACTCGTATCTGGAAAAAAGATGAGACTGATCAGCTGAAGATGAATGTATATAGAAAATATACATGTGAAATCACAAAACTCTGCATGAGATTTACCTGGTTTGCTTGACATTAAGTGATCATCTTTATCTTACAGATGTGGATGATGTATCTGCAAAAGCGCGAGTGAGATATATAGATTAATCATCATGGAATAAGCATTATAAGCACAATATACATCCAAAATCTTAATTGCACTATTTGAATGATCCTATTCAGGGAAATGTATTAAATCAGCTGTTTAAAGAATTTGAGGACATGATAGAAGAAAATAAGTACAAAATAATATAGCTTGAGGGCACTCGTGATTTTTCATTAAGGATGCACCTATTACCACGCATGATTCAAAAATCCAAGTAACTTAGTAGTTTCGGAAGGTACCTCTTGTTCTGTCACGTCATAGATAAGCTTCGGCTCATCCCCCAATGGTGTGAAAATGGGTAGTGGTGACAAAAAGTTACAATCCTGATCTTGCAGATGTGGATGATGTATCTGCAGCAAAAAGGGCGAGTGGCGAGTGAGATATATATTGACTAATTATCATAGACATACGACAACTAAGCAGAATATACATCCAATATCTTAATTGCATTATTTGAATGTTACCATGCAGGGAAATGTATTAAATCAGTTGTTTAAAGAATTTGAGGACTTGATGGAAGAAAAGAAGTACAAAACAATATAGCTTGAGGGCACTCATGATTTTTCATTAAGGATACCCCTATTACCACACATGATTTGAAAATCCAAGTAACTTAGTAGTTTCGGAAGGTACCTCTTGTTCTGTCACGTCATAGATAAGCTTCGGCTCATCCCCCAATGGTGTGCAAATGGGTAGTGGTGACAAAAAGTTACAATCCTGATCTTGCAGATGTGGATGATGTATCTGCAGCAAAAAGGGCGAGTGAGATATATAGATTAATCATCATGGACATACGCATTATAAGCAAGCACAAACAACTAAGAATATACATCCAAAAAGAAATAAAAATATTCCCTAGGCACAAAACTTATTGACGTGTCCCGCTCTTCCAGCCTCATGGATCCGCCCCTGTAGCTACTTTTCTTATCAGAAAACATAGGAACTATGGACTTCACCCAGTGTTGCAAAAACTAAGGGATGCCTAGGCGGGGTAGGAGGGCGGAGGAAATCGGCTATACTAGTCGGCTTTGGTCAGAGTAGGGTCGAATTTGTTGGAGAAACAAGGACGGATCGAATCAAATCAATATACCGAAACTAACTTTTGTATTAATCGTATAAATAACAATGTATCATCATCTTTACATTTACAGAATCCTAGTCTATATATACTTGTCGAACGGGTGTGTCGACTAATCGTCACAACGTTTCAATAAAAGTAATCGTTGTGTTTGTTTCGTTTGTAACCGTTTGTAACCGTTCTATAACTGCTAAACCTGTCCTAACATTACAGCGGGTAAGATTATCTAGGCCCATGGGTCGTGTCCTTTAGTACATTGGGTCGGGCCTAATATTCTCCCCTCTAATCGTAAACGTTGTGGTGTAGCTTCTTGAGTCCGATGAGTTCTCTCATGACTAGAAACTTGATCTTTGGTAGTGCCTTCGTGAGTATGTCAGCCTTTTGGTAGTCTCCACTTACAAATTCTACTTGGATGTCGTTTCTTTCAACGCATTCTCTGATGAAGTGGTACTTCGTGTCTATGTGCTTGCTCCTTTCGTGAAAAACTGGGTTCTTCATTAGTTGTATTGCTGATTTGTTGTCTACCATGATCGTAATCTTTTCTTCTTCTTTGTGTGTAAGTCTGCTTAAGAGTCTTTTGAGCCATAATGCTTGAGTTGCTGCTGCTGTTGCTGCTATGAATTCAGATTCGCATGATGATAGTACCACGGTTGCTTGCTTTTGTGTGCTCCAGCTAATTGGTGAGTCACCAAAATAGAATATGATTCCTGTTGTGCCTTTGCCTTATTGTGTATTAACTCCATAGCTGCTGTCACTATATCCATGAATCTTGTTGTTTTCATTATGCTTATAGATTATTCCATAATCCTTGGTTCCTTTTACATAACGTAGTACTTGCTTTATAGCTTTCATATGTTGCTCTTTAGGTTCTTGCATGAAACGACTACGTAATCCTACGGAATAACTTAAGTCGGGTCTTGTGTGAAGCAGATATCTTAAACATCCAATTAAGCTTCGATATTCAGTTGTGTTGACCATTGTCCCTTCGGTTTTCTTTGTCAATCTTGTTCCTGGGTCCATAGGTATAACTGTTTTGTTGCTTTCTAGCATTCCAGCTTCCTTTAATATCTTGCTTGCGTATGCTGACTGCTTGATTGATATGTCACCATTTGATTGAGTGACTTCAATTCCGAGATAGTAAGCTAATAAGCCTAAGTCGCTCATTTCGAATTTTTCTTCCATTTGAGCTTTAAATCTGTCTATCTCTCTCTTTGGCATTCCAGTGATGATAAGATCGCCTACGTAAACTCCTACCAGTAATAGTGAGTCCTTAGATGCCTTTGTGTAGATAGCTTGTTCCAGTGCACATTTCTTGAAATCTAATGTCTTCAAGGTGTTGTCTAACTTGATATTCCATGCACGTGGTGCTTGTCTTAAACCATATAAGGCCTTTGTAAGTCTGTAGACTTTTCCATCATTTCCTTTCTTTGTAAATCCTTCGGGTTGAGAGCTACATACACTTCTTCCTTTAAATCTCCATGTAGAAAAGCAGATTTTACGTCCAAGTGATGTACTTCCCATTTGTTGTTGGCAGCGATGGCTAGTAATAGACGGATAGTTTCTATCCTTGCAACAGGTGCAAATACTTTTTCGAAGTCTATGCCATGCTCTTGTATGTATCCTTTTGCTACTAATCGAGCTTTATGCTTGATTATGTTTCCATTTGCATCTTTCTTCATCTTGAACACCCCTTTCAAGCCGATTGCTTTGTGACCTTTTGGGAGGGTAGTGAGTTCCCATGTGTTATTCTTGTTGATGGAATCTAATTCAGCTTTCATTGCCTCTATCCATTTTTGGTCGTGTGATGCTTTTTTGTAATTCTTGGGTTCATCCTCAGCTAAGTGTAATTCTTCAGTATGTTCGTATAAGTCATCCAAGGTTCTAAAACCTCTTATTGGTGTATGATCAAAGTTGGGGTGTGTGATTGATGTTGTAGAAGATTCAACATCACTTTGATAAAATGACTGTGACGAATTATTGGGTGTGAATTGAGAATTTACTTGAGATGTCCTTGTAGATTGTGTGTTAGGTGTCAGAGAGTGATTGGGTGAGTCTGGTGGTGGCGAACCGTATCCATTTTCATTGTTGAATGGAAAATCGTTGTCATCATTTGGTTGATCTTCTTGATTATGTTGATCACGGTTTCCAAATTGAAATTCTGTCCATTCTGGGTCGTCATTGTTATAATCTTCTAAATATTCGCTCCAATCCCATGTCTCATCTTCTTTAAACTTCACATCTCTACTAACACATATTCTTCGTGTTATTGGATCAAATAATCTGAAGGCTTTTGATCCATGTTCGTTTCCTAGGTAAACCAATTTTGAGCTTCTATCATCCAACTTCGTTAGGTGTTGAGATGGTACTTTTGCATATGCTATGCATCCAAAAACTTTTAAGTTTTCTAGGTTTGGTTTCCTTTTCTTGATTGCTTCGTATGGAGTGATGTCTTCAAGTGCCTTTGTAGGAACACTGTTTAAGATGTATATGGCGTGTCTAACAGCTTCAGCCCAAAAATTCTGAGGTACCTTTGTTGCTTTCATCATACATCTTGTAGTAGACATAATTGTCCTATTACGTCTTTCTACTACTCCATTATGTTCTGGTGAGTAAGGAGCGGTGAGTTGTCATGCTATGCCATTTTCTTTGCAGTATTGTGTGAATTCGTTTGATGTGAATTCACCTCCACGATCTGTTCTAAACATCTTCAATGTCGTCCTTAACTCCTTTTCTATTTTGTTCGTGTATTCCTTGAAAGTATCAAAAGCTTGATCTTTTGTACTTAAGAAATATACCCATATGTATCTTGAGTAATCGTCTACTAATAGGAGTATGTATTTCTTTCCAGAAGGTGTTGGAGGAGTGATTGGTCCACATAAGTCTCCATATACTAAATCCAGTGGTGAGGTTGATCTAGTTTTCGCCTTCTTGTTTTCCTATTAAACATACATCACATACTTGTTTTGTATTCTTAACTGCAGGTATTCCATGGACTAAATCCTTTTGAGTCATAGTTTTAAGTGACTCAAAGTTGAGATGTCCCAATCTTGCATGCCATAGCCAGGTAGTGTCGTTTAGGTTTGCTAGTAGGCAGACAGGTGTGCCTATTTTGAGACTAGCTTTGTAGAGTCGGTTTTGTTGTCTTGTGACCTTCATAAAGATTTTGTTATCCATGTCATAAAGTCGTAGTTCATCGTCTTCCATTACAACTTTACAACCAATTTCAGTAAATTGTCCAAGGCTCAATAAGTTGCTTTGCAAGTTTGGTATGTAATAAACATGTGATATGATCCTTTTTTTTTCGTCATCACATTCCAGTATGATTGAACCTTTTCCTTTGATCTCTATGTATGAACCGTCTACAAACTTTACTTTTCCACTAACCTTTTCGTCTAATTCCTTGAAATGTTCTTTTACTCCAGTCATATGATTACTTGCACCGTTGTCCAAGTACCATAGGCTATCTTTACTTGTCTCTTTATATCCTACATCTTCTTCATGCAGCGAGACTTTTTGTTCTTCAACTTCTAATACTTCGTTTCTTTGAACTTGTCCATCTAATATTGCCATAAGTAGAGTTGGTTCAAAGTCTTCGTCAACCAAATTGGATTGTTCGTGACCCTTTGGTTTTTGTCGGCATTCTCTTGACATATGTCCTAATTTGCCACAATTATAGCATTCTATTTTGCTTAGATCACGGCTTGGTTTTTTGAAGTTGTTGTTGTTGTTGAAGTTTTTGTGTGAGGTTTCTCCATTCTTCTTTTCATCTCGAGGTTTCTCATGGTTGTTTTCACGTGAAAAGTTTGATCTTCCACGCCCACGTCTTCTAAAATTCTTTCTATGATTATCATGTCGTGTGAACATCAGTTTGTCTTGACTGTCCACTTGTTTACCCTTCTTCTGCCGAATTCTTTCTTCGTAGGTTTTGAGCCTACCTATTGCTTCTTCTAGGGTCATTTTGTCTAAGTCAGAGTATTGTTTGATGGATGCGACGATTTGAAGGAATTTTTCAGGTACAACATTGAGTAATTTTCGAACTAGTGTTGAATCCTCAAATGTGTGTCCTAAACTAGCGGCTTTGTTTGACAAGGTTGTCAATTTGCTGGTAAAGATGTCTATAGCTTCGTCTTCCTTCATTTGTAATAACTCAAATTCAGATTTGAGTGTTTGTAATCTCGCTTGTTGAACTCTGTCTTCGCCCATATGTTTGGCTTTCAAAGCATCCCAAATTGTCTTCGCAGTTTTGTGCTTTGTTATTTGAAGCAATTGATCTTCGGGTAAGGATTGATAAAGAAATGCGATTGCAGTCTTATCTTTCCTGTTGTCGGGTTGGGTTGTAGTCGACGGTTCTATCATTTCCCACAAGTCGTTGGCTTCGAGAATGATTTGCATTTGAATTGCCCAAAGTGAGTAATTCGACGGTTTTAGCATAGGACATTGGAAATTTGGTGTACCGTTGGTACCGGCTTCCTTCTTGGAAGCATCTCCGCCATCATTTGTCATATCGCGAGGGATATCAAAATAAAATCTCTAAATAAAATTTTCAACACTTATTGTGTCTAAAAATTTCTTTTCGGTGAGTACTCAAAAATAATATGCCTTATAGGCTATATCAAAACGTGGAATATTATTAAACGTAAATAATTATTCCTAGAGATTTTCTAAAAAACTAACAGAATAACCTAAGGTTAATTACTCCTTAAAAATTATTCTATATAATAAGCAGCGTATTCGCTAGGTTATTATATGTCGTATTAAAATTTTATAACAAACAAAATATTTTTAAAAACTTATAGTAAAAAAATGATTTTGTTTTTATAAAAATAATAATACCTAAACTTTTTATATCTAAAAATAATTTGTGTAAAAAAAATTTACTAGATAAAAAAGTTTAAAACTTGAAAAATGAAAAAAAAATGGGTAAAGGTAAAACCTGACTGGGCTTATTTGGCCCGTAGACAGTATAAGGCCCAAAAACTTTTATTGGGCTTGCCCTTTCAACCCTTCCTTGCTAACTATTATAACCGGCCTCCAAGTTTGTGTTTAAACAAAAACACACAAACGGTTCTTTTCTTTTGTGGTCGTTCCTTTCTTTCTTCCTCGATAATATCGAAGGTTTCTTCGATGGTAGTTCTGGTCACCCAATCGATGCTGCCTATATCCAAACTTCTGTTCTACGATTTCTTTTCCGTAGCAACCTTAATCCTCCTGTGCGAATCCTTCGTTGGTTTCGATGTGATCTAGAGATTTATTGCCTCAAAGATTTGGGGCTTTTGGATATGAGGAAAATCACGTGGTGATTTTCAGGCTTAGAGATGATTCTGTGGAATCTACAAATAGGTGTGTTTGTTCCCTTTTGATGATCTTAATTTTGTCTGTCGTTGACTTTTTTTGGGGTTTCGATTTCTGGGTTTGTCTAAACCTGAATCTGGGTTTCTTTTTCTTGGGTTGATTTTTTTCTTCCCCTTTTTTTCAAAAATATGAAACGGAAGAAAAAAATCTTGCAAAAATGATTTTTGGGGTAAAAACCCTTTTGTTGCCGATATTAATATATCCTGGTAACGAGAGTAGGAACCCTCAATCAAAACACGGACGAATTAAAATGATTAGGATGAATATGTGTTTTGGTGTTTTTGTGTAATCTGGGAAGAAAAAAAATGGGTCGAAACCTTGACAAAAAAAAACCTGGTATATGATGTAGATGCTTTGATTTTGATTAAACAAAGCTCTGATGCCAATTGTTGGAGAAACAAGCACGGATCGAATCAAATCAATATACCGAAACTAACTTTTGTATTAATCGTATAAATAACAATGTATCATCATCTTTACATTTACAGAATCCTAGTCTATATATACTTGTCGAACGGGTGTGTCGACTAATGGTCACAATGTTTCAATAAAAGTAATCGTCGTGTTTGTTTCGTTTGTAACCGTTTGTAACCGTTCTATAACTGCTAAACCTGTCCTAACATTACAACATGTAAGATTATCTAGGCCCATGGGTCGTGTCCTTTAGTACATTGGGTCGGGCCTAATAGAATTGTTCAAAAGTCGGCTCAGACCAGTGTCTAACAGTCAACCTTTTAATTGCTGAACTTTTGAAGGTTTTGGTTCCAAGTGCATCATACACCACAAGAACACCACCAATTTGAGATTCACACAATCCAATAACAAGAATGTTGATAAATCCCTTGGATTTGGCAGTCAGTATCAGTCAAATGATCTTAAGAACTCTACTACACATATTACTAGTATATAAAATAACAACCTAGAGGAACCCTTAAAATGGCAATTATACATAGCCAAAGAAGAGAGGGTTGTAAAAAGGCGTGGCTGTTTCAGTTTGGAGATATACATAGCTAGAAAAACAACAAGAAAGGAAGAAAAAAAATACCTGAGACCGGGGGTCTTTGGGCTTAGGATCTGTTTGAAAATCAGCAAGATGGCAACGATAAGCTTGTTTGATAGCGACATTAGAAACTTCGTTGCAGACGTAGTTAATCTCCTTCTCGACCTTTGATCTGTATTCCTGGATGATTACAGAGACGTTGCAGTCCACCACCCCAACTCCACGACTATGATACAAATCAGTATAAGCACGGCGGACTTTGATATAAGCTGTGCTGAGGGTGAAGAGTTCCTGGGGCGTTTCTTCTTTGCTTTTAGAAAAGCTGTCCATGAACGCAACCGTCTCTTGGCAGTGATCGACCTCTTGTTTAATAATGTGTTGTTTCTGCAGGTGGAGTGTATGTTTCTCTTGGGCGTCGTTTTGTCGCTGCAGCTCTAGTTGAGTTAGCTTAGGAGCCTTTTCTATCTTCTTCCTGGTCTTCTTTTTCCTTTGTCCATTACCTGCACCTGCTGAGATTTAGAAAATCAATAAGAAGAGTTACTTAAAAGGGGAAAGCTAATACAGTAGTATATAATGGTCTGGCTAACTACGGGGCCTTTTGTTTTAGCTTATATAATGTAAATCTATTTCGGCTTATACTACATAAGCCCCAATTTTGTGGCTTATTCCGGAGACTTGTGGAGTATGATATAACAACCTTATATAAGCCCAAAAGTCTCCAAATAAGCTTCGAAAATAGGGTATATGATACATAAGCCGAAATATGCCTTATTTTCGACTTATATAAAAGCCTGAATTTTTATGGCTTATTTTGAGACGTAGGGGCTTATATAAGTTTGTCATGATATAGTAAACTTATATAAGCTCATAAGTCTCCAAATAAGCCACAAAATTGGGGCTTACATTATTATTAGATAAGCCGAAATGGGCTTACATATATACACTACTAGCGTGGGAAAGCAAATAAGAAAACATATGTTTGTTGATATGAGAACGTAGTGCACCACGATATAAATAATCCTACGAAAAAGAAGAATTGTAGACCACATTAGTATTAGTATTAGTAATAAATGATGATTAGTGAAGAAAAAGTAAGTACCCAAATGTGAGCATGTTTGGTGATATCCCCTTGTTTAAAGTCGACAATGAAGTCCTTATTCTCCTGCTTCGTTTCGAGATTAACCATGTTTTCGAACAAGTAGTTGAGCTGAACTTCGAACAATGATCTGGTTTCGAAAACGAGGGCCAAGACATCATCCTCGTTGAAGTTAATCTTGTAGGATGTCTTGTTGGGTTTGGGTGGATAGAAAACCTTATTATAATGATTACGATAGATATCGTCGAGGTTTTTGTTAACAAGGTTGAGTACTATGTGTTCCTCCTGATTGCAAGTAGAGTAATAATGACCCACAAATCGAACTGTTTGGAAATAAAGGCTCGTCGCTTTTTTGGCTTTCTTAAGAGCCGATGTGAACTTCCATTTTCTCTTCTTCTCATTCCTCATCATCATCTTCTTCTTTTCTTTATTATCGCTGCTGCTGCTGCTGCTGCTTTAAGGTTTCAGATCCATAATCTCTTTTCCTTCTTAATATAGGCGATTGATTTTTTTAACTTGGTCGGTTGGTCGGTTGCTCCCTTCACTTTTCCGGTAACTTAATTAACATTCACTTTAAAAATACTAATTAAAAACAAACAATTCATGAATGAACAAAATTCTCATCATATTCTCACCATATACCTTTACTAGCTTAAAGACCCGTGGATATTTTAGAAAAAATAATTTATAAGAAGTGTTATGAGAAAGTAAAATAAGAGAAATACATAATAGATTATATAAGCATGAAGTATCATTACAGGTTAATGTTATGATTTTGCAAAAGTTAAACAAAACATCCACTCTTTCTTCATTCGCTATAGACATTTTCATGCATTGTTAAATTCAAAAGTTGATGATTTCGAGTATGTGATGATATTTGCCATAGTTGTGAAGTTAGTAGTCAAGTTAATGCGTGAACATCTATTTAAAGTTTTTGTAAAACTTTAAGACTTTTTACAGATATATAACGTTTTTTTTAAGTTTACAAAAATAAAAAATAATAAAACGTTTTTTAAAGATTAATGAAATGTTTTCTTAACAAAAATTAAAAAATTATGAAAAGCTTTTTTTATAAGTTTACAAAAATGAACCTTTGTTTAGTTCTATTTAAATAAGTAGATAATCAAGAATGGTAGTGAAATTAAGTAACATATGCGTTTTATTCAGAACATTAGTAATGAAATGGGTCAGGTTGACCACTTGTAAATTTTCTTTTCTAATTGAATTGACCATCAAAATTAATTGCTTAAATAACATAGACATGGTAACAGAATATGTTTAGATCAAAATTTTAAAGTTACAATGCAATAAATCTAAAAATATTCATTAAAACACATTACATGTTCATTTGTTTGTAAGCCAATGTACCCTGCAATAACACTCTTCACACGTAACCCATTGCAAGGAAAAAGTGAACAATTCATCTATAGGATCATGATTCAAACACTTTTAGCATAAAATCTTCGCAACACTTCACAAATATCATTCACAAATTCAAAGTATCATAACAGGATTTAAATAACTTAAGACATAAAAATTAACACGCCCCAACAGTCCTAATGATAGTAAAAGCAGTTTAGATCAAGCCCAATATCTGAACTAATTTAGGTTCTCCTTGTCCCTTCCCATATATTTTGCGCGAGATCATGTCTTCATTCCTCTTCTTGATAACCTTGAAATCAGGTTTGAAAATAAGACTAAGCTGCTCCACGCACTATATCCTAAGATGAACACCCAAGTTTAATGAAAGAAACGCAGTGACAAAATTATTTAGCTCAACACCAGTGGGTCACTCATCACCATCCTGCAAGCATATATCAAGCACCAGTTAAATATATACAACCTGCAAGTCACAACATCAAGAGAACAAAAGTATGTAACCAACATGATGGACAACAAAATGCACCTATTCCTTTGGGACACACAATAACTACGCTAATTAATTACAAATGAGCAAGAAGAAGTCCAAAGGAAAGTCCAAGGACACTGTATAACTACCTCCGTTGCAGACCAAAACGATCTTCATTAAAATAGCTCAAACCCTTTCTTAAACCAATCAGTTGCAAACAAAAATATTCAAAAAAAACTAACAATAACAACTTAGTCTCCCAAACTACAACTACAATTGCCATTATATGGGTCAGAGATGTTTCCATCTCATTATAGACATTTTGTTACATAAGGGGATCTCTACCATTTTACTCCAATAACTATGTATCTATGATATATATCCAACATGTCTAAAGGTTGTAAGTTTGGCTGTAATAATTAGGTCTACTAAATCAGTGTGTCATTACTTCACAAGTCATATTTTATAACAGAGTATCTAAGTACATGACGAACATATGTTGCATACTGTTTTGTATTATATAACATACATGATCTGCACAAGCGGTTTATATTGTTGCAATAAGCTTAGCCTTTTAGGTTCTACCCCAATATCAATGTACGTATGGCAAACAGGTTAGAGATTCTGTTGCAATTGGGAAATGTCAAGAATTTAAACCACCTAAACGATATGAATGTGTCTAAATTAAGTGTATAAGCATTGACACACTGATTTAACAACATTTTTAATAAAATGATTGTAAAGACACCTCAAAGTGAAATATTGACACACTGATTTAGCAGCACTTATTTGATAGTTCATCGGCTATAATTAAGTACATAAGCATAATTTTTAACTAAAATTTGTTGATGACACCTCAAAAGGTTTGTCATCCTTTTCTACATAATGTAATTACATACCATTGAAGTCTACACATAACCATATTCATAACTCTGATTTGCAAGGAAAAATTGGAAATGTTAATATTCAGATTGTATCTATAATTTAAATATAAAATATACCTTGCGTAAGAGTGGATCAACTTGGTCTCAAACTGCTCAACCGCTTGATTTAACTACAACAAAAAACAGTAACTCGGGAGATGAACTACAAAGAAAAAAAATTGTTTAAATACATGTTAAAACCTGATCAATTGATAAAAGAAAATACAAAAGTAATACTTCATATCATTTGAATACAAACTGGGAGAGAAAAAAACATGGATACTATTATGAGTTTATTACGGGACATGAACGTATCAAATCGCTCATAAAATTTCATTAAATGAAATAATGTAAGAACAAAAAATTAGGACAGAGTGTTTATGGTTCAACCCGACCATACTAAAAAGACACATTTCAATCCAAATAGCAAATATTAAGTTTGTCAACAAAGATGAAAATCCAATTAAACCAAGCATAACCACATATCAGATCTATCAAATACATTTGGTTTATTATACATTTATGCTACTATACATGTTTAGACTACCTTATGTTGGAACATCCTAAATAATATACTTGTGTCAAGACTTCAATGCTTCCTTTCCTGTGGTTAAATGATAACGTCAAATAGTGTTTCAAGTCGGAGACCGCCACAACCACTTCACTTAATTCATATTCATTTAAACCATTCGGATAATCTATGTCTTTAAGGCACCCACTTTGACCCATAAAGCACATCTCATATAAAAAAAAGTTACCTAATTTATAAAAACAGAACACCAAGTGTTTGAGTTGCGTATGAGGGGTTAGGTTGTGAAAATAATACGTTTAAATAGGGGTGATTGCAGGTAGTCTAAACTCTAAAGTATTTATGATTGTGATTATCTGATTATTCAGATAACCATAAATCCGATCAGGGGGACACAAACTTATAGCCTTTTCGTTTGGAGACACAAACTACAACTCAAAAATAACCATTTTGGAAAATAATGATTTCTTTGGAAAATCTTGGTCTTTTAATTTCATAGAAACATAAATGGATAGTGTTATCAAATACATACAAATGAGCTTGCAAGGTGACCAACTGAATAAAATATCTAAAATGACATCCACATCTGTTTATTTTAACCTTTAAAAATAGCCTTCTATAAACATCTAAATAAAAAGGTCAGTTGGCCTTAATACATGTATTTTTTTACTACAGGGCGTTTCGATTGAAAAAAAAAGTATAAAATTATTGATCAGTGCAGAAATATGTTAGTCTTAAGGCTAATCAATTACTCTGGTATTTTAAGATTGGATAAAACCAAGTAGACATTCAAAAATTAGGAACAAAGTGTTTAAGAGTAGAAATTCCCATGCCTCATATGTATCCCCTGATTTATCAACAAAAGTTCATTAAAAATGATTCAAAAGTTTTAGAAAAGGACCCGTATTCAAACATCACAAACAATACAAATCAAGAACAGTTACGCACCACGTGAGCCCAGTTTGACAATGCTATATTATTAGTTTTAGTTCAAAAACAAACTGCTATTAGTTTTAACCTCTTGGAACACATGAAAAACAAAAAAAAATCTAATTGAATATATAAACGATTTACCTTTTAAGCAAACTGAGTCAGTGTCTCATAACAGTGTCATTTGCGGCTCCATTTTTCGAACTGCGTGATTATAAAAATTAAATTAGATACGCTATCAATGATACAATAGAAAAGGTTGCTTCTTTGCTTAGAGCTTATGAAGCCTAAAAAAACCACAAAAAATAAGCATAAATATCAATACCTTTTGTCATTAAGCATGGAAGAACACAAACACAATCATCATCCTGGCTAAAAAAAAATAAAACACCCACCTAAGCTAAAAACGTCACCTACCAACCACCATTGTCAGACACCATAAATGGCGGCAATGAATAGATCGGTGTCATCGAAGAGAGCTTTCGACGGCAATTAAAAGACCTACCGGCATAGATCAAAGATATCTGTCGGCGGCGATTGAAATACCAACTCATTGAACGAATATAAACTCATGGGGCGGTTAGATAATTGATATTCCTGCAACAAAAGAGATTAAGAAAAGAGAGTTTTGTTGTTTTGATCTAAGCCGCCAACAATATTTTTGACAAAATAAAACTGGCTGATGATATGAATTGGTGATGAAATTAGTGATATTATAAGCAGGTTTTTGAACCATACAGAGGAAGAATCACACCGTGATAATGATAATGGATTTTAGAATTCAGAAGTTATTTTCAGAATATTTTAATGACATTTAACTCATTGAAACTGTCCGTTGTTAACTTGTCTGTATGAATGATCAAGTTTACAGGAGAAGATTTTTTGGTCAAAGGTTTTTGAATTAAAGATGATTGATGATTTTTTACTTTACAAAAATAAAGATAAAGAATTTTGGCATATATCTCACTCCGTGCTTGTTTTTACACTAGTTTACACATAACTTTGTTATGTCCATAATTTTTCTTAGATTTCTTTAAGGTATGGTTTTTAATGCTATCTTGCTCTAAGAAGTTGTACATTAATATTAATTGTACATTGTAAATGTCTTTAAAAGTTGTTAATGACTTTTTAATTTTTATAAAATGTTGTTAAATAAGTTTTTTAATTTACATAAACACCACGAATACAGAAAAAATATGAATACAGAAAAATAAATTTACATAAAAAGACTTTTTGTTTTCTTTGTATACAATTGTTCATGAGTTTTATATTTTTGATATACACAAAACAAATTAACATAAAAATCCGGGTACCAAAAATGTTTTGCTTAATAAAATGTTTTTAAAATAAACGATTCACAATGTGAAAATATAAATTAACATAACACGCTGTGAAGAAGAAATGTACAACTTTTTTGATTTTTTGTATAGAGTTAATTATGGTAAACAAAATATTTTTTTATATAAACAAAATATTTTTTATATAAACAAAATACTTTTTTATATTTAACAAAATATTTTCATGAAAAAAATATTAAACTCTTTTTTTTTGTTCATCCTAAAAATATATTTACATAAAATAAAATACGTAGCATTTTAAAACGATTTAAAAAAAATTGTTTGTTGAAGGTTTAGTACACATTTACAAATCAAAATGTTGGGCTTTATACAAAATTCGGCATCCCACTAATGGTCCAAATCAGTTTTAGCAAAAGTTTGTGGCATTGAAGTGTTGTACTTAGGCTTATTTATGGAAACCAATTTAATTCGTGCATTTAATTTTTATGCTTTAAAGGGTTGTAATATATTTTGTTTTATTATATAAAATAGATAAAGTATTTGGAAACTTTTTAATTTACAAAACTGAATTCTCAGATTTTGTTTTTTATAACAATTTATTAAAATAATATTTTTTTATTTTAAATTAAATTTTTTTATTATATATTTATTATTTTCACAATTTATTTTATGATTTTTTTTAATAATTTGATGCTCTTTAATTTAATTTTCATTTATTATATTTTAATAACTTTTAGTTTTATTTTCATTTTCAATGAGTTTATTTAAATTTAATTTGTTACAATTTAATATTAATGTGAATATATATTTAATAGGTAAGAGAGTAACATTTGTTCGTCTCAGAAATCGTCATCGGTTACTCGTCGTCGTATTACGTGGGATCCATGTTAGTTGCATATAAGAATCAGTATAACCTCCACATACTAAGTTTTGCTAATTGTAATTATACTGATCACAAATATAAGTGTTACATTCGACGCAATAGCTTGAGGCTGCTCATTAAAAGAATTAGAGAGGTTAGTTAACAAGTCTTGTAATAAAAGTAATACGGAAGACCAAAATTGGCTGATAAAACATTGAGAACCAAATCCAGATCCGCCGCCGCCTACATCCATCGCCATCACCATTCAATAATGAATTCATTCCGCCAACTATTAAACACCCTCTGGTATGCGCCTTCTCTTCCCTTTTGATCCGATCTCTTAATCATATATAGCGATTTGATCTCTTTTTAGGTTTACTTTTTTATTATTTTATTCATCTGTTTTGATGCTGTTTGCTGTTATGGGAGATAGGCGTTATTTTAATTCTAGGGAGGATCTTACCCCGAAGATTTCCACATCAGTTTTCTCACCAATTTTCCTGACCATTGCTCCGCTCGTGATCTCTGGAATGTTTGTTTAGCATACGGTAAGGTGTATGATGTTTTTATCCCATTTAAAAAATCTAAAGCTGGTAAGAAATTTACGTTTGTAATCTTTCTTAAGGTCGATAATTTGGAGAGGCTCATTGCTAACCTTGTACGTTATGGATTGGGAAATTTCGACTGCATGCTAATCCGGTTAGATTCAAAAGGGGGTTAAGGCTCCTTATTCAGTACCTAAAAGGGGGAATGAAGGAGTGGCTAACAAATCTTTCGCTTCTGTATTGAATGTAAATAATTTTAAACCTAGTACTTCTGCTAATTTCTCCCCTGCCATTGTACTTGATGGTTCATGCATTGTGGATAATGACATTTCATGTTCCGTTTTTGGAAAAATCAAGGACATCAATGCTCTTCCTAACCTTTATGCTATTCTTAGTGATGAAGGTTTTGATATGTTAAGATATCATACTTAGGGGGTTTTGGGTATTGATGGATACTGGTTCATTAACTTCTAAAAAGAAACTGATCAAACACGTAAGAGTTTCTTCTTGGTTTAGTGAACTGTGTCATGCTAATGACTCTTTTGTTAGTGATGTCATACTTGTTTGGGTTTCAATAGAGGGTCTAAATATGTGTGTGTGGAAAAAAATGCACTTGCTAAAACCGTCTCTTCTTGGGGTTCAGCGGTTGATGTTGATGCTAATGATGATCATTCCTTGCCCTATCAGAAATTGTGTTTAGTAACTAAACCTAACACTATTATTAACAATACGATTAAGGTCATTGCTAAAGGGAAGATATATTGGATCCGTATTATAGAACTTGAAGCTTGGGACCAATTTGGAATTGACGGCTATCTGCATTGGCTTGCAAAATTCTAATGTAGAACTTGTACAGAAAGTTACAGACCAAGGCCTTGAACTCAATCAGTTGAGGGAGAGGATAGTTATTTTGGAAGGTGCTTGTTCAAGGAAAAGGAAAGCTATGGTGTTGTCCTCTGAAGATAATTCTTATAAAGGGGAGGAAGCACCTACTGACCCTTTTAATATGAGTGATAATGGGTCCCATGAAGGTTCTTATGGGACAAAGGAGGTAGCAGAGGCGCTTGCAGGGTTAATAGAACAACAATATTTGGTTACCCCTATGAAGCAGTCTTTTACAGAAATGATGTTGCAAGCAAGTGGACTATCAACCGCTGACAAAGGTAATTTGAACGCTGACACGTCTATTTCAGCCGCTGACAGAATTCCTGGTTTGACTGGTGTATCCCAACCACCATTTATGATCAAGGAGCCTTCCACACAGGTAACACCTACTACTTTGCCTCTTATTGATCCATTGGATAAAGGCAAAGTTGTTTTAGTAGAAGAAGATATTCCTAAGGATGCAACCCAGCAAAAGGTTGATGCTATGCTTGCACAATAGTTTCATGAGCAAGAAAAGAGGGGACTTGGGAAAGGAGCTATTGAAGCTCAGATTCTTTCATCTGAATCTAAGAGTAATGAACATGATGGTTCTGGTGATGAAGAAGAAAGTAGTGATCATGGTTCTAATATTGTTTTAGAAGAGCCAGAGAAGTTAGAGTATGGGGAGAATTGTGACAATCCGTCAATTTACGATTGATATTTTATTCTCAAATATTATTTGAAAATATTATTTTAATGTTACAATATGAACTCACTTATTTTTGGGAAGAAATTTGGATTTACGTCTTGAAGTAGCATCGACTACGTCTAAACCGGAGGATTCAACGTTACGTGCTTACGTTTACATACACCGTCCTTGGTGACAGTCCGACATTTCAGAAAATAAATTTGTCCATGAATATTATTTTGGAGTTTTAAATTTGTGTTGGTTCATAAACTCACAAATTTACGAGAAGAGATTAGGACTTACGATTTTATTTTAACGTCCTTTACGACTAAACCGGAAACCTTAGGATTACGTATTTACGTTTTCGAACTCCGTTTTTGATGAGACAATTTTTATTAGATTCGTTTTGTGACGTTGATTCATAATTTATAAAAACGTTTTTCGTAAAACGACCCGAGGGCACGCAAATCGAGGAAACTAGAATCGAGGAATACCCGTAAACTAGTGAGATGGGACAAAATACATTGTCCCACCCCACTAGCTTATTATGGACGGCACACAACACCACCACACCACACTTTGCTAGCTAAGTTAACACTTGTCCTACTTAGCTTCACTTGAAAGCTAAGCTTTCCACTTAACCACAAAACCACTCCTACATACCATTAGCTCCCATTTTCTCATGCAAAAACAACTAAAACTCTCTCATCTACTCCATTGATGCCGTCCCATTTTACACCTCAAACACCCCATCCACACAAATTTTAAACCACAAACATATGTTATAATTAACATATGTTAATCTCCATTCAAAAAGATGAAGATTGGTGCAAGTTATAACATCCAAGGAGGAGTATTCATGGTGTCTTGGGGCTGATTTTCCACAAGGAGTTCATGGATCATGGTGGTCTTGAAGATGGTCATGGATATCCACAAGTTTCTCCATCAAAAACCATGTCAAAATCATAACCTACATCAACTTGGTGGTATAAAGATTGTCCTCCTCAACTTCTTGTTATTTTGATTATGTAAACATGTATTTTATTTCCTATTGTATATATTTATGATGATTATATGATGATAAAAATGTTATGTGGGGATTTGTTGTTGATAATCATGGATAAAAAGGTGAAAAACCATAAGAAACAAGGTTAAAATCTTGGTTAAATTTGATGGCTGTATAAAACAGTAAAGAAGTAAGTCATGAACTGATAAAATGATGAAGTAGGATGGATTTACAGTAAGCTATGGGTCTTGTACACATGTGAGAGTTGGCCATGCAATGGAATCAAAATAATGAGTGAGATATGATCAAAACAAGTTTAAGGTATAAATCTGAGGTTACTGTTTTGGACGATTTTTAGAAAATACTTAAAGGATGATTCAACAGTAGCTATAGAAGAGTTAAATGTAGCACATATCATGTAGTTTATGTGATAAAAATTTGAGCTTCTATCTCCATCTAGAACTCAAGATATGGCAGTTTTGGTGAAGATAAAGTTAAAAATCAGATTTTTGGAAATTAAAGAATAATACTATTATATAAGCACTCACATTTTAATATATAAAATGTAAAATAAAAACCCACTAACTTATAAAACTTATTTATATAAATATATATATAAAAGTTAATGAAATGGATGAATTATATAAATGATGGCGAAATAATGTTTATAAGTAATAAAAACTATAAACATGATTTTTACGACTTTTTCGGCTATTGCCGTAAAAATTAACGTTTTTGTTAAATAAAACTTAGATGGTTGGACCCGTCTAATGAAAACTTTATAAAACTTATATACTGATATATAGACATGTATAACAAGTAAAAACCGATAAAACCCGAACTATAGGGCATACGGACATTAACAAGTTAAGTAAACATATTGGACTAATACTTGGCTAATAATTGGACTAAATAAGATAAACACCCATAAAAAGAACTTATTGGGCTTAACCCATTTGGGCCCAACTTGAAAGTGTATGTACTGATAATATAAGTACAAAATGGATTAAAATAAGTTAAATAACTTATAATAAGTTTATTGGAATTAAAATACATAAATAGGTAAAACTAGTGAACTAGTATAAACGTTACCGACACATAACACAAAAATGAGTAAACGAGAATATGTAAACCCACTTGATCATCATATATATATATAATCATCATATGTATACATAATTGATATTTTTATAAAGTCATTGGACAAACGTCTAAGACCGATTATTATTTGTCTAGGTTTCCGTGATTGAAGCACGTACCGTACGTCCGAATTGCCGATAACCCGCCTTCCCACATCAACGTGAGTTCATAGCCTCGCACTCTTTTAAATGTTTTATAAATGCTTTATAAACCCGCGAGGGAGATAACATGTTAGTTTTTATAAAAGTTTGGACACCATTTGTCCCGATTGTTTGTTTATTGATTTTGGACCCGAATGATTGAATGACCCGATTGTATGACCCGATAATGATTAAAGGACCCGATAAATGAAAATAAATGGATTATTAAAGTTAGGTTATGTCACTAAAAGTCCCATTAGCATGAATTGTGAACTACCGGGAGTTGGTAGACGCTTATGCATTTAATAGTACTATTTGGGGACGATCACCCCAGTTCGCGCCTTGACGGTTGATCCCCGTCGTGCCACATTGATTGGTAAGCGAATTTATGTATGAGAAGATTTCCATAGCGTGACCTTTATGACGACACGCTACTTTAGATGGGCAAAATTGGTATCGGGTTAGCTACCCGTTTTGGTTTAGTAAGGTAACAATGTCATGCGGCTTGTAATAATCCAAAATTAACGAAATACTAATAGACGCTCCGAATTACGATGTATTGCCTGACTAGCAATACAGGGTCATACTATTGATATTATGTTTGTGTTTTGGTTTTCATAACCATATTCATATAACGAATTTTAGTTGAATTTATACGACGTCATAAGACATATTGTATGATGTTTTTACGACATTGGCTCGTATAATAATTTTTAAGGCAAATGCCTATATTATGATTTTCGACAAGGATTTATATAAAATGACTTTGGCTATTTTATGGCCTATTACAAAGATTTGTATAAAATGATTTTGGCTATTTTACGGCCTATTACAATGATTTGTACGAATTGATTTTTGGTACTAATTTTATACCAAAGTTATATTGATGGAATTTATTAAACTCTATGAATTCACTCGGCGTTATCGCTGACCTTTTCTTTTAACATGTTTTATCTCAGGTACTTGAAGGTAATTCTCGGGAAGACGACAAGAATTAATGGCCCGCACTTAAACAATATTTTCCATTCAAAATGCTTTGTAAAACTTTGTATGAAATATAATGACTTGGGACCGATGTAACTTTGATAATTATGAATGGAAATGATTTATTAATAAACGACGCGATTTTTATGCGTTGTCTATGATGTGAGTAATGTGCTATCCCGTAACACCAACTAGTCTTCCGCTGTACTATGTTGTATAAATTTGGGGGTGTTACAGTTTGGTACCAGAGCTCTCGTTATAGAGAACGAAAGATTTTTAAAACCAAGGTTTTGAATAAAACATTTCAAAATCTTTTAACTATAAACATTTTTCTAAAAATGACTAAAAATCTTTTGACTATAACGGTGCCGAAGAATTCTCGAGTTACCGACAAGGCCAAGACTGAGAAGTGTTATTTTAATATATATATATATATATAACTTGGATTATATATATATGATGTAAATTTTATTACATGATTGTTTGATGATTATTTTGATTTTTATACGAGGTATTTATACGACGTCGATTGTCACAAGTAACCCTAAATCCCCTAGTAAATTAATCGAAGCTATTCTCGTAGGAGTTCTAGCTATCCTAGATCTAAACCAAGTTGCGGATATTTATGATCCCAACAAATGGTTGATATTCGTAGAAATGTAGGTATTAGTTGATTGTGATATTGAAAAAGAATTGGCGAGATTAAATCTGATATCGATGTCATGACGATCTTTCCTTATAGAGTGGAGTTTGACAAAACGTTATCACCTGGAAAGATGTCATCTGATTCGTTGTCATCCAATTCTTAAATTGAAATCGAAAGGGTGAATGTTGCACTTGAGGCTGTTATTGGAACCATTACCCAAAAGCCTCATGCCACTAATACCTTTCCGAGAAATCTAGTTGAATGTGTGAGTCATTTTATACTAGCGACTCATTTGATAATTGTTGTTGTAAGAGCTAATAGGATTGGAAATTAAGTGTTGTTCATATCGAGCTTTTGTTGCCTATTAAGGCCTAAAAATAAGATTGAAAGTATTAGAGATTGAGGTAGGATATCGCATTGAGTATAAAATTGGTTGAACTTGAATAAAGTAAAATTTAACCCGTATGGAATATGAGATTGTTAATAGAAGTCGTTAAGTTCTGTGAATGAATTATAAGGTTTTAATAGATTGTTGATTCGTGTTAAGGGTTGTTCCTAGGCCATTGTCCACTAACGAGGATGCCCAGTGTCCAATAAATAAATTGAAGAAATCTTCTTCTAAATTGAGACCGATGGATCTTCCAGGACATGTGGAACACCTAATGACTCTTGTAGATTAGTATTCATTGTGGTATCTTTTAAAAATAATCCCTAACTTAACTGTGACATCAGTTGGTAGGATGAGTTCTGAGAATTGTATGACATAGTGACATGTAATGTGTTACGGTACAATTTGACTTGTTTGTGATTAATGAAAAAGACTACCATTGATTGCTAAATTCTACATGTATCGATTTTATCTAGCTTTTATTGCTTCATCCTAGTGTTCGCATTAGTAATGCAACCATTGAACAAGTACTCATCTCGAATTGAGTTACGTTGTGGATTATTCTCTTTGTATTCGTGAGTGCCATCGAGATCATGAACCTCATGATTATTTGGCTAAGCTCATTTCCTATCATATCGTAGTTAATTCTTGGTGAACAAGCTTTCATCACTCTTTTGCAGATCACACCTTGTTTTTATAACGTTAAAACGGTAGCCTTTGAGAAAATTTAATTTTCATCACAATAAGGATTATTCAAAGTGAGATTTAAAAGTGATTGATATCAAAATTAAGTTGTTTATGAAACACTTTGGAAACTTAACTGTTTTCATAACAAAGAAAATCTTTGTAAATTTATTCTTGATTCTTATTTAAGAATTAAGCATGAAAATGTTTTTATTATAAACATGATGATAAAATTTTGATGAACTGAGTATTGCATCGTTAATCTTGAAATTGTATATAGTGCGCGCCTACATACAATTTGGAATGGACTATGCAAGACTGATTAGTAGTCACCATAAAACAAATGAATAAACACTACATTTTCTTTGAAGATTGCGAAAGATTAAATTTTATGAGATCTGCAAGAAGTGAAAAATAGGGACATAGTGTTAGGGACACCTACATATGTGCCTGTAGCATCTATTCTTCTGAGTCAAATTTACTCATCTGTGGAAATTGTCTTATTTGACAATTGACAATTCTTTCTTGTCCAATTCTCCCGTAGTGAGATTCTTAGGAAAAGCATTTGATTACTGAGTGTTGATACCCGACTGGATGTATTGACGTTCTTATCATTTCTTATGATTTGATCTCATTTGAATGACCTGGGTAACGATCCGAGGAGCTTTCGAATGCGTACTCAAATTATGAAAACATGGGATATATTTATATTCGTTAAATGTTTTCGTCTGTATCTGATTTGAAATTCTCTCGCATAGATTATGCGTTGACCTTACTCTTTTAATAATAGATGTGTATCCTAATATCTATGAATTATTATTAGTCTTTTGAGAAGTTCACATCTTATCGACGGCAATTTGATAATGCCGGTAGAATGGATTGATTGATTATGACATGACGACATTGTCTGAATTGATGGGAACTCGAATTGAATTCCCCTAAATGATAAGATGTTGATTATCAAAAGTGATCTAAATAATTCTTGATGGATGACCATATCATGTATTAAGACTTAAAATTATACCGTGAATGGTTGTGAATTAGTCATAGATATTATAATCTAGAAAGAACCTAATATGAATATATTAAAAGATGTTTAAGTTATTTGAAACTTTAGTAAGTATTTGTTAATGAATTACCTAGACTTTCGCCATTAAGGCAAGTTGAAATTAGTATTGATTATATTCCCGGTGCTGCACTTGTGGCTTGTGCACTGTACGTCAGCACCATCTAAATTAAAGAAATTACCGTACAACTGAGAAAGTTGTCGGAGAAAGATTTTATTATACCAAGCCTGTCATCCTGAAGAGCTATGGTGTTATCTTTCCTTATATTTATAGATTACTGTGACTGAGTAAATTGACAATCGAAAACGATATCCATAACTCGAAATGGAAGAATTGTTCGATCATTTACAAGGTTCTAGCAATTTTGATCCATAACATGGTTATCATCAACTTCGCATCTGCGAAAGAGATTATCTATTCCAATCACTACATCTGGTGCTTGTAATGAACATTATGAGTTCCACGTGATGTCGTTTGGATTGACCAATGCACATGTAGCATTCATAAATTTGGTGAATCACGTGTGTAGGCTGTAATTTGATAAATTCCTGCTCGTGATCATTAAGGACCATTTATTTGTTTATAAGAATAAGAATGAGTTAATAATTATTTATAGATCACCCTGAATTGGCTGATAAAAACCTATACCTTAAATATTTAACATGTGATTAAGGACTTAATCCTTTATATGATTTAATCGTGTAATTAATAGATAATGGAAGCTATATTGACTTTTCAAAGATTAGAACCATTAACGCTTAGGGATTAAAAACTTAATCCTTTACATAAAACGACCATTGGATTAATAATGGTAAGATGTATGCATATAGACTCTTCAAATTAAGAGCCCTTTTAAGACTTTGGATTTTACCAAAAAGAAAGTGCAAATATATTTTGACAAATATTTTAACAAAGGATTTATAAGGGACTATTCCCTTATACACAAACCATTTAACTAAACTTCTGTTTAGGGGTAAATGTTTGTGTATACCTCCAGATAACTTAAAAAGGATTGAGGAAAACCATTTAAACCATAACATGAAATTTGAAACAACAAATTTTGCTTTTCAACTAAGAAAACTTTGACCAAAGTATAAACAAAGGTTTTTCGAACATTTACGAAATCTTATTAAATATTTTCGATAATTCAACAAAAAAAACTTGTTAATTAAATTCAAATTATTTTTGAACATTTTATATAATTGGTCGAACTAAGAAATTTAAAATCTTTACGTTTACATTTCATAAAAAAATTGAATACTTAATATTTAATTAGTTATAATAATTATTATTTAATTAATTACAATAATTATCGACGCTTTAGACGTCAGATTGAGTAAAACGAATATAAATGATAGTTGAGAAGAAACTAAAACATAGAAGATAAAAAGAAAGAATTTTGAATAAATACGGTTGTGATATTTATTTCATTAGGAAAGTGAACGTAATTACTAACGCATAATATAGAAAGAATATTTGAGTGAATTGTGAACATGATAATTATATCATCATGAGAGGTGAATATAGATACCGACATATCATATAGAAAGTATAAAGATTCAATTAAGATAAATTTCTTAATAATGAAGGTGCAAATTAAATTGCCGAACAATATAAAATAAACGATGCTTGTAAGAAGGATAATATAAATAATAAAAAGGGGTTCGCGGCTAATGTGAACCATCATAATTGAGAAGCCGATAGCGTTAAATATTTTAAAAGATCACTTGTGATTGTCTAAATATGGAGGATTGTGAGATATAGTTAAGTTGGAATTTGTAAGTATAAGTATTCTATTTATGTCATTTATGACTAAAAGTATCTTTGTCTGAAGAAGTTATACTGATGGCAATTATGAAGGCAGACATCGCCTCATACATTAGTTAACGTCTAGCTATTGCAAAGGTCATCATCTGAATTTGATTCGATTTGGGTCATCGTCGACAGACTGACCAAATCTGCTAATATCATTTCCGTTAATGATGAATGCAAAAGGATTGTGTAAACATGGTGTGCCGTATCGATCATCTCTAAATTTACGAGAAGAGATTAGGACTTACGATTTTATTTTAACGTCCTTTACGACTAAACCGGAAACCTTAGGATTACGTATTTACGTTTTCGAACTCCGTTTTTGATGAGACAATTTTTATTAGATTCGTTTTGTGACGTTGATTCATAATTTATAAAAACGTTTTTCGTAAAACGACCCGAGGGCACGCAAATCGAGGAAACTAGAATCGAGGAATACCCGTAAACTAGTGAGATGGGACAAAATATATTGTCCCACCCCACTAGCTTATTATGGACGGCACACAACACCACCACACCACACTTTTCTAGCTAAGTTAACACTTGTCCTACTTAGCTTCACTTGAAAGCTAAGCTTTCCACTTAACCACAAAACCACTCCTACATACCATTAGCTCCCATTTTCTCATGCAAAAACAACTAAAACTCTCTCATCTACTCCATTGATGCCGTCCCATTTTACACCTCAAACACCCCATCCACACAAATTTTAAACCACAAACATATGTTATAATTAACATATGTTAATCTCCATTCAAAAAGATGAAGATTGGTGCAAGTTATAACATCCAAGGAGGAGTATTCATGGTGTCTTGGGGCTGATTTTCCACAAAGAGTTCATGGAGCATGGTGGTCTTGAAGATGGTCATGGATATCCACAAGTTTCTCCATCAAAAACCATGTCAAAATCATAACCTACATCAACTTGGTGGTATAAAGATTGTCCTCCTCAACTTCTTGTTATTTTGATTATGTAAACATGTATTTTATTTCCTATTGTATATATTTATGATGATTATATGATGATAAAAATGTTATGTGGGGATTTGTTGTTGATAATCATGGATAAAAAGGTGAAAACCATAAGAAACAAGGTTAAAATCTTGGTTAAATTTGATGGCTGTATAAAACAGTAAAGAAGTAAGTCATGAACTGATAAAATGATGAAGTAGGATGGATTTACAGTAAGCTATGGGTCTTGTACACATGTGAGAGTTGGCCATGCAATGGAATCAAAATAATGAGTGAGATATGATCAAAACAAGTTTAAGGTATAAATCTGAGGTTACTGTTTTGGACGATTTTTAGAAAATACTTAAAGGATGATTCAACAGTAGCTATAGAAGAGTTAAATGTAGCACATATCATGTAGTTTATGTGATAAACATTTGAGCTTCTATCTCCATCTAGAACTCAAGATATGGCAGTTTTGGTGAAGATGAAGTTAAAAATCAGATTTTTGGAAATTAAAGAATAATACTATTATATAAGCACTCACATTTTAATATATAAAATGTAAAATAAAAACCCACTAACTTATAAAACTTATTTATACATATATATATATATATAAGTTAATCAAATGGATGAATTATATAAATGATGGTGAAATAATGTTTATAAGTAATAAAAACTATAAACATGATTTTTACGACTTTTTCGGCTATTGCCGTAAAAATAACGTTTTTGTTAAATAAAACTTAGATGGTTGGACCCGTCTAATGAAAACTTTATAAAACTTATATACTGATATATAGACATGTATAACAAGTAAAAACCGATAAAACCCGAACTATAGGGCATACGGACATTAACAAGTTAAGTAAACATATTGGACTAATACTTGGGCTAATAATTGGACTAAATAAGATAAACACCCATAAAAAGAACTTATTGGGCTTAACCCATTTGGGCCCAACTTGAAAGTGTATGTACTGATAATATAAGTACAAAATGGATTAAAATAAGTTAAATAACTTATAATAAGTTTATTGGAATTAAAATACATAAATAGGTAAAACTAGTGAACTAGTATAAACGTTACCGACACATAACACAAAAATGAGTAAACGAGAATATGTAAACCCACTTGATCATCATATATATATATATAATCATCATATATATACATAATTGATATTTTTATAAAGTCATTGGACAAACGTCTAAGACCGATTATTATTTGTCTAGGTTTCCGTGATTCAAGCACGTACCGTACGTCCGAATTGCCGATAACCCGCCTTCCCACATCAACGTGAGTTCATAGCCTCGCACTCTTTTAAATGTTTTATAAATGCTTTATAAACCTGCGAGGGAGATAACATGTTAGTTTTTATAAAAGTTTGGACACCATTTGTCCCGATTGTTTATTTATTGATTTTGGACCCGAATGATTGAATGACCCGATTGTATGACCCGATAAATGATTAAAGGACCCGATAGATGAAAATAAATGGATTATTAAAGTTAGGTTATGTTACTAAAAGTCCCATTAGCATGAATTGTGAACTACCGGGAGTTGGTAGACGCTTATGCATTTAATAGTACTATTTGGGGACGATCACCCCAGTTCGCGCCTTGACGGTTGATCCCCGTCGTGCCACATTGATTGGTAAGCGAATTTATGTATGAGAAGATTTCCATAGCGTGACCTTTGTGACGACACGCTACTTTAGATGGGAAAAATTGGTATCGGGTTAGCTACCCGTTTTGGTTTAGTAAGGTAACAATGTCATGCGGCTTGTAATAATCCAAAATTAACGAAATACTAATAGACGCTCCGAATTACGATGTATTGCCTGACTAGCAATACAGGGTCATACTATTGATATTATGTTTGTGTTTTGGTTTTCATAACCATATTCATATAACGAATTTTATTTGAATTTATACGACGTCATAAGACGTATTGTATGATGTTTTTACGACATTGGCTCGTATAATAATTTTTAAGGCAAATGCCTATATTATGATTTTCGACAAGGATTTATATAAAATGACTTTGGCTATTTTATGGCCTATTACAAAGATTTGTATAAAATGATTTTGGCTATTTTACGGCCTATTACAATGATTTGTACGAATTGATTTTTGGTACTAATTTTATACCAAAGTTATATTGATGGAATTTATTAAACTCTATGAATTCACTCGGCGTTATCGCTGACCTTTTCTTTTAACATGTTTTATCTCAGGTACTTGAAGGTAATTCTCGGGAAGACGACAAGAATTAATGGCCCGCACTTAAACAATATTTTCTATTCAAAATGCTTTGTAAAACTTTGTATGAAATATAATGACTTGGGACCGATGTAACTTTGATAATTATGAATGGAAATGATTTATTAATAAACGACGCGATTTTTATGCGTTGTCTATGATGTGAGTAATGTGCTATCCCGTAACACCAACTAGTCTTCCGCTGTACTATGTTGTATAAATTTGGGGGTGTTACAAGAATGATGCAGCCTTGGAAAGGATTAGGCTCCTTAAGATGAAGGTTGATTTTGAGATACCTGCTATTGCTGATCTATATTTTAGGTATGAGAGAGAAGTATTGGAGAACCCTGAGGTCTCTCTAACTGACAAGGTTTGTGCGAGACCCCTAGAATCTGACATGGAACAACTAGGCAACAAGGGGGTAACACGTCATGGTACAAGAAACAATGAATTACAGTTGACACAAATCTGACGTAATAAAAACATGTACATTACATCATAAATTATCAGAGTTTTAAACATTGGTCCCAAAGTTTTATATGCGGAAAGATTTATTATTTCATCATAATTTATAACATATAGTTGCCAAAAAAAAAGAATAAACTTCTAACAGTTTTTACTAAAAACAGTCTTTTAAAATCATCACAGAAATCTCCAAGCGGCGATAATATCCTGCGGGCTCCCATCCAAGCAAAGCTAAGTAATAATACCTGAGGTTAAACATGTAAAATCGTCAACATAAATTTGAGTGATATTCATAGGTTTAGCAATAAAGGTGTGGAACACAAGCATTAAGTTGTAAACAAGAAATAGGGGAAAATGGTTACGTACGATAACCATAGTCCGAAAGGTTATGATTATTATTGCAGTTCAGTTCATGAACCGAAGCTTAACACAATGTAAGTTCCTCTAGGGAGTATTCAGCCTAAATACTCAAGTATAACAAATATTAGTGCGTCAAGGTAATCGGGACGGGGATAGTCAATCCCGATGGATCCACCCACAATATTCGCGCTTCGCGCAATGCACACAGGAAAATTAACGGTTCATGACCAGGAGAGGAAACTCAAGGCTAGACTAAAAATCAATAATAATATCGAAAGTCTGGAAAGCATACATATTCTGGATATCATAGAGTTCTGGATAGCATACATTTTTTTAAATGGTTGTGTTCCACCATGTAAAATCTCACCCCGTGCTTAGAAACCATGTACAAGTAAAAAGGGGATATGAACTCACCTTAGCCACGAGGTAAGTCAACCATGGTACTCAGTAACTGAGTAGAAACAATGGTAGTGAGACGATCACCGACGATATAGATGCCCAGGAACACGAAAACCGCAACCTATCAAAATAAGGCGCGCGTTAAGACTCGAACTCAAATATTGATATGTACCAAATATAATATGACTTAAATGTTTTCAAAGTGTTCATGTTCCAAAACCATAGACACGAACCAAATGAATTCATACTAACTCATTTATCCAACACTACCCATTTAAACACTTGTACACTTGAAACTGACCCGTCCCAAGACGCCAAGTCAACGCAAGTCAAGCTATTATGTTACCTTACTTGGACCAGTAGTTATGTAATTTATATAATGACTAAACATGTGAGTAAGTCACCATGTCCAATAGTGAATACTCAAACCCACGCCACACGAGCATTGAACTATGTGTCCAAAATACCAATCATCATGTACACTCCAAATGTACACACCGATCTACCCTATCTAGACTTGCCCGTTTTAGATGAAACTTGGTGTAAATGTCACTTATAACCTGTATAAGACCTCACCAAAGTTTGAGCCAAAGTTCACACTTTAAAACCCATCAGCTCGTCACTATACTCGACCCTAAAATTTGGGACAGAATTGTATATTTGTTTTATAAAACCGTTTAGACCACTTTAAAAGTGCTATTTTGACAATCCGCCTTGCAAACCCACTAATAGACTCATCATATTAGGTTTATAAACTTTGAAAACCAGTAGTAGCATTTATCTAACCAAGCATAAAGTCCCCGAGAGTCGACCCAAAATCAGCCATAATTTTGGATTGTGCCGACGTGCGTCTCCCGTACACGAATACTAAAACTAGCATAACTTTTGACTCGTAATGAGTTAGAAGCTCTATCTTATACCGAAATGAGTGTCTCGGAAAATTCTACAACAAAATCAAATAATCTCAGCCTATCATAAATCATAAACCCACGAAAAATTTGTTCTAGACCTGCTGTCCAGAATATACTTTTAGAAAATCATAACAAATCAATTTTCTAACTAAAACTAATCACTCCCATACCTATAGAATTACTATACTATCATACCCATCAACCAAACACTCCTAAACACTTGTATGTACATTTTTTAACAAAAATCAAAGATTAAAAATAACACTTTAACATGAAAACATGATGATCCTACCTAGATCATCACATGCATGGTGATTTAAACATAATCCAACCATAAAATCATAAAAATTAGGAAACTTGATGCAAGTGTGAAAGTTTAGTATCAATGGATTCATCTTTGAATTTGTAGCATGGGACATGAACTAGTTTTGATTAAATCATGTTAAAAATCAAGGTTTTTGGTTGATTTTGGTGTGTAGCGGTGGCGGCAAAAATGGAGGTGGAGAGGAGGGTGGTGTAAATTTTTGTTAAGTTATGTTATGTGTGTGTTTTGGTGGAAGAAAAATGAATTTATATGGTGTTGGGTGGAGGGGCCAATCTTGCCAACTTTGAAACTTGTGGACTTAGAAACAATTAATAGTTTAAAGGGTAGAAAATGACTATTAGTCAATCATGAAATATTTACGGGGCTCGGCTTTCGTAAAAATTACTTTTCAAAAGTTAGGATGCATCGTAAATATGATTATATGATTTCCCGACACGACTTAATACGTAATTAAAACGACATCATCGTAAATATTAATTATCGAAACAATCGATAATAAAATGTAAAGTTTTGGGCATTCGTCGGTATCGTGATCACTAGGAATTCTCGTTGTACATTGATTTTGAATAAACTCGTTGTAAAACGCACGCGGGTGATTTTGAATCAAAAACTTTGATTTAGATAAATATGGAAAAATAAAATAAAATTTTTATAATTCCCGATAAAGTATTTATCAATGATCAGAAAATACTTGAAAAGTATAATTTATTAAAATTATCATGATCTCGGGATTTATATATAAGAATACAAGAAAACGTAATACGTTGGAAAATTCAAGAAGCACGAATAAAAGAATAAAATAATGTTGGGAAAGTACGTGTTCTTACAGTCTTCCCCCCTAAAGGAACTCTGGTCCCTCAGAGTTCTTTTGGAAACAGTAAAAGATGCAACAAGAGGGGGTACAAAGTGTAGAACAGATTCATTACTTCCCAGGTAATTTCGGCACCACCGCGAATCTTAACAATTGGAATTCAATATGCTTCAAATTCTTAACTCTTCTTCGATTAAACTTTCAAACCCGGATTAGAATAATGACCTTTTAGTATAGTGAAATATAGAGAGATAGAAAGAACACAAGAAATGCTTAATCGGACAAAGTGCGCTAAAATTAATCAAGATTGTTATTTGACAAGGAATAGCAAAATCGTGCAACTGTAAAAACATGAAAATCTTAGAACGTAACAATCTAGTTACAAGAGAAATAGAAGGGAAAAATGAATTACATACGATCATTTAAAATACGAGCTGTCACTATCAGTTGTCTAGGATTTTAGTATTACTTTAAAACTCAGTTTAAATATTTTCTTGATTAAAAGAAAATTTTACAAGATGTAGTGATTTAAAATCAAACTATCTATACTTAGTGAGTAAGCTGTTGCTATATCTTTTTCTTGATCAGGTTTTTTAAAGCAAATGTAGAACAGTTCAAAATAGTTATCCTGATCGGCCTAAGAATTTTTGGATGACTATATGAAATTATCGTTAAAACTCAGGTTTATCGTTATCATTAGAGAAAATTCAGATTTTTCAAGTTGTTTAAAACCATTGCTAGACATTATAAATTAATTTAATAATTTTATTATATTGGAAGTAAAGTATGATTGAATCAATTAGTTTAAAAGATACAGTTTGACATATTCTGATTTTAAAAAGGTGACAATGCAGCAACGAATATGAAACATATAAAGGTCAATAAATTGTATGCGAGCAATAACACAAGAGAATAAAACGAAAGTCGTATCAACTCTTAACGAACATGATAGGATAAATGCGTCGATGATAAGGACAATAAGAAACAAGGATTTATCAAGATTAATTCAAGGGTGTAGTTGGCGTCACCAACAACGGCTTATTAAGTTCTCACCATTAGATACACAATCAAAAGAGAAAAGCCACACAAATAAATTTTCGAATCACATAAAATTCTTAAGAAGTCACTGGAGTGTAATTCTAGTAAAATGAACAACATTAGCAATGAGAGGCGAAATCAATACGTGGTTCACACGAATGAATTTCAAGACGATATAGTCTAACACACATCATGAAAATACACGTAATCATTGTTCACGTCCAATAATAAATCATTATTCGCGTCCAGAGACGTTTCGAAGATCTACCAAATAAATAAAGAAGGTCGATCGATTAAGGGGCATAATAACGTTGGAACTTTCAAGTCTTGTATCAATGGTAAGAAATTAGACAAGTGGTATCGAAAATGGTATCATGAGTACGATGAGGTAACAAGTAAAACAAGCATCGTTGAGTTAGGAAAGTTGTGCGTGATGCATATACTTTGTTCAAGAAAAGATAAGGGTTCATATGCGTAAGTCGCGAACTGTTGATACTCGCATAAAATGTAAAAATTTTCAAAATTTACATTTATCTAACTTTTTAAGAAACATAAATAAAAAGTTGATTTTTGGTCAAATATTTAAGGTGACTACTATTTGGCCTCGCATGGCTCCTTTTAAATTAAGCATAGGTGAACAGGCCATGCATAATTTAGGACTAGCAATGCGATGCTCAGATTCGTCAAATCAGTATTACATATCATATGATTTAAAATAGACATATAATGCCATTTGTAAAAACGGAATCAAAATAATTTATGAAACTCTTCGCCAGTATCTAATTGGCTAAATGATTAAATCAACAATTTTATTGTTACAAGAATTCTTTACAAGACCAGTCGTTGAACAATTTGTGAAAATGCATTGTAAAATTAATATAAATTAATTTTATAAGATAACCTTCAAGTATTTAATAATGCCCAAGTAAATTATTTTGTAAAATGATTTGCAAACAATATATGTTTGAGTTTATATGGTAACTTGTAAAATAGCGAGTGGGTTACATGAGGGTAATAAATGGTAGTTTATGACAGTCAATGAAATGGTTACAAGGTGATAAGGTTTCAAAAAGTTTAGCAAGAATCGTCATGAGACATGTGTCAAGATGATAACGAACGATATGAAAGCAAGATCTTCAAATCTCGGCCCGAATCAGTGGTATGATAGAAACAAAGGACGACAATATAAAATGACAAATAAGTCATATATAAAAGAAAGGATAAGGGAATCCGTAGGTGTGCACATCATAATTTATTTGACAAAATACACTTTTAAGAAAGTAGAGCATCAGTTTATCAAATCACTTGGTTCCTAATAGTTCAAGATTTATGTATGACCGAGCTCAAGTTACTATTTGTAAACGTTTTCAAACGCAATCAATGTTTTATGGTTGTAAAATATCATTAGTTAAAATTTTACGAGCTCAAACGAACTCAAAAATGCTTCAATCCATATTTTTAACTTCTATCAGTTTTGACCTTTTTAGTCAACTTTGACTTTTTGGGTTTGACTTTTGGGTTTGACTAGACCGATTGATTCAGTAAATAACATTTTGAGACTCGAAGTCTAATGCAATTCGATGTAAGACGATGTTTTGAACAACTTTCTAGTTTTACTCGAGACTTAAAACGGATAAAAAATGGACGAAAATACCCTTGCATTAAATCCGTCAACAAAATGATATTTTAGAATTATTCAGAAAATAACTTCTTAGGTTTTACAATCTTAAATGAGCGTAACTTGCTCGATTTAAAAGTTTACTGGTAAAAATATTATGTCCTTAACGAACATCTCAACAGGTAAAAATATATTTTTATGTCTAAGGTTATAAAATATTTTCTCGACACTGTTAAATTTCCTATAAATTTTCTATAAAAAGTATATTTTTTGACACAGTTTGAAATTAAATCCAAATTTCATAATAACTCAGAATTAATGTACACACAAGACTTGTGGATTCCATAAAGACAAAAAAGAATAAACTGTATATTTAATCATGTAAAGAAAACACAGTATAGGAATGGTTCAAGAATGCCAACGGTAATATGAGAGATCAAAAACGACGCATGACATCCGTCTCTTTGATTGCAAGATGCAATGCAGGATGGTCTCTAGGTGGCATGATTTTCAAAAATCACAAGACATACTCATAAGAAATGGAATATTAACAGGTTGCATTCACGGAACGAGGAGGTTTAATGAAAGGGAGGGTACCGGTTTATAGAAGTACAATCGTGTTCCAGACAATCATCACATAATAGGGAATGAATTACAAGATGACGATGATGTTTTCAAGCTACAACGAACGTTGTAATTCGAAGTCGGAGCGTAGTATGGTCAATGAAATAAAATATAATCCATGTACAAATGTCGTGTAAAACGGTGACGTAAAGGTCAATCAAGGTTAAGAAAACTCATGATATTATTCAACACATAAACAAGGAATGCTTCGAGATGTGTGACTCACACGATGTCTTTTAGTCTTTTCCGGAGGCACATTGAGCTACACAATGGTCTATAGACTAGACATTCAATTACGAATGGTCGGAAAGAAAATCTGCATATCTAAATAGATATTTTAAAGAGGTTTAATAATGAAAGCAACACTCACGGTAGTAAAAATGAAAATCAGAAGTTTCATCGGAAACAACACTTATTCAAACCCGAACAATGGTATCACGAGAGTATGCACAACATGTAACAGTGAGTCGAGAAAAACATACGGTTCAAAATGAACGAGCATATGAAGTCAGTCGTATCACGCATAAATGAAATATCAATAGTACTCAGAAAATCGAGTATGAAAAGTCGGCAGCATATGCGCTCTGAATACAAGTATGTAACGTCATAACGATATAAAATCATTGCAATAAGATCAATTCACAAGAATTCAAGAAATACAATATAGGCAGATGTAATCACAATAATATTGAATGATAATCCATGAAGCACAAAAGCTTTGAAAGGGTATAGTAATTATCGTCACTAGTGTAATGTAATATTTCAACATGTAATCAGGAGATGAAATACTACAACGATAGTTAAAAGTAAATAATAAAGATTAGAGAGTTACCCGCGCAGATATCGGACAACAATTGCAGATTCTGTGTTTGACACTTAGAAACATTAAAATATTTGAACTTTCGGTTATGGACAAAGTTTTGAAAAACGACTCAGTTCCCTATAACCATCGCTCTGATACCAATCTGTGAGACCCCCAGAATGTGACATGGAACAACTAGGCAGCAAGGGGGTAACACGTCATGGTACAAGAAACAATGAATTACTGTAATGAATAATCACACGACTTATAGAATAATAAATATAGATGATGAAGAACAAGATTAAACTAAGAATGGAATATTATATTAGATGAAGAAGAAAGAGAAAGATACAAGGAGTGTGTTCCTAGAGAGAGAAACTAAGGAGAGTTTCTCTCTCTAAAACAAGAAGAAGAGAAAATACAAATGGGAGAGCCACACACACAAATGAGGTTGGATGTGCCTTTTATACTAAGGCTTACAAGGTTAGGAGGCCTTCCTCATTTGTGTGTTTGGGACTAATTCTCGTTACATACATAACAATAACATAGAACTCTCGACACCGTTGAATAGCATTTTCCATGAGCTTCGCAACGTTATATTATATGACCATCACTTTAAATACTTCTAACAGTCTCCCCCTAAGGGGTGGTCATATAATATGTGACTTCACTTCTTTGACCATCACTTTAAATACTTCTAACAATCTCCCCCTAAGTGGTGGTCATGTATTATGTGACTTCACTTCTTTGTTGTTGAAGACCTTAAAGCTCGTTGTCTTGAGAGTTCTTTCATCGTTCCTTTCATGACTTGTGATCTTGGATCTTTGATCTTTGCCTTGACTTGATCTTGATGCTTTGCCAACTTGTGTTCTTGTGTCTTTATCCACATACTCATGGTTTGCGTTGTCTTGAAATTTTGTTAACAATCTCCCTAGATAATCAGAGTAGCGGAAGTCTTTGTTTGAGATGTTCTTGAGCTTTCTTCATTTACAAGAGCATGTGGTCTTGAATTACGACTCTTGAGGTCACGCCACCGTTTGCATTCTTCCTATTTCCCGTTATACAGTACGAATACTGTACCTGTGATTAGGTAAGTTCAAAGAACTTAATTGACAGGGTTTCCGGCTGTGGTAGCCGTTCTCAATACTTGAATGTATCGAAAGATAATTCATAGTAAGGAGTGAATCATGCAGTTCCATTCTGCTGATTGAGTCGTCAATTTAATTTCCTGGAACAAGTTTGAATCAATTAAGAATCAAACCATTGTTGCTTTCTAGTTGACACAAGTTTGATTCATATAGAATCTCACAAGTTACCTACCGCAGTGCTGTATGATGATGACACTGGAAGGATTTCCATTCGTCACTATGAATACTAAAAAGTATTACTCTGAATGTTCTGGCCAGATCATAAAGATATTGCGTCGAGACCTGGAACGAGTTTGAATCAAGGAAGAATCAAACCACTGTTGCTTTCCAGTTAACATACGTTCAATTTAAGTGAATCTTTCATATGACCTACCCCAATGCTGTTTGATGTTAACACTGGAAGGATTTCCATTCATCACTGTGAATACTAATGAGTATCACTCTGAATGTTCTGGCAATATCACAAGAATAGAGCGTAGGACTCTGTAAATTATCGCATGTGTTCTAGTGATGAACAATAATTGATATATGGAATAAGTGTCCTAATGAGATTTATGATGAACTCGTTGGCTCTAGACTTTATAAGTGCTCATTTATTTGGTGATCGGAGGCTGGAGCAGACTGCCACCTTTTCAATATCTACTATCTCGGAGTGAGAAAGTTGATAGAAATGAGTTGAACTCCGTGACAATAAAACAAACTTCTTTTGAGAGAAGCTTGAGTAGGCTGGGAAGGGTTGTGCATTGCATCACTGGGTCCATGATGCTTTGTCTTCAGTATCAGAAATCGCCAAAGTGATTCTGATAATAGATGTATTGACCCGGTTTCTGCCTAAGTTGTATGGAGGGCTATTTCTTTTCACCCTTTATCCTTACATTTCTTTTTCATTCTTCAACCCCTTCAATGCTTACCAATACGTCATAACTAGCATCTTGTTGTGATTATTCCAGTGCTAGCTTAAGTACTTGGTCGGCATTTTTCCCGTACGCTCAACTACTCCATTTTTCCTAAGGACTTCTAAGTTATAACGGATTGTCCATGGGAAGATCCCTCCGGTTCTGGTTGGATCATAGGACGAATACCTAACCACCTTTTGACACCAATATCGTCATGAATAATTGTGTTGAAGGTATAGATATCGTAACCAGAAAATACTTTCTTAATCACCAAAAACGCTCCCCCTACACATGTGCTTCAAAATGCGAAAGAATTTAAGTAAACATTTTTCACATGTTAGGACGAGAAAGAACTTATCTCAAAGATCTTAACAAAAAATAAAATATTTTGATCACATTTTTTATCACTATTCTCCCCCTCAAAAATTGCATGAAATTGAATTTTTTGTGAAACTAGTGATAAAACATGGAGAGAATAATATGTCATGAAACTTTGGAACAAATATTTATGAAATCATTATACTCCCCCTCGAAAAGAGATTTTATTTAAATAGGGGAGTGTATGAGCACATTGTTTTGAAATACTTTGAAAAATTATGCTCAAAAGTCCGAGAAAATTGTGTTCATGAGCTTAAAATTTTGAATGTTTTGATATAAGCTCATGACCTAGAAAAATTAATTTCTCGTTGTTGAGGATAAGTCAAAGACTTTCCTTTATTTAGGGACCGGGTTATAGTCACTTGTAATGAATAATCACACGACTTATAGAATAATAAATATAGATGATGAAGAACAAGATTAAACTAAGAATGGAATATTAGATTAGATGAAGAAGAAAGAGAAAGATACAAGGAGTGTGTTCCTAGTGAGAGAAACTAAGGAGAGTTTCTCTCTCTAAAACAAGAAGAAGAGAAAATACAAATGGGAGAGCCACACACACAAATGAGGTTGGATGTGCCTTTTATACTAAGGCTTACAAGGTTAGGAGGCCTTCCTCATTTTTGTGTTCGGGACTAATTCCCGTTACATACATAACAATAACATAGAACTCTCGACACTGTTGAATAGCATTTTCCACGAGCTTCGCAACGGTATATTATATGACCATCACTTTAAATACTTCTAACAATCTCCCCCTAAGGGGTGGTCATATAATATGTGACTTTACTTCTTTGACCATCACTTTAAATACTTCTAACAATTACAGTTGACACAAAGCTAACGTAATAAAAACATGTACATTACATCATAAATTATCATAGTTTTAAACATCGGTCCCAGAGGTTTATATGCGGAAAGATTTATTATTTCATCATAATTTATAACATATAGTTGCCAAAAAAATAGAATAAACTTCTGACAGTTTTTACTAAAAACAGTCTTTTAAAAGCATCACAGAAATCTCCAAGCTGCGATAATATCCTGCGGGCTCCCATCCAAGCAAAGCTAAGTAATAATACCTGAGATTAAACATGTAAAATCGTCAACATAAAGTTGAGTGATATTCATAGGTTTAGCAATAAAGGTGTGGAACACAATCATTAATTTGTAAACAAGAAATATGGGAAAATGGTTACGTACGATAACCGAAAATGGTTACGTACGATAACCATAGTCCGAAACGTTATGATTATTATTGTAGTTCAGTTCATGAACCGAAGTTTAACTCAATGTAAGTTCCTCTAGGGAGTAGTCCGCCTAAATACTCAAGTATAAACAAATATTAGTGCGTCAAGGTAATCGGGACGGGGATAGTCAATCCCGATGGATCCACCCACAATATTCGCGCTTCGCGCAATGCACACAGGAAAATTAACGGTTCATGATCAGGAGAGGAAACTCAAGGCTAGACTAAAAAGCAATAATAATATCGAAAGTCTGGAAAGCATACATGTTCTGGATAGCATACAGTTATGGATAGCATACAGTTTGTTAAATGGTTGTGTCCCACCATGTAAAATCTCACCCCGTGCTTAGAAACCATGTACAAGTAAAAAGGGGCTATGAACTCACCTTAGCCACGAGGTAAGTCAATCTCGGTACTCAGCAACTGAGTAGAAACAATGGTAGTGAGACGGTCACCGACGATATGGATGCCCAAGAAACACGAAAACCACAACCTATCAAAATAAGGCGCGCGTTAAGACTCGAACTCAAATATCGATATGTAACAAATATAATATGACTCAAATGTTTTCAAAGTATTCATGTTTCAAAACCAAAGACACGAACCTAATGAATTCATACTAACCCATTTATCCAACACTACCCATTTAAACACTTGTACACTTGAAACTGACCCGTCAACGCAAGTCAAGTTATTCGTTTACCTTACTTGGACCAGTAGTTATGTCATTTATATAATGACTAAACACGTGAGTAAGTCACCATGTCCAATAGTGAATACTCAAACCCACGCCACACGAGTATAAGACCTCACAAAGGACATATAATAACAATACAAACACAAACAAAAATGTCTTCAACAATAAAAACCGTACCATTAATTTTAATAGTTTAAAATAACATAAACAAAAACACAATATGTAAAGTAAATTAAGTGTATAATTGCTAAAAAGTATCTAAAACACGCATCCAAACCTCATAAAAAGCTTAACTCTCATAACTTATTTGATTTTATAACTTTGTACCGCTTCTTCCATCCCCTTAACAACCTCATCATCATTCAAAAGATCTTCAATTTCATCCATATTTATTTCCATTGCTCCCTTCTTATCCAATGTTTGGTGCAAAGCAACGCCTTCATAAGTTGACTTGACAATCATGTTGATTAAAGACTAGGGTTTTATTTTCTATTTTAAAAAAAAGCTTACACGTTCTACATAGTGTCATAACCAAACCTTATAAAAACCTATATTTCTAAAAGAATGGTTCTTTCGGGAAAGAACCGGAACCGGGCGGTTCTTTCTTGAACCGTCCCGAGAACCAAAAATTTGAAATATTAGGAACCATGAACCGGACCATGGTTCTAATATATGGTTCGGTTCTGGGATGGTTCCGATATAATTCTTTGGTTCTTACTCGGTTTTTTTGGACACCCCCACACACAACTAAACAAGAATCAAGAAAATTGTCAAATCAAAACACATGATACATAAACATTTTTTTGAACATACATGGTACATGAACATGAACATATATATTCACAACTTAAACTTTGTACAGTAGTATAGAAAGAACATGCTCCAAAATCTAAGGTCAACAAACACAAAACCACAAAAGAATCTACCCATCATTATTGACCTCATATACATCACAAATAAAAGAAATTACCATTCAAATGTACCTAATAACAGTAAGAAAATTCATCTTTTTATGTCTCTAATGGTGTACAAAATTTAGCTTTTTTAATTAACTAAAAAAGTTTAAATTTGTTTTGCTAATTATTCCAAAAATAATTGATTTTTTTTTCAAAATTTGACTTCTTTCTCACTTTTTTAAATCTTAATTTTTCTCGCACTTTTTACATTTAACTTTGAAAATGTTTTTGAAAAGGTCAAAAATATTTATTGCGTACTTTTCAAACTGTAATTATACTTTTTTACAAAGTCTTAATTTTATTTTTACGTGCATTTCAAAATCTTAATTTTAAAAAAATTGGACTTTACTTTAAAAAAACGTAAAAATATATTTATTTTTTTTAACTTCAAAAAGAAATTTGTAACAAAAGAATTACGCAACAACGTTACGCAACAAGCTTATCTACATATCTTTCTTAGGCTCCGTTTGGTTCATTGTAATTGAATGTAATTGGATGTAATTGTAATTTAATTACATTACATAACATGTTTGGTTCACAAAATAAAAGGAATATAATTCACTTTACATTACATGTAGTGTTTGGTATGCTACCAAATTGTAATTGGCACATTACAATTACATCAAAGGGTGTAATTGAGATTACATAGGAAGTTGGATGGAATGTTTTGAATTACGTCGTAATTCGTAACTTTATACTTTATACCACTATTATTATTATTATTAATTATTAATAATCAGCTTTATTATTGTTATTATTATTATTATTATTATATTAAAATAATATAATAAAAATAAATTTTATTTTTATTATTATATAATAAAAAATTAAAAAAATAATAATAATAATTTTATTACTATTATTAATACCATTAATTATTACTATTTTTATATTATTATTTATAAATTTATTAATATTTAATTTATATATATTTTTTAAATTTTTTATTTTATTTTATATAATATTTATCTTATTTTTTATTTATTTAATTTATTATTTATTTTATATTGTGTTTTTATAATTTTTTTAATTTTATAATCTTATTAGTTATTATTTTTTATATTTTTATTTTTTAAGTATTGATATTTTTATTTATTTTAATATTTTATTAATAATAATATTTCTTATTATTATACTTTTAAAATATTAAAATAATATAAATTATTATTATTTCTATTTTAATAATAATAAATTTTTTTATTAAAATAAGAATTTTTATTAAAACAATAATTTTTATTAAAATAATAATTTTTATTTAAAATAATAATTTTTTTTAAAATAATATTTTTTATTAAAACCATAATTTTTATTAAAATAATAATTTTTAGTAAAATAATATTTTTTATTAAAATAATAATTTCATTTTATGTTAAAATATTTATATTTTTATTATTTTGTTTTAATTATTTTATTTTGTTTTAACTATTATTTTATATTAATTTTTAAAATTTTATAAAAAAATTTGAATTACATTACGTTGAGACTCAACCAAACATACCTCATATTTAATCCATTACAATTCCACAACATTACAATTCCAACACATTCCCATTTTTCAATTACGATTACATCAAATTACAATTCTTTCCAAAGATTACAATTCCCTAATATATTCTGCGAAACAAACCGGGCCTTAGTCTTTCTTCATCCCATTTACATATCTACCTTTTTTCATTTTTATCATAATTTCAATGTTTGGATTAGTAGTGATGAATGTTGTTGAAGAAAGATGAGTATGGCATGTGGCATGGCGATTACTATCTCCTCTTAATTGCAAATTGTTTTTTTTAACTTAGATCTATACGTTATGCTTTTTAATATTTGATTACATTTGCAATAGTTTTTTTGGGTTTTGTTTTTTTTTTACAAAATTTTGTTTTCAATAAGCACATCCAAACACCCACTTACTATAATTATAATTTACATATTAGGAGAAGGTAAACGGGCAACAAGCTGCGCCGCTAGTCCTTTTTGTATAGCAAAACCAAGTCAAAACATTACTATTCATAACACGTTGTATTCTCGTAAGTAGCTCCACCGCCCCAGGTGTAAGGAAACCAAATGTATCAAACGCGAATAAACACGTGTTGATTTTCAACACATGCTTTCTCGTGTTTAGTCACTTTGTACGAGGCGACTTTTATAGCAGCCTGACCCGCTGTAAAATCTCGACTGCCTAGCCCCACGAGAGGAGAAACCCCTGTCAAATCAACGCACGCATGTTTACCTACAACCCATCCAAAAACCAAAATATCAGCGGGTCTCAGTGTGGATCTTCCATCTGACGGGTCGGTCAAGAAATTTACAGGTGCCTCTTTCTTGGCGGAGATCCCGACACGCCTACATATGTCGTAAAGAACGTCCCTAACAAAATCTCAAAGCCCGGAAGTTCTTTACAATGAAACGCATGTTCCCCAAAAGAATCCAAACATGCCTTGCGACAAGTAGGGCATATAGCATCAACCGGAAATAATGGAAAAAAGAGGGGCATTCCGAGAATCGAACTCGGGACCTCGCACACCCGAAGCGCGAATCATACCACTAGACCAAATGCCCGATTTACACAATTGTTTAATTGTTTATGATCTTAATGTTTTGTTAGCGACGTTTCTTCATTCTCATAAATCTCATTACACAATTCAAATTTAACTTGTCTTTTCGGTTTGTTGAATCATGACAACAAATTCAAGTTATTTGAATGTGTCACGATCGTAAATAGTTGTGTTTAAGGGAGAGTCATATGAGTTATGGAGTATGAAGATGAAGACACTCTTTAGATCTCAAGATCTTTGGAATTTTGTAAAAGTTGTTACTACTAAGCGATGATTAGGTTCAAACAAAGAGAACCAGAAGCACGATGCAAAGGCGCTGTTCTTCATCGAATAAGTTGCAGATGAATCAATCTTTTTGAAGAATTGTTGCCGCTACGACATCAAATCAAGTTTAAATGATCTTGAAAACTGAATATCAAGGATACGATATAGCTTTATCTGATCCTCCCTTGCATTATATTCCAACTAAACATTTATTTTTCCAAAGTTGTTAACAGGGGCGGATTTTAGTAAGGACTCGGGAGGGCTCCGGGCCCCCAAAATTCGTGACGGATAATGTGTGTCAAAATTATTGTCTTTGATATCTATAAAATAATCCGTTCCTCCAAAAATAGATGCTCAATGTCCGCGACCGGTTAACACATAACAATTTCAATATGACGTCAACAATTTATGAATAAAACTTTAAGAAAATAAGTGGTACAAACACCATTTATTGTCCAGCCCATTTAAATCCGTTAAGAATTTTCGACCATCACATACCCTAAATATCAGCAGCCACGACTCTCGATCTATAAAACTTTAAGAAAATAAGTGGTACAAACACCATTTATTGTCCAGCCCATTTATGTTCCCAACAAAAGGTAACATAACTCCAGCTATAAATTTACCAGAGAGGATGTGTGTTTAATAAGTGATGCTGTAAATATTTAATTATGAAGTATACATTTAAATCCAAAAACCAACGCATATGATTACAGTCTTCTTTAGGTTCGGTTATGATACGAATTTACCATAGAGGAGCTGTATGTTAGTTATAATGCTGGAAAGGCAAGTGGAAACCTTAAGCTCCGTGCATGAGAAATGGAGCTTGTGTTTGTCACAAGGATATTCAAATGTGATTTACCTGCTTACTTCTCATAAGAGAAGGAAAAAGACACTTGCCGGTTAAGCCAAAAACAACGGTTGTTAACAAATAATAATATCAATTACAACAGTTCAAAGTACATAGTCCTTCTAATACGAAAAAACCTTAAAAACTTTCGAGGGGAGACACGGGCATAATCGCATACCACAAACCAGGTTTAACTAACTTCAAATTGGTCATTAACAGTTACATGAGAACTTCGCCTTTTATATCGTCCAAAAAGATAACCAATGAACAACTATTTAGCCTCCTATAAACGATATTGGAACTTACCAGAAAGGGTAATGTGCCAGTTGAGTTGGGCAGCAGGCTGGGGCGGCTGCTGCTGTTGATACATACTAGATGCGGGTCCCACCATGTCAACGCCAGCCATTGACTGAGGTTGTTGAAGAAGTGGGTGGATGGGTCCGGTGATCACTGGTTGTGCGGGGTGGTGGTGATACATACCAGCAAAATTTTCGTGTGCAGCTTTTGTGGGGGCATATGCAACTTGACCACCGTGTGGAAGATTATAATGCAAACCAGTAATGTCTCGACCAGGTGCAGCTATCCACACACCTGTACCTTCGCTCTAAATAAACATAAATTAAACATTAATATGATTACAAGGAAGAAACACATAATTCGCATTAACATGCACAATATCATCCAAAGAATCATTTCTAGTATACAAGACATAATGAGACTCATCTCTAACAAAGTTAGTTCATCAGCTGAACTTGGAAAGGCTCGATTTTCTGTTTAAAGTTGTGAAATGTAACTAATAAATGCAGGACTGCAATAATAGATCTCGAGCCTCACATATTTACGAGGTTCTTATAATCGTCAGATTTAAGTGCTTATCTGCTTTGAAAATAATAGATAAAAAGTGTATATTTACTCTAAAACAAGCAGCTAAGCAAGTCTCATGCACGCACAAAATCTGCTTAAAATATCGCAATAAGCAGATAAGCACTTTTAAATAAGCAAATCACAAACACGCCCCTTGTGGATTAACACACGTTAATAACGAATCTGGGTCAGCCAAAGTTCACATCAAATATAATCTTAGCCACGAAAACACAAACTTGGCTTAAAAATATATGACCAACCCCAATATTTTTAACCTATGCTTTTCATACAGAATCACGTAGGAAATTATTATTAGATACTCATCGACAAACGAGAAACAAACCTGCTGCCCTGTAACGTATCCATTACTTTCCTTAAACTGAGATCCGTCAAGGTCTTCGTTAAAATTTGAATTGCCAGCTATCACGGCTGGCTTTTGATTATAACCAGCTGGAGATGAGCCAGATGGTCCATAAGCTCCCGGAATAACAATGTGAGGCGAGTTCGTTGGATTACCTCCAGGCTTGTATTGTGGATGTGTAATTCTAGGAGTTACCACTGGCGGAGCTGGAAACATAGCGCCAGGTTGAGGCTGTTGGGGGAATGCATCATTGCTCAAAAACTTATGAATGGCCGGAGGATGAAGGTAAAATGGGGAAAAGTACGGGCCATATGGGATAAAAAGTGTAACCCCGTTGGCTGCCTGAACACGGGTACTTGTTGCTGAGAATGAGACACGGTTATATGGGTCTGCATTAACCCACCTGCTTGTGTGGATAACGGTGTTGGACCAGCCGCAGATAACATTAATGAATTCCCATGTCCACATTTATGAACTCATTAGAACGGGAATATGAAGCTAAAACATTTCCCAAGTATTATACATTCCTGTTGTACTTGGTGGCCACCATGGGTAGGTGGAAAGGTGATATACGCCCATCACTATCAGCACCAGAACGATAAAACTGATGATGATAACCTGCTGGGTCAAATAGTTGTTGAACCTGCGTGTAAAAAATAAAAAAATGATTCACATACGAGACCTGAAAAGTTGCACTCAATCTTAATTAGCAATAGTATTTGATACTTACAGCAAAGCTTGGGACACGAGAAGAATCAGGCGCTCGAGAGTCGTTTGTTTCAAAAGGTGCAAGATAACTGCCTATTTTTGGTGGTATGAAACCAAAATCAAGTTACGAGAAAAATGAACCACAGGAAACGGAACTAGGAATTGGGAGTGAAGTCTCGTGTTTCGGCTCTACGTGATCAGGCGCCACATTAGATAAAACGTCACCTTCAGGTGACAGATTTTTAGGTACGTTAGAAGAAGATGGTGGACGGTCAGAATCCTGTCCATCTTCAGCCGTAACTAGGGATGAGCATTTTGACCCGAATCCCGAATCCGAACTCGAACCGTACCGATTCCCGATACCCGAATCCCGTTCGGTACGGGATCGGGACTACAAAATAAGGTGAAAAAAAAAATCGGGACCATTAATTCGTTACGGGATCGGTACCAAATCGGGAAATTCACGGAAAAAAACGGGAAAATCCCGATTTCCCGGTACCGGTACCGATACCCGAATCCCGTTCGGTACGGGATCGGTACATAACCTTTTAGATCGGGAAAAAATCGGGAGCACTAAATCGGGACGGGATCGGGACGGGATTGGTCCCGAGCTCATCCCTAGCCGTAACCAACACATCTTGATTCCTAAATCCAATAAAATAATTGGTCTGTTACTCTATACAGCAACCTCTTCAGAAGCCTCAGAAGGAGATGGACTCTCGTCGTTCGTTGGACCATTCAATACGCTTGAATTAAGACCAAAACTAGCATCAAATTATCAAAACTTCCGAACTGAAACCCAAGTTTCTCAATTTCAGCAACATGAAGATGATTTGGAATAATAACATGCTGACCATCAGAATGTCTGAATTCTCTACTTTCCTCTCCTTTGACTCGGGAATGCTGGACCCGGGCTTTGATGAAAAATGAACTTCAGCTGGAATGACTGGCACGTCTGTCCCGAGTTCTTGAACAGGAAAAAGAGTTGTTGGTTTTGGTTTCCACTCCTTACCAGGAGCTACTGTAAGAACGCACAAAAAAAAAAAAACAATGATCAAAGTTCCGTTAAAAGAAATTTTGGTACTTCGAGGTTTCAGTAAATACACATCAGATGAACTAATACGTACCGTTTTGAGGCCCAATTGCTTGTTGTGGCCTGTTATTGCAGCTTGAAGATGGTACGTTACTGGAAGAGGAAACATTAGTCGAAGGTGGAGGTGGTGAAGACTCTTAAACCAAATTATTATCCTCTCCATAGAACACCTTTCCTTGCACGAAAGAGCTTCCAACCTCGGCCAGCTGTCATTGTAAGCATTTCAAAATATAAGTTCCAATAACTACTATCTAAAAAGTCATGAAATACAATGGCACAAAATCGCATAATCTTAATGTGTTTCTATTTGAGACTTTTTAAGTAAATAAAATCCTCACATGCAGGTTTTATCTCAGCAGGGGTCTCTTGGGATTGTTCAACAACAGAAGTTCTTCGAGTTCCAACTTCACGACTAATTGTACGACGATAAGCTTCTTTAATAGTGGCATTAGAAACTTTGTTGCAAACGTGTATAAGCTCCTCCTCAACCTTTGATCTGTGTTCCTTGATCATTAAAGAGACGCTGCGGTGGCACCATGACTCCTCCTCAGTTCTATAGATATGATACAAATCAGTATAAACACTGAGGACACTGATATAAGCTAACTGAAGAAAATTTGCAACCAGTCTAATCATAATTTATTCGAGTCATGTCTCCAAAGGTGGCTTATATCCAACAATACGATATTTAGAAGATATGCAGTCCGTAAATTTTTCAGAGTACTTAAAGCTTAAGTTTGTCACATATACAGACTTCGACAAATAGTTACATTCCTACAGCCAAATCGACGCAAACTAATTAACTACATAGTACACCAGATTCCTTAAGCTTTGTTACAACGACAAACTGTTACGTAATTCCGAAAGCCAAACCAGCTCAACAAATCGACAACACAGCTACACTTCACCAGATGCACATTAGACTAAACACTTTATAATAATGCTATATACAATCGTCTCCATATTTCAATTTACGGAGTTCCGTAACCTAAAGTTTGTTACATATAATTCAACGTATAGTCGCGTTACTCCTATAGCGCACTATACTTTACCCAATTCACATTAAACTCAACACAATAAAACACATCAACATCAAAAAAAAATAAAAATCGACAAAATGTGATGTCACTCCTGAATTCAAATCAACAATAAACTACACAACTATAGTATATCGCTATATCTGATTCACATCAAAATAAACACAATACAACATAACTAACAATAAACGGTTAAAAAGGGTGATTGGTTAACGACTAAAAAAGGTAAAAAACTATAACACAACAGTAACCCAAACAGAAATCGACAAATCCCTATGATTCGCATCAAACTGAGTATTGGCCAACAGGATTAAAGAAAGTAGTCCATAAATTAAGATATATTTTAACTGGTGTGACTTCTTTTCAATTGCTTACCAGCAAGCCAATAGACACGAACTGAATGCTCAAACCGAGAATTCCAGGATATACCATGTGTGACCCTAATTCAATGGGGAAAATATTGCTGTGGGTCAACCCGTATATATAAACAGTTGCTTTAATACTAATCTTAGTGCAGTTACCACCCATAGCACTTAATTCAGGGTCGGACACATGGTTAAACTTTCAATCAAGTATAAAAATAAGTGTCTTGCTTTTAACTTGGTTGTCAAGAGATTCCATCATTGACCGCAATTAGTACAAATACAACTGAGTTTTATACGTAACACAGTGTATGTGTGCAATGACATCATTCAGATATTACACTATAGCTTATGCTTTATATTACGTAGGACAATTATACAGTAATTTAATTTCGTGGAAAAGTGTGTTTAGTCTATATTAATGGTAACTTAAAAGTTTACTAACTATATTATAGGAACACCGTAAAATAATGACCATCTAGCGAGAACATATATATGCATCTTTAATAAACTTTTTAAGTCTGGGTGCTACATCACATTCAGATTCCGTGATGTTGCGTCTTGCAAAAGTTTCAAAGATGGAAGCTTTAACCGGAGTTGGTGTAGGCAAAAATATTTATCCACATCCATGTGAATTAGAGTATACTTTTCTGTTTCTGTCCCCGAAAATTCTGCGTTGCTAAGAACTGAGATGACTGAGGTTATGAATCCTATCATTTCGCTACATTTAACATTCTCGACTTCTCTCTAAAGAAACTAAATACGATGAGTCAAACCTAAAAAACTATTTTACCTCAAGAAACAAAGAAAATACAGATAGATCGATATGTCAAAGAAGTAACCTCTACATGAATTGCTTCCTTATGAGCTACTAGTAAATATCTAGCCAAGTCAATAAATGGCCATAAACATCCGTCTTAATATCATTACAATTGAAAAAGCTTTTGTTTCGTAATGGTTCTCAAACTTAATAGCCTAACCCTCATGATCCCTAAAAATATACATTGACTTGTCAATAAGCTGTTAAAATATGGCATCCTAAACCCCAATTAAGAACTTATTCAGCTCTATTAAGTACAAAACCATTCACACCTATAGTACATCTGGGCGAAGGTTATCTTTGTAGTTCATATAGCAAGATTCAACATAACTATAACCAATGAGGCCTTCCTGAGTGATGCACCATTCTTGTTCAGTTACTGAAGTACAAATAATAGTCCCACATCGGCGGCCAAGTATGGGATTGGTTGATGGTTTATAAAGCCTAGGTGTCCCCTCTTCAAAAAAAAGCTAGCTTTTTTAGTTAGTTCTACACTTGGGACTTATGAACCGAGCCTAGTATAGGAGTTAAGAATTTTCGACCCATAACATATGGTCCAATCCATATAACAGTTAGGTTTTATATAAAACCCTAATTACAATCTCAATCTCAATCTCACCCTAATCACAAAATAATCCCACTCACAAATCAAAATCAGCTCGATCTCAAACCTCACAAAACAATAACGAATCACAACCATCTTATCTTTCTAAATCACCTTATCTAATTATTAATTTATTATAATTTAATAATAATTTAAGAAGAAGAAGATGACGATGATGATGACGGATCAGACGAAGATACCAAATGCTCCTCCCCAACTGGAGCTGCAGCAACAACAGAAACATACACCCCTAAGACAAGAGGTCGATCAGTGCCTAGAGACGTTTATGTTCATGCACAGCTTTCGTAACACCAAAGAAGCCACCCCCGAGGAACGCCTCACCGTCATAAAAGCTTCTGTCAATGTCCTTAATGCTTATACTGATTTGTGTGATTTCCTTGGAATTGAGGTGGAGGACCATGACGCATCTGTAATTATCCAGGAACACAGATCAAAGGTCGCCAAGGAGATTAACTACGTCTGCAACAACGTTTCTAATGTCACTATCTTAGAAGCTTATCGCCCCCTTCTTGCTGATTTTCAAACAGGGCCTAACGACCCCAAAGACCCCCCTTCTAAGGTATTATTTTTTTTCCTTCTTGCTGTTAGTATTTTTCTCCAATCTGAAATTTATCAAAACAAACAGCCACCACATAACCTCTTCTTTCGCTATATATAATTGCCGTTTTAAAAGTTCCTCTAGGTTGTCTTTTTAGATACTAGTAATATGTGTAGCATAGTTCTTAAGATCATTTGATTGATACTGACTGCCAAATCCAAGGGATTTATCAACATTCTTGTTATTGGATTGTGTAAATCTCAAATTGGTGGTGTTCTTGTGGTGTATGATGCACTTGGAACCAAAACCTTCAAAACTTAGTCAATTAAAAGGTTGACTGTTGACACCGGTGTGACCCGACTTTGTACAATTCGACCCTACTCTGACCGAAGCCAACTAATATAGCCGATTTCCTCCACCCTCCTACCCCCTCCTAGGCGTCCTTTAGTTTTTGAAACACTGTATGAAGTCCATAGTTCCTGCACGTCAATAAGTTTTGTGCCTAGGGAATATTTTTATTTCTTTTTGGATGCATATTCTGCTTAGTTGTTTGTGCTTGCTTATAATGCTATGTCCATGATGATTAATCTATATATCTCACTGGCTTTTTTTTCCTGCAGATACATCATCCACATCTGCAAGATCAAGATGGTAACTTAATGTCAAGCAAACCAGGTATATACTCTTGTTTTTCAAAACTATCTATCTCATGCAGAGTGTTATGATTTCACATGTATATTTTCTGTATATTCGTCTTTAGCTGATCAGTATTATCTTTTTTCCATATATGACTTCAGGGGAAGGGAGCTCCAAACCACGACCCATTCAGTCTCACGACAAGTGTTGTCGTACACCATATTGGGCTAAGCCGGAGCCTATCTTTAAAGCAGTAAAATGGTTAGGAGAAGAGGTATGTCAAGAAATTACTAATTTTATGGCTTAAAAGTTTAATAATGATTAGTTACTTGGATTTTGAAATTACCCGCTTATCTTATGCTTCTGTAACTCTTACCAGGATGGATGCTGAATGTCCTGTTCTTACCTTTGCTGATGTGGAAGTGGAATATGAGGAATGGTGACGATTTCTTTTCCGGAAGAAGAGCTACATAGCTGGATGCATCAGTGGTTTCATTTATGCGAAATGGACCCAGTGATCTATTTTTAATATGTTAAAGGCTTAATTTATGTAACATTTTTGTTCAAATTAACTAATGTACGTAAGTTTTTATTCTATATCTACGCAACATACTTTCAAATACTTACTAATTTACGCAATATTGACCAAAATGTGACTTGTTTGACCGGTTACCAATTAAAAAAGTTACAGTTTGGTCCTTTGGTCTGCGTGGACTTCTCCCGTTAGTCCTTTGACATTTTTTTCGTTAAAAACTTAGTAATGATACTTTGACTTTAATACACACATTTTTATACACGATTTTATACACACTTTTTTATACGTGCAATTATATACACGTTTTTATACGCGAGAAAGTTTGAACTTTGACAGACGATTTTAGCGTCAAAACTGATGCCATAGACTCCGAAAATCTAGCGCTAAGTCAATGTATACGTTCTCTACAACTTTCATGTTTTATGTTTTTCATGAAAAATATATTTAGATGGTCGAAACCCCGATTTAAAACTATGACAGCAATACCAGTATTTTCGGTAATTAAGTAAATCCGAATTTCGACGGTCTCGTTTAGTGCTAAAAACTTACTTTTAAGTCTCTAAACCTATCAGTGACTAAATATAGACAGTCTATACGTAAAATATTAGTATTAAATAAAGTTTAAAACTTATAACGATAGTAGTATGATAAAAAAATGGAAAATTAATAAGCGCATATCGATTCCATTGCGTATCTGGAAAATATAACAGTGAAAAGAAATTGCTCGAAAAACTTCCCGTTTAAAATCAAACTCAATTACATAACATGCGTCTGTATCGAAGTGTGTGTATACAAACGTGTATAAAAACGAGTGTATAAAAAAGTATATAAAACTGTGTGTATAAAAAAGCGTAAAAAAACATTTATATACACACGTTTTTACGTAATTATATAAATATTTTTTACGCAATTATATAAATATTTTTTACGCTTTTTAAACACATAATTTTATACACACGTTTGTATACACGTTTGTATACACACACTTTGATACACATTTTTAGACACATGTTTTGTGTTTGAGTATAATTTTAAACGAGAAGTTTTTCGAGCAATTTCTTTTCACAGGGTTTTTTTAGATACGTAATGGAATCGATCTGGTGTACTTATTAAATTTTCCATTTTTATCATACAACTATTTTTATAAGGTTTACACTTTGTTTTATAATATTTTACGTATAGAATGTCTATATTTAGTCATTGATAGGTTTAGAGACTTAAGAGTAAGTATTTAGCACTAACCGAGACCGTCGAAATTCAGATTTAGTTCATTACCGAAAATACTAGTATTGTTGTGATAGTTTTAAATCGGGGTTTCGGCCATCTAAATGTCTTTTTCATGAAAAACATAAAACATGAAAGTTGTAGAGAACGTATACATTGACTTAATGTGAATTTTTCGGAGTTTACGGGTTAAGTTTTGACGTTGAAATCGTCTGTCAAATTTCAGAATTTTTCGCGTATAAAACGTGTATATAATAACACGTATAAAAAGTGTGTATAAAAATACGTGTATTAAAGTCAAGGTATCATTACTAAGTTTTCTAATAAAAAAAATGTCAAAGGACTAACGGTGGAAGTCCACACAGACCAAATGACAAAACTGTAACTTTTCTAAGTGGTAACTGGTCAAACAAGTCACATTTTGGTCAATATTGCGTAGATTAGTAAGTATTTGAAATTATGTTGCGTATATCCGGAATAAAAAAAGTATCTTACGTACATTAGTTAATTTGAACAAATAAGTTACATAAATTCAGTCTTTCCCCTTTTAAATTATATATTAAGTGTTGCACCTTAATTATGGCCATGCATTACTTGTGCATCTTAATTATGGCCAATAACATATTTGATGGTGGTGTTTTAATATTTTCTTGTATATTGTTTATGGGAAATCCATTTAATTGGGACACACCAAGCTATGTTTATACAGTTGGGAATGGATTTAAATCACTTTTGAAATGGTGCTTAATTTGAAAATGTTTCCACTCGCCTTTCCTTGTAGGAAATTCGTTAATTGTAATAAGCTTAAATCCGCATCCACAAACTTATTGCCACACATCCAGTACACTAACCTCTAAAACCAAGTCATAAGCAGGGATCACTTTCAACGGGGATCACTTTCAACTGTTCTTTCAATTCGTATTACAACGAACCTAAAGAACACTGTAATCATATGCGTTAGTTTAAAATTTGTCAAGCTTTACTTATCCATGGCAGTAATCAGTGTGGATGAGCTAAGACATGCCTTCAAATCACATGATGTTATGCATATCTTCTAGCAGGCTGTGTGTCCCGGACGTGGCCTCTTCTAGTTGCCAATCTTTGCAGTTAAATTTAATGGTGATTGGTGAAGGTCTCATTAACATTGTTAGAATCTTGGACAAAGGTAAAACTATCTAGAAAGGGGTAACTTGCAAAAAGAGAGTGTGATCATCCTAAGCTCGTGTAGGATAATACTTGGATGGACTGTGATTTTTGAAGTCCCGACCTGTATTGCAAGAGAGTGATCTAAAAATGCCTCAGTTATCGTGTCCTTTATTTCCCTAAGATGTCCTTCGTTGTTGGCGGCTTGAACTATTAGCATGAACGTTGATGCAATACCAAGTTTGGTCATTAGTTAGTGACAGTATAGGTTTTCTTTCCTATGAGTTCTTTTTGGCTGTTATATTTTGCTAGAATGTAGGGTGAGCTTGTTATGATTCTGCATTTGCAGTTTACTTCGACCATCTATTTCTTTTAATTGACTTTGAACTATGTTAATTTATGTTTACAAATAGCCTTTGTTTAGACATATGTTGTTTCTGTTATCTTCTGAAAGTTGCTTTGCATCATATCAATATTAGCGACTATACTTCAGATTATTTGGTGGAAATTCATTGGATTTGAGTTTGTGACATCTCATTCTTTCAATTCTATTTTAAGCTTTGGCAAATGTTTCCTCCTTTACCAATGGTCGAATCACATCCGATAGATTGTTCTCCTCAACCAAACTCCAGCTATAAATTTACCAAAGAGGCGTTGTGTGTTTAGTAAGTGATTAATATTTAATTATAAGAGGCTCTGGTACAGTGGCTGGCCACGATGTCGCGAGCCGACGGCGCAGCCAACTGTACCATGGCCGGCGTTATCAGTGTTTGCGTCGTAGGTACCAGCCGACGGCGCGACAACTGCACCGTGGCTCGTGACGTCGGTCGCGTTATGGATTTTTTTTTCTTTCTTGCAGATGTGTGTGCGTTGTGTTGATGGTGTTTTTATTTGTTGCAGCAGGAAGATAGGGGTTTTTATGTATGGGCTGGGCTGGGCTTGAGCTAGAGAAAAAATAATTTTTTTTAAGAAATGATTAAATATGTTGGTTGGGCAACTTATTTATAAAAATTTGATTTAAATTTAAATATTTATTTATAGAAAACTGATGAATATTTTTTAAATAAATAGTATATAAAATGTGGGGTCATCATAACGCAAAAAAAATGTGGTGTTAACTAAGGAGGGTGTTTTTTGTGTTATGAGAAAAAACGGTGATGTGGCACTACTTTTTGCCCACGGCTCCCACCGTAGCGAATGCTCTAAAATCGATTGTGATATATAAAACTAACAAAATTTCCTACAAGGAAAGTCGAGTGGAAACCTTTTCAAATTAATTAAGCTCCTAGCTGGAGAAATTGAGCTTGTGTTTTGTCGCAAGGGATATTCAAATGTGATTTACCTCGCTTACTTTTTATAAGAAAGAGAAAAAAAAACACTTGCCGGATGAGCCAAAACAACAGGAGATGATTTGCAGACACCAAACCAATATATCAAAAACTGTAAAAATATCTGATACATAGATTGCTGTGTCCCAATTAATATAGTTAATATGTGCAAATCCATTCCCAAAAACCAATATGCAGGAAACTATTAAACACCACCATCGAATATGTCCTTGGTGATGTTCTTGCCATAATTACGACGTAACAGTCGATATATACAGTAATAATATATAACTGGGTCCGTTTTGCAGAATTGAAACCACCTATACATCCAGCTATGTAGCTCTTCTTCCAGAAAAGAAATCGTCACCATTCCTTAGATTCCTCAGATTCCACATCAGCAAACGTAACATCAGGATCCATCCTGGTAAGAGTAACAGAAGCAGGAGATATGATGGAGGGTAAGCTGGTAATTTCAAAATCCAAGTAACTAATCATTGTTAAAGTTTTAGGCCATAAAATTAGTAATTTCTGGACATACCTCTTCTCCTAACCATTTTACTGCTTTAAAGATAGGCTCCGGCTTAGCCCAATATGGTTTACGACAGCACTTTTCGTGGGACTGATAATACAACTCACCATCAGAAATGGGTAGTGGTTTGGAGCTTCCTTCCCCTGAACTCGTATCTGGAAAAAAGATGATACTGATCAGCTAAAGATGAATGTATATAGAAAATATACATGTGAAATCACAAAACACAGCATGAGATATACCTGGTTTGCTTGACATTAAGTGATCATCTTTATCTTGCAGATGTGGATGATGTATCTGCAGCAAAAAGCGCGAGTGAGATATATAGCTTAATCATTATGGAATACGCATTATAAGCACAAACAACTAAGCAGAATATACATCCAAAATCTTAATTGCACTATTTGAATGATACCATTCAAGGAAATGTATTAAATCGGTTGTTTAAAGAATTTGAGGACTTGATAGAAGAAAAGAAGTACAAAACAATATAGCTTGAGGTCACTCATGATTTTTCATTAAGGATACCCCTATTACCACGCATGATTTAAAAATCCAAGTAAGTTAGTAATTTCTGAACGTACCTCTTGTTCCATCACGTCAGAGATAAGCTTCGGCTCACCCTCAAATGGTGTGCAAATGGGTAGTGGTTTGCTTGACATTAAGTTACCATCTTGATCTTGCTGATGTGGATGATGTATCTGCAGCAAAAAGGGCGAGTGACATATATATATATATATATATATTAATCATCATGGACATACGCATCAAAAGCACAAACAACTAAGCAGAATATACATCCAAAAAGAAATAAAATATTCCCTAGGCACAAAACTTATTGACGTGCCCGACTCTTCCAGCCTCATGGATCCGCCCCCTGTAGCTACTTTTCTTATTGGAAACAGGAACTATAGACTTCATACAGTGTTGCAAAAACTAACGGACACCTAGGCGGGGTAGGAGGGCGGAGGAAATCGGCTATATTAGTCGGCTTTGGTCAGAGTAGGGTCGAATTGTTCAAAGTCGGGTCAGACCGGTGTCCAACAGTCAACCTTTTAATTGCTGAAGTTTTAAAGGTTTTGCTTCCAAGTGCATCATACACCACAAGAACACACCAATTTCAGATTTACCCAATCCAATAACAAGAATGTTGATAAATCCCTTGGATTTGACAGTCAGTATCAATCAAAAGATCTTAAGAACTCTACTACACATATTATATAAAAAACAACCTAAAGGAACTTTTAAATGGCAATTATATATAGTCAAAGAGGAGGGGGAAAGGTATGTATCATCTAGTTGTAAAAAGACGTGGCTGTTTGATTTGATAAATTTCAGTTTGGAGATCTGCGTAGCTAGAAAAACACTAACAGCAAGAAAGGAAGAAAAAACAAATACCTGAGAAGGGGGGTCTTTGGGGTGGTTAGGCCCGGTTTGGAAATCAGCAAGAAGGCGACGATAAGCTTCTAAGATAGTGACATTAGAAATGTTGTTGCAGACGTAGTTAATCTCCTTGGCAACCTTTGATCTGTGTTCCTGGATGATTACGGAGGCGTCGTGGTCCTCCAGCTCAATTCCAAGGAAATTACACAAATCAATATAAGCATCGAGGACATTGACAGTAGCTTTACTGAGGGTGTCGAGTTCCTGGTTGGTGGCTTCTTTGTTCTTACAAAAGCTGTTCACAAACAGAAACGTCTCTAGGCACTGATCGACCTCTTGTGTAAGGAGAGTATGTTGGTGTTGTTGCTGCCGCTCATCGAGTTGAGGAGGAGCATTTGGTATCTTCTTCCTGGTCTTCTTTTTCCTTTGTCCATTACCTGCGCCTGCTGAGATTTGGAAAATCAATAAGAGTTACTTAAGCTAATACAGTACAGTAGTATATTGTGTCGGAAAGCAAATAAGAAAACATACGTTTGTTGGCGTAGATATGAGAACGTCGTGCACCGCGATATAAATAATCCTATGAACGAGACCACATTAGTATTAGTATAAGTAATAAATGATGATTAGTGAATGAATTAGTGAAGAAAAAGTAGTACCCTAATGTGAGCATGTTTGGTGATATCCCCTTGTTTAAAGTCGACAATGAAGTCCTTAATCTGCTGCTTCGTTTCGAGATTAACCATGTTTTCGAACAAGTAGTTGAGCTGAATTTCGAACATTGATCTGGATTCAAAAATGAGGGCAGAGACATCATCCTCATTGAAGTTAACCTTGTACGATGTCTTGTTGGGTTTGGGTGGATAGAAAACCTTATTATAATAACTACGATAGATATCGTTGAGGTTCTTGCTAACAACCTTGAGTACTTTGCGTTCCTCCTGACTGCTGGTACACTTGAAACTGACCCGTCAACGCAAGTCAAGTTATTCGTTTACCTTACTTGGACCAGTAGTTATGTCATTTATATAATGACTAAACACGTGAGTAAGTCACCATGTCCAATAGTGAATACTCAAACCCACGCCACACGAGTATAAGACCTCACAAAGGACATATAATAACAATACAAACACAAACAAAAATGTCTTCAACAATAAAAACCGTACCATTAATTTTAATAGTTTAAAATAACATAAACAAAAACACAATATGTAAAGTAAATTAAGTGTATAATTGCTAAAAAGTATCTAAAACACGCATCCAAACCTCATAAAAAGCTTAACTCTCATAACTTATTTGATTTTATAACTTTGTACCGCTTCTTCCATCCCTTAACAACCTCATCATCATTCAAAAGATCTTCAATTTCATCCATATTTATTTCCATTGCTCCCTTCTTATCCAATGTTTGGTGCAAAGCAACGCCTTCATAAGTTGACTTGACAATCATGTTGATTAAAGACTAGGGTTTTATTTTCTATTTAAAAAAAAAGCTTACACGTTCTACATAGTGTCATAACCAAACCTTATAAAAACCTATATTTCTAAAAGAATGGTTCTTTCGGGAAAGAACCGGAACCGGGCGGTTCTTTCTTGAACCGTCCCGAGAACCAAAAATTTGAAATATTAGGAACCATGAACCGGACCATGGTTCTAATATATGGTTCGGTTCTGGGATGGTTCCGATATAATTCTTCGGTTCTTACTCGGTTTTTTTGGACACCCCCACACACAACTAAACAAGAATCAAGAAAATTGTCAAATCAAAACACATGATACATAAACATTTTTTTGAACATACATGGTACATGAACATGAACATATATATTCACAACTTAAACTTTGTACAGTAGTATAGAAAGAACATGCTCCAAAATCTAAGGTCAACAAACACAAAACCACAAAAGAATCTACCCATCATTATTGACCTCATATACATCACAAATAAAAGAAATTACCATTCAAATGTACCTAATAACAGTAAGAAAATTCATCTTTTTATGTCTCTAATGGTGTACAAAATTTAGCTTTTTTAATTAACTAAAAAAGTTTAAATTTGTTTTGCTAATTATTCCAAAAATAATTGATTTTTTTTTCAAAATTTGACTTCTTTCTCACTTTTTTAAATCTTAATTTTTCTCGCACTTTTTACATTTAACTTTGAAAATGTTTTTAAAAAGGTCAAAAATATTTATTGCGTACTTTTCAAACTGTAATTATACTTTTTTACAAAGTCTTAATTTTATTTTTACGTGCATTTCAAAATCTTAATTTTAAAAAAATTGGACTTTACTTTAAAAAAACGTAAAAATATATTTATTTTTTTTAACTTCAAAAAGAAATTTGTAACAAAAGAATTACGCAACAACGTTACGCAACAAGCTTATCTACATATCTTTCTTAGGCTCCGTTTGGTTCATTGTAATTGAATGTAATTGGATGTAATTGTAATTTAATTACATTACATAACATGTTTGGTTCACAAAATAAAAGGAATATAATTCACTTTACATTACATGTAGTGTTTGGTATGCTACCAAATTGTAATTGGCACATTACAATTACATAAAGGGTGTAATTGAGATTACATAGGAAGTTTGATAGAATGTTTTGAATTACGTCGTAATTCGTAACTTTATACTTTATACCACTATTATTATTATTATTAATTATTAATAATCAGCTTTATTATTGTTATTATTATTATTATTATTATATTAAAATAATATAATAAAAATAAATTTTATTTTTATTATTATATAATAAAAAATTAAAAAAATAATAATAATAATTTTATTATTATTATTAATACCATTAATTATTACTATTTTTATATTATTATTTATAAATTTATTAATATTTAATTTATATATATTTTTTAAATTTTTTATTTTATTTTATATAATATTTATTTTATTTTTTATTTATTTAATTTATTATTTATTTTATATTGTGTTTTTATAATTTTTTTAATTTTATAATCTTATTAGTTATTATTTTTTATATTTTTATTTTTTAAGTATTGATATTTTTATTTATTTTAATATTTTATTAATAATAATATTTCTTATTATTATACTTTTAAAATATTAAAATAATATAAATTATTATTATTTCTATTTTAATAATAATAAATTTTTTTATTAAAATAAGAATTTTTATTAAAACAATAATTTTTATTAAAATAATAATTTTTATTTAAAATAATAATTTTTATTAAAATAATATTTTTTATTAAAACAATAATTTTTATTAAAATAATATTTTTTAGTAAAATAATATTTTTTATTAAAATAATAATTTCATTTTATGTTAAAATGTTTATATTTTTATTATTTTGTTTTAATTATTTTATTTTGTTTTAACTATTATTTTATATTAATTTTTAAAATTTTATAAAAAAATTTGAATTACATTACGTTGAGACTCAACCAAACATACCTCATATTTAATCCATTACAATTCCACAACATTACAATTCCAACACATTCCCATTTTTCAATTACGATTACATCAAATTACAATTCTTTCCAAAGATTACAATTCCCTAATATATTCTGCGAAACAAACCGGGCCTTAGTCTTTCTTCATCCCATTTACATATCTACCTTTTTTCATTTTTATCATAATTTCAATGTTTGGATTAGTAGTGATGAATGTTGTTGAAGAAAGATGAGTATGGCATGTGGCATGGCGATTACTATCTCCTCTTAATTGCAAATTGTTTTTTTTAACTTAGATCTATACGTTATGCTTTTTAATATTTGATTACATTTGCAATAGTTTTTTTGGGTTTTGTTTTTTTTTTACAAAATTTTCTTTTCAATAAGCACATCCAAACACCCACTTACTATAATTATAATTTACATATTAGGAGAAGGTAAACGGGCAACAAGCTGCGCCGCTAGTCCTTTTTGTATAGCAAAACCAAGTCAAAATATTACTATTCATAACACGTTGTATTCTCGTAAGTAGCTCCACCGCCCCAGGTGTAAGGAAACCAAATGTATCAAACGCGAATAAACACGTGTTGATTTTCAACACATGCTTTCTCGTGTTTAGTCACTTTGTACGAGGCGACTTTTATAGCAGCCTGACCCGCTGTAAAATCTCGACTGCCTAGCCCCACGAGAGGAGAAACCCCTGTCAAATCAACGCACGCATGTTTACCTACAACCCATCCAAAAACCAAAATATCAGCGGGTCTCAGTGTGGATCTTCCATCTGACGGGTCGGTCAAGAAATTTACAGGTGCCTCTTTCTTGGCGGAGATCCCGACACGCCTACATATGTCGTAAAGAACGTCCCTAACAAAATCTCGAAGCCCGGAAGTTCTTTACAATGAAACGCATGTTCCCCAAAAGAATCCAAACATGCCTTGCGACAAGTAGGGCATATAGCATCAACCGGAAATAATGGAAAAAAGAGGGGCATTCCGAGAATCGAACTCGGGACCTCGCACACCCGAAGCGCGAATCATACCACTAGACCAAATGCCCGATTTACACAATTGTTTAATTGTTTATGATCTTAATGTTTTGTTAGCGACGTTTCTTCATTCTCATAAATCTCATTACACAATTCAAATTTAACTTGTCTTTTCGGTTTGTTGAATCATGACAACAAATTCAAGTTATTTGAATGTGTCACGATCGTAAATAGTTGTGTTTAAGGGAGAGTCATATGAGTTATGGAGTATGAAGATGAAGACACTCTTTAGATCTCAAGATCTTTGGAATTTTGTAAAAGTTGTTACTACTAAGCGATGATTAGGTTCAAACAAAGAGAACCAGAAGCACGATGCAAAGGCGCTGTTCTTCATCGAATAAGTTGCAGATGAATCAATCTTTTTGAAGAATTGTTGCCGCTACGACATCAAATCAAGTTTAAATGATCTTGAAAACTGAATATCAAGGATACGATATCGCTTTATCTGATCCTCCCTTGCATTATATTCCAACTAAACATTTAATTTTCCAAAGTTGTTAACAGGGGCGGATTTTAGTAAGGACTCGGGAGGGCTCCGGGCCCCCAAAATTCGTGACGGATAATGTGTGTCAAAATTATTGTCTTTGATATCTATAAAATAATCCGTTCCTCCAAAAATAGATGCTCAATGTCCGCGACCGGTTAACACATAACAATTTCAATATGACGTCAACAATTTATGCATAAAACTTTAAGAAAATAAGTGGTACAAACACCATTTATTGTCCAGCCCATTTAAATCCGTTAAGAATTTTCGACCATCACATACCCTAAATATCAGCAGCCACGACTCTCGATCTATAAAACTTTAAGAAAATAAGTGGTACAAACACCATTTATTGTCCAGCCCATTTATGTTCCCAACAAAAGGTAACATAACTCCAGCTATAAATTTACCAGAGAGGATGTGTGTTTAATAAGTGATGCTGTAAATATTTAATTATGAAGTATACATTTAAATCCAAAAACCAACGCATATGATTACAGTCTTCTTTAGGTTCGGTTATGATACGAATTTACCATAGAGGAGCTGTATGTTAGTTATAATGCTGGAAAGGCAAGTGGAAACCTTAAGCTCCGTGCATGAGAAATGGAGCTTGTGTTTGTCACAAGGATATTCAAATGTGATTTACCTGCTTACTTCTCATAAGAGAAGGAAAAAGACACTTGCCGGTTAAGCCAAAAACAACGGTTGTTAACAAATAATAATATCAATTACAACAGTTCAAAGTACATAGTCCTTCTAATACGAAAAAACCTTAAAAACTTTCGAGGGGAGACACGGGCATAATCGCATACCACAAACCAGGTTTAACTAACTTCAAATTGGTCATTAACAGTTACATGAGAACTTCGCCTTTTATATCGTCCAAAAAGATAACCAATGAACAACTATTTAGCCTCCTATAAACGATATTGGAACTTACCAGAAAGGGTAATGTGCCAGTTGAGTTGGGCAGCAGGCTGGGGCGGCTGCTGCTGTTGATACATACTAGATGCGGGTCCCACCATGTCAACGCCAGCCATTGACTGAGGTTGTTGAAGAAGTGGGTGGATGGGTCCGGTGATCACTGGTTGTGCAGGGTGGTGGTGATACATACCAGCAAAATTTTCGTGTGCAGCTTTTGTGGGGGCATATGCAACTTGACCACCGTGTGGAAGATTATAATGCAAACCAGTAATGTCTCGACCAGGTGCAGCTATCCACACACCTGTACCTTCGCTCTAAATAAACATAAATTAAACATTAATATGATTACAAGGAAGAAACACATAATTCGCATTAACATGCACAATATCATCCAAAGAATCATTTCTAGTATACAAGACATAATGAGACTCATCTCTAACAAAGTTAGTTCATCAGCTGAACTTGGAAAGGCTCGATTTTCTGTTTAAAGTTGTGAAATGTAACTAATAAATGCAGGACTGCAATAATAGATCTCGAGCCTCACATATTTACGAGGTTCTTATAATCGTCAGATTTAAGTGCTTATCTGCTTTGAAAATAATAGATAAAAAGTGTATATTTACTCTAAAACAAGCAGCTAAGCAAGTCTCATGCACGCACAAAATCTGCTTAAAATATCGCAATAAGCAGATAAGCACTTTTAAATAAGCAAATCACAAACACGCCCCTTGTGGATTAACACACGTTAATAACGAATCTGGGTCAGCCAAAGTTCACATCAAATATAATCTTAGCCACGAAAACACAAACTTGGCTTAAAAATATATGACCAACCCCAATATTTTTAACCTATGCTTTTCATACAGAATCACGTAGGAAATTATTATTAGATACTCATCGACAAACGAGAAACAAACCTGCTGCCCTGTAACGTATCCATTACTTTCCTTAAACTGAGATCCGTCAAGGTCTTCGTTAAAAGTTGAATTGCCAGCTATCACGGCTGGCTTTTGATTATAACCAGCTGGAGATGAGCCAGATGGTCCATAAGCTCCCGGAATAACAATGTGAGGCGAGTTCGTTGGATTACCTCCAGGCTTGTATTGTGGATGTGTAATTCTAGGAGTTACCACTGGCGGAGCTGGAAACATAGCGCCAGGTTGAGGCTGTTGGGGGAATGCATCATTGCTCAAAAACTTATGAATGGCCGGAGGATGAAGGTAAAATGGGGAAAAGTACGGGCCATATGGGATAAAAAGTGTAACCCCGTTGGCTGCCTGAACACGGGTACTTGTTGCTGAGAATGAGACACGGTTATATGGGTCTGCATTAACCCACCTGCTTGTGTGGATAACGGTGTTGGACCAGCCGCAGATAACATTAATGAATTCCCATGTCCACATTTATGAACTCATTAGAACGGGAATATGAAGCTAAAACATTTCCCAAGTATTATACATTCCTGTTGTACTTGGTGGCCACCATGGGTAGGTGGAAAGGTGATATACGCCCATCACTATCAGCACCAGAACGATAAAACTGATGATGATAACCTGCTGGGTCAAATAGTTGTTGAACCTGCGTGTAAAAAATAAAAAAATGATTCACATACGAGACCTGAAAAGTTGCACTCAATCTTAATTAGCAATAGTATTTGATACTTACAGTAAAGCTTGGGACACGAGAAGAATCAGGCGCTCGAGAGTCGTTTGTTTCAAAAGGTGCAAGATAACTGCCTATTTTTGGTGGTATGAAACCAAAATCAAGTTACGAGAAAAATGAACCACAGGAAACGGAACTAGGAATTGGGAGTGAAGTCTCGTGTTTCGGCTCTACGTGATCAGGCGCCACATTAGATAAAACGTCACCTTCAGGTGACAGATTTTTAGGTACGTTAGAAGAAGATGGTGGACGGTCAGAATCCTGTCCATCTTCAGCCGTAACTAGGGATGAGCATTTTGACCCGAATCCCGAATCCGAACTCGAACCGTACCGATTCCCGATACCCGAATCCCGTTCGGTACGGGATCGGGACTACAAAATAAGGTGAAAAAAAAAATCGGGACCATTAATTCGTTACGGGATCGGTACCAAATCGGGAAATTCACGGAAAAAAAGGGAAAATCCCGATTTCCCGGTACCGGTACCGATACCCGAATCCCGTTCGGTACGGGATCGGTACATAACCTTTTAGATCGGGAAAAAATCGGGAGCACTAAATCGGGACGGGATCGGGACGGGATTGGTCCCGAGCTCATCCCTAGCCGTAACCAACACATCTTGATTCCTAAATCCAATAAAATAATTGGTCTGTTACTCTATACAGCAACCTCTTCAGAAGCCTCAGAAGGAGATGGACTCTCGGCGTTCGTTGGACCATTCAATACGCTTGAATTAAGACCAAAACTAGCATCAAATTATCAAAACTTCCGAACTGAAACCCAAGTTTCTCAATTTCAGCAACATGAAGATGATTTGGAATAATAACATGCTGACCATCAGAATGTCTGAATTCTCTACTTTCCTCTCCTTTGACTCGGGAATGCTGGACCCGGGCTTTGATGAAAAATGAACTTCAGCTGGAATGACTGGCACGTCTGTCCCGAGTTCTTGAACAGGAAAAAGAGTTGTTGGTTTTGGTTTCCACTCCTTACCAGGAGCTACTGTAAGAACGCACAAAAAAAAAAAACAATGATCAAAGTTCCGTTAAAAGAAATTTTGGTACTTCGAGGTTTCAGTAAATACACATCAGATGAACTAATACGTACCGTTTTGAGGCCCAATTGCTTGTTGTGGCCTGTTATTGCAGCTTGAAGATGGTACGTTACTGGAAGAGGAAACATTAGTCGAAGGTGGAGGTGGTGAAGACTCTTAAACCAAATTATTATCCTCTCCATAGAACACCTTTCCTTGCACGAAAGAGCTTCCAACCTCGGCCAGCTGTCATTGTAAGCATTTCAAAATATAAGTTCCAATAACTACTATCTAAAAAGTCATGAAATACAATGGCACAAAATCGCATAATCTTAATGTGTTTCTATTTGAGACTTTTTAAGTAAATAAAATCCTCACATGCAGGTTTTATCTCAGCAGGGGTCTCTTGGGATTGTTCAACAACAGAAGTTCTTCGAGTTCCAACTTCACGACTAATTGTACGACGATAAGCTTCTTTAATAGTGGCATTAGAAACTTTGTTGCAAACGTGTATAAGCTCCTCCTCAACCTTTGATCTGTGTTCCTTGATCATTAAAGAGACGCTGCGGTGGCACCATGACTCCTCCTCAGTTCTATAGATATGATACAAATCAGTATAAACACTGAGGACACTGATATAAGCTAACTGAAGAAAATTTGCAACCAGTCTAATCATAATTTATTCGAGTCATGTCTCCAAAGGTGGCTTATATCCAACAATACGATATTTAGAAGATATGCAGTCCGTAAATTTTTCAGAGTACTTAAAGCTTAAGTTTGTCACATATACAGACTTCGACAAATAGTTACATTCCTACAGCCAAATCGACGCAAACTAATTAACTACATAGTACACCAGATTCCTTAAGCTTTGTTACAACGACAAACTGTTACGTAATTCCGAAAGCCAAACCAGCTCAACAAATCGACAACACAGCTACACTTCACCAGATGCACATTAGACTAAACACTTTATAATAATGCTATATACAATCGTCTCCATATTTCAATTTACGGAGTTCCGTAACCTAAAGTTTGTTACATATAATTCAACGTATAGTCGCGTTACTCCTATAGCGCACTATACTTTACCCAATTCACATTAAACTCAACACAATAAAACACATCAACATCAAAAAAAATAAAAATCGACAAAATGTGATGTCACTCCTGAATTCAAATCAACAATAAACTACACAACTATAGTATATCGCTATATCTGGTTCACATCAAAATAAACACAATACAACATAACTAACAATAAACGGTTAAAAAGGGTGATTGGTTAACGACTAAAAAAGGTAAAAAACTATAACACAACAGTAACCCAAACAGAAATCGACAAATCCCTATGATTCGCATCAAACTGAGTATTGGCCAACAGGATTAAAGAAAGTAGTCCATAAATTAAGATATATTTTAACTGGTGTGACTTCTTTTCAATTGCTTACCAGCAAGCCAATAGACACGAACTGAATGCTCAAACCGAGAATTCCAGGATATACCATGTGTGACCCTAATTCAATGGGGAAAATATTGCTGTGGGTCAACCCGTATATATAAACAGTTGCTTTAATACTAATCTTAGTGCAGTTACCACCCATAGCACTTAATTCAGGGTCGGACACATGGTTAATGTTGTACGATACCGACAACAACCCGAAGTTCGATAACACGGAACCGCTAGATCGCGAGTTGTATCGAGCACAAGTAGCGAACACGAGAGAGACTACAAAGAACCGACAAACATATATGCACACGGTATACCCTCAACTACCCCTTTATTAATAAACCCTAATAAAGACTACATTGAGGAAGAAGAATACAATGAACTAGGATCCCCCCTCATCCCTATTTATAGAGATGAGGGGGTAGGCACCTTCCTAATACAAGTTTATTCCTAATCTATATTACAAAGTACACTTAAGTCCCTAAACTATATTTAAGTTTACTCCTAAATTCCAACAATTTCCACCTTAGGAGTAACACTTAAACATAACCGATACTCAACACCCTTTACCGGTGTTGGAACCTCGAACCAGGAACCACCTTGTCGACCAGGCATTGTACTTCTGTAATTTCCCTAGATTAGCTTCCATAAACTCCTTCACGTTCTTCTTCTCAGCAACATTACCCTCCGCACCCTCTTGACCAGGTACTCCGGTTACCGTAATGTTTGCCCCCACCTTTATACCAAGGTGTACCTTTTCCTGCTCATTTACCAAGCAACACGTGTTTGTCTTTTCTTCAGGTTGTTTGTCCTTCAACCATCTTTGAGCCACTGCAGCATGATCGTTACTCACCTGAAAAACCTCAGCTTCACGATCCCCTTGAGCTCCCTGCAGTTCTACCTCAAACCGTCTTTGAGCCACTACAGCATGATCGTTACTAACCTGAAAAGCCTCAGCTTCACGATCCCCCTGAGCTCCCTGTAGTTCCACCTCAAACCAAACACGTTTATAAACATGTACTCCATGGACTCCTGTTTTAACACCAGAACCAAGTTGTTTGAACTCAACTCGTTTTGAACCTCCATGCTTATGTACATTAAACCCATCGAATTTCTCGATGTTAAACCTAGTTATAGAACTAGCCATTTTTCTTTATCCCTTTGTTGTTTGCTAAACCTTGTGAATAACCTCACAATCACAAACCGACAAAGTGCCTTCGATAATTCGCTAAACCTTGTGATATATTAAACCTCACAATCACGAATACGAAGTCCCCGTTTATAAAGAAAAACCCTTGCTTTATCGATATAACCCTAAGAGAAACCTTCTTAGAAATCGATCAAACCAAGTAACCCTTCAAAAGAACACCCTTTCTTACTCAAATATCGATTGAGCCTTGGAAATTAACCTATCCAACAAATCGACAACCCTTGAATCAAGAAAGTACCTGACTTCTTTTGAAGTAACCCTTGTCGTACTTTTAATTTTGCAAAACCGATTTCTAATAACATAAGAAATCTTGCAACCTCGACAAGTCTTGAATCTTCTTTAACCTTGCTACAAACCTTGTCAAGTTGTTTCTTAACCAACTTTACCGACAAGCCTCACAAGCCGTGTGCAATATACCCGTTGTTGCTAAAACCTTTTCTTGCAAATCGAATTTATTAGAAAACCTCTAAACCCTCGATCATGAACAAGCAACCCGATCGTAAACTTGAATACCCAAGCGAACCACGATCAAACTTGAACCACAAGAAAAAAACCTTCTTGCAAATCGAATTTATTAGAAAACCCTAAACCCTCGATTCCGAACAAGCAAACTCAACCGCTAACTTGAAAATCCCAAGCAAACCACGATCAAACTTGAACCACAAGAAAATACCCTTCTTGCAATCGAATTTATTAGAGAACCCTAAAACCCTCGATATCGAACAAGTAACCCCGACCGCCAACTTGAAACCCAAGAGAACCACGGTCAAAACTTGAACCACAAGAAACCCGCAACACCGTTATAACCTTCACTTTAATTAGTCGACTTTAAAATAAACCCATCAAAAACGATTAACCAAAGTCGGAGTTATAAATGTCGATATACCCGATCTTTAGAAAACCAAAAGATCATCAAACTAAACCAATATTATTCTATGTATAATATTGAAACGTTTAGCACCTTTGTAGTATAAACAAAGAAGTAATAAACCAACTATATGGTTTCATGTGGCATGTAAAAAATTGTCTCAATTCGTCTTTTAGTATTATTAACGAAAGAAACCCCCACCTTACTTCTTTTCTATCGCCGATCGCTGCTCCAATATAATATACGATCGTCGACCGATCATAATTTTAAATCGATTTCAAAACCGAAATCGAACCTCGACCTTTCAACGAATGAAACCTCGCTCTAGCCTCGATCTTCGGAGACCACGACTAACCGTAGCTCTGATACCACTTGTTGGAATCGACACCCAACAAACCCGAAGATCGAACACGGAACCCTAGATCCCTTAAAGAAGATCGCAGAGTTACAATAACAATGAACACAGAAACGAAACCCACAAAGTTAATCGAACGATTGTTTATTAAAACCCACGAACGATTACAAGAAAGAATAGAAGATACGGTATGATTGAGCATCACCCCCTCACCTCCTTTTATAGGGTGAGGGGGTCGGTTACCGATTCATGATCGGGCTTGGGTCCAACCGGGCTCAAACATACAATATCGGAAAGAAAGCTTACAAGGTAAATTTCCTAATCTATTGTATAACTATTATTGGTAATAATGCTAACAATTTCCACCTTAGTACCAATACTAGTTAACCCCGACACCAAGTACCTCCATGCAATACTTGAACTTCGGACCTGGAACCACCTTTGTAAACGCGTCAGCTGCATTATCCTCCGTGCCTATCTTTACCACTTCAATCTCTTTAGATTCCACGATCTCCCTGATGAAGTGATACCTCACGTTGATATGCTTCGTCCTCTCATGAAACATTGCATTTCTTGAGAGATGAATTGCCCCTTGATTATCACAATTCACAACCACTGACCTTAGGTTTATTCCCAGCTCGATTAGTAGACCTTTAAGCCAAATGCTTTCCTTAACAGCTTCCATAAGCGCCATATACTCCGCCTCTGTAGTAGACAATGCAACAACATGCTGCAGAGTTGCTTTCCAACTCACAACACAGCCATGTACCATAAACACGTACCCGGTTATCGACCTACCCTTGTCAGGGTCTTTAGCATAATCGCTATCCACGAAACCGTCAACATCCACGTGCTTCCCTTGATCTCTACCATACACTAGACCTACATCAGCAGTGCCCTTCAAGTACTTCAAAATCCACTTCACCGCTTCCCAGTGATTTTTACCTGGATTCGCCAAATACCTGCTCACAATGCTAACCGCGTACGCAATATCCGGTCTAGTGCAAACCATCAAGTACATTAAACTACCTACAACATTCGCATATGGGACCTTACTCATTCTTTCCACATCCCAGTCACTCGACGGACAATCCTTCAAAGATACCTTGAAGTGTGCTCCCAATGGCACAGAGACCGACCTGCCATTATCCACTCTGTAGTTATTCAGAATTTTCCGCACATATCCCGACTGAGACACCTTCAGGGTTCGGTTACCCCTATCCCTGACAATCTCCATACCAAGTATCTTCCTAGCTGGACCAAGTTCCTTCATATCAAACTCTTTCCGCAGCAGTCCCTTGGTATATTCGATCTCAGACTTGCTTTTACAAGCAATCAACATATCATCTACATACAGCAGTAGATATATGTACATACCTGGTGCAAACTCCTTGAAGTAAACACAACTATCATAGCTGCTACGGCTAAACCCATTGCTGACCATATACACATCAAACCGTTTGTACCACTGTCTTGGAGACTGCTTAAGACCATAAAGGGATTTCTTCAACAAACATACCTTGTTGCCCGTTCCTTCTTCAAAACCAAGCGGCTGCCTCATATAAATGGTTTCTTCAAGATTACCATGCAAAAACGCCGTCTTCACATCAAGTTGTTCCAACTCGTAATCTTCACAAGCAGTTAATGAGAGAATCACCCTAATAGATGTATGTCGAACCACGGGTGAGAATACCTCATTATAGTCAATCCCTGCTCGTTGTGTGAACCCCCGAGCTACTAGCCGTGCTTTATACTTTGGTTTTTGAACGCCTTCAATCCCTTCTTTAATCTTATACAACCACTTGCAGCTTACCAGCTTCTGACCACGTGGTTGATCGACCAGCTCCCAAGTATAATTCTTCTTTAAAGAACTCATCTCTTCCTCCATAGCACGAACCCACTCATCCCTTTCGAATGAATTAATCGCTTCCTGGAATGTGATTGGTTCATGTGTATCTTCTTCCTCAGCAATAGCAAACGCATAAGCCGTAATATCATCTTCTTCCCTAGACCCCAATGATCTAGACAATGATACATTACCTTCATCCCTATACCTTGCAGGTTTAGTAGTTGTTCTCTTAGCTCTATCACGCACCAGAACATAGTTGTCCAGATTCTGTTGTTGAGGCATTGCATCTACTGCATCTTCAACTTGATCCTCATATTCATTTCCTGGATTTACCCCAGTAGGAGGATCCACAGTTGGTTCGACCCGACTGCCTTGAAGTTCCACCTCAAACTCAATTTCCTTCCCAGAATCTGCAGCACCAGCACCCTTGAGAGTATCCTTATACATAAGGCTCTCATTAAAGACCACATCCCTGCTTATGATTATCTTCGGTTTAACATCATCCAACCTCCATAATCTGTATCCCTTCACACCCTCAGGATACCCCAGGAATATGCATTTTATAGCTCTAGGCTTGAGCTTCCCCTGATTCACGTGTGAATAAGCAACGCAACCAAATATCTTCAACATCTCGTAATTCGCCGGATGTCCTGACCATAAATCCATAGGTGTCTTCTTCTCCAATGCTGTAGATGGAGACCTATTGATCAGATATGCTGCCGTCACCGTTGCTTCAGCCCAGAATGATTCTGGCAAACCAGACTGAATCAGTAAACACCTAACCTTGTTCAAGAGCGTCCTGTTCATTCGTTCAGCTAGACCATTCTGTTGCGGAGTTCCAGCAACCGTCAAATGTCTTGCTACCCCGCTCTCCTTGCACAAGTTATTAAACTCCTGATTACAGAACTCCAAACCATTATCCGTTCGAAGTTTCTTCAGTCTTCTACCTGTCTGGTTTTCTACCAACTGCTTCCACTCCTTGAACTTGCTGAATGCCTCGCTTTTGTGTCTAAGAAAATACACCCAAACCCTCCTCGAATAATCATCAACAATCGATAAGAAGTACCGGCAACCACTCATCGATTCCACCCGAGAAGGACCCCAGAGATCTGCATGGACATAGTCTACAACTCCCTCTGTTGTGTGCTGACCTCGACCAAAACTTACCCTGGTCGATTTTCCAAGAACACAATTTTCACAGAATTCGAGCTTACCTAGACTTTTATTCCCCAGCACCTCTCTTCTTTTGAGTTCATTCAAGCCTGCTTCACTAATGTGACCCAGGCGTTTATGCCACACCTGCGCAAGACTTTCCTTTTCTTCTATACCAACACTAGCTTCACCTGATTCAGCCCATCCATCCAAGGAGTACACACAATTTTCCTTCAAAGTTCCTGACAAAACCATCAAAGAACCCTTGATCACCTTTACTCTTCCATTCTGCAATTTCACGGTATAGCCCTCTCGGTCCAGAGTGCCCAAAGATATCAAATTTCTTTTCAACTCGGGAATGTAACGCACATTCTCAAGCACAAAACTTGAACCATCTTTCAATTGTACTCTCACCTTCCCTGACCCCTTGATGGCACATGCTCTATTATCACCGAGCACAACCATACCACCATCAAGCTCCTTAAAATCAAACAGTTAAACTTTCAATCAAGTATAAAAATAAGTGTCTTGCTTTTAACTTGGTTGTCAAGAGATTCCATCATTGACCGCAATTAGTACAAATACAACTGAGTTTTATACGTAACACAGTGTATGTGTGCAATGACATCATTCAGATATTACACTATAGCTTATGCTTTATATTACGTAGGACAATTATACAGTAATTTAATTTCGTGGAAAAGTGTGTTTAGTCTATATTAATGGTAACTTAAAAGTTTACTAACTATATTATAGGAACACCGTAAAATAATGACCATCTAGCGAGAACATATATATGCATCTTTAATAAACTTTTTAAGTCTGGGTGCTACATCACATTCAGATTCCGTGATGTTGCGTCTTGCAAAAGTTTCAAAGATGGAAGCTTTAACCGGAGTTGGTGTAGGCAAAAAGATTTATCCACATCCATGTGAATTAGAGTATACTTTTCTGTTTCTGTCCCCGAAAATTCTGCGTTGCTAAGAACTGAGATGACTGAGGTTATGAATCCTATCATTTCGCTACATTTAACATTCTCGACTTCTCTCTAAAGAAACTAAATACGAGTAGTCAAACCTAAAAAACTATTTTACCTCAAGAAACAAAGAAAATACAGATAGATCGATATGTCAAAGAAGTAACCTCTACATGAATTGCTTCCTTATGAGCTACTAGTAAATATCTAGCCAAGTCAATAAATGGCCATAAACATCCGTCTTAATATCATTACAATTGAAAAAGCTTTTGTTTCGTAATGGTTCTCAAACTTAATAGCCTAACCCTCATGATCCCTAAAAATATACATTGACTTGTCAATAAGCTGTTAAAATATGGCATCCTAAACCCCAATTAAGAACTTATTCAGCTCTATTAAGTACAAAACCATTCACACCTATAGTACATCTGGGCGAAGGTTATCTTTGTAGTTCATATAGCAAGATTCAACATAACTATAACCAATGAGGCCTTCCTGAGTGATGCACCATTCTTGTTCAGTTACTGAAGTACAAATAATAGTCCCACATCGGCGGCCAAGTATGGGATTGGTTGATGGTTTATAAAGCCTAGGTGTCCCCTCTTCAAAAAAAAGCTAGCTTTTTTAGTTAGTTCTACACTTGGGACTTATGAACCGAGCCTAGTATAGGAGTTAAGAATTTTCGACCCATAACATATGGTCCAATCCATATAACAGTTAGGTTTTATATAAAACCCTAATTACAATCTCAATCTCAATCTCACCCTAATCACAAAATAATCCCACTCACAAATCAAAATCAGCTCGATCTCAAACCTCACAAAACAATAACGAATCACAACCATCTTATCTTTCTAAATCACCTTATCTAATTATTAATTTATTATAATTTAATAATAATTTAAGAAGAAGAAGATGACGATGATGATGACGGATCAGACGAAGATACCAAATGCTCCTCCCCAACTGGAGCTGCAGCAACAACAGAAACATACACCCCTAAGACAAGAGGTCGATCAGTGCCTAGAGACGTTTATGTTCATGCACAGCTTTCGTAACACCAAAGAAGCCACCCCCGAGGAACGCCTCACCGTCATAAAAGCTTCTGTCAATGTCCTTAATGCTTATACTGATTTGTGTGATTTCCTTGGAATTGAGGTGGAGGACCATGACGCATCTGTAATTATCCAGGAACACAGATCAAAGGTCGCCAAGGAGATTAACTACGTCTGCAACAACGTTTCTAATGTCACTATCTTAGAAGCTTATCGCCCCCTTCTTGCTGATTTTCAAACAGGGCCTAACGACCCCAAAGACCCCCCTTCTAAGGTATTATTTTTTTTCCTTCTTGCTGTTAGTATTTTTCTCCAATCTGAAATTTATCAAAACAAACAGCCACCACATAACCTCTTCTTTCGCTATATATAATTGCCGTTTTAAAAGTTCCTCTAGGTTGTCTTTTTAGATACTAGTAATATGTGTAGCATAGTTCTTAAGATCATTTGATTGATACTGACTGCCAAATCCAAGGGATTTATCAACATTCTTGTTATTGGATTGTGTAAATCTCAAATTGGTGGTGTTCTTGTGGTGTATGATGCACTTGGAACCAAAACCTTCAAAACTTAGTCAATTAAAAGGTTGACTGTTGACACCGGTGTGACCCGACTTTGTACAATTCGACCCTACTCTGACCGAAGCCAACTAATATAGCCGATTTCCTCCACCCTCCTACCCCCTCCTAGGCGTCCTTTAGTTTTTGAAACACTGTATGAAGTCCATAGTTCCTGCACGTCAATAAGTTTTGTGCCTAGGGAATATTTTTATTTCTTTTTGGATGCATATTCTGCTTAGTTGTTTGTGCTTGCTTATAATGCTATGTCCATGATGATTAATCTATATATCTCACTGGCTTTTTTTTCCTGCAGATACATCATCCACATCTGCAAGATCAAGATGGTAACTTAATGTCAAGCAAACCAGGTATATACTCTTGTTTTTCAAAACTATCTATCTCATGCAGAGTGTTATGATCACATGTATATTTTCTGTATATTCGTCTTTAGCTGATCAGTATTATCTTTTTTCCAGATATGACTTCAGGGGAAGGGAGCTCCAAACCACGACCCATTCAGTCTCACGACAAGTGTTGTCGTACACCATATTGGGCTAAGCCGGAGCCTATCTTTAAAGCAGTAAAATGGTTAGGAGAAGAGGTATGTCAAGAAATTACTAATTTTATGGCTTAAAAGTTTAATAATGATTAGTTACTTGGATTTTGAAATTACCCGCTTATCTTATGCTTCTGTAACTCTTACCAGGATGGATGCTGAATGTCCTGTTCTTACCTTTGCTGATGTGGAAGTGGAATATGAGGAATGGTGACGATTTCTTTTCCGGAAGAAGAGCTACATAGCTGGATGCATCAGTGGTTTCATTTCTGCGAAATGGACCCAGTGATCTATTTTTAATATGTTAAAGGCTTAATTTATGTAACATTTTTGTTCAAATTAACTAATGTACGTAAGTTTTTATTCTATATCTACGCAACATACTTTCAAATACTTACTAATTTACGCAATATTGACCAAAATGTGACTTGTTTGACCGGTTACCAATTAAAAAAGTTACAGTTTGGTCCTTTAGTCTGCGTGGACTTCTCCCGTTAGTCCTTTGACATTTTTTTCGTTAAAAACTTAGTAATGATACTTTGACTTTAATACACACATTTTTATACACGATTTTATACACACTTTTTTATACGTGCAATTATATACACGTTTTTATACGCGAGAAAGTTTGAACTTTGACAGACGATTTTAGCGTCAAAACTGATGCCATAGACTCCGAAAATCTAGCGCTAAGTCAATGTATACGTTCTCTACAACTTTCATGTTTTATGTTTTTCATGAAAAATATATTTAGATGGTCGAAACCCTGATTTAAAACTATGACAGCAATACCAGTATTTTCGGTAATTAAGTAAATCCGAATTTCGACGGTCTCGTTTAGTGCTAAAAACTTACTTTTAAGTCTCTAAACCTATCAGTGACTAAATATAGACAGTCTATACGTAAAATATTAGTATTAAATAAAGTTTAAAACTTATAACGATAGTAGTATGATAAAAAAATGGAAAATTAATAAGCGCATATCGATTCCATTGCGTATCTGGAAAATATAACAGTGAAAAGAAATTGCTCGAAAAACTTCCCGTTTAAAATCAAACTCAATTACATAACATGCGTCTGTATCGAAGTGTGTGTATACAAACGTGTATAAAAACGAGTGTATAAAAAAGTATATAAAACAGTGTGTATAAAAAAGCGTAAAAAAACATTTATATACACACGTTTTTACGTAATTATATAAATATTTTTTACGCAATTATATAAATATTTTTTACGCTTTTTAAACACATAATTTTATACACACGTTTGTATACACACACTTTGATACACATTTTTAGACACATGTTTTGTGTTTGAGTATAATTTTAAACGAGAAGTTTTTCGAGCAATTTCTTTTCACAGGGTTTTTTTAGATACGTAATGGAATCGATCTGGTGTACTTATTAAATTTTCCATTTTTATCATACAACTATTTTTATAAGGTTTACACTTTGTTTTATAATATTTTACGTATAGAATGTCTATATTTAGTCATTGATAGGTTTAGAGACTTAAGAGTAAGTATTTAGCACTAACCGAGACCGTCGAAATTCAGATTTAGTTCATTACCGAAAATACTAGTATTGTTGTGATAGTTTTAAATCGGGGTTTCGGCCATCTAAATGTCTTTTTCATGAAAAACATAAAACATGAAAGTTGTAGAGAACGTATACATTGACTTAATGTGAGTTTTTCGGAGTTTACGGGTTAAGTTTTGACGTTGAAATCGTCTGTCAAATTTCAGAATTTTTCGCGTATAAAACGTGTATATAATAACACGTATAAAAAGTGTGTATAAAAATACGTGTATTAAAGTCAAGGTATCATTACTAAGTTTTCTAATAAAAAAAATGTCAAAGGACTAACGGTGGAAGTCCACACAGACCAAATGACAAAACTGTAACTTTTCTAAGTGGTAACTGGTCAAACAAGTCACATTTTGGTCAATATTGCGTAGATTAGTAAGTATTTGAAATTATGTTGCGTATATCCGGAATAAAAAAAGTATCTTACGTACATTAGTTAATTTGAACAAATAAGTTACATAAATTCAGTCTTTCCCCTTTTAAATTATATATTAAGTGTTGCACCTTAATTATGGCCATGCATTACTTGTGCATCTTAATTATGGCCAATAACATATTTGATGGTGGTGTTTTAATATTTTCTTGTATATTGTTTATGGGAAATCCATTTAATTGGGACACACCAAGCTATGTTTATACAGTTGGGAATGGATTTAAATCACTTTTGAAATGGTGCTTAATTTGAAAATGTTTCCACTCGCCTTTCCTTGTAGGAAATTCGTTAATTGTAATAAGCTTAAATCCGCATCCACAAACTTATTGCCACACATCCAGTACACTAACCTCTAAAACCAAGTCATAAGCAGGGATCACTTTCAACGGGGATCACTTTCAACTGTTCTTTCAATTCGTATTACAACGAACCTAAAGAACACTGTAATCATATGCGTTAGTTTAAAATTTGTCAAGCTTTACTTATCCATGGCAGTAATCAGTGTGGATGAGCTAAGACATGCCTTCAAATCACATGATGTTATGCATATCTTCTAGCAGGCTGTGTGTCCCGGACGTGGCCTCTTCTAGTTGCCAATCTTTGCAGTTAAATTTAATGGTGATTGGTGAAGGTCTCATTAACATTGTTAGAATCTTGGACAAAGGTAAAACTATCTAGAAAGGGGTAACTTGCAAAAAGAGAGTGTGATCATCCTAAGCTCGTGTAGGATAATACTTGGATGGACTGTGATTTTTGAAGTCCCGACCTGTATTGCAAGAGAGTGATCTAAAAATGCCTCAGTTATCGTGTCCTTTATTTCCCTAAGATGTCCTTCGTTGTTGGCGGCTTGAACTATTAGCATGAACGTTGATGCAATACCAAGTTTGGTCATTAGTTAGTGACAGTATAGGTTTTCTTTCCTATGAGTTCTTTTTGGCTGTTATATTTTGCTAGAATGTAGGGTGAGCTTGTTATGATTCTGCATTTGCAGTTTACTTCGACCATCTATTTCTTTTAATTGACTTTGAACTATGTTAATTTATGTTTACAAATAGCCTTTGTTTAGACATATGTTGTTTCTGTTATCTTCTGAAAGTTGCTTTGCATCATATCAATATTAGCGACTATACTTCAGATTATTTGGTGGAAATTCATTGGATTTGAGTTTGTGACATCTCATTCTTTCAATTCTATTTTAAGCTTTGGCAAATGTTTCCTCCTTTACCAATGGTCGAATCACATCCGATAGATTGTTCTCCTCAACCAAACTCCAGCTATAAATTTACCAAAGAGGCGTTGTGTGTTTAGTAAGTGATTAATATTTAATTATAAGAGGCTCTGGTACAGTGGCTGGCCACGATGTCGCGAGCCGACGGCGCAGCCAACTGTACCATGGCCGGCGTTATCAGTGTTTGCGTCGTAGGTACCAGCCGACGGCGCGACAACTGCACCGTGGCTCGTGACGTCGGTCGCGTTATGGATTTTTTTTTCTTTCTTGCAGATGTGTGTGCGTTGTGTTGATGGTGTTTTTATTTGTTGCAGCAGGAAGATAGGGGTTTTTATGTATGGGCTGGGCTGGGCTTGAGCTAGAGAAAAAATAATTTTTTTTAAGAAATGATTAAATATGTTGGTTGGGCAACTTATTTATAAAAATTTGATTTAAATTTAAATATTTATTTATAGAAAACTGATGAATATTTTTTAAATAAATAGTATATAAAATGTGGGGTCATCATAACGCAAAAAAAATGTGGTGTTAACTAAGGAGGGTGTTTTTTGTGTTATGAGAAAAAACGGTGATGTGGCACTACTTTTTGCCCACGGCTCCCACCGTAGCGAATGCTCTAAAATCGATTGTGATATATAAAACTAACAAAATTTCCTACAAGGAAAGTCGAGTGGAAACCTTTTCAAATTAATTAAGCTCCTAGCTGGAGAAATTGAGCTTGTGTTTTGTCGCAAGGGATATTCAAATGTGATTTACCTCGCTTACTTTTTATAAGAAAGAGAAAAAAAAACACTTGCCGGATGAGCCAAAACAACAGGAGATGATTTGCAGACACCAAACCAATATATCAAAAACTGTAAAAATATCTGATACATAGATTGCTGTGTCCCAATTAATATAGTTAATATGTGCAAATCCATTCCCAAAAACCAATATGCAGGAAACTATTAAACACCACCATCGAATATGTCCTTGGTGATGTTCTTGCCATAATTACGACGTAACAGTCGATATATACAGTAATAATATATAACTGGGTCCGTTTTGCAGAATTGAAACCACCTATACATCCAGCTATGTAGCTCTTCTTCCAGAAAAGAAATCGTCACCATTCCTTAGATTCCTCAGATTCCACATCAGCAAACGTAACATCAGGATCCATCCTGGTAAGAGTAACAGAAGCAGGAGATATGATGGAGGGTAAGCTGGTAATTTCAAAATCCAAGTAACTAATCATTGTTAAAGTTTTAGGCCATAAAATTAGTAATTTCTGGACATACCTCTTCTCCTAACCATTTTACTGCTTTAAAGATAGGCTCCGGCTTAGCCCAATATGGTTTACGACAGCACTTTTCGTGGGACTGATAATACAACTCACCATCAGAAATGGGTAGTGGTTTGGAGCTTCCTTCCCCTGAACTCGTATCTGGAAAAAAGATGATACTGATCAGCTAAAGATGAATGTATATAGAAAATATACATGTGAAATCACAAAACACAGCATGAGATATACCTGGTTTGCTTGACATTAAGTGATCATCTTTATCTTGCAGATGTGGATGATGTATCTGCAGCAAAAAGCGCGAGTGAGATATATAGCTTAATCATTATGGAATACGCATTATAAGCACAAACAACTAAGCAGAATATACATCCAAAATCTTAATTGCACTATTTGAATGATACCATTCAAGGAAATGTATTAAATCGGTTGTTTAAAGAATTTGAGGACTTGATAGAAGAAAAGAAGTACAAAACAATATAGCTTGAGGTCACTCATGATTTTTCATTAAGGATACCCCTATTACCACGCATGATTTAAAAATCCAAGTAAGTTAGTAATTTCTGAACGTACCTCTTGTTCCATCACGTCAGAGATAAGCTTCGGCTCACCCTCAAATGGTGTGCAAATGGGTAGTGGTTTGCTTGACATTAAGTTACCATCTTGATCTTGCTGATGTGGATGATGTATCTGCAGCAAAAAGGGCGAGTGACATATATATATATATATATATATTAATCATCATGGACATACGCATCAAAAGCACAAACAACTAAGCAGAATATACATCCAAAAAGAAATAAAATATTCCCTAGGCACAAAACTTATTGACGTGCCCGACTCTTCCAGCCTCATGGATCCGCCCCCTGTAGCTACTTTTCTTATTGGAAACAGGAACTATAGACTTCATACAGTGTTGCAAAAACTAACGGACACCTAGGCGGGGTAGGAGGGCGGAGGAAATCGGCTATATTAGTCGGCTTTGGTCAGAGTAGGGTCGAATTGTTCAAAGTCGGGTCAGACCGGTGTCCAACAGTCAACCTTTTAATTGCTGAAGTTTTAAAGGTTTTGCTTCCAAGTGCATCATACACCACAAGAACACACCAATTTCAGATTTACCCAATCCAATAACAAGAATGTTGATAAATCCCTTGGATTTGACAGTCAGTATCAATCAAAAGATCTTAAGAACTCTACTACACATATTATATAAAAAACAACCTAAAGGAACTTTTAAATGGCAATTATATATAGTCAAAGAGGAGGGGGAAAGGTATGTATCATCTAGTTGTAAAAAGACGTGGCTGTTTGATTTGATAAATTTCAGTTTGGAGATCTGCGTAGCTAGAAAAACACTAACAGCAAGAAAGGAAGAAAAAACAAATACCTGAGAAGGGGGGTCTTTGGGGTGGTTAGGCCCGGTTTGGAAATCAGCAAGAAGGCGACGATAAGCTTCTAAGATAGTGACATTAGAAATGTTGTTGCAGACGTAGTTAATCTCCTTGGCAACCTTTGATCTGTGTTCCTGGATGATTACGGAGGCGTCGTGGTCCTCCAGCTCAATTCCAAGGAAATTACACAAATCAATATAAGCATCGAGGACATTGACAGTAGCTTTACTGAGGGTGTCGAGTTCCTGGTTGGTGGCTTCTTTGTTCTTACAAAAGCTGTTCACGAACAGAAACGTCTCTAGGCACTGATCGACCTCTTGTGTAAGGAGAGTATGTTGGTGTTGTTGCTGCCGCTCATCGAGTTGAGGAGGAGCATTTGGTATCTTCTTCCTGGTCTTCTTTTTCCTAATTTGTCCATTACCTGCGCCTGCTGAGATTTGGAAAATCAATAAGAGTTACTTAAGCTAATACAGTAGTATATTGTGTCGGAAAGCAAATAAGAAAACATACGTTTGTTGGCGTAGATATGAGAACGTCGTGCACCGCGATATAAATAATCCTATGAACGAGACCACATTAGTATTAGTATAAGTAATAAATGATGATTAGTGAATGAATTAGTGAAGAAAAAGTAGTACCCTAATGTGAGCATGTTTGGTGATATCCCCTTGTTTAAAGTCGACAATGAAGTCCTTAATCTGCTGCTTCGTTTCGAGATTAACCATGTTTTCGAACAAGTAGTTGAGCTGAATTTCAAACAGTGATCTGGATTCGAAAATGAGAGCAGAGACATCATCCTCATTGAAGTTAACCTTGTACGATGTCTTGTTGAGTTTGGGTGGATAGAAAACCTTATTATAATAACTACGATAGATATCGTTGAGGTTCTTGCTAACAAGCTTGAGTACTTTGCGTTCCTCCTGACTGCTGGTACAGTAATAATGACTGACGAATAGACATGTTCGGAAATAAAGGCTCGTCTCTTTTTCTGCTTTCTTACGAGCCGAGGTGTACTTCCATTTTCTCTTCTTCTCCCTCAACATCTTCTTTTCTTTGATCAATTATTGAGTATTGAGTATCGCTGCTGCTTTAGGGTTTGAGATCCATCTCTTTGCATTCTTAATATAGGCGATTGAATTTTTTACTTGAAATTGTAGGTTGCTCCCTTCACTTTTTTTTTTTTTTTTTTTTTTTTTTTTTTTTTTTTTTTGGCAAACTTGAAATTGTCCAGTATATTATTTTATATTATTTTGAGTTCTCTCATATGGTTTACAAACATAAATACTATTTAGTTTAATTTTATCATATTATTCTCACTTAGTTTATTATTACAAACAATAAAAAATATTTAAATTAAGGGTTTTGCTAACAGCAACCCATTGATAAGTTTGAATCTAGCTTCCATGAATCATATCCTAGACTTCCTTAGTCATTCCTAGCATTCCTTAGTCACTACCTTTCTGTTATCACACGTTCATGGCCATATATTGGAGCTTAGTTAAAGCGGTTGCTAAGAGTTGTTTGTCGTGTGGTGGAGCTCATGATCTTTCCGAGTGCATTACCGTGGATGGTAACACTTCGAGTGCTTATGTAGCAACGGGAAACTTTTTAGACGGTTTCTCCGGGTATTTTCAAATTCCCATCGATCCCAAAGACCAAGAGAAAACCACATTAACTTGTCCTTACGGAACATTTGATTATAAAAGAATGCCTTTCGGCTTATGCAATGCTCCTGGGTACATTGCCAAAAGAATGGGTTTTTCTTAAGGCTACCATTTCTATAAAATTGCATTCATTCAATGAACTAATTATTCCATATTTATATGTATTTAAATATTATAATTAAACATGGAATGATTTGTCATAAATAAATGTTGAATTATCAATTAAGTTATTTAAACATGGAAAACTTTATATTAATTAAATGTTTAATTTTAATTATGGTAACCTTAAGAAAAATCCATAGGGGCTGTTAGCAAAACCCTTAAATTAATTAGTTGAGGGTAAAATTATCATTCTACAAAAAATAAATGAAGAATTTAGTTTGATTTTACCATATTATCCTCACTTAATTTTTTATTTTCTTAACGACAATTTATTAATAAGAAACCACTACCAAGGAGCTAGAATTACAAGGAAATATTGTTAGGGTTATTTAACCAATCGTTCCATCCAAACGATTTATTACCCCTAAACTGACACCAAATAAAAGATTTACATTGTAACTCGTCAAAAAATAACGCCTTCTTTGGAGCTTTCGCTTTAAAAATCTTATTGTTACGGAACCACCCAAGGAGCCACCATAAGATGTAAAAAAACGCCTTCCATCATCTGCTTATTCTTCTTGGGCAAACGAACGTTGGCAATCCACTCAAGCCATTCTTCGTAGGAGTCGTAATCTACTATAGGAACATTCCATCAACGAGCTATAAGATTTGAGACTTCGCGGGCCATGCAATACGTGAAGAATAAATGACCCGTAGTTTCCACTCCCATGTCACAATTAGGATAAATAAATGAATCAATAAGAATACCGCGACGAGAGATGTTAAACCTTGTTGGCAGTGAGCTAGTCATAACTTTCCATGCATGCACATTAACCTTAATAGGAGCGTATTTATTCCATTTAATTTTATGATCCGACCTGGGTAGCGTCTTTTCGTCAATCATTTTCCGAATTGATGCCATAGAAAAACCCCAGATTTCTCCAATTCCCAAATCCACACATCGTTAGTCGAACCTAAATTCACCAGCTTAGAAAGTTGTTCAATATTATGAAATTGCTCTTGTTCAATGCCACCTCTTGGAAGTCTTCTAAACGACTAAGAAATATTGTCCTGCCTTAATTTTACTGCTACTGTAACACTTTTACACGACTCTATAGCATAAACACGAGGTTACCTATCTTTGAGCACGCCTGCATCGCACCAATTATCACTCCAAAACTTGGTAGACTCACCATCACCCAATTTAATACGCATATACTACATTACATGAATTCCTTGCTTTGACAGCGAATCCATTTCTTTTATGATACTCATCCCGCAGGAGTTTATGCCCTTCTTCGAAGATATCCCAATATGAGCGTTGTTGCCATATATATCCTTTATAGTACGAGCCCAAAGGGAATCGCCTTGGGAAAAAATCGCCATATCCACTTAACTAACAATCCTCTATTAATAGCGTATAAACTTGAAACGCTAAGCCCTCCTCTTTATTTAGACGTAAGAACAATTTTCCAATTTGCCCACGTTGCTTTTTACTAATTTGCTCATGACCATTGAAGAATTTTATGCGAATCCCTTCGAGATCACGAAGAACATACTTTGGGACTTTGAAAATGGAGAAGTGATATACGGGAAGAGATCCAAGAACAAATTTAACAAGCGTTAACCTACCACATATGGGCAGCGTTTGCATCTTCCATTTCGACAACCGCTTCTTGACCCGATCGACAATATCACTCCACGCTTGTTGACGAGCCATGCTACCTCCCATAATGGACCCAAGATAAGAAAACGGAACATTTAGTACAAGACATCCAAGCTTCCGAGCTGTACAACTGACCAGATCTCCATCCATATGTACACCCATTATTTTACTTTTGCACATATTGATGCGAAGACCTGAAACTTTATGAAAGCACTCGAGAACATGAACGAGCGTAGAGATATTACTATCACACCATTGGTCAACGAGAACGGCATCATCAGCGTAAAATATATGTGATATCTTCACGAGACCTTCACCAATATTAATGCCTTGAAACATACATGCGTCGATAACACGTTGAAAAGAAATTGAAGACTTTCCATTATCAAATTGAATAACAAAGAGGATAGTGAATCCCCTTGTATAAGACCTTTTCCGAATTTGAACTCCTTCGTTGGACTGCCATTGACAAGAATGGATCCTCTCGACGACTGGAGGCAGCACTGAATCCACTTACACCACTTATCGCCGAAACCAAATTTCCTAAGAACTTCGTCCAAAAAATCCTACCTCACCGAATCGTACGCTTTTTCGAAGTCCACCTTTAAAATGAGAGCTTGATTTTTTTCATCTTATACCACTTAATAACTTCATTGAGAATGAACGGTCCATCTAAAATTTGTCTATCCACAATAAAAGCAAATTCGACCTCGTTAACAATACCCTTAATGACACTCACCAGCATGTTCGCCATTATCTCAGCGATGATTTTATATAGACTCCCAATCAAGCTAATTGGTCTAAAATCTTTCACTAATTTAGCATTTTGGTTTTATGGAATTAGCGTAATAAACGAGGAATTACATCAGTTAGGAATGTAGCAAGAAAAGAAGTACCTAACCGCGTTTGTAACGTCTCCCATGATTAAGTCCCAATATCTACGAAAAAACAGAATGTAAATCCATTCGGTCCTAGAGCTATATCAGTCCCACAATCCCAAACCGCCTTTTTAATTTCGTCATTAGAGACATTACATTCAATTTTCTGTCTCTCTTTGGCCGACAAAACGTTAGAAAAGTCCATCTCAATGATAGCATCTTTAGTACTAGGATGGCGGAATATCGTACTAAAATGACCGAAAAATTCTTTCTTTACATCAATTGGATTATCTACCCAACTGCTATCAATTAAAAACCCCGAACATTCAATATATTACGTTTCTTATTGAGCATCCCATGAAAAAAACTTGAATTTTTATCACCCTCGATAGCCATCTTATCTTAGCCTTTTGAGTTACCTACATCATTTGGATATTACTAATATCATTTAATTTATTGATAATATCCATATGCTTACAGAAAACTTCATCGTTCCCTTCCCCTCTACGATCAACTCGTCAAAATTTTCGAGATCGGTTTTAAGTTTGATGTGCATCGAACTATTAGATGATCTTCAAGAGATGTTCCATTCACGAATATATCCTTTAAGAAACTTCAACTTGCCCCTGAAATATCTAATAGCGTTAGCATCCTTACCTGAATACTCATTCCAAGCAGCATCCACAAGATTGTTAAAACCGTTCATATCAAACTAATAATGAAAAACTTTAAACGGGATAGGACCGTAATCATAATATATTTCTCGGAGGAGAATCGGACGCTGATCAGAAAGGTACCTCGCTAACGTAATAGCATTGATATTCGCACATGTATTCAAAAGGTTTTTGAATACCAAAAACCTATCCAACTTGCTCATTTAAAATCCGAATTTGTGACACCATGTAAACTTGCTACCCCTAAACTCACCTCCACCAAACCCAAATCGACGATAAATGAATAAAACATGTTAGCTTCGTGTGCATTAAACATAGTACTGAATCTTTCAGATTTATACCTCACCTCGTTAAAGTCGCCCATGACTGTTACTTCACCATCCCATCTTTTTATTTCTCGTTCTTTATACCTCAACTCGTTAAAGTCGCCCATGACTGTTACTTCACCATCCCATCTTTTTATTTCTCGTTCTAAATATTCCCATAATAAGTATTTTTCTTTCGTCTCGTGAGGAACATAAACCGCAATAATCATATGCTTCATACCCGTCGCCCTCCAAACGCCACGAATAATTACAAATGAATCTGAAATAGTAACCTTCTCCTTGTGAAAGAATATTGGATCCCAAACACACAAAATGCCACCCGAATTTCCAACTGCCTCGCTATGAACATACTTAAAATCCATATTATCCCAACATTTTTTAACACAAAACTTGTCCATTATCTCCATTTTTGTTTCTTGTAAAGTCAAAAAATTAACCTTATTCTTGTTACATAACTCCTTAACCCACTCCTTCTTGGCCTTTTTTCGAAGGCCTTGTATACTGAGGGAGAGAAAATTCATCTAAACACCTCCTCCACTCCATTTGCTTCAATTATTTCAGCCATGTTTGACATACATCCCTCCATTTTGTACCCCATAACTTGTCCAACCTTAACTACATCAGCTAGTAATTCTAAAATCGATCCTCTAGTTTTTGGTGCTTTTGATTTTTTTAAAATGCCCCGAAGAAATTGAATCAAATGCTTCTTCTTTAGACTTCGTGTGGATAAAATCCTTTTTGTTATTATTCGGTCCAATTACGTCTCCTTCCAAATGTGTATTAATACCTTCTTGGCCCTGATTAACTTCCGGACCCTCCACATGTGAGTAACCAGGAGGGTGTGATAAACTACTCTCAGTGCCATTACCTTCCGCTTTCTTAGGTTTTTTTAGTGAGAATGGGATAAATATCAAATGGATCGTCAGACTTCTCCTCGGTGGCTTTAATCTCTCCTTCTTCCAAAATATACCGTCTTCTCGGGCATCTTCTCCGAACGGGTGTTTCTGTACCTCTCCAACATAATCTTCATCTTTGAAGAGATTTGGGCTTTGGTTCTTATCCACATCATCATTAGATATGGCATCATCAATGTCCTCATCATCGTATTCATTCGCAAAGTCTGGAACCCATCCGGGAGTTTCTTTCGCACGTATCCAAGGAACCTTACCACGATATATGATTTTGAAATCCTTTGAAATACTTCTAGCATAGAATGGAAACAAGAATACTCTTGATCATCAATGCTAAGGAGCTCCCTCCATCTAGCAGCTATTCGTTTAAAGTATTATATGTCCATAACTTGAGTGGGAACCCTCGGTTTTAACCCACGCAATTTTTTTATCAGTTTGAAATTCCAATGTGGCGTCTTTCGGGATTGAGAACCAACACCCAATACTAACATTATCACGAAACCTTTTACTAGCGTCTTGACTTGAGAATTTCAACATAATCCAAAACTCCCGCATATACTTAATTGTAATATCCGCAAAGCCTTCATTACTCAATGCCATTTTGATGTTTGCCATCGATGCAAACTCTTTTACCCTTCCGAATAATGTGTTTGAAAAATCTTGAGTCACCAAACACTCATCATCCATAATCATTATTGGGAGTTTCTCATCAGCATCAACAACATTTACCCCAACACCTGTAACAACCTTCGCATAGGAATTACTATAACACCCCCATTTTTATCTTGACACATCGGAATAATATTTTTAGGGGTATTACTTCATGATATGAAAGCAAAGTGATAGAAAACAGCTCAAAAGAGTGTTTAAATAAACTTCATTTATTCTTTATAAATTTATCATTCAAAATCAAAGATTTTTAATAAAACAACTGTACATACACTGTACATGACAGGTTCCCGAGATCTAGAAAATAGGTTTGAATGACAAAATCTTCCAAGATTATATCTCTCCACGTCATTAGTATGCTGCTCCATGCCATCAATTTTAATACCTGAAATATATGCTTAAAGTCAACACAAAGGTTGAGTGAATTTGTAGGTTTTAAAATCAGTTTGAATACAAGATCCTTTTTCCTGAGCTACGTTGTTATTTGCTCGTAAGTTTGAATAAAATGATGATTTAGTTGCACTAAGCTCATGATACCGCGACTAGACATAGGAACCAACAGTTGCCCTTATGAGGAAGTCTACCAAACTATCCTTGTTTGCAAAATGAAGTATGCATGTTTAACCACTGAGGTGCTAGCAAGTACGACTTGCCCAGACAGGAGATGTCAATCTCCAATAGTAATATTTGCGATATTAGCGCTCATTCTGAGAAGTGATTAGCGGTACACAACTAAAAAGGCACTTTCATAGGCAGCAGTAAACATAGTGTCAATAAATCATATCTGGGAAGCATACCAAAAACACTTGCATTCCATTTTAGCATATATCCCCCTCACGGGTTTTGAAATCATTTGAAAAGTAGTACACTTTAGTGAGGTTATGAACTCACCTTATGTCCAGTAATCTTGTCGGGTTTAGGTCACACAGATCAACTTGAGCTAACAAACAAGAACGTGGTCTCACACCAACCTGTTTTAACATAACTGGTATGGTATTAAGTTTTTAATCTTTTGATCAATCTCTTTAAGCATTTGGTTATGATTTATTTAATTATGATTTGGTTGTAATTCTAGAACCAGTGTTCGGGCCATCATACTCAGAAGCCATTCTATAAACGTTTGAGGAGCGAGGGCACTTTAAATCGTAAACCCAACCACTCAGTCAGAACGTAATATCGAGATAGAAAATCTTTGTACAAAGCTCCCTACTAACATGATACTTTCATTACTTCCACATATTCATGATTAATCTTCTTTAGTTTTAAAGTTGGCAAAAATAGTCCTTTTGGTTACATTTTGGCATAATTACACTTCTAACCCCTAAAGTATATAGTTTCATAAATTGCAATTAAAACCTTCAATATTAAAACTTAGGGTCTTAAACTTTAAAACATTTATTCTTATAGATTATACTTTCATAAAATAACACTTTTGGCCCAAAATGATTTATAGTTTCAAAAATGACAGTTTTAGTCCCTATACTTGTAATAATCACATAACAAGCTCAAAAATGATCCAAATGATCTAGGATTTGAAAAAAAATGTTTATGAACACATTTATAATCATAATAAAAACATTTCTTCAGAATTATAGCTTTTGAAATGGGGTTTTGCTCATTATTTTATGTAGATTACAAAACTAGGGTTTTAAGACATCTTTAACTTATAACTTTCATTTAAAATGATGAAATGACTTAGTTTCTTTTATATTATCTTTATAACATAATTTTGGCATTATAACAACTCTAAATAAACATTATAACAAGATCAAAGCTTGGTTAACATAGATTTTACCTAGGTAGCTCCAAAATGGCTCTTTATGGCTTCTTATGAACACAACTTGCTATCAAAGCTTCAAGAGCTTCAATGGCTAGCTTCTAGACCTGTTTTTTGGTCTTTTAGGATGTCCTAAGATGTATATAGAGGTTTAAATGTAGAATGGGTATGACCGTATGAGATACAAAGGAAACGGGGTGCAAGTTCAAATGAAGCACATACGCCCCTATTTATACTTGTTATGACCCTTATCCTCCAAGTTTTGCATTCAAACGTGTAATATAGATAGAGGGTGACTAATGAAGGCTATTGAAGATCTACACAAGTTCTTAGACTCTAGGTTTGTTCCAATCCTTCCTTGTGGCTCAAAATGTGTCACATCAACATGTTGATAAGAATGGTGATGTGTAGCAAGCAAGGAGGTGATCCACCTACTTGTCATACTCCTAAAATATCTTAGGATGGATAAATATCTGGTTTTCAAACTTGTAATGGAGGGTAATGGTTTGAAAATGAGTTTTGGAGGGAATTACAAAACCGGATTCTAAAACTAAGGCTTGTAACTTATGTTTTGTGTTTTTGGTGATTAGGGCTTTAGGCAAGTGATTAGTGAATGAATAGGGCTTAATTTGGGTTTAGAAATTCTATTTAAGAGATTTGGGTCCTTGGTTTGAAGTTTAACAAAGGTTTGATGTGGAAATGGGAAGTATACATTTATAGATTAGGGTTTTCTAATGATCTAGGGTTTAATCTTAGTAAAAGGCTTTATCCTTAAATTGATTACTGATTTAAACTTAATTTAGGTCCTACAAATTGTGTTTTAAGTGTCCAATGAGTTCTCACACTTGGTTTAAGGGTTTAGTTTAGGTAAACATGTCTAAAGAGTGAAAATACCTATTTTGACCTAATTTATAAGTCATGCATTAAAATCTTGTACCATATGCATTAGGGTAATTTTACATTGTCTTAATATAAACTTATAACCTTAATGAAGTCCTATGAATATTTATAGACTTGTCCAAAAAGAACTAGGTAGTGATTCCATGTAGATTTCTTAATATTAGGGTTTTTAGGTCATTAATCCTAATGATTTTCTAACTTGGGTAATTAGGGTTTATATTCTTATGTATGCTTATTCTAGGTCTTATATGATATGTTTATGTCTTCTATGGGTTCTACGTTCTTAGTTTGAGGGTTTATATAGATTGATCATATTCTAGGGTTAATTAAGGGAGCTTAAGATCCTATGCTTTGATAACTTGTACTTTATGCTTTACCAACTTGTAACTTGACTTGAAATGAATATAAAATCTTAATATGATATGTAGTTTAGTTTTATAATTTGTGGTAAAATATTAGACTCTAATTCAATGTAAAATGGATTTTATATGCTAATATTGGTTACTAGGTCTTAACTTGTAATTAGCCTTGGATTACTGAATATTAGCATTTTGTGATTAATTAACTTTCCTTTAGATGATAGCTTGTAATTATTATATTGTTTTTTATAATAGTACATAGATTTATGTAGTTACATTGCTTTAAATATTATTTATCAAAGTTTCTAGATGGTGATCTAGACTATTATGTACAATTACTTGTACTTAGCTTTGTATGGCTTGTTCTTGCCTTTCTTAGGTATTATTATGCCCTTAGAGTATACTTTATAACTTGTTTATGTTTCATAATGACTTATTCATAAGTTTTCTCCATTCAAGGTTTACCATTCTTGAGTTTATAATTTATTTATAGGAATTCTAGGGTTTCTAAGGGAATTTAGGGCATCATGGTTATATTTGAGATGTTCTTATTAATGTTGAACTTATTAGATCTATTTTATAGTTTAAACTTTGTGTATTTCATCATTATAGGAATGTGTGGTTATGATAATTTATGGTGTGAGAAGCAGTTCATTCTACCAATTAATACACAAAAAGCAAAAATTTCTAGTGGCTTTTCCACTCCTATTCAAACATAGCATATATTACACTTGCAAATTTTATGGGTTGTCATAGCCTCTTCCCCTTAAACAAATCTCGTCCCGAGATTAAATTTTTAGTGTATCAAAAGGCAGATGTAGTTCTTGTGTTCTGCTTAACAATCTATTCATATATCAATGAATAAAGTTCTTGGTGTTTGTTATTTATTTTCTTTAATCAATCTCTTCTATTAGGGCTATCACGAAGCATAAGAACTTATGATATATTGACCATTTAGGTTGTAATGAAATCTTATAAAGATTACAAGAATAAGTGTAAATTATACCAATTAATCAGGTAAAATCCTCTTTAGTTCTCTAAATAGGAAGGAAATGTGATTATTTATGAGTTTCTTTGGGTAAAATTCAAGTTAATAAGTTATAGTTTGCCTACAAATCAGGGATTGATTATTGCATCTCTTAAACTCAATTTGGGTAATTTGATAGAGAAAAGATCCTTTTTAACTAGATATGGTTTAATATAGTGCAGTTTCTTATTCACAGTGAGAAATATTTATCAAGACAGTCTTTCCAATTTATCATTTAAATCTAGCAGTTACCTAATGGTTACTATTCAACGTTCTACGAAGCTTTATTCTCATACAACCTTCTCAAATAGTTTTACGAACTACTTTGGGTAGGTTGAAATCTCCAATTTTAGCCCAGCAAATACGTAAATGGCACTTCTTTCAATAGGGTGTTTCAAGTAGTATTGCTTTGATTCTAGCATGAAAACTATTGTTATACGGAATATTTTACGAATGTTAATACTGTTTTACATGGTGTAGTTTCTTATTCTTCTTGAGAAAATATATGTGATTACTCTTTGGAAAAGATGTTTCACAAATCACTTAAATTCAGTAAATAGTTAACAATTATTTCTTTTTGCACTACGAAGGCTCTATTACTATAATACCTTGATAGGATATGTGCTATTCCAGATAATGTAATTAATATATGACTTTAGCTTAGCATGTGTGTACTCGATATCGTTCTCGGAATCTAATCGAATTGATCACGGTTAATGGTGGAATAGTCGGTAATGGTCACTAAAAGGGGAGTTGATTTTCTATTCTATTAGAAAAGGTAAGTGCAAAACGTAATTAAAATAAGCTAAAAGCAAATCTAGAAAAATGGAGATTTCGGGAAGCGTGCAATTTTTGGAAATTAAAACGTAAATGATTAAAAACTTGAAAACTTGGTAAAAATAAACTAAGACAAAACTTGTTTAAAATAATTCTAAGTTAAAATGCGGGAAAAATTAAATTTGAAAGCTACGCTAAATAAAACAGAAACAAGATTCAGATCGCAATATGGATCGTACTCAGATCGTAACCTACGATCGTAGCATAGGGATCGCACTCAATGCGATGGAAGAAAAAGTGACCGCACTCCAAAAGTGAGGGATCGTACTCACTGATCGCAACCACCATCACAACAAGTGGATCGTGGTCTTGATCGTAACAACAACAAGGATCGCAATCAATGCGATCGTACCAAGGAATCGTAACACGATCGCACCCACAGATCGCAACGAGTGATCGTGGTGTGGATCATAGCCAGGGAAAGAAGTATGATCGCAGTCAATGCGATCGTATCCAAGGGAGGAAGTATGATCGTAACAAGTAAAACCCTCCTAAGATCGTAATGGAAAAAAAGAGGTAATTAAGCTGAAACAAATAAGCACTTAATCCAATAAGTATTTACCAACATAGCCAAGACTAATTAAGCACAAATTTGACAACTTTTGGAATCTAAACACGGGAACTTAATAAACCGAACTTTAAAACGATAAGACTTTTAGGAAAGCTTAAAAGTAAATAAGCTAAACATACAAATAAGCCAATAAGCACAAAGAGCTTAAAGCTTAAACGTATAAGAACTTATGTAGGAATAAAAAGATGAGCTTCTAAAATCACTTAAACATCAAAATCAACCACGGATCATTAATATTTTGGATCAAAGGTAAACCAAAATCAAGAAATGTAGAAAGAGATTAATGAACAAAAAGCTTAACTTGATCTTGTGATTAATGAAATCTAAATACAAGGATGATTAAAAGCTTAAACTTGAAAGATAAAAAGTGAAGAAAAGATGAAACTTAGTGAGAGAAAGTTTAACACTTTCTCTCTCTAAAAACTAGAAAGGAAAAATTGAAAAAAAATGAAACTAGCTAACCCCCTCTCCTAATGTGTTTAGGAGGGTATTTATAGGAAAAGGGGAGGTGCATGTGTTGCTTCCTCTTTCTTTCTTCTCGACTCGACTCTATTAAATCGTTTGTCTTTTTCGACGTCGTCTCGGGATTTGAACTCGTCTTTTAATTTTCTTCTATAATTAGACTTGAGTTCTTCGACTTCATTAAACTTCCGTCTTTAGACTTTTTCTTTGATAAATATTCAGAATAGGCCTTGGACTTCCGTTCTTTTTGCACTCTTGATCTTTTGACTTCGTCTTTTCTCATTTTCTTCGATAAAAGCCCGTGAAAGCCCATGTTTTCTTCCTTTTTCATCTTTTGGTCCTAAAACACAATAAAAACACAAACCACGCATAATTTCGACTTTTACGACATAAAATACACGTTTTGGTCTTGTTATTATTGGAAATAAGTGGGAAAAGGATAAGTGTTTTCACACTTATTAGTAATGCATACATGGAGTATGAAATTCTAATATCTGGATATTTCTTTCACTTAAACCTATTGGTATAGAGGGAAGTGTTCTTTCTTAATGTATTCAATATTGCAGATATCGGTACTTTATGTCAACAGATTATTTTGGGAATAACCTTGTTAAAGTTTTCATATCCTTTATGAAATACAATTGACAATGATCCAGATGGTTTCATGTCGTAGCTTAAGAAATTCTGAAATAAGTTTCTCATTACTTTTCTTACCTATTTTTCATAAGAAATTTTAAGTTTAAACATTTGTAATTCAGATTTCAAAATTCCGTTAAGATATAAGTTGAAGATTTAGTCTAAAGAAAAATTAAAACACATATAATTCTAAGTACATGTAACACAAATGAGTTATTCTGCCAGATAGTAAAGTAAAATAACACTTAGAAAAAATGAAATCAAAAACTTCATAGATTCTAATTGATAATATTCACGTATGTTTAACACGCTTATTTATTTACAAAGCACGGAAATCTTAGAAAAGTCTAAATATTCGCCTTTGTAAAACCCGCATGCTTTTACCATGAATAGTACCCTTACGATAGTACGTACATGATTAGGACTTTCCTTTTATAGCACGTTTACGTTTCACGAACAAGAATTACAAGTATTACATACGTGTTATAACACGATAAGTATTTATTATGTATGAACACACGATAATTATTCCAATAATAATTATAATCACGAACATACGAACATGAAATCACGAACGTAAATTAATCACGAGCTAATATTACGTATGTATATATATATTTATTACGAACACGAATAAATATATTAAGTCACGATCGATAACTAATTAGATCACGTAATTTACGAATATGAGAACACACTATTATTTTGACACGGAAAATGTTCGGATCACCCCATGTGGATCCCATACCCGCGGACACAACACGGAAAAAGGGGCCAAGCCCATTAAATTTTGCTAAACATGAAATATGGAGAAAGTTATTTTCATTTAACACATTTAGTAAAAACAAGAAAAACCCTAGAAATCTTTTTCCTTCTCCTTTGTCTTGGTCGCCGGGTTTAGCATCACCAAAAGGGTGATTCGGTTTGATTTTGATCTTAGATTTAGTGCAAGGATCATTGTGTGTTCATCCTCATTCGATTCACGTGATTGGTATAACCTTTAACCTTTTCTTTTTTATGATTTGATTTGTTTATCACATAAAATCATGAAGGTTTTTAATAAACTAATTAAAAACAAGTAATTAAACATGTTACTAATCATGGGGTTTAATCAATCATGGGTTTAGGGGTGTTTGGTTTGTGGCCGACGCCTAACCGAGCCCCAAGGGCGTCTCGTCTTGGCTTACTTCGCACCACCGAGACCATATGGTCTCGGTTTGGTGGTGATGGTGTCACGGCAACAGCAAGGCAAGGGAAACCCCGACCTAGGTCGGGGTATGGTGATGGTTACGGGTCTGGTTCATGAGTTTTAATCACGGGTCCGGTTCACACATGTTTAGAATAAAAACACGATCCGGTTCATGAGTTATTTTTCAAGGTTTATTATGTTTACAAGTTATATTATTTTTTTACAAGATTTAAATTAAATTAATTAAAAGCATGAACATGATTAATTTAATTTACATGACTTAGGTTATCAATTTAATTATTAACACATGAATTTTAACCTAAGTATTTATTTTTAATTAGACTATATAATTAATTAATTATTAAAACCATGACTTATAATTAATTAATTTACATGACTTAGGTTATATTATTAATAGATAATAATACATGTTTTAACCTAAGTGTTTTACCTTTATTTAATTAAAATCATGTTATCTTTAATTAAATACTTTAACCTATAGTTATTTAATTTACATGAAATAATTAATAAACTATACTATATAATCACATGACTTAGAATATTAATTAGAAAACACTTAAGCTTATATAATTAGCTAAATTATCCAGCTTATATCTAATTATGGAAACTTTCTATTTTTAGAAACTTGTTTAATTAAGGCAGCTAATCTATTTATGGAAACTTTCTATTTTTAGAAACTTATCTATTTTAAGCAGTAATTCTATTTTTGGAAACTTTCTATTTTTGGAAACTTTCTGTTTTTGGTAACTTTATATTTTTGGAAACTTTCTATTTTAGGAAACCTGCTATTTTTAGAAAGTTACTTATTATTACACAACAAGTATAATAATACATGAAATACAAGTAATACTTAATCAGAATAGACAGAATATAGGATAAACATAGTATAAAGCTTAAATCAGTAAAACATGACATGAACATATAAAACAAGCTAAGACATGATATAAAACCAGTTACATACTCAGTAATCAGATACTTATACACGTATGTATTTATGTAGCATTAGTGATGCCGAAGTAGGACTCTCTTCCGTTCGTCTTCTTCGTTCACTGGACATAAGGTACGGATTCTCTGTTCTTTCAGTATGGACATTCTTTCCTTATTAGGATTTCCCCGTATGCAGCCAACTGTTTTCCCTAGTATATGTTTTATATGTTTATGAATTGCTTATGTTTAATTAGAATACCTAAAGCCATATACATGCATGACCAGTTTCACCTAGTTATGGAGGTACCATAACCATAACACTAGAGGCACTGGTGTTATGACTTTACCACGGAAGAGTGATAGCTCGTGGCGTCCCTTTTAGCTTTTGGCCATTTATTATATTATCAGGTGGGGCGTATGGGTGCATCCTAGTTACATGTTTTCAGCAGATTATTCAGTGTGAATGTGGTGTGTGCCTTGCATCCTTCACAAGGAGTTGATCCCTCCTACCTAAAACCAGTATATTAAATTAGAGGCAGCCCCTCTAATTTGCATGACGAGGTCACCCCTCCAAGTATTCATGCACGATGATATTTCATGACCTATATTGGCTAACGGTAAAATATGTTAAACAGTTTTTACAAGATAAACATAAGGCTTTTCAAACTATAAAACCAGTTTTACTAAGACATAACCGGGTTATTCAGGACTTAGTTTCTTCCACTGTTTCATGCTTATATACTTATATTATTCATGATCTACTTGTATACCCGTGCACTGAGCATATTGCTCAGCCGTTTTCCTTTTCATGTTCCCAAAATGGCAGGTACTCAGGGACGCTCGTAGACTTTAAGCGTACGTGCATATGGACTGGAAGCTTTCTAGCCTTCTTTACTTTATGCATTTATCTATACTTTGATACTCATTTCCATGGACATTGTTTGGTCCTTTCATTTACAGTACTTATGTTTGTGTGTTATGAGTTCTACTTTTGGACTACCGATGTTTGATTCCGGTATTTCCTTTATGGTCATGTAATGTTTAGACATTTATCCTTGTATGCTTTGATGACACGCCATAATCACGCGTGACATTCCATTTATCAAAATGGGGTGTTACAATTATGGTATCAGAGCCAAGGCTTCGACCTGTAGGCTCTCAAAACATGACCTATGATTAGTGGGTAGTCACTATGGTCTTCTTAGAACTGACAGTCGGTTTTTATGCATTCATCATTTTCATGCATACATATATATGTCATTGTCGCAGGTTTATGACTAAGTAATGGTTGGTACAGGACTGGCCCTATTTAGTCACATGTGTTTTATCGAAACTTTTAAATTTGGGACCAACCCATAGGCGTCCCCTCGCCATGTCTTTTATTTGGGTGAACTGACCATAGGCGTTCACTCTCGCGTATACAAAAGTTTTCATAAAACTGCATCATGCATTCATGTACAAATTTTCCTGCATACAATTTTTCTCATGATTTATTAGTATAATTTTTTTCATGTATATAGTCTATGTTTTGATCAGTTGAATCATGTATTTTATGTTATAATATCAGATGGTTCTCACACGCGAGTAGGAACAACTCAATGCAGCAATTTCAAGCTGCAATGCAAGCTTTGCTTCCTCAACTGAGGAACGAAATCAGGGATGAGGTTCAGGCTGCCAACAATCAGCAGCATCACCCAATACCTCCTTCTCCTCCTCCAGTGACATTGGCTACATGGCTGAAGAGATTCAACAAGCTCCGTCCTCGAGCTTTCGAGAGAACAGATAGCCCAGTGAAGCTGAAAGCTGGTTGGCTCACATTAAGAAGATCTTCGATGCTATGGGCAGTGACCCCGTTTTCAAGTCGAGGTTGGCATGCTACCGGTTCGAAGGTGATGTGTTAAATTGGTGGTTAGCACTGAAGTAGTCTGAGGGAGGTGATAATTGGGTGGCTAGTTTGACATGGGCTCAGTTCAGAGATAGGGTGATGGAGCAGTTCTTTCCCAAGGCTGAGCAAGACAAGCTGAAGAGGGAGTACCATGGGATCCGACAGAGAGCTAGGGAGAATATCAACGAGTTCATGCAGCACTTTCTTCGCTTAGCTGGTTTCCTTGGTGCAGCGGCAGGTACTCCTGAAGAGCAGGCACACCACTTCAGGTGGGCTCTTCGCACATCGGTTGCAAACAACTTGGTGTGTGCTACGTTCAACACGGTAGCACAAGTGGCCGATGCAACAAGTAAGCTGGAGATGCTGCAGGAGAGAGATGAGTTCGGGGAAGCAGAGAGACCCGATAAGAGGTAAACATTCGTATTCAGGCGGTGATCAATCCGTATTCTTTCAGTATATGTCAATTTTTCATCTCTTTTAATTGTATCTTCCAGGCAGAAGACTGGGGACCGGTCTCAGCCGGCTACTCAGCAGCAGCCTAATCAGCCCAATGGAAACGGTCAGACTAACGACCGTTCTGCAACGGATAGGCGTGGCGGTAATGATAATTACCGTAACAACGCTGGACACTCCAACAGCAGCAGGTCCTTATACTTACGCATTTTCTTATGATTACATGTTATGATTCATAATTCTGACACATTAACAAATCTACCAGGAATCATGGTAACGGTAGGGACCAGAACCAGAGAGGTTCGCAGCCTAACCGTCCAGCTATCACTGGTATTCAATCTTATGATTATCCGCATTGTCCTTTGTACCCAATTATCATGTCTCATGTATAATGTCTTATCAGGTTCTCAGCCAGTCAGGACACCTGCTGGAGGATATACTCATCCTCTTTGCTCTACTTGCCACCGTAGGCACCTAGGGCTATGTCGCCGCGACAGTGACTCATGCTTAAAGTGTGGTCTTCCTGGCCATCGCATGAAGGATTGTCACAAGGGCGAGATGGAGGGCACATCAGGACATGCTGATACCAAGCCGCCTCCTACTACTGGACGCGTTTACACGACATCTCGCGATCAGGCCAACAAGTCTACAGGTACCATCACTGGAATCTTGTATATGTATGGTCAAGCTGCATGTGTTCTGTTTGATACGGGTGCTACTCACTCGGTCATTTCTACTGCTTATGCAAAGAATGTTAGGATACTCCCCATGCCACTAGAGAATAGACTCAGTATTTCCACGCCTTTGAGAGACTCTGTACTTATAACCCATGTGTAGAAGAGCCTTCCCTTAGAGTTTGACGACAAGGTTCGTCCTGTTGACGCACTTCCGCTGGACATGAATGACTTTGACATGATTTTGGGCATGGATTGGCTATCCAAGCATCATGCTACAATAGACTGCCATTCATATCGAGTCATCTTCGGTGGTGTTAATGCGCCAGAGTACATTCACAACGGGTTCGTACCCGGCAGGTCTGTACAAATCATATCAACCCTGCAAGCACGTGCACTACTGTCACATGGCTGCGAGGGTTATCTGGCTATGGTTCATGACATGCATGCTGAATCCCCATCAATTCAGGATCAGCCGATAGTGTCAGAATTTCTAGATGTATTTCCAGAAGAACTTCCGGGCATACCACCTGTACGTGAAGTGGAATTTAATATCGAGCTCATCCCAGGAGCTGAGCCGATTTCCAAGGCTCCTTATCGCATGGATCCGATAGAGTTAAAGGAGCTGAAGGATCAACTGCAAGAACTTCTGGAACGAGGTTTCATTCGACCGAGCGCATCTCCATGGGGCGCACCGGTCTTATTTGTTAAGAAGAAGGACGGCAGTATGCGTCTTTGCATTGATTATCGCGAGCTCAACAAGATTACCATAAGGAATATGTATCCACTGCCACGTATAGACGATCTGTTTGACCAACTCCAAGGGGCCAAACATTTCTCCAATATTGATCTTAGGTCGGGCTATCATCAGCTACGGGTTAAGGAGCAGGACATCGCCAAGACTGCTTTCCGTACACGCTATGGCCACTACGAATTTGTAGTCATGCCATTTGGCCTTACCAATGCTCCATCAGTGTTCATGGATTTGATGAATAGAATCTTCCATGAATTTCTGGACAAGTTTGTCATTGTCGTCATCGATGACATTCTGATTTTCTCTAAGTCCAAGGAGGAACACGAAGACCATCTTCGTACAGTACTACAGATTCTTCGACAGAAGTAGTTGTATGCTAAATTCTCCAAGTGTGAGTTCTGGTTAGACAAGGTGGCATTCTTAGGTCACATTGTATCAGCAGAAGGAATCACTATGGATCCAGCGAAGGTTGAGGCTATTACTAAGTGGTCGAGGCCGACATCAGCGACTGAAGTCCGTAGTTTCCTAGGCTTAGTTGGTTATTACCGTAGGTTCGTGGAGAACTTTTCCTGCCTAGCACTAGCATTGACCAAACTGATGCGGAAAGGGGAGAAATTCGTCTGGACTGAAGAACGAGAGAAGAGCTTTGAAGACCTGAAGCAGAAGTTAGTATCTGCACCTATTCTTACTCTCCCATCTGGTACGGGTGGATTTCAAATCTACAGCGATGCATCGGGGAAGGGACTTGGCTGTGTTCTCATGCAACATGGGAAAATGATCGCGTATGCTTCACGGAAGCTTAAGCCTTATGAGGAAAATTACCTTACGCATGATTTGGAACTTGCAGCAGTCGTGTTTGCATTGAAGATATGGAGGCACTACTTATATGGAGAATCATGTGATATTTTTACGGACCACAAGAGCTTGAAGTATATCTTCACTCAACGTGAATTGAACATGAGACCGAGGAGATGGTTAGAGCTGTTGAAGGATTATGACATTAATCTACGGTATCATCCCGGCAAGGCGAATGTAGTAGCAGATGCACTTAGCAGAAAGTCCGGAATGATCAACGGCATTGAGATTTAGGAGGAAATCATAAGATACTTGGAGCGACTAGACATAGAGATCATGGTACTTGGACAGAACGGTTACTGGGCTAATCTTAGAGTAGAACCCGAGTTACTCTCTAAGATCAAGGAAGCTCAGAAAGATGATGGAGAAATTTGGGCGATAATTTAGAATTTGGAGAAGCAGACAGAGTTCAGAGTAGATGCAGATGGTATCTTATGGCAGGGCACGAGACTTTGTGTTCCGGATGATCAAGAACTCCGGGAAGCCTTGTTAGTTGAGGCTCATAGCTCCCCATTCTCTATACATCCTGGTTCGCCCAAGATGTACCATGACATCAAGCAATACTTTTGGTGGAGTGGTATGAAACAGGATGTTTCCACTTACGTCTCCAAATGTCTTACCTACCAGCAGGTTAAGATCGAGCATCAGCGATCTGGCGCTCTTCTTCAACCGTTAGATATTCCAGAGTGGAAGTGGGACAAAATCACCATGGATTTTGTTACTGGTCTTCGGCCAACCAAGAGGAAGCACGATGCAATTTGGGTTATCGTAGATCGACTTACCAAATCAGCTCATTTCTTACCGATCCGCAAGGAAGATTCGGTCAGTAAACTCGCCGATACTTATAGAAGGGAGATCATGAGACTCCATGGTGCTCCATCCAGCATCGTCTCAGACAGAGATTCTCGATTCACTTCGCGATTTTGGAAAAGTCTGCAGAAAGCTTGGGGTACACAACTTAAGCTTAGCACGACTTTTCATCCTCAAACAGACGGGCAGTCGGAGCGAACGATTCAGACATTGGAAGACATGTTGAGGTCATGTGCGTTGGAATAGACGGGTGATTGGGACGATTATATCTGTTTGGTGGAGTTTGCATACAACAACAGTTGGCACGCAAGTATCAAGTGTGCTCCTTTCGAGATGTTGTATGGCAGAAAGTGTCGCGCCCCAATCTGCTGGGATCAGGTTGGTGAGCGAACACTTGAAGGACCAGAGATCATAGAGTTGACTAATGAGAGGGTCGCAGTAGCTAAGCAGAAACTTCAAGAAGCACGGTCACGTCAGAAGAGCTACGCAGACAAGCATCATAGGGACATACATTTTAACATAGGAGATCACGTTTTCCTTAAGGTTTTGCCGGCACGTGGTGTTAGACGTTTTGGAATTAAAGGGAAGTTCAGTCCTCGATTCATCAGACCGTTTGATATCATTGAACGAGTCCGTGAAGTATCTCACCGTTTAGCGTTACCTCCGCAGCTTTCTCATGTACACAATGTGTTTCATGTGTCCTTACTCAGAGGGTACAAGTATCATCCCCTTCACATGGTTCAGTATCCACTGGAACAAATTCGTGAAGATCTCACTTTTATAGAAGAACCCGAACGAGTTCTTGACAGACAAGAACGAGTCATGAGAAGGAAGACGATTCCATTCGTCAAAATCCTTTGGAGGGATCATACCGAGCGGGAAGCCACTTGGGAAACGGAGGAGTCTATCCGGGATTCTTACCCTCATTTCATATTTTGAATTCGGGTATGTTCTTCTTTTCTAGTTTACTTTATCTATAATTCGGGGACGAATTATTCTTTTTAGGGGGGAAGAGTTGTATAACCCGCATGCTTTTACCATGAATAGTACCCTTACGATAGTACGTACATGATTAGGACTTTCCTTTTATAGCACGTTTACGTTTCACGAACAAGAATTACAAGTATTACGTACGTGTTATAACACGGTAAGTATTTATTACGTATGAACACACGATAATTATTCCAATAATAATTATAATCACGAACATACGAACATGAAATCACGAACGTAAATTAATCACGAGCTAATATTATGTATGTATATATATATTTATTACGAACACGAATAAATATATTAAGTCACGATCGATAACTAATTAGATCACGTAATTTACGAACACGAGAACACACTATTATTTTAGACACGGAAAATGTTCGAGTCACTTCATGTGGGCCCCATACCCGCGGACACAACAAGGAAAAAGGGGCCAAGCCCATTAAATTTTGCTAAACATGAAATATGGAGAAAGTTATTTTCATTTAACACATTTAGTAAAAACAAGAAAAACCTTAGAAATCTTTTTCCTTCTCCTTTGTCTTGGCCGCCGAGTTTAGCATCACCAAAAGGGTGATTCGGTTTGATTTTGATCTTGGATTTAGTACAAGGATCGTTGTGTGTTCATCCTCATTCGATTCACGTGATTGGTATAACCTTTAACCTTTTCCTTTTTATGTTTTGATTTGTTTATCACATAAAATCATGAAGGTTTTTAATAAACTAATTAAAAACAACTAATTAAACATGTTAATAATCATGGGGTTTAATCAATCATGGGTTTAGGGTGTTTTGTTTGTGGCCGACGCCTAACCGAGCCCTATGGGGGTCTCGGCTTGGCTTACTTCGCACCACCGAGACCATATGGTCTCGGTTTGGTGGTGATGGTGTCACGGCAGCAGCAAGGCAAGGGAAACCCTGATCTAGGTCGGGGTATGGTGATGGTTACGGGTCCGGTTCATGGGTTTTAATCACGGGTCCGGTTCACACATGTTTAGAATAAAAACACGGTCCAATTCATGAGTTATTTTTCAAGGTTTATTATTTTTACAAGTTATATTATTTTTTTACAAGATTTAAATTAAATTAAGTAAAAGCATGAACATGATTAATTTAATTTACATGACTTAGGTTATTAATTTAATTATTAACACATGAATTTTAACCTAAGTATTTATTTTTAATTAGACTATATAATTAATTAATTATTAAAACCTTGACTTATAAATAATTAATTTACATGACATAAGGTTATATTATTATTAGATAATAATACATGTTTTAACCTAAGTATTTTACCTTTAATTAATTAAAATCATGTTATCTTTAATTAAATACTTTAACCTATAGTTATTTAATTTACATGAAATAACTAATAAACTATACTATATAATCACATGACTTAGAATATTAATCGGAAAACACTTAAGCTTATATAATTATCTTAATTATCCAGCTTATATCTAATTATGGAAACTTTCTATTTTTAGAAACTTGTTTAATTAAGGTAGCTAATCTATTTATAAAAACTTTCTATTTTTAGAAACTTATCTATTTTAAGCAGTAATTCTATTTTTGTAAACTTTCTATTTTTGGAAACTTTCTATTTTTGGAAACTTTCTATTTTTTGTAACTTTCTATTTTTGGAAACTTTCTATTTTAAGAAACCTGCTATTTTTAGAAAGTTTTTCTATTTTAGGAAACCTGCTATTTTTAGAAAGTTACTTATTATTACACAACAAGTATAATAATACATGAAATACAAGTAATACTTAATCAGAATAGACAGAATATATGATAAACACAGTATAAAGCTTAAATCAGTAAAACATGACATGAACATATAAAACAAGCTAAGACATGATATAAAACCAGTTACGTACTCAGTAATCAGATACTTATACACGTATGTATTTATGTAGAATTAGTGATACCGAAGTAGGACTCTCTTCCGTTCGTCTTCTTCGTTCACTGGACATAAGGTACGGATTCTCCGTCCTTTCAGTATGGACATTCTTTCCTTATTAGGATTTCCCCGTATGCAGCCAATTGTTTTCCCCAGTATATGTTTTATATGTTTATGAATTGCTTATGTTTAATTAGAATACCTAAATCCATATACATGCATGACCAGTTTCACCTAGTTATGGAGGTACCATAACCATAACACTAGAGGCACTGGTGTTATGACTTCACCACGGTGGAGTGATAGCTCGTGGCGTCCCTTTCAGATTTTAGCCATTTATTATATTATCAGGTGGGGCGTATGGGTGCATCCTAGTTACATGATTTCAGCAGATTATTCAGTGTGAATGTGGTGTGTGCCTTGCATCCTTCACAAGGAGTTGATCCCTCCTCCCTAAACCAGGTATATTAAATTAGAGGCAACCTCTCTAATTTACATGACGAGGTCACCCCTCCAAGTATTCATGCACGTTGATATTTCATGACCTATATTGGCTAACGGTAAAATAGGTTAAACAGTTTTTACAAGATAAACATAAGGCTTTTCAAACTATAAAACCAGTTTTACTAAGACATAACCGGGTTATTCAGGACTTAGTTTCTTCCGCTGTTTCATGCTTATATGCTTATATTATTCATGCTCTACTTGTATATATGTGCACTGAGCGTATTGCTCAGCCGTTTTCCTTTTAATGTTCCCAAAACGGTAGGTACTCAGGGACGCTCGTAGACTTTAAGCGTACGTGCATATGGACCGGAAGCTTTCTAGCCTTCTTTACTTTATGCATTTATCTATACTTTTATACTCATTTCCATGGACATTGTTTAGTCCTTTCATTTACAGTACTTATGTTTGTGTGTGAGGAGTTCTACTTTTGGACTACCGATGTTTGATTCCGGTATTTCCTTTATGGTCATGTAATGTTTAGACATTTATCTTTGTATGCTTTGATGACACGCCATAATCACGCGTGACATTCAATTTATCAAAATCGGGTGTTACAGTCTTGCTCCAACAGTATCGGGTTTCATGACCTATTTTGAAGCAGTTTTGGCACTTTGTTGTGTAGTTTCCAGTGTGATGCAATAGACAATTCATGCATTGGGGAACATGTCTAGCATAGTCGTCCTATTTTATTGGTTGGGAATGGTTAACTAGGTTAGTATTTGGGTAATATAGGTAGGGAAAATAGGGATCATATGTAAAGTTTAAGGGATTGGGTTTAGTTTTAGCAGATTCTTCTTCTTTGATAAATTTACGTTTAAAGGTGTTGGATTCTTGCACAGGATTGTGCTTGATTACATGATCCATTAATTTCTAGGAAATCTTAATGGCTTCTTCTAAACTATGGGGTTTAGAAATAGTAATCATTCTTCTGAATCTTATGGGAAATCCTTTGATAAAAGCCTTCATTATCCTTTATGAATCAGTGATAGGATACAATTCTGCTAACTCTTGAAATTTTCTCAAATAGGCTTTGAGATCAATTCTTCATGTTACTAGTTTGCAAAATTCCTTTTTCACTTTCTCGATTTCGTTTGAAGGATAATATCGGGTTATTAGGAGACACTTAAAATCTAACCATTTCGTCTTATAGGCTTCGTCTAAACCAACAAGTTGAGTATAGTAATTCCACCATGAAAATGCTTCATTAGTTAAGGTACTAACAACAAGCTTTACTTGGTGATCCTCAACGCAACTATTTTGGGGGAAAATTGTTTATGTCCTCTTAATCTAGTGGGAAATACTAACAACATCTTCATTTCCTTGGAATTTATATAACTGGCTAGTTATATAGTCTTCCGTTGGATTAACATTCCTTACTATTTTGAAGACTGGTATTTTCAAGGCTGTAGCTACTTCATCGTTAGTTATTTGCTGAAGTCTTTCGGGAGTTTGGGTAGAAGATACTGATGTCCTTAAATGTGTCATTCTGAAATTTAGAAAAAAATTTGAAAATTAGATATACTTGTCTATTTAAGCATTTGTATACAACGCTTCACGAGCATAAATTTTCCAAAAAATTTTAGAAACCTAAAAGGTTTTAGGGAATAGGTTTATAGGGCTCTAATAACTAACAACTTGTCCTAGGTTTCTTAGGTTATTTATCCTTTATTTAGATTGATACTCTTTTTAACCAAATAGACTTGAGAAGTCCTTTTTAGTTTTAGATAATATCTCTCTTTTGATATAATTCTTTTAAAGATTTATATTTTTCAAGTATTTCTCTTTTCTAGAATAATATGCAAAATAAAGGAAAGATGAAAAAGAAACTTTTATTTATCAACAATCTGCTTCACTGATGGACAGATAAGCTTCTTTGTTACATAAAAGTAAAGACTGATAGCTAAAATATTTACAAGGCTTTTTGGGAAGCTGAATTATTAAAAAGCTGGTCTATTTCTTTTCTTGTGGATTCTTAATTTCTACTAAGAGAGCTTTTATGTTGTCTTGGTGTCGAACTTGAATATCCTTGATAAGTTTTTCCATTGCTGTCATTCTTACTTTTGCTAAGGTGATTTCCTCTTCATTTATCCTTTGCTTATTACGTAACTCAAAATTTTCATTGCTTACTCTTACAAAATTATTCTCTAATTTCTCTATTTCCTCTTGCATCATTTCTTGTTCACACCTTCGTCTTTCGACTTCATAGTCTAAATCCTCAATACGGTTGGGTGGCACTTCACTGAAATAGTTGATCATATTCTCTATTTGTTTTACAAATAGGTTTTGGTTATTTGGGATATTATTAGAAGCTTGGGATGAAGGAGTTTGATTCTACGAAATAGGTATATTTTCATAATTTGGTTGGGGATTATTTTCTAGTGAAAAAGATTTAAGGTAATTGTTATTATTAGCAGGAAGAGCTAATACTAAAGGTTCAGGAAAATCCAAAAGGTAAATATATTCTGTTTCCGAATCAAATATAACGATGGGATGAGAATAAGAAGACATATTTCTGATGACGTTGGTAAAAAGAAAAATTACTTCTATCAGTAGCTAGCACTATATTATTTACACATACTATCATTTAAACACATAATAACATTACCAGAAATCTTGAATATCACTTACAAATTTTTGCCGCAGCATGATTTTTGATGCAAATATTTTACTTGGAAAATTTATTTAAGAAAATCAGTTATATTTAAGATTTTTAAATCTCTTAATTCTCTATAACTATAGCTCTGATGTCACTCTGTAACACCCCCATTTTTATCTTGACATAGCGGAATAATATTTTGATGGGTATTACTTCATGATATAAAAGCAAAGTGATAGAAAACAACTCAAAAGAGTGTTTAACTTCATTTATTCTTTATAAATTTATCATTCAAAATCAGAGATCTTTAATAAAACAATTGTACATACACTATACATGACAGGTTCCCGAGATCTAGAAAATAGGTTTGAATGACAAAATCTTCCAAGATTATATCTCTCCACGTCATTAGTATGCTGCTCCGTGCTATCAATTTCAATACCTGAAATATATGCTTAAAGTCAACACAAAGGTTGAGTGAATTCATAGGTTTAAAAATCAGTTTGAATACAAGATCCTTTTTCATGAGCTACGTTGTTATTTGCTCGTAAGTTTGAATAAAATGATGATTTAATTTCACTAAGCTCATGATACCGCGACTAGACATAGGAACCAACAGTTTCCCTTATGAGGAAGTCTGCCAAACTATCCTTGTTTGCAAAATAAAGTATGCATGTTTAACCACTGAGGTGCTAACAAGTGCGACTTACCCAGACAGGAGATGTCAGTCTCCAATAGTAATATTTACGATATTAGCACTCATTCCGAGAAATGATTAGCGGTTCACGATTAAAAGGGGACTTTCATAGGCAGCAGTAAACATAGTGTCAATGAATCATATCTGGGAAGCATACCAAAAACACTTGTATTCCATTTTAGCATATATCCCCCTCACGAGTTTTGAAATCATTTGAAAAGTAGTACACTTAACTGAGGCTATGAACTCACCTTATGTCCAATAATCTTGTCGGGTTTAGGTCACTCAGATCAACTTGAGCTAACAAACAAGAATGTGGTCTCACACCAATCTGTTTTAACATAATTGGTATGGTATTAAGTTTATAATCTTTTGATCAATCTATTTAAGAATTTGGTTATGATTTATTTAATTATGATTTGGTTGTTATTCTAGCACCAGTGTTCGGACCATCATACTCAGAAGCCATTCTATAAACGTTTGAGGATTGAGGGCACTTTAAATCGTAAACTCAACCACTCAGTCAGAACGTAATATCGAGATAGAACATATTTGTACAAAGCTCCATACTAACATGATACTTTCATTACTTCCACATATTCATGATTAATCTTATTTAGTTTTAAAGTTGGCAAAAATACTTCTTTTGGTTACATTTTGGCATAATTACACTTTTAACCCCTAAAGTATATAGTTTCATAAATTGCAATTTAAACCTTCAATATTTAACCTTAGGGTCTCAAACTTTAAAACATTTATTCTTATAGATTATACTTTCATAAAAATGAAACTATTAGCCCCAAATGATTTATAGTTTCAAAAATGATAGTTCTAGTCCCTATACTTGTAAAAATCACATAACAAGCTCAAAAATGATCCAAATAATCTAGGATTTGAAAACAAAGTTTATGAACACATTTATAATCATAATAACAATATTTCTTCAGAATTATAGCTTTTGAAATGGATTTTTGCTCATTATTTCATGTATATTACAAAACTAGGGTTTTAAGACATCTTTAACTTATAACTTTCATTTAAAATGATGAAATGACTTAGTTTCTTTTAGATTATCTTATAATATTGGAATTATAAAAACTCTAAATAAACATTTAAAATGATGAAATGACTTAGTTTCTTTTAGGTAGCTCCAAAATAGCTCCTTATGGCTTCTTATGAACACAACTTACAATCAAAGCTTCAAGAGCTTCAATGGCTAGCTTCTAGACCTGGTTTTTGGTATTGTGCGATGTCCAAAGACGTATATAGATGTGGAAATGGAGAATGGGTATGAGATACAAAGGAAACGGGGTGCAAGTTCAAATGAAGCACATACGCCCCTATTTATACTTGTTATGACCCTTAGCCTCCAAGTTTTGCATTCAAACGTGTAAGATAGATATAGTGGTGACTAACTAAGGCTATTGAAGATCTACACAACTCCTTAGACTCTAGGTTTGTTCTAATCCTTCCTTGTGGCTCAAAATGTGTCACGGTAACATGTTGATAAGAATGGTGATGTGTAGAAATCAAGGAGGTGATCCACCTACTTGTCACACTCCTAAAATATCTTAGGATGAATAAATATCTAGTTTTCAAACTTGGAATGGAGGGAATGGTTTGAAAATGAGTTTTGGAGGGAAATTACAAAACCAGATTCTAAAACTTGGGCTTGTAACTTATGTTTTGTGTTATTGGTGATTAGGGATTTAGGAAAATGATTAGTGAATGATTAGGGCTTAATTAGGGTTTATACATTCTATTTAAGAGATTTTGGTCCTTGGTTTGAAGTTTAACAAAGGTTTGATGTGGAAATGGGAAGTATACATTTATAGATTAGGGTTTTCTAATGATCTAGGGTTTAATCTTAGTAAAGGGCTTTATCCTTCAATTGATTACTGATGTAAACTTAATGTAGATCCTATACATTATGTTTTAGGTGTCCAGTGAGTTATCACACTTGGTTTAAGGGTTTAGTTTAGGTAAACATGTCTAAAGAGTGAAAACACTTATTTTGACCTAATTTACAAGTCATGCATTGAAATCTTGTACCTTGTGTATTAGGGTACTTGTAGATTGTCTTAATATAATCTTATAACCTTAATTAAGTCCTATGAATATTTATAGACTTGTCCAAAAAGAACTAGATAGTGATTCCATGTAGATTTCTTAATATTAGGGTTTTTAGGTCATTAATCCTAATGATTTTTTAACTTAGGTAATTAGGTTTTATATATTATAGGTCTTATATGATTTTTTTATATGGGTTCTACATTCTTCGTTTGAGGGTTTATATAGATTGATCATATTCTAGGGTTAATTAAGGGAGCTTAAGATCCTATGCTTTGATAACATGTACTTTATGCTTTACCAACTTGTAACTTGACTTGAAATGAATGTAAAATCTTAATATGATACGTAGTTGAGTTTTATAATTTATGGTAAAATATTAGACTCTAATTCAATGTAAAATGGATTTTATATGCTAATCTTGGTTACTAGGTCTTAACTTGTAATTAGCCTTGGATTAGTGAATATTAGCATTTTATGATCAATTAACTTTCCTTTAGATGATAGATTGTAATTAGTATATTGTTTTTGATAATATTACATGGATTTTATCTATTTACATTGCTTGAAATATTATTTACCTGATGTTACCTGATGGAGGTGCAGTTACACCCACCTTATAGGTTGAAGACTTTCTGAGAGCCGTAATGGAGTTGTAAGCATCAAGAACTAACAACCGTTGAAGGGTCAACAATTGTTTAAGAGTCTACAATGGTAATGGCAAACTATAAGTTGACAAAATTTGCAAAATGAAATAGGTAAAAATATATCACAGTAGTATTAGAATAACATAACTATCTTAACTCCAAAATTACATAACTATTCAAAGAGACTAAAAATGTTGTACCTCAAAAACCAAGACCTCTTGGAACTTTGATCTTTCTTTGAAAAACATATTATTTACTTCTAGTGACTTTGCTTCTCCTGCATACGAATCTATCAGAATGTGTGCATTTATTAGTGGCAAAACCAACACTAACAGGTGTTGGTCTCTTGTAATTATTGTTATAATTAATAAAGATAAGTATAAACCTAACTCATGATAAAGTAATTTAATAAAAGATAGTTACATAACAAACAAGACAAAAAAGGTTTTTCAACGTTTGACTCTTATTATTCAAATAAATATACCCTATTGCATGCGAAACTACAATAGGAATTGAATGGACAATGTGTGTTTTAGTGATCTCCTCACTAACGACCAATATCAATCCTAACGATTAATATGTTCGACGATTAAGTCAACATGAGTTTATAACTCAAGTACTTTCTATCGTGTTTGGAAGAGAGAATCTGTTTGTGAATGACTAAAGCATTGAATGCACAAACTTAATTCTCTCTTTTACTATGCATCTTATTTATAGACTAGAAGGCTAGGTACATGACAAAGAATTCGAATTCCCATGTGCAATTCTTGTCTTTAACTGAGGTACAAGGTACAGACTTGTCTTAGCCTAAACTAGGTATGGGGACAAAGTCCTTTACAATCTCAGTACCCTTGTCTAACCTAAAAGGGTAAGTCACGATAAGCGTGTGTGTACTACATCTTATCTTCTTCAAAATTATCATGCCTTTACTTCAGTCTTTAAGATGGCATTGTTCCTTTAGGGAGATCGTATGAGGCTCAATGAGTCTACTGCCACAACTCACTAAACCCATTACCTTCTTCTTCGTCTCGGGTACATCATTCATTAAGTTTCGCCTCACTGAATACTCGAGTCTTTCTATTAGACTTAGGCTGAGCTCTTAAAGGCAACTCACTGAGTGACTATTCACTTGGTGACTTCATAATGTTCAAGAGTAAACAATATACTTAGGTGTATTAATATTCAAAACCATCAGAGAGATCATCTTGTACAGAATTGGCCATCAGTGAGATCAATCCGTACAAAGCTGGCCTAACAAAAGGTCAACCCCACTAAACTAACTCCTTTTATTCTTTGAAGGATTTTGTTTTTTTCTTCTTCTAGTTTTCAATCAGCAAAAAAGAAACAAAATATGCAAGCACATAAATCAATCAGTTTTTTGATTGACTAAATCAATAAGTAAAACATGTAAAGTGTTTCACCAATTGACTAAATTATAACAATAGTGAATCACATTCTATAAGCTTGCTCGGATTTATGAACTAATTAAATTTACATTTGTTAGTTCTGTTACACACTATTGAAGGTCATTGTGCTACATTAGTTTTCCCTGTCCATTATTGTAATGTTTGACATGGCATCTGACACATCCAACTATTATAAATTTAGTATCACCAATAAACATAATTTGTGTTGTTTATGGTTCAACAATCAGAGGTGTTTCTGATATCATGTGTCTGGCTTCAAGGGATCATCTCAAAGTAACTTCACCATTAGTGCATACTCGTGCGTTGCACCAGGATTGATTTTTGGGGGAAAATGTTACTTGCGTGAAAGTAACACTAAGATTATATACACAACAAACTCGACATATTGCATTTGGCGTTCGATTCCTTTGATTGAAAAGCATTTCACATCTATATAAATATCTTTACATAAAAAGATTAGAAGCTTTTAAACCAACTTTGCACTCTATAATTGATAATTAGTAGTGTAGCTGCGGATAAATAATTTAATACATGCTACTATCATTTCCAAAAGCCTTGCATTGGATCCAATGAATATTGGCTTTCACCCTTCACCCCAAGTAAGTTCGACAAACTAAGTTGTGATACTAGTATGGTCTCACCTTTGAGTGTACTGGCCTGTAGGAAACTCAGAAACTACCAATTCCAATAACATAATGACACTCTTTCTGTACAACATGTTGTAAGCGACTTTAGATGCGTTCTTGAACAATGGTCAAAGAAACCCAAATCATTAACCGAATAATTGAATAAAAATAACAAACTTGTGTGGCAAAACTTTGTGAATATGATTAATTTCAAGAATCGTATGAGAAGCAACATATCCTTAAAAACAAATTATACATTAACTTCAACCAAAGCATTTCATATGTATATGCATAGTTATGTATTGGAAGAAAAATGTCTGCAAATTGTTATATATTATATATTGTGACGATCCTTGAGTGTTATTACCATCATTGTTACTAATAATCACTATCAAAACAACCACCCTGGATCTTAATATATGATGTTGGTACTTACGATCAAGCTAGATCCTCAAAATTCCAGCCATTAATTCACACTAAAAATAACGGAAAAACAAAAATAATAAGCATACAGAATTTAAAAATGAAAAATTCGTTGGTATCATACCATAAATCTAGTATTGGGTGATCTAAAAATTCTTGGCGGTAGCTTGGTATTACACTGAATTATTTGAAAAAAATCCAATTGACAAAACACACAATTAGCACATAAACCTTAATTTCAAAATAAAAAATTGAAATAAAAGACTCATCAAGACTAATCAAATTGAAATAAAAGACTCATCATGACTCATCAATTTTAAGGATACATGTGGTTTTAGCGGTGAAAACTATCATTTAAGACCCATCAATTTTGAGACACTTTTGATTTTCTTTCGTTATAACTCCACCAATTCTGTAACTCCATGAACCTTTGATCTACTTTTGATTGAATGTAGGGGTGATATATAAGTTCATCCGAGTCATTTAATACTGCGAATTGAATAACTCCGACCCAATCTTTATATATAAAAGATAAATAGCTTGGCATGTCATTCAAGTTTGGATACGCTCTATGATAGGACCTATGTAATAGATATTTGTAATAGATAAACTAGGAGGTATGTAGTTCCTCCTGGTCCTAGTAGTAGTAGGAGCAACACGTGCTCCTGGTCTAGTAGAAAGTCAAACAATATTATTCTTAGTAGTTTGTTAGGATATGCATGAGATATGTTAGGAAAGGATATGCATATCAGGAGTTACACGTTTATGTTTAATGTAGTATTAGGGTTTCCTTGTAGTATAAAAGGAACCCATTGGTAGAAGGGTTAGATACCCCTTTCACCATTATTCATTTCATATTAATAGTAGAAATCCTTAGTAAGGATCAAGTTATTTTGTTATTTTGTTTCTTCTTGATCATAGTATTTGTATTCCGCACTTATACTTTGTATTACATTAAGAGTCTCTCTGTGAATAGACTTGTGATTATAGAAATCATTCACCATCCTTAACAGGCAGCAAGATCCACATCTAGTGGACCCACCAAGTGGTATCAGAGCCTAAGAGAGTCTCTGATAAAGAAGAACCATTTTTTATTAACATCTTCGTCTAATCATGTCTGCTTCTAATTCTACTCAAACAGGAGAAGCAAGCACCAACACAACACAACAAACACAGCAAATCGTTGCTACTGTTTCCAATACAAATGGAAAATTTCCACTCTTGAAGAAGGAGGAGTATGATAGCTGGGCCATGAAGATGGAGTGCTGGATCACCAACACTGATCTAGACCTTTGGAAAATTGTTTAGAATGGCAACAGTATGGTAATATCACAATTCTAGATCCTAAAACTCATCAAGAAATCACTGTTGTTCAGAAGGAAATCAAAGCAAAAACTATTTTGCTTCAGTCTCTTCCTAATAATCATATGGGTGATTTCTATCACTTGGATGATGCTAGAGAGATTTGGAATGGCATTAAGGCAAGATTTGGAGGGAATGAAGAATCCAATAAGATGTGCAGATCAATGCTAAGAGATGAATTTACAGAATTCAAGATCTCTGAGACAGAAGGTCTTTATCAAGGCTATGTAGGTTTCAAAAGATTCTCAGCCAATTGAATCAACTTCGCTCCAAACCAGAGAATGAAGACATCAATGCCAGGTTTCTTAGAGCCCTGCCTCATTCATAGAACCAGGTATTCATCTCTCTAAAGGCAAAAGGTGGGCTTGAATATCTTTCTTTTGATGACTTGTTCTATAAACTCAAAACCTTTGAGTCTCATGTAAGAGGGTTTGATGAGACTGCTTTTATACATAGTCTCATCGTCCAAAAAGGGCTTAAAATGCATTAAATATCATCAAAATACCCATATATATGCTTGTGTTTGTTGCTTGTGTATTTTAGGTACGGATATTGAGAAAATGACAAAAGATCACAAGAATCATGCAAAAACGAACACGAGAAACGAAGCCGCACAATGAACCAAGCCCTAATGAAGATTTTTCAAAGAAAACCCTTAAAGACTTGAAGATTTTTGAAGAAGGGTCCTCTAATATGGAAGAACTGACACTTTATACCCTTGTATCTTCATAATTACAAGATTGGTCCCTAAAGTTTGTCAATATTGTAAAAAGGGCCCTCCACTTTGAAGAATTGGAAATTTTAGTCCCTCAACAAAACTAAAATGTCAATATTTATCCTCCTCAAAGTCAAACATACCAATAAGGACTCCAAGTTACAACAATTACAAGTTTGGTCCTTTGAAAATATCAAAATTACCAAAAGGACCCTTGACTTTGAAGAAATGGCAAAAATGGTCCCTCATTAATCATGACTTGGCAATTTCTGTCCTCCAAAAGGTCAATCATACAAGTCAAGACCATTTTCAATCAAGAAAATGCCAAATCAGTCCTTCAAGAATCACAAAATGGCAAGAAATACCCCTGAAAATACTTTGGAAAAGTATTTGGGGCAAAAGTGTGAAGAATGAAACTTGAATACAAAGGGAAAACGGATTTGGGCTATTTAATTTCCAAGTGACAAGAAAGAAAGAAGCTGGGGGCTTGTTTTGCCAAGACAAGGAAGATACCTAGGCCAGTAGTGGGGTGACACGTGCCCCACTACCACTCCACAACCAATCAAAATCCACCAATGCTCCACATCACCCTCCACTCACCCGGATATTATTAATTAACTTTTCAAATGTTAATTAATTAATAAAAACACGCTCTAAACATGTTTTAAACCCAAAACAAAGATCAAACCTGGTGTTCTTCATGTTCATACAAAAAATGGGTTTTCTTAATCGTGTAACAATTAACCCATGAAAACCTCCAGATTAGTGATTAACCATCCCTTAATCACATCCCAACCTCAAAAATACTTGCCACCTCATTCCTTTGTCCCACACAAGATTCCCCTGCTACAAGCTTGTGCATACTGCCAAAATTCTGACAGCCATCCAACGTTTGAGATTGAAGCTTACTTTTAAGCTTGTTACAAGCCCTTTGATCAAGTTTTCACATGCCAGCTACAACAACACTCCAAAATCAGTCACATGATTCAACAAAATGCCAAAGCTCTCAAGGGTATTTTAGGGATTCTATAAGCTAGGGTTTACGTTTTTCTTCAGCTTAACTAGTTCATTGTATGCCTATATAAAGGCCTTAGTTCATTACATTTTAGCTTGCTGTTGAATTTTCCTTGGTTCACTTTTCTGTAAATCCATTTTCAGTATTAATGAAATGTGTTTGAAATGTTGAAGAAAGCTCAAGTGCCATCCTTTATATCTGCTGTAACACCCCATTTTATTAATGGAAATGTCACACGTAATTATGGCGTGTCATCAAAGCATACAAGGAAAAATATCTAAACATTACATGACCATAAAAGGAAAATACCGGAATCAAACATCGGTAGTCCAAATGTAAGGCTCATCACACACAAACATAGTATAGTAAAGGAAAGGACTAAACAATGTCCATAGCAAATGTATCAAAAGAAAGGAAATGCATAAAGTAAAGAAAGGCTAGAAAGCTTCCAGTCCATATGCACGTACTCTTAAAGTCTACGAGCGTCCCTGAGTACCTGCCGTTTTGGGAACATAGAAAAGGAAAACGGCTGAGCAATATGCTCAGTGCACAGATGTACAATAAAACACGAATAGGATAAGCACATAACATATAACTGTGGAAGAACTAAGTCCCGAGTAATCTGGTTAAGTCTTGATAAAACTGGTTTTATAGTTTGAAAAGCCTTATGTTTATCTTGTAAAACTGTTTATCATATTTTACCATTAGCCAATATAGGTCATGAAAATCCACCGTGCATGAATACTTGGAGGGGTGACCTCATCATGCGAAATAGAGGGGCTGCCTCTAATTTAATATACTAGTTTTGGGTAGGAGGGATCAGCTCCTTGTGAAGGATGCAGGCACACACCACATTCACCATGAAATCCTGACTGAAAACATGTAACTAGGATGCACCCATACGCCCCACATGATAAATATAATATAAATGGCCAAAAGCTGAAGGGACGCCACGAGCAATCACTCCGCCATGGTGAAGTCATAACATCAGTGCCTCTAATGTTATGGTTATGGTACCTCCATAACTAGGTGAAACTGGTCATGCATATATATGGCTATAGGTATTCTAAATTAAACATAAGCAATTCAAACACATACTTATACTACGGGAAAACATTTAGCTGCATACGGGGAAATCCTAATAAGGAAAGAATGTCCATACTGAAAGGACGGGAATCTGTACCTTATGTCCAGTGAACGAAGAAGATGAGCTGAGAGGAATCCTACTTCCGTATCACTAGTGCTACATAAATACATACATGAATAAGTATCTGCTTACTAAATACGTAGCTTATTTTATATGTTCTTATCATGTTTTACTGTTTAAAGCCTTAAATTGTGTTTATCTTATATTCTGTTTGCTCTGATTAAGTATTTCTGTTAGTTCATGTATTATTATACTTACTGTGTAATAATAAGTAACTTTCCAAAAATTAGCAGGTTTCCTAAAATAGAAAGTTTCTTAAAATAGAAAGTTTCCAAAAATAGAAAGTTACCAAAAATAGAAAGTTTCCAAAAATAGAAAGTTTCCAAAAATAGAAAGTTTTCAAAAATAGATATACTGCTTAAAATAGATAAGTTTCTAAAAATAGAAAGTTTCCATAAATAGATTAGCTGTCTTATTTACATAAGTTTCCATAAATAGATTAGCTGCCTGAAATAAATAAGTTTCTAAAAATAGAACGTTTCCATAAATAGATTAGCTGCCTTATTTAAATAAGTTTCTAAAAATAGAAGTTTCCATAATTAGAAATAAGCTGGTTAAATAAGCTAAGTATATAAGCCTAAGTGTTTTCATGATTATTTTCTAAGTCATATGATATAATGTATAGTTTATTAATTATTTCATGTAATTAAAATAAACTATAGGTTAAAATTTTAATTAAAGTATAACATGTTTTTAATTAAATAAAGTTAAATACTTAGGTTAAAACATGTATTATTATTTATTAATAATATAACCTAAGTCATGTTAATTAATTAATTATAACTATGGTTTTTAAATAATTAATTAATTTATAAGTCTAAAATATAAAATACTTAGGTTAATAATTTCATGATTTTAATAATTAAAATAACCTAAGTCATGTTATTAAATTAATCATGTCATGTTATTAATTTATTTTTAACATAAGATCATAAAAATAAAAATCTAAACATACACCGTGAACCGGATCTTGACTAAGAACCATGAACCGGACATGAAATCTACATCATACCCCGAACCAAATCAGGGTTACCCTTATCTTGATGCTGCCATGGGACCCACACCAACCAACCGGGACCATATGGTCTCGGTGGTGGTCAAATGGCCAAACCGAGACCCTCTCGGGTTCGGGTTAGGCGCGGCCAAGAACAAACACCCCTTAAACATCCCTTTTTGATTTATACCCAAACCAATTTCATGTTAGATCTATGATTTAATTAGGTTTTTAATAAAAACATATCATGTTCATAATTATTAAAAGGATTAAATCAAAAGAAAGGGTTTAAACGAATTACCGAATGCGTGGATCTAAACAATGATGAACAAACACGAACACTAGCAATAATTCCAAGATCAAAGATCAAATCACACCCCTTTGGTGTGTTTGAGGGTGGCGGCCAAAAAGAGAAAAAGAAGGAGGAGGAGAAGTTTTAGGTTTCTGTAAAATTCTCTGTAAAGAAAAATATGAGTAGTGTTTTTCCCCTTAACCCCTTTAGTGAAAATTGAAATGGGCTTGGCCCATTTCTTCCTTGTAGCCGCGGGTAGGGGCCCCACATGGGGTACCCGTACCGTTTTCCGTGTCTCGATGTTTAGTTACTCGTTCGTGATTATTTGTGTTCGCGTTTAATGTGTTATCGTTAAGTAATTATCGTGACCTAATATATTTATTTACGCTCGTAATAAATATATATACGTAATTAATAATAGTTCGTGATTTAATTACGTTCATGATTTCATGATCGCATGTTCGTGATTAATTATTGTTAAATAATTATTGCGTGCTCGTGCGTAGTAGATACTTATCGTGTTTTAACACGTACGTAATACGTAAAATCCTAACATGTAATCGTAATCATACTATAAAAGGAAAGTTTTAATCTAGTACGTACGATCTTAAGGGTACTATTCATGGTAAAAGCATGCGGGTTTTACAACTCTTCCCCCTAAAAAGAATAATTCGTCCCCGAATTATAGATAAAGTAACTGGAAAAGAAGAACATACCCGAATTCAAAATATGAAATGAGGGTAAGAAGCCCGGATAGACTCCTCTGTTTCCCAAGTGGCTTCCCGCTCGGTATGATCCCTCCATAGGATTTTGACGAATGGAATCGTCTTCCTTCTCATGACTCGTTCTTGTCTGTCAAGAACTCGTTCGGGTTCTTCTATAAAAGTGAGATCTTCACGTATCTGTTCCAGTGGATATTGAACCATGTGAAGGGGATGATACTGGCACCCTCTGAGTAAGGACACATGAAACACATTGTGCACATGCGATAGCTGCGGAGGTAACGCCAATCGGTAAGATACTTCACCGACTCGTTCAATGATATCAAACGGTCCGATGAAACAAGGACTGAGCTTCCCTTTAATCCCGAAGCGTCTAACACCACGTGCCGGCGAAACCTTAAGGAAGACGTGATCTCCTACATTAAAATGTCTGTCCCTACGATGCTTATCGGAGTAACTTTTCTGACGTGACCGTGCTTCCTGATTTTTCTGCTTAGCTACTGCGATCTTTTCATTGGTCAACTCTATGAATTCTGGTCCTTCAAGTGTTCGCTCGCCAACCTGATCCCAGCAGATTGGGGCGCGACACTTCCTGCCATACAACATTTCGAAAGGAGCACACTTGATACTTGCGTCCCAACTGTTGTTGTATGCAAACTCCACCAAACAGATGTAGTCGTCCCAATCACTCGTCCATTCCAACGCACATGACCTCAACATATCTTCCAATGTATGAATGGTTCGCTCTGACTGTCCGTCCGTTTGAGGATGAAAGGCCGTACTAAGCTTAAGTTGTGTACCCCAAGCTTTCTGCAGACTCTTCCAAAAGCGCGAAGTGAATCGAGGATCTCTGTCTGAGACGATGCTGGATGGTGCACCGTGGATTCTCATGATCTCTCTTCTGTACATATCGGTGAGTTTACTTACCGGATCTTCCTTGCGGATCGGTAAGAAATGAGCTGATTTGGTAAACCGATCTACGATAACCCAAATTGCATCGTGCTTCCTCTTGGTAGGCGAAAGACCAGTAACAAAATCCATGGTGATTTTGTCCCACTTCCACTCTGGAATATCTAACGGTTGAAGGAGACCGCCAGATCGCTGATGCTCGATCTTAACCTGCTGGCAGGTAAGACATTTGGAGTCGTAAGTGGCCACATCCTGCTTCATACCACTCCACCAAAAGTACTGCTTGATGTAATGGTACATCTTAGTCAAACCAGGATGTATAGAGAATGGGGAGCTATGAGCTTTAGCTAACAAGGCTTCCCGGAGTTCATGGTTATCAGGAACACAAAGTCTCGTGCCCTGCCATACGATACCATCTGCATCTACTCTGAATTCTGTTTGTTTCTCCAAATTATGTACTATCGCCCAGATTTCTCCGTCATCCTTCTGAGCTTCCTTGATCTTAGAGAGTAACTCGGGTTCTACTCTAAGATTAGCCCAGTAACCGTGTTGTCCACGTACCATGATTTCGATGTTAAGTCGCTCCAAGTCTCTTATGATTTCCTCCTCGATTTTAATGTCGTTGATCATTTCGGACTTCCTGCTAAGAGCATCTGCTACTACATTTGCCTTTCCGGGATGATACTGTAGATTAATGTCATAATCCTTCAACACCTCTAACCATCTCCTCTGCCTCATGTTCAATTCATGCTGAGTGAAGATATACTTCAAGCTCTTGTGGTCCGTGAAAATGTCACATGATTCTCCATATAAGTAGTGCCTCCATATCTTCAATGCAAACACGACTGCAGCAAGTTCCAAGTCATGTGTGGGGAAATTTTCTTCATAAGGCTTAAGCTGCCGTGAAGCGTACGCGATCACTTTCCCATGTTGCATGAGAACACAGCCAAGTCCCTTCCCCGATGCATCGCTGTAGATTTGAAATCCACCCGTACCAGATGGGAGAGTAAGAATAGGTGCAGATACTAGCTTCTACTTTAGGTCTTCAAAGCTCTTCTCTCGATCTTCAGTCCACACGAATTTCTCCCCTTTCCGCATCAGTTTGGTCAATGGTAGTGCTAAGCGGGAAAAGTTCTCCACAAACCTACGGTAATAGCCAGCTAAGCCTAAGAAAATGCGGACTTCCGTCACTGATGTCAGCATAGGCCACTTAGTGATGGCCTCAACCTTCGCTGGATCCATAGTGATTCCTTCTGCTGATACAATGTGACCTAAGAATGCCACTTTGTCTAACCAAAACTCACACTTGGAGAATTTAGCATACAACTGCTTCTGGCGAAGAATCTGTAGTACTATACGAAGATGGTCTTCGTGTTCCTCTTTGGACTTTGAGAAAATCAGGATGTCATCGATGAAGACAATGACGAACTTGTCCAGAAATTCATGGAAGATTCTGTTCATCAAGTCCATGAACACTGCTGGAGCATTTGTCAGGCCAAAAGGCATAACTACAAACTCGTAGTGGCCATAGCGGGTACGAAAGGCAGTCTTGGCGATATCCTGCTCCTTGACCCGTAGCTGATGGTAGACTGACCTAAGATCAATCTTGGAGAAGTGTTTGGCCCCTTGGAGTTGGTCAAACCGATCGTCAATACGTGGCAGTGGATATCTATTCCGGATAGTAATCTTGTTGAGCTCGTGATAGTCTATGCAAAGACGCATACTGCCGTCCTTCTTCTTAACGAACAAGACCGGTGCGCCCTATGGAGATGCACTCGGTCGAATGAAACCTCTTTCAAGAATTTCTTGCAGTTGATCCTTTAGCTCCTTCAGCTCTATGGGAGCCATGCGATAAGGAGCCTTGGAGATTGGTTCAGCTCCTGGAATAAGCTCGATACTAAATTCCACTTCTCGTGCAGGTGGTAGGCCCGGAAGTTCTGCTGGAAAAACATCTTGGAATTCCGACACTATGGGTTGATCCTGAATTGATGGGGATTCAGCATCCATGTCGTGAACCGTAGCTAGATAACCCTCTAAGCCATGTGACAGTAGTGCACGCGCTTGCAGGGTAGATATGACTTGTACAGACCGTCTGGGTATGAACCCGTTATGAATGTACTCTGGTGCATTAACATCACCTAAGATAACTCGATATGAATGGCAATCTATGGTAGCATGATGCTTGGATAGCCAATCCATGCCCAAAATCATGTCGAAGTCATTCATGTCCAGCGAAAGTGCGTCAACAGGTCGAACCTTATCGTCAAATTCTAGGGGAAGACTCTTGTATACATGAGTGATTAATACAGAGTCCCTCAAAGGCGTGGAAATAGTAAGCCTATTTTCTAGTGGCATGGGGAGCATCCTAATGTTCTTAGCATAAGCAGTAGAAATAACCGAGTGAGTAGCACCCGTATCGAAAAGAACACATGCAGCTTGACCATACATATACAAGATTCCAGTGATGGTACCTGTAGACTTGTTGGCCTGGTCTCGAGATGTCGTGTAGACACGCCCGGTAGTAGGAGGCGGCTTGGAATCAGCATGTCCTGGTGCCTCCATCTCGCCCTTACGGAAATCCTTCATGATATGGCCAGGAAGACCACACTTGAAGTACGCGTCAGTATTACGGCGACATGGCCCTGGGTGCCTACGGTGGCAAGTAGAGCAAAGAGGATGAGTAAATCCTCCAGCAGGTGCTCTGGCTAGCTGGGAACCTGATAAAACATTTTACCTAAGACATGATAATTGGGTACAAAGGACAATGCGGATAATCGTAAGATTGAATACCAGTGATAGCTGGACGGCTAGGTTGTGAACCTCTCTGGTTCTGGTCCCTACCGTTTCCATGGTTCCTGGTAGAAGTTTTGCTAGAGTGTCAAAATATGAGTTATAACATAAAATCATAACGAAATGCGTAAGTATTAGGACCTGATGCTGTTGGAGTGTCCAGCGTTGTTACGGTAATTATCATTACCGCCACGCCTGTCCGTAGCAGAACGGTCGTTAGTCTGACCGTTTCCCTTGGGCTGATGAGGTTGCTGCTGAGTAGCCGGCTGAGACCGGTCCCCAGTTTTCTGCCTGGAAGATACATTTAAAGAGATGAATAATTGACATATATGGAAAGTATACGGATTGATCACCGCTTGAATACGAATGTTTTACCTCTTGTCGGGTCTTTCAGCTTCCCCGAACTCATCCCTCTCTTGCAGCATCTCCAGCTTATGTGTTGCATCGGCCACTTGTGCTACATTGTTGAACGTAGCACACACCAGATTGTTTGCGACCGATGTGCGAAGAGCCCACCTAAATTGGTGTGCCTGCTCTTCAGGATTACCTGCTGTCGCACCAAGGAAACCAGCTAAGCGAAGAAAGCGCTGCATAAACTCGTTTCTATTCTCCCCAGCTCTCTGTCGGATCCCATGGTACTCTCTCTTGAGCTTGTCCTGCTCAGCCTTGGGAAAGAACTGCTCCATCACCCTGTCCTTGAACTGAGCCCAAGTCAAACCAGCAACCCACTCGTCACCACCCTCAGACTGCATCAATGCTAACCACCAATTAAGCACATCGCCTTCGAACCGATAGCATGCCAACCTCGCCTTGTATGCGGGGTCACAACCCATAGCATTGAAAATCTTCTCGATGTGAGCCAACCAGCTTTCAGCATCACTGGGGCTATCTGTCTTCTCAAAAGCTCGAGGGCGGAGCTTGTTGAATCTCTCCAGCCATACTGGTAATGTCACTGGAGGAGGCGGAGGAAGAGGTGTCTGATTATGATGCTGATTGTTGGCTGCTTGAACTTCAGCCCTGATGTCATTCCTCAGTTGAGGAAGCAAAGCTTGCATAGCAGCTTGAATTGCAGCATTGAGCTGTTCCTGTTCGCGTGTGAGAACCATCTGACAGTATAACATAAAACATATGATTAAACAGACCACAACATAAAATATATATACATGAAAAAATTTATACCAATATTTCAAGAGAAAAAATTTATGCAAGAAAATCTTTTGTGTATGAATGCATGATGCAGTTTTATGAAAACTTTTGTATGCTCGAGAGTGAACGCCTATGGTCAGTTCACCCAAAACAAAAGACATGGCGAGGGGACACCTATGGGTCGGTCCCAAATTTTAAAGTTTCGACAAAACACATGCGACTAAATAGGGCCAGTCCTGTACCAACCATTACTTAGTCAAAAATCTGCGACAATGACATATATATGTATGCTTAAAAATGATGAATGCATGAAAACAACGGTCAGTTCTAGGAAGACCGTAGTGACTGCCCACTAATCAGAGGTCATATTTGAGAGCCTACAGGTCGAAGCCTTGGTCTCTGACACCATAATTGTAACACCCCATTTTGATAATGGAAATGTCATACGTAATTATGGCGTGTCATCAAAGCATACAAGGAAAAATGTCTAAACATTACATGACCATAAAAGGAAAATACCGGAATCAAACATCGGTAGTCAAAATGTAAAGCTCATCACACACAAACATAGTATAGTAAAGGAAAGGACTAAACAATGTCCATAGCAAATGTATCAAAAGAAAGGAAATGCATAAAGTAAAGAAAGGCTAGAAAGCTTCCAGTCCATATGCACGTACTCTTAAAGTCTACGAGCGTCCCCGAGTACCTGCCGTTTTGGGAACATAGAAAAGGAAAACGGTTGAGCAATACGCTCAGTGCACGGATGTACAATAAAACATGAATAGGATAAGCACATAACATATAACAGCGGAAGAAACTAAGTCCCGAGTAATCTGGTTAAGTCTTGATAAAACTGGTTTTATAGTTTGAAAAGCCTTATGTTTATCTTGTAAAACTGTTTATCATATTTAACCATTAACCAATATAGGTCATGAAAATCCACCGTGCATGAATACTTGGAGGGGTGACCTCATCATGCAAATTAGAGGGGCTATCTCTAATTTAATATATTGGTTTTGGGTAGGAGGGATCAGCTCCTTGTGAAGGATGCAAGGCACACACCACATTCACCATGAAATCCTGACTGAAAACATGAAACTAGGATGCACCCATACGCCCCACATGATAAATATAATGTAAATGGCCAAAAGCTGAAGGGACGCCACGAGCAATCACTCCGTCGTGGTGAAGTCATAACATCAGTGCCTCTAATTTTATGGTTATGGTACCTCCATAACTAGGTGAAACTGGTCATGCATGTATATGGCTATAGGTATTCTAAATTAAACATAAGCAATTCAAACACATACTTATACTACAGGAAAACATTTGGCTCCATACGGGAAAATCCTAATAAGGAAAGAATGTCCATACTGAAAGGACGGGAATCCATACCTTATGTCCAGTGAACGAAGAAGATGAACTGAGAGGAATCCTACTTCCGTATCACTAGTGCTACATAAATACATACATGAATAAGTATCTGCTTACTAAATACGTAGCTTATTTTATATGTTCTTATCATGTTTTACTGTTTAAAGCCTTAAACTGTGTTTATCTTATATTCTGTTTACTTTGATTAAGTATTTATGGTATTTCATGTATTATTATACTTACTGTGTAATAATAAGTAACTTTCCAAAAATAGCAGGTTTCCTAAAATAGAAAGTTTCCTAAAATAGAAAGTTTCCAAAAATAGAAAGTTACCAAAAATAGAAAGTTACCAAAAATAGAAAGTTTCTAATAATAGAAAGTTTCCAAAAATAGAAAGTTTCCAAAAATAGAATTACTGCTTAAAATAGATAAGTTTCTAAAAAAAGAAAGTTTCCATAAATAGATTAGCTGCCTTATTTAAATAAGTTTCCATAAATAGATTAGCTGCCTAAAATAAATAAGTATCTAAAAATATAACGTTTCCATAAATAGATTAGCTGCCTTATTTAAATAAGTTTCTAAAAATAGAAGTTTCCATAATTAGAAATAAGCTGGTTAAATAAGCTAAGTATATAAGCCTAAGTGTTTTCATGATTATTTTCTAAGTCATATGATATAATGTATTGTTTATTAATTATTTCATGTAATTAAAATAAACTATAGGTTAAAATATTTAATTAAAGTATAACATGTTTTTAATTAAATAAAGTTAAATACTTAGGTTAAAACATGTATTATAATTTATTAATAATATAACCTAAGTCATGTTAATTAATTAATTATAACCATGGTTTTTAAATAATTAATTAATTATAAGTCTAAAATATAAAATACTTAGGTTAATAATTTCATGATTTTAATAATTAAAATAACCTAAGTCATATTATTAAATTAATCATGTCATGTTATTAATTTAATTTTAACATAAGATCATAAAAATAAAAATCTAAACATACACCATGAACCGGATCTTGACTAAGAACCATGAACCGGACATGAAATCGACACCATACCTCGAACCAAATCGGGGTTACCCTTGTCTTGATGCTGCCGTGGGACCCACGCCAACCAACCGGGACCATATGGTCTCGGTGGTGGTCAAATGGCCAAACCGAGACCCTTTCGGGTTCGGGTTAGGCGCGGCCAAGAACAAACACCCCTTAAACATCCCTTTTTGATTTATACCAAAACCAATTTCATGTTAGATCTATGATTTAATTAGGTTTTTAATAAAAACATATCATGTTCATAATTATTAAAAGGATTAAATCAAAAGAAAGGGTTTAAACGAATTACCGACTGCGTGGATCTAAACAATGATGAACAAACACGAACACTAGCAATAATTCCAAGATCAAAGATAAAATCACACCCCTTTGGTGTGTTTGAGGGTGGCGGCCAAAAAGAGAAAAAGAAGAAGGAGGAGAAGTTTTAGGTTTCTGTAAAATTCTCTGTAAAGAAAAATATGAGTAGTGTTTTTCCCCTTAACCCCTTTAGTGAAAATTGAAATGGGTTTGGCCAATTTCTTCCTTGTAGCCGCGGGTAGGGGCCCCACATGGGGTACCCGTACTGTTTTCCGTGTCTCGATGTTTAGTTACTCGTTCGTGATTATTTGTGTTCGCGTTTAATGTGTTCTCGTTAAGTAATTATCGTGACCTAATATATTTATTTACGCTCGTAATAAATATATATACGTAATTAATAATAGTTCGTGATTTAATTACGTTCATGATTTCATGATCGCATGTTCGTGATTAATTATTGTTAAATAATTATTGCGTGCTCGTGCGTAGTAGATACTTATCGTGTTCTAACACGTACGTAATACGTAAAATCCTAACATGTAATCGTAATCATACTATAAAAGAAAAGTTTTAATCTAGTACGTACGATCTTAAGGGTACTATTCATGGTAAAAGCATTCGGGTTTTACATCTGCTTATTATTGTTCTTAGTTTGATAATCTTGAATCTCAAAACTTGTTTTCAAGGAGTGTGCAAAAGTTTGCACATTTTCCTTCAAGCTTGATATTTTGCTAAGTTCTTGGTCTATCTTGGAATTCTTGGGCTATAGGGCTGATCATAGCATCCTGATATTGTGTTATCAAGGTGTGGTGAAGCTTATAACTTGGGGATAATCAAGTGTGGAGGACAAGAGTTGCATTAATCAAGGCTTTTCACTTTTCTGATTTTACTATTTTGCTTCTAACCTTGTTGAATCTTAGCAGGCTTTGTTGTGGAAGCTTGTACTTGTTCTTGCTAGTACATAAGCTCAAAATCCGTGGGTGTGGATGTACACCCATGAGGTACACACCCTTAATCTCAAAATCTGATAAAACTATGGATATTTGTGATATTTGAGTGTGACTTGTGTTCTTGTGAATTTTGTGGCTTAATCTTGCTTGAATCTGTTATTCTCATCTGTTATTGTGTTAATTTTGGCTTGGGTGGTCTTAAAACTCACTTTTGATTTGAAAATTTTGGTTTTGAAAAGTTAAAAGGGTGTTAGGGATTACATGTTTGAAATCATAACTTGGTATTGAGTTGTTAGAAGTTTGTGTTTGTGCTTGTTATCTGTCATACACTTGTTTGAGAGCTATTTGCTGCAAGTTTTTGGGTTTGAAACCTTGAATCATACATTGTGCTATATCTAAGTGATTTTAACTGTTTTTGACCTAAGATTTTGGTAAAATCTATAATTTATGCATGCTTAGGGTTAAAAGTTGTTTAAACATCATTTATATAACATATGTGATAGATCTGAGTGATTGAATTTGGCTTGTTGGTCAATTACATCAGCAAAAGTGAAAACTGCTTGTGTTAGTGTTCATCAGTAACCTTCATCTGCTTGAATCTTGATTTAGGCTTTGAGCCATTGCATGAAAACTGTTTAAACTTGTTCATTTGAGTTTATAATAGCTTGTGTATGCTTTTGGTGCAATTTGGTTGGCTGAATATTGCTAAAACAGCTTATAAGTTCATAACTGCATAAGTGTTCATGTCTGTGTCAGATTTGGTGATTGATTGATTAAACTGTACTAATTGGCTGTTGTTGATTGTGATTTCTTTGTTGTGTTTGACTCCTCTTGATCCACTGATCAATTGGGTGCCTTTGTGTAACCTGAATCTCCAAAAAAGTCACTAAAGACAAAAAAGTCAACAAGTCAAGCAGTGGAAAAAGTTTCCACTGCTCAACACCCAAAACTAGCCCCTGCTAGTACAATTTTTCAGTTTGCTTAGGCTTATCCAGGCCTGCAACAACTTATTTTTTGTGATAGATCTTCATTATTTGACCCATTTGATTGAACTGGAGCTTATTGGACTTTGACTTTGACTTTTTGCCAGAAACCAACTTATTTGACTTTTTCATAAGTGCTTATTTGCTTTTTCCAGCTTATTGAGTCAACTTATTTGAAAACTTTTTGTTGATTAAGCTTAGTTAAGTCATTTAAAAGCTTTAGAAACTTGAATCAGCTCTTGGGGTGGCCTAGAACTCAAAAACGACTATTTTGTCGTTTTCTATAGATTGCTTTTTGCATTTTCAGGCTTATTCCTTTGGCTTATTTCAAATTTCTTTTTACAAAAGTCTTAATTAGGTCAAGAGAAGCTTGTGTGTTTAATTTCAGCTTATGGCATCAACTTATGGCTTAATGGGCCAAAAAGCCCATTAAGAATAAGATGTTGGTAATAAGCTAGCTTATATCACATTTTCAGCTCTTGGGCCTTTGGAAAAAGTTGTTCATAATCAAATTTTGAGTCAAGTAGTGGTTTTTGGGCTAATTTGGGCCACTTTTTCTTATTGGGCCAATTTTAAGCCCATTAAGGGACTGTTTGGACTTTAGCCCATTTTCTAGGCCCGTTAAGGGTATTTAGGTAATTTCAACTTCATTTATGTGTTGCTTAGGTTAAAATTAGCTAGTTTGCAACTTTTTAGAATTTTTAAGATTTTTGAATTTTTATTAATATTTTAATATTATTTTATTATTAAAAATTAAAAGTCTGATTTTCTAAGTTTTATATTTTTCTTAGACTCTAGACACTTAATTAGGAATTTTACAACTTTCCAAATATTTTTAGGGTCTTTTAATTATTTTCTAGAATTATTTTAAGTTTTAATAGTTTTTAATTGTTTTTAAATAGTTTTAATTAATTTTAAAATTTTCAAAAATAGTTTTAAATTAAGTTAGGTAATTTCGAGGTTTACAAATTGATAAATCTCATTTTGGGCTTTTTGTTAATTAAATTGATTTTTAGGGCTTTAATTAGCATTAAAAAATCATTATTTAATTAATTAAAAGGTTTGGGTGATTTTTAATTTCTTTGTAAACTCTTAATACATTATTTAGGATTTATTGCAAATTTTTTGGAATTTTTAGAGTAAATTTTTAATTTTGGTGCTTTTACGGTTTTACGTGTACGTCTCTTTCGTCTTAGTGTAATCCGTCATCGTAACCGTCAATCTCTTCTTATCCCACTTCTATTTTCTTTCTCATAATCATATAATCACATAATTAATCATTTCATTACACACACACCAAGCCTCCTTGAGAACGATCCCCACTTTGGGTCATAACTCGTAGTTTTCCTAAACTACTTGTGTATTTACCCTAATTACGCTCTTTTTCCTAAAAGACGTATTTTTACAACTATCGGGGTTCTCAAGTGATTCCTACTCCACTCCTGCTAACTCTGCCTTTGTGAGTTCCATAGGCTCTAGTCCAATGTCTTATGCCAGTAGCCCAAGCTATACTTTGTCATCCCAATATACTAGTACTCCTGACTCAAGAGTCAAGACTAGTAGCATGGTAGAAACTATTCTTCACTCTTTTGTTGATGATGTTGATCCACAACAGCAGCTAGCTTTTGATGATTTCAAACAGGTTGATAAACATGACTTGGAGGAAATCGATCTTAAGTGGCAGATGGCTATGCTCACTCTCCGAGTTCATAAATTTGAAAAGAAGGCTGGTAGAAAATTCAGCTACAACCCAAGAGAGCCAGCCAGGTTTGATAGGAGCAAGGTCAAATGCTATAACTGTCAGCAGCAACGACATTTTGCTAGGGAATGCCCTAACAAAAATGACCAGGAGAAGAACAGGTATTCAGCTTTCAAAGTTCAGGAGCTCAAGGATGAAAAGATAGCTTTGGTGTCGGTTGATACTATGGTCAACTGGAATGAGCATGAGACACCAGCATTAGAATCAGTTGAATCTTCTACTGATGTGTTTGCTATGATTGTTGGTCACATATCTGATGCAGAGGAAGAAGAGGAATTTGCTCTTATGGGAATCTCTTCTCAGGTACAAAATTGCTCTCTTGATTGTGATGATAAATACTCAGACCTCTTAACTCAATGCAATGAACTAAATGCTCAAAATGATAAATATTTTTTTGAAGTTCAAGCTTATAAGAGCTCTCTAAAAACTTTAGAACAACAAAATAAGTGGCTTCAAAATACTCAACTTGAGTATGAGGATAAGATTCGAGTGTTAAGCATTGATTTAGAGAATATCACTAACATGCTTAAATATACTGAAAAACTTAACACTGAGAGTATTCAGGCAAAACAAGAAATGCAAGAAAAATTGGATGCTACACTATTAAGATTTGATAAATTGCAAAAAGCACCCAAGAATCTTTCCAAACTAATAGATAGTAGCATGTCTGGTAGAACTAAGAGAGGGTTAGGTTTTGACAAATATATTGGTCCAGATGATGTTTTTTATTTATCCTTTTCAAGTGTCTTTGATCCTGACAAAGAGGAGGAGAGAAAACCTAGTTACAATAGGTTTAAACCAGTTGCAGCAATGCATGTTGTTCCTCCACCTCTTACAGGAACATTTATGCCCATATCCAAGCATACTGACTTGGATGGATCACAGATGCATGAGTCTCCCAAAAGCTCTACTAATACTAATGACTTTGTCTCTTTTACTTTCAATGACAAGGCCAGTGACTATGCATCCTGTGGTTCAAGTGAAGAGTCAAGACCTTCGAGTCCCAAGACAAATAGCCCTGCTACTACTAGTGCTAGGATGAGTGATGAGAGAGTTGCTTTTGCTTCTACTTCCATTGTTTTTAATTCTATTTTGTTGAGTTCTAGGAACGTTGATTCTCCTAGAATTGTTTGTAATAAGAATAGCAGTTTAAAACAATGTCATTTGAATAAAAGGTCTTTAAGAACATGCTTTATTTGTGGTAGTAAATTTCATTTGATTAAGGATTGTGATTTTTATGATCAAAAGCCTCCTGGTTATCAAGCGTATGCTACTCTTGGTCCACCAGGAGTTGCTCCTTTTGGCATGGGTTTTGCTTCTAGAAGATTAAATCCATGTGCTCAATATTTTCCTTCTATTAGAAGGACCTCTCCTTCAGCTTCTACTTCTTGGAGAAGCGATGCCTATACCTCTAATAGACCAACCAGCAACTATTTTCAGAATTTTCATCAGAATTATGCTACTAATTCAGACCAAATGTGTTTTGGGTTGGGACATTTGGGTTCTGATGTTAAGCCCTCAGTAGGTTGTTCTTGGTCACAAAATAACACCCATATGATGCATAGGGAACACAAGAACAACAGTAGATCTCATCCATCTTCTTGGCTATCTACTAAAGATCCACAAGGCAGACTCACGCCTGAAAAGGTTTGGGTCCCCTTAAGACACTAACTTTTACATATGACTTTTGTGTTGTTGTAGATAACTCCATACCAAGATACATCTCTTGGGATTGTAGATAGTGGATGCTCTAGGAGCATGACAGGGAATAAAGGACTTTTGATTAACTTTGTACCATTTCAAGGCGGGAAGGTGTACTTTGGAGGTGGTGAAGGCAGGATCTCTGGCAAAGGAACTATTTAGACCCCTAACCTTAATTTTGAGCAGGTTTACTATATAGAAGCACTTCAACACTTCAACTTGATCTATGTCTCTCAGATTTGTAACAAGAAGCAGTTTGTCCTCTTTACGGATACTGAAGCACTAGTGTTGTCCAAAGACTTTAAGTTACCGGATGACTCCCATGTTCTACTCAAAATCCCAAGAAGACATAACCTCTACAGTATCAAGCTAAATGAAGTTAATCCTAGTGGTCAACTAGCTTGTTTGGTTGCGAAAGCATCAGAAGATGAAGCCACCAAATGGAATAGGAGGATGGGGCATGTAAACTTCAAGATCATTCACAAAATGAAAAATATGAACTTGGTCTCTGGTTTACCTCCCAAAACATTTAGGAATGACATTAATTGCCTTGCTTGCAGCAAAGGCAAACAACACAAAGCATCCTTCAAAGCCATTACTGCTCTCAGCTTAATAACTGAACCATTGCAGCTACTACGTATGGATTTGTTTGGTCCTACCTCTATTAGGAGCATTGACCATAAACACTATTGTCTTGTGGTAACTGATGGCTATAGCAGGTTTTCGTAGGGTTTCTTTCTGGCTGCTAAAAGTGAGACCTACCCCATTCTCAAATACTTCATTGCTCTCATTAAGAATCAGTTGTCCAAGAAGGTGAAAGGTATTCGTTGTGACAATGGAATTGAGTTTAAGAATGCAGACCTCATAGCACTTTGCAATTCCAAAGGTATCAAAAGAGACTATAGTGCTGCCATGACTCCTCAACATAATGGTGTTGCAGAAAGGAAAAACAGGACCCTTATAGAAGCTGCAAGAACCATGCTTGCTGATTCCAAGCTTCCGGCTATGTTTTGGACAGAAGCTATCAACACTGCGTGTTATGTACTGTATAGGATCTCCATTACCAATCCACATAAGAAGAATCCATATGAGCTACTCACAGCTAAAGTCCCAAGCATTACTCATTTGAAGCCATTTGGCTGTCCTGTCACCATTCTAAATACTAGTGACTATTTGGGGAAATTTGATGGCAAGGCGGATGAAGACTACATTGTGGGATATTCAGCTCACTCGAGAGCATATAGGGTTTATAATCTCACTGCCAAGCGTGTCATTGAAACTATTAATCTCAGGTACTTTGAGGAGAAGACAAACATCCAAGGCAAATGTCCTGAATGGTATTTTGATCTTGATTATCTTAGTGACTCAGTGGGATATTTTAGTTTCAAAACTAACCAAAATGCAGGTCCACAAGTGTTTGTGTCTTCTAGTGCAGGTGCTACATCTAGTTTTTCGGACTCAGAAGAAGATGATGACATTTTTGTCATACCACCCTATTCCATCGCAGTCTCTCTCGACACCAATCCTACTCCTATTGGTTCTACTTCATCAGACATTGTGTACTAGCAAGGAGCTTTTGATACACTACTTAAGCAACAACAAGATGCTACCACATCAGCTACTCAAGGAGGCTTTGAATTTCCTTTAGTTACTCCTGTTGTACTAGTTACTCCTAGTGATCCTATTGTTACTCCTAGTGCAAGTTCAACACCTATTGGAAGCCCGGTTAGTGATCCTACTTCCACAACTAGGTTCTCTGGTCCTTCTGACCTGGGAAACTACCAAAAGAAGTCTTCAACTAAGTTGGATGATATTCATAAGCAACCGATAGATGGCATTTTCGACTCTGGTTCATATGATGATGACATAGTTGGGGATCTTAATAACTTGTCACCAGAAGTAGAAGTAGCTCCTACTCCTATTCAGCAGATCCATAAAGTGCATCCTACTACTCAAATAATAGGAGATCCTGGTTCTACTGTCAAGACTCACGACATGCATAAGAAAGAAACTTCTCGTCATCATGCTCTTGTGAGCTACATTGAAGACCAAAAACGCAATAATCACACAGATTTTCTTCACTGTTTGTTTGCTTGTTTTCGGTCACAGGTGGAACCTAGGTCTGTTCACATGCTCGTGAGGAGCAAAGTTGGGTGGAGGCTATGCAAGAGGAGATGCAGCAATTCTTGTTTCATAATGTTTGGATCCTAGTTGCTCTACCAGATGGCAAGACAGCAATAGGTACCAAATGGATTCTCAAAAACAAGAAAGATGCAAGGGGTACTATGGTGAGGAATAAGGCTAGACTAGTCGCACAAGGTCACGCTCAACTAGAAGGAATTGAATATACTGAATTTTTTGCTCCTGTTGCAAGAATTGAGGCCATTCGTCTGTTTTTGGCTTTTGCTTCTTATATTGTCTTTACGATTTTTTAGATGGATGTCAAGAGTGCATTTATCTATGGCAAGATTGACAAAGAGGTATATGTCACTCAACCTAAGGGCTTTGTGGATCCACTTCATCCTAAGAAAGTCTACAAGGTGGTCAAAGCTCTTTATGGACTTCATCAGGCTCCTAGAGCTTGGTATGAGCGTATCTACTTTCTTATTGAAACATGGCTATAGAAGAGGCACTATTGACAAAACATTGTTGTTGATCCCAAACTTATATCGATTTAGCTTGTGTAAACGAGATTAAATCAAGTTAAACACGTAGAGAAACTTTTTTGTGTATAAAACAATTTAAGTATTATGCGGAATTAATACTTAAACAAGAACACACCAACAATTGTAAAACAAACTTTCACTTGATTGATGATAACAAACTTGCATACAATGAAAGTGTTAAACGTATGGAAACTTATATGAAACAAAACCTAAAGGTCTTCTTTTATAGACATAAGAATCCTTGTACAAGAGTCTACGTATCAGCTATTCTAAGTAAAGATAAATATAGAAAATACATTGTTGATCCTATCTTTACTAGAAACAAACTAGAAACATAATACGCGTAGACCATATCTTTCTATCGGATCTTGACTTCAACCTATCAACGCTTGACTTCTTCATGTCAACGCTTGATCTATCAACGCTTGTTTTCTTCTTATCATCGCTTGTTTTCTTCTTGTCAGCGTCCAAGTGTACTAGCTACATTTTATTCCTAACAATCCTCCCCTAAACTTGATATCTACTCTAGTAATCAAGTTTCTGAATAAAAATTAAGAACTAGGAGGAATCTTACAAATCTTATCATATTGGTAATAAACATGCCTAATCAAATCTTTGGCCACGTCACTTGAATAGTCAATCTCCAGCTATGTTGTCTTCATCTTGTCCAAAACTTCTTTAGACATGGGATACTCAACATCTACAAGAAGATACTCAGCAAACTTTGTAGAGCTCAAATAATACACACCAGCAGCTGCATACAAACACCATTGAAGTCCACCGATATCATCCTCAAGATCCTTCCAAACAGGATCTTCTTCTTCTGGTGCACACATTCTCTTGAATGTTGACCAAAGCTTTATTCCATTGACTGAAGTAGGTGCTTCAGTCTCATACTTGGCCAACAACAACCTCCAAAGGTCTGCCAAGTCTTCCCTATCCATACTTGCAAAGAGAGACATAAGAGTAGTAAATGTGTGTACCTCTTTCCCATATCTGCCAATCTTCCAAAACCCACTTGCATCTTCTTCATAGCTAATGATAGGGTTTCTGGCATCAAGAGGTAACACTTGTACCATATCTGAAGCTTCCATGGGTGAGAGCTTAATGCTCCTTCTAAGAACAGCTTCACTGGGAACCACTTTATTTAGATCTTTAGGAAACTCAAGTGGGACTCCCTTCTTCAAAGGCCTTTGAACAATCATTGTCTTTTGAATCTCCATCTCTTCTGCAAGTTCTTCTTTCCTTTCATCTGAAAGACGTCTAAGAGTATTCATTTCCTGCACTCTTGCCCAAATAGGATAAGCCTTGTACTCCAATTCTTCAAAGGATAATCCCTGCAATTTCTTAAAGGTCCATCTAGTTCCATGACATCTAAGTAACATGTAGTAAAGCTCCCTTCTATCCCTCTTCAGCAGTGAGAAAAAATTGCTAGCCTTATGCTTCAGAATTACCTTACAGTCTCTTTGAACTCTTAGAAGAATCTCCAATCCCCAAATTTGGTCTGAAATTGTCAAATCTGGATTCTCCATAGTCCTATTCTCCCAAGCATGGTACATCTGAGCAACTTCCGGCATATCATAGTCTACTTGCAATTTTAACTCTCTAAGCTTCTCTCTTGCCAAATCATCACCATATTCAAGTCTTTCTGGTTGTTCAATTATCATCACACTTGAATCTAAACTCCCTTCATCACTTCCTTCTTGTTCCTCAGAAGTAACAACAAATGGTGATTCTCCAACCTTCTTCATTTCTTGTTCCACAAGTTGTGCAGCCAACCTTGAATCAAACTCTACTTGTGCTGCATCCTTTGGAACTTCTACTTCTATCATAATTCCTTTACCCTTATGTTAGCCTCAAAATATTGAGCCAAACAAGAATGCTCGGTCATATGTTTATTATGTATCGTATTTTAGAACGTTGTAATAGGTAGTATATTAGTCGTGTAATTACGGGCTTAACTTTAAGCTAAGGTTCATTAATAAGTAACCAAAGCCCAAAAGGAAAGCCCGGCCCATGATCATATAGCCCATTAAGCTACATGTAAGCAAAGGCTATATAAACCCTTCCTAGCATGTTAGGAAGGGTGGTTGGTCATTTCATTTTCTCTCTAATCTAATATTCCACAAGTTTCACCAACCATTTTCTCTCTACTTTCTCTCACTACTTTCTCTCTCTAGAATTCTTCTCATATCTACCTTTCTTTCTTTAATTCGTGTGATTATAACAATCATATATTAGGGACAACAATTGGTATCAATCGCCACGGGGTAGTTTTGTGATTGATTATTGTTATTATATTTGATTCGTATGCTTTAATCTATAAATCATCACGAATTCAAATTCTTTTTGTGTTTTTCGTGTTCTTCATCTTGCTACAAATCTTCCATATACTTGTTGTAGAGATTTGGTTGTTTTGGTTTGGTAAAAATCACGAATTTGTTGCCTAAAAGTTGCTAAAATGGTTGCCTAAAAAGTTGGAAAAAGTACTATCATTGCGACAGCTTGAATTTCGGAATAGGAGAGCACGGTTTCGATCGCAATAACCCTAGGGTTTTACTTTGCGATCAGTATTGCGATTGCCCCTTATTCCGATCTGAACATTCCGATCGTTATTGCGATCTGGATTGCGACGGATTTAAGGCAATCTTGAAACGTTACTCTGCCCACATTGCGACAGCCACATTGCGATAGGTACACATTCCGATCTGGGATTTCGATAAGTACACATTGCGATCTGAAGATTCCGATCTGGGATTTCGATAGGTACACATTCCGATCTGGGATTTCGACAGGTGCACATTGCGATCTACAGGACATTCCGATCTAAACAACATTCCGATGGGCATTCCGATGGCACATTCCGATGGACATTCCGATGACATGTTTAGCCAAATTTTTGTTTGAGTATTTTTTAGACTTAGCCACCATCTAGACTAGTTTCGGAACGTAGTTTACACGAAGATTAAAAAAAAAAAAAGAAAAAAAAAAAAAAAAAAAAAGAGTTAAAAAAATTTAGGTCAAGTAAAATCAAATTTTTTTTCCATACTAGTTTTAGGACATTTCTAGCTCAATTTCAAAATTTGGTGATTACAAATTTTGTAGGTCTACCGTTTTGTCGGGCTGAGGAATTTATTGTCGGGCTGAGAAAAAAAAAATCGCAATTTTCGGAATTTCAACAATCAAACAATCACAACACAACTACTTAAGATCCACATTCAATTCATCATTTCAGAGAATATTGAGATGGATTCTACTGCCGAATACCGTGTGACGAACAACAACATAATGGTGGCAGGTAACAAGGAAAGACCACCAATGCTTGTGTCGGGTCGATATGATCAATGGCAATCCCGGTTTATACGTTACCTTGACACAAAACCTAACGGTGATGCTCTAAGGCAATGTATTTTGGAAGGACCTTATAAACTCTCAAGGATTCAAGTTCCTGCAGTACCAGCCACAGACACAAGTGACGCACAACCCGCATATGAACGTAATGAGACGAGGACCGACCTCACCCCAGAGAACCGTGCGTGGTTTGATGCAGAGAAGGAAGCAATCTACTTAATTCTCAGTGGTATTGGAGATGAGATTTACTCTACGGTTGACGCATGTCCTACTGCTCAAGAAATGTGGACGGCCATTGAAAGATTGCAACAAGGTGAATCACTTAACAAACAAGATGTGAAAACTAAGATGTTTTGGAACTTTGGCAAGTTTACATCAAAGGATGGGGAATCAATTGATTCTTATTACTCCCGATTCTACAAGATGATGAATGATATGACCCGAAACAACTTGCAAGTTTCCACCATGCAAGTCAATGTCCAATTTCTACAGCAACTTCAACCAGAGTGGACACGATTTGTCACCTTGGTCAAACAACAACAAAAGTTAGACGAAGTTTCATATCACAAGCTCTTTGACATCTTGAAACAATTTCAAAATGAGGCAAATGAACTTCGAGCTGAACGAGTTGCAAAGATTTCCAATCCACTTGCTTTGGTGTCTACCACTCAACATTACCCAGAATATCACTCCCGTACTTCAAAGACCTACTCTACTCAATCATCATCACCACGATCATCCATTGTCTCCAAGTCACATGTTCCAACACGATCCTGAGGCAAAGAAGTTGCAAGAGCACCATCACCCATACCTGAGCAATCATCCGAAGAAGACAGTGATGAAGAAGTAGCTCAAAGGGATAGGAAATTCAAGCAACAAATGGCTTTCGTTATGAAGCAATATAAGAAAATCTACAAACCCACCAACAACAACCATCGAACATCTTCAAACTCAAGGAACACCCATGCACAGAGTCCTCCAAGGTATGACACACGAAGACGTGTTGAGAGTCCTCCAAAGTATGATCGACAACCTAAGTATGATAATCAGAGGGTGGCTACTGTTGTTGGAAATAGGGAAACTGTTGGTACTCAAGTTGTGCAACAAAGTGGGATTCAGTGTTTTAACTGCAGAGGTTTTGGGCATTTGGCTAAGGAATGCAGGCAGCCAAAGAGGGTTAAAGATTATGGTTATCATAAGGAAAAGATGCTGCTGTGCAAGAAAATGGAAGCTGGAATCAAGTTATCAGCTGAGGAAGGAGAAATGCTTGACGACACAGATGATGAACTCTCCGACCAAGAACTCGAGGCACATTATTCATACATGGCAAAGATTCATGAGGTCCTTAACGTCACTGAAGATGACAATGGTCCTATCTTTGATACCGAGCTAATTGATAAGGTACAAGATGATGCTGAATATAATGTGTTTGGTGATACACATGAGCATAGTGATCTACCAACAACAGTTACTGACACGTGTATGATGGAAACGGTTGATAGCAATACCACACCCGATTCATCAGACATGTGCAATAATGAGTTTGAGGATGATCAACATGCAAATGAGTATGATGACGAGGAGCGTGTCGCGCTTGCTAATTTAATTGCTAGTTTACAAAAAGATGTCAATGAAAATAGAAAGAATCAAAAGCAATTAAAGAAGGCAAACGCAGCGCTCACTCAAAACTTTGAAGAATGCAAAGCCGCTCTTATAAAATCTAGTGAGACTATTGATAGTTATAGGGCTGAGCTTCTTCAAAAGACCAACGAGCTTGAGGGGTACAAAAGTCGTGTCATCAACGTTAAAAAGGACGATTTTGAAAATAAATACAATGAAGCTCTTGCTTTGTTAACTAAAGAAAAACGTCAATTTAATGTTTTATTAAGTGATGAACGTCAAAAAACGTACCTTGCCACAACAAAAGTTAATGAACTTGAACAGAGAATTTCTATGAAAACCACCGATTCTGCTAGAATTCTTGACGAGAAGAAACAAGAGGTTGAAACATTAAAACAAGATTTCAAAAATAGACAAAGCAAAGATACTGAAAAAGTAAAGGATCTCGAAGAACAAGTCGATTTTTTGAAAAAAGTTGTTTATAATACACATGACTCTATTCAAACCGTAAGAACGATAGCACCTCGGTCGTTTTTCAAGGGTCAACCTAGCTTTGCCACCCCCAAGTACCTCGAACAAGCTCAAGCTGCAAAACCCCATTTATATCTTGACGAGTCCGGATGGACCAATCATGATTGCCCTGTAGCTAACCTCGATAGTGAAGAGACGTCCCTTTGGGATGAGGAGAGTAGATCACCGGTCAATAAAGATTTTGTGAAACCATATAACTATGCTTATGAAAACAGTCTTTATGGTCTTTTCACTCCACAAAAACAAAAGTCTCGTGAGGAATTATTTTTAGAATGCAAACAAAAAAGAATTCAATGGAAAAAAGCTTTTGCCACTAAGAGGAAAACTAATGTTTTTAAATATATTAATTATTTGCCTCTAGATGCTTCTAAAAGCAAAAGTAGAAAAATACTTGGTTTTCTTAAACACCACGTTAATAATGTTCAATGAATTGTTGAAAGCGATTGGGAGAAACGTCAAAAGGATAAGTGGAAAACCGAGATTCCTCACGACATAACTGTGCTTGTGAAAGAACTTTTAATACCAAATACGAAGATAATAAAAGAACATGTTCTTGAGTTTGAAAATTTAATTCAGTCTGAAATGTTTGATGATTTGAAATATGTTGAGTCTCTTGAAAAAGAAATTGATGACCTTCAAAATGACAAATTAGAATTTTCAAACGAATATGATCTACTCTTAGAAGAATGTCTCTCCAAAGATATTTTGTGTGTTACTCTTCAATCTTGTGCTGATATCGATGAATATTCTGATGTTGCATGCAAATATCTTGATAAAATCAAAGAGTGTGAGCGTCTTGAACTTGAGCTTTCGAAACATAAAGAAAATGTTGATAAAAAGGCTTTTGAGTTACTTCAACACAAAACTGATTTCCTTCAAAAACATTGTCATTCTCTTGAACTTGCTTTGCAAAAAGACGTTGGTAGTTTTCCACATGATAATAAATTGCAAGAAAAACTTTCCCAAACGTTTCGAGAAATGAACGAACAAGATTTGGAAATTAAAGGGTTGAAAGCTCAGGTACAAGACAGGGACAGAGCGATAGCAGAGTTGCAGAAACTCATTGCTAAGATGGGTGGGAAGATTGTGGAACCTAGTGTTAAGAAACCTGTTGTAAGACAACCCAATGCTCAAAAAGTGACTAGACCCTCTGTCTTGGGAAAACCATCTGTTTTCTCTAATTCTGCATTTGCAAAACCTGTGTTTGCCCCCAAGACGGATGGGAAGGATAGGTTACCACAAACCACTCCCAAAACAAATATTCGATCACAAAGCATTAAGAACACACATGTGGTTAAACCAGGGATGTATAGATTGACCACTAAACCCACACAAAACAAAGAAAGTCAATCACCTCAGACTTCTAGAAACACTAATAGACGTGTGTCTTTTACTACAGGAGTAGTCCCCACTGCTAGTGTTAGCCGGCCCCAGCTTAAGAGCACTCGCATGAATGAAAAGGTCTGGCAAAACAAAAGTCAAGGGAAGATGAAGGAAGTAGAAGAACACCCTAGGATTTTCAATGTTTCTAAGAATAAAACGTTTGTAATCGCGTGTAATGACGATTTGAATGATTCGACTTTGAATGCTATGAAAGTTAAGTTTGTTTGTGTGAAATGTGGAAAGTGTGCTAATGCTAATCATGCTATGTGTGTTTCGAATAATGTCAAAGGCGTAGAAACTAGAACTAAGAAGCAAACTGTGATGCCTATTAGTGCTAGAAAACCCAAACGCAAAGTGAACCATTCTGGTACAACCCCCTCTAAGAAAAGTATTGCATCAGACTCCACCACTAAGAACCCTAGAAGCAGAATTAGGGAATTATATGAGTCTGCTAGCAAGCCTTGGAAATGGTGGTTTGCTAACCAATGTCCTCCAGGATATAAATGGATGCCAAAGGTTAGGACAGAAAATGTGACTACGAGCGTTAGTGTGCCTCTAAGTGATGAAACTAGGGAAACTAATGAATCGGAAATCACAACTAACATGGAATCCAATTTAGCAAATGCTCCATCGTGTTCTAATTCTTCTGCAGGTGATCGAAGTAATTCTCTTCATAATGGACTCCGGATGCACGAAGCACATGACGGGGAATCTCAAGCTTCTAATTAACTTCGTGGAGAAGTTCCTGGGTACGGTCCGATTCGGAAATGATCAATTTGCACCGATCCTAGGATATGGAGACTTGGTTCAGGGGAATATCACTATCAAAAGGGTTTACTACGTCGAAGGGCTCAATCATAATCTTTTCTCGGTTGGTCAATTCTGTGATGCGGATTTGGAGGTTGCTTTTAGAAAGAAGACATGTTTTGTTCGTGATTATGATGGGAATGACTTACTTACCGGAACACGGGGTACTGATCTCTACACTATTTCACTACAAGACTCCACATCTTCAACTCCAATCTGTTTCATGGCTAAAGCTTCAACGACTCAAGCTTGGTTATGGCATCAACGTTTATCTCATCTTAACTTCGATACCATCAACTTGCTTTCCAAGAAAGATATTGTGCGAGGCCTTCCTAACTTGAAATTCATCAAAGATCATCTTTGTTCTTCTTGTGAGCTTTGTAAAGCTAAACGGAGTAGTTTCAAAACAAAGACTACACCAAGCTCTAAAGGACGGTTAGATCTTCTTCATATAGATTTGTGTGGTCCCATGCGTGTTCAAAGTATCAATGGGAAGAAATACGTTATGGTAATTGTCGATGACTACTCAAGGTACACATGGACTCACTTCTTGAGATCCAAGGATGAAACACCCGATGTTCTCATCAGCTTCCTTAAAGTGATACAACATGGTCTTCAAGCTCAAGTTAAAGTGGTTCGTACTGACAGAGGTACTGAATTTTTGAATTCAAAACTGAGAGATTATTTTGAAGCTGAAGGGATTGAACATGAAACATCTATTGCTCGAACACCCGAACAAAACGGCGTTGTTGAAAGACGAAACCGTACTTTAGTTTAGGCTGCTCGAACATTATTATCCGCTTCAAAACTTCCACTATACTTTTGGGCCGAAGCCGTGTCAACCGCATGCTACACACAAAACCGCTCCTTAGTTATCCCAAGACACGAAAAGACACCATATCACATAATTAATGATCGCAAACCTTCACTCAAACACCTTCATGTTTTTGGATGTACGTGTTACATTATTCGAGATGGTGAAAATCTGGACAAGATGAAAGAGAAAGGTGATGCATGCATTTTAGTGGGATATGCAACTCAGTCAAAGGGATACAGAGTGTACAACAAGAGAACAAAATTGATAGTCGAGACTATTCATATCAGATTTGATGAATTACAAGAAATGGCACTTGAACAAAACAGTTTAAGTCCCGATCCAAAAAGACAAACGACTTCCGTTCACAACCGCACGGAACTCGGAACTCAAGACCACAGCAATGAACCGTCAAGTTCAAAGCTGGTTCCTGAACATGTTCCTAGAGCAGATATGACAGTGGACACGACACTTGAAGAGTTGGAAATGTTATATGGACCAATGTATGATGAATATTTCACGGGGGAGAAACAAGTTGCATCGAAGTCTTCCGCTGTCACTCATGATACGAATGATGATACCTATCATCATCAACAAAAGGATACAACTTCATCTACTTCAACACGGGTTGTTGCAGATTTACCTCCTCAGAATATCACTTCAACAATCGATCCTACAACATCCACAACTACTGTCATTGCTTCAGAGAACATAAATCAAGCAGACGGTGCATTATCTGACGATGACGATTTTCACAACCCATTCGGTACATCGGTACACGAAACTGGAGAGTCTTCTACTCACCATGTTGATCCGTCAAATATGCATACGTTCTATCAACGACATCCTTCAACACATCATTGGACCCGAGATCATCCTTTGGTTCACGTAATTGGAAACCCTTCACAGCCCGTTCGTACAAGACGACAACTAGCCACCAATGGCGATGTTTGTATGTTCGCACTCGCCGTGAGTACTGCTGAACCGAAAAACATCAAAGAAGCCATGGCTGATCATGCTTGGATTGAATCGATGACGGATGAACTTCAACAATTTGAAAGACTTAAAGTCTGGGAACTTGTTGACAGACCATACGATGTGACTCCTTTAAATCTTCGTTGGATCTGGAAAAACAAGATGGATGAAGAAAACACGATCATCAAGAACAAAGCTAGGCTAGTGGCTAAAGGGTATGGACAGAAAGAGGGTATTGATTTCGAAGAATCATTTTCACCAGTAGCTCGAATGGAAGCGGTCAGGATTTTCCTTGCCTATGCTGCACATAAGGGATTCATCGTATATCAAATGGACGTAAAGACGGCGTTTCTTAACGGTCCTTTGAAGGAAGAAGTCTATGTCACGCAGCCGGAAGGATTCGTCGATCCTCATTATCCTGACAAGGTGTATCGTCTCCACAAAGCACTTTATGGACTCAAGCAAGCTCCAAGGGCGTGGTACGACGAGCTCTCGAAATTTCTGGTCTCCAAAGGTTTCTCAAAAGGTTCCATTGATCTAACTTTGTTCACTTATAAATATGGGGATGACATTTTGCTTGTGCAAATTTATGTTGATGACATTATTTTCGGGTCTACAAACCCAAAACTTTCAAAATGGTTTGAAAAAGTAATGCACAGCAAATTTGAAATGTCAATGATGGGCGAACTAAAATTCTTTCTAGGAATTCAAGTTCACCAATCCCCAAGTGGTATCTTTATAAACCAAGCTAAGTATTGTCAAGAGATAATCAAAAAGCATGGTATGACTTCATGTGACCCCGTTGGGACACCATTATCAACCACATCGCTAGACGCTGACTTGGAGGGAAATGCCTTCGATCAAACGAGATATCGTTCCATGATTGGTTCCCTCATGTACTTGACAGCAAGCAGACCTGATATTCATCATGCTACATGTTATTGTGCACGATATCAAGCACGACCCACTGAAAAGCACCTCAAGGAGGTTAAACGGATCTTTCGGTACCTCAAGAATACCATTCATTTGGGACTCTGGTATCCGAGGGAAACCGGTTTCTTTCTAACGGCCTATTCAGATTCTGATCATGCAGGGTGTCTTGATACACGAAAAAGTACTTCTGGTGGTGCACAATTTCTAGGTCAAGATAAGCTTGTGGGATGGTCTTCCAAGAAGCAGGATTGCACGTCACTCTCATCAGCCGAAGCGGAGTATGTGTCTCTATCTGTGTGTTGTGCTCAAGTTCTTTGGATGAGAACACAACTCACGGATTATGGCTTCCACTTTGATAAAGTACCTATGTACTGTGACTCAAAGTCGGCCATAGCCATCTCCTGCAATCCGGTACAGCATTCCCGCACGAAGCACATCGATGTCAGATACCACTTCATAAAGGAACAAGTTGAACGAGGTATCGTTGAATTATACTTTGTTGGAACAGATTACCAATTAGCCGACTTGTTTACGAAAGCTTTGTCGAAAGATAGGTTTGAGTACCTCGTTAGGCAAATTGGTATGAGATGTTTGACTCCAGCAGACTTGGAGATTCTGGCAAAGGTGCCTGCTTGATTTATCTATCAAACATCAACTTGTAAATATCTTTGAAAAAGCAAAATACAAAAATATAAAACACATAAAACCAAAACACAAAATTAAAAATCTTTCAAAATCCAAAAATATTCTTCTCGACATGTCTTTCAGTATCGATAATATGGACGTGCCTAGAAATGTCGCTCAATAACGACACGGGTGTGTACATAAAGCTCGAATGAAAGTTGTAAATATTTTTCAAAACATGTCATTTCTTCTTTTAATAAAGGAAATTGTCTATTTTGGACAAATATTTCCAAACAACGGGTAGAGCAATCTATCACGGGTTGAGCTTGTCACAAAACATTCAACGTTTTGAGCTCAACACAATGGCTTGTAATTACTTTCAGATTGCAACCCGGAACTATATTCACGGGGGAGTGTACGATTTCGTGCTCTTACCCTTAGCAAAAGAAGTTAAATCTTCTTACACTTGAGTGGATTCGTCAAGACATTCAAAGTCTATGAACTCAAGTTTATGCTTTAGAAAAACCTCTTCGACAAAAAGAAATAGGATTTTTCAAAAAGCGTTGAACACAATTTTTTCAAGAATTTCTCAATGATTATTCAAAATCTTTCAAAAATTGTGTGTTCAACAACTCCCATCCTCAAAAAGCGAAATGTGGATCATATCCTCACAATGACAATTCAATTGGATCAATTTTTGAGGGGGAGCATTTTAAACTTCATGCAAAAGATTAACACATCTTTCTCCCGGAGATTTCAAGACTATTTTTCAAAATATATTTTAATCAAATTTGGTATCTTTAATATCAAAAGATTTTATATATTAGAGATAGGGGGAGAAAATGTGATTAAAATGTGATCTAATATAAGACTCAAGCACTTTCACTCTTACCTACATGTGCGAAACACTTTCGATTATCGATGCACATGTGAAGGGGGAGCATTTCTGAAACGACAAAACTAGCAAGGTGTTAAATGTTTTTCAAACACTTTGTTAGAATTTAAAGTGGTTTTCATGGTTATGATCAAATACCCACAACATCTTTAATTCACGACGTTATTGGTGTCAAAAGGGTGGTTAGGTTTAAGTCCTATGATCCAACCAGAATCGGAGGGATCTTCCCAGGGACAATCCAATAGATTATTAGAAGTCCTTAGGAAAGATGGAGTAGAATGTGAACGTAGCTGAATGCCGACTAAGTACTGATGCTAGCACTGGAACAATCACAACAAGGTGCTAGTAATGATGTCTTGGTAAGCATTGAAGGGGTTGAAGAATGAAAAAGAAATGTAAGGATAAAGGGTGTAAAGAAAGAAGCCCTCCATACAACTTAGGCAGAAACCGGGTCAACTCATCATGAAGACAAACTCATCATGGACCCAGTGATGTGAAGCACAACCCTTTCCTAGCTACTCAGGCTTCTCTCAAAAGAAGTTTGTTTTATTGTCACGGAGAACAACATGACTTCTATTGACTTTCTCACTCCGAGATAGTTGATATTGAATAGGTGGCATCTGCTCCAGCCTCCGACCACTAAAAGTGCACAAATCGAGTCTAGAGCCAAGAGATCAATCAAATCTCGTTAGGACACACGGATGAAGATCAAGAGAGTCCTACGCTATATCCTTGTGATATTGCTAGAACACTCAGAGTGATACTACTTAATATTCACAATGATGAGTGGAAATCCTTCCAGTGTTAACATCAAACAGCACTGCGGTAGGTCATATGCAAGATTCTTTATGAATTGAACATGTGCAAAACTGAAAAGCAACAGTGGTTTGATTCTTAATTGATTCAAACTCGTTTCAGGTTTCTACGCAATATCTTTATGGTCTTGCCAGAACATTCAGAGTGATATTTATTAATATTCACAATGACGAATGGAAATCCTTCTAGCGTCAACATCAAACAGCGCTACGGTAGGTAACTTGTGAGATTCTTATGAATCAAGCTTGTGTCAACTGGAAAGCAACAATGGTAAGATTCTTAATGAATCAAACTTGTTCCAGGAATTTGAATTGACGACTTTAATCAAGCAGATATCTATCCAATTGATTCACTCTTTATGTTCGCAGTCTTGCTTTGAGACGGTCGAGTAAAGAGAACGGCTAGTACAGTCGCGAAACCCTGTCAAGGAGATTCTTAATTGAATCTACCTGATCACAGGTACGATATTTTATATCGTATAACGGTCTTCACCGACCGGAGGTAAAACGCTACCGATTTAGGACGAATGTCAAAGCCATTCAGTCCGTGTCTATGTTTTGTCTCGAGAAGGTGGCGTCACGGTGTACACAGCAAAGTCAATGATTCAGAAACCACATACTCATGCCTAAAGACATACTCAACAATTAATAAGTGTGAGCATGTGGATGAAGACACAAGATAGCAAGATGGCAAAGAAAAGTCAAGGATGACTTGAAGATCTCAAGCTTAAAGACAAAGTCGAAAGACAACGACAAAGGCTCAAAGATCACAGCATGAAGGAACAAGACTACGATTACACGTTCAAGACTCATTTATGGCGAGATTAGTAATCTCTACAAATTTCCTAAATGACCAAGGTTTATGACCTCTCATTGGGGGAGATTGTTAGCCTCAAAATATTGAGCCAAACAAGAATGCTCGGTCATATGTTTATTATGTATCGTATTTTAGAATGTTGTAATAGGTAGTATATTAGTCGTGTAATTACGGGCTTAACTTTAAGCTAAGGTTCATTAATAAGTAACCAAAGCCCAAAAGGAAAGCTCGGCCCATGATCATATAGCCCATTAAGCTACATGTAAGCAAAGGCTATATAAACCCTTCCTAGCATGTTAGGAAGGGTGGTTGGTCATTTTATTTTCTCTCTAATCTAATATTCCACAAGTTTCACCAACCATTTTCTCTCTACTTTCTCTCACTACTTTCTCTCTCTAGAATTCTTCTCATATCTACCTTTCTTTCTTTAATTCGTGTGATTATAACAATCATATATTAGGGACAACACCTTATCTAATGGATCAACGGTGGGTAAAGATGATAATGGTACCTATGAAGACACTTCTTTGATGATAGCTGATGACTGGAATACATCAACCATATCTGCAGGTCTGTTGAAACAGGGATTTTTAGCCCTTAAAATTAAGTTCGTTTTCTCCTCGATTCGACTCGAATTTGATTTCCGTATTTTACGTTTCAACTAAATTCGTTTTTGGTACAATCTCTTTTTGGGTATTTTTTTAAACTAATTTAAAATTTATTAAATGAAAACTAATATAATTAACTATTTTAACTATTAAATTGAAAATAAATTTTAACTAAAGAAAACTTAAAAACTTTTTTAAATAAAACTAATTTTAATGTGACTAAAAAAAACTTTTTAATTAAAATCTATTTTTAAACTAAACTAAATAAATTTGAAAAATAAAATTAAAGAAAACTTTTGAAAGACTTTTATTTAAACTATTTAAAACCTAAATTAATTTAAAGAAATAATAAAATATTTTTTTTCCTTTTTTATTTTTTTATAAAAAATGAATTTAAATAAACTATATAATTTTTATTAATTAAAATCTAATTAAACTTAAACTATAATTAACTAGTTAAAACCTGACAGAATTAAGGATACTATATAAAAAACTTAAAGCAAACTACTTAACAAAAAGCTGCCTAGTACAGTTGGTAGAGGCGTTTGGTTGTGGAACTGGAGGTCACAGGTTCGAGACCTGAGAGGGACGAATTTCTGCTAATTATTTTTTTTTAACTTGTATTTAATTTGGAACTTATTTTTGGACAGATGAACCCTCAGACCAATTGGGTCTGAGGTTGTAACAGCAAAGTAACAACACAGATAAGGCAAATAAGCAAAATGGATATAAAAAAAAAACAAACTAGCAGTTATGAAAAGCAAACTTAAACAAACAAAATAAGCTACAAACTCGGTCTAATAAGCTCTATATCAATAAGCAAATTCTAACAAGCTATTAATGCAAATAAGCTTAAACCAAACGAAAACTGACTAAGCTAAGCAAACATAAGCAGAAATCCAAACTAAGCTATACTAAATAAGCAGAAACAAATAAGCTAAAACTAAAACCAGTAATAAGCTACTCTAAACAGAAAGTGATTATCCAATAAGCTAATGATTATAAAACGTAGATCCCAACACCCTCGAAAACAGAATGCAAATCAAAAGCAGATTCCAAACTCAAATAAGCTTTTAAATAAGCAAAAACAAATAAGCTAAGAAACTTACTAACCAAACAGTGTACCAAACTCTAAGCAGATTCTAATTCTAGCAATCTAATATCTATCTAATTCAAACTAGCAGATTAATCAAAATTAAAACATTAACAATAAAAGTAGAGGAGATTTGAGCACCTTTTTGAAGAATCCGTTGAGACGTAGACGTGCGCTGAGCAGTCTAAGAACCGAAACCAATCTAAACAAACACCGCCTTGATTCGAAACCGTCAACACATTAACAAATTAATTTCAAACAAAGCTAAACTAACACCACCTTTAATCGAACCTCAACCGCCGGATGAACAACTTATAACAACTTCGACTAATTCTCTAACCGTAAATAATGTAAACCTCGAACCACTAACAGAATCGAGAACCAATCTAACCAGTGAACCAAATCCTTATTCAATAAACCTCCAGTGGGGAGGTTTAATTGACTTCTCTTTATTTTTTTTATTTTTATTTTTTATTTTTTTTTATATAATATATCACGATATCCAACGAGAACAGTAACAAAAGAAAATTATAACAGATTAAAGAAAATAAAAACTGGAGATTAAATTTGATGCGAGATTGAAACACAAATTCAACTTTTCATTAATAAAATTCAAATTACAATACTAGAAAATAGAAATTACAATAACTCTAATTTAACTATTTTCTAAAAATGAAAAATAAAGAAAAGCATGAAAACAATTACATGTGAGAGAGGGGTTTTATAAGGATCCCTCGATCCTTCTAGGCTTTCTTGGAGGCTACGGAGTGAAATCCTGACCATTGATCTTTCCTCTCTTTCTTCATTCTTCATCCAACGATGGACAATCTTCTTTCTTCACAAGGATCGCCAGCATGGACGATTTGTGCTAGTTTGGTGGTGAGGTGGACTCATCTAATTGGATGAGTGGTTGTGATGATGTGGGTGAGCCAATCAAATAAAGCCACGTACTCTTGCCTCTCCACTCTCTCTTCCGAAAAAGTTGGGAATTTATTCCCATTCATGTGCAACGCACGTGAATAACGAAACCCCCATATCAATTAGATTTTTACCCGATTAGGGTTTTTGTGAATAGTGACTTTTTACTGGTTAGGTGGTTGAAAATCTTGGGGAAGAAGAACAAAACTTTGGTTTTATCGAAAATTCATTATTGTGTGTGGGAGAATGAGTGAATGGGACGATTGATTATATTTTGTGTGAAAAGTCGTGTGAGTGGGTAGTTGAAAGATGAGTGGGTAAAGTTAATAATTGTGTGGAGAGGGTACACGTGGGGAAGGGTAAATCGGGTGTGTGGATATTGAAAAAATGTGTGAGTGGGTAAAAATGTAACTGAGGGGAGATTTGTTATGTGAATTTACCAAAGCAAAACCCTAAAAGGCCCATGAATGCGTTCCTTTGCTTCTTGTTTGGGCTTGGGCCCAATGATCTTGATTTTCATCCGCATACAAATCCTTCATTTGGGCCTAATGGACTTCAATTGGATCTTTCAAGCAACTTTTTAACTTAAATGGGATTTTAAGCCCATTTCCTTAATTGTGGGACCCACTTGGCTCGTTTACTTGCAAATTTATTAAATCCACTATTGTCGAGCTTGATCTTGGCTCAGTTGATCTTTCTCATCAATCTCGCGTCGATTATTGGTTTCTGTGATCTTTGCGCACTTTTGGTCTTTTGATCTTCGTCTTGACTCTTTCTTGACTTTTCTTCGTCATATGACCGTGAAATCCCGTGTTTTCTTTTCTTTTGCTCAATTGTACCTATTTAACACACAAAACACAAAACCACGCGTAATTCCGACATTTATGATAATAAACACATGATTTGGTCTTGTTTTTCCTTGATTTTAGTGGCAAAAGGATAAGTGTTTTCACACTTATTAAATCCCCTACACTTGACCATTCCAATGACCCCATGCAATGCATAGTTTGAAAGCAAAGAGTTTACATTTCTCTCATAATTAATCCATCTCGGCCTTTATTACTATTACTACTACTATGATAAAAAGATAAAAACTTAAAAGGAAACAAAAATTAAAATGATAACTTGAAAATTATTGTTGGAAGAAACTCGTTAAGAAGTCTAAGACTTGGATTAGGGCTTTGGTGTCATGAATATTAATCATCCTCAAGTTTCACGTTCCCCAAACTAAGCTTAAAACGAGATCATTGTTAATATAAGTTAGCACAACTAACACTTACTCATGCGGTTTAATTATTCACTTAGACCCCCTTATTCCTACGGTGTATCTCTTTTATTTTATTTTTGTCTTGAATGATCACGAGGATGCATTTTTGACTTATTTCGATAATTTATTAAGGCCGAAAATAAAGTAGGACGATTTAATCAATAGTTAGCTAAAGGACAAAATCTTTTAAAACGGCTTCTCGAAACCTCAAAAAGTTCATATCTTGGCATAACTCGTTTCGCGATTTGAGACCTTTCTCGGACCGATATTTGGCATGTACTTGAAACTTCAAATCTTGAGAGACGTTCTTGAAATTATGGTCTTCTCTTCATTTGGGTATACATCTTCATTAGGAGTGTAAGATGCTTCAAACGTTGACCACGACTTCTTCATTTATCCTCTTCTTTATTTAGAATTTTGATATACAACGATCCGCCTCCTTTTCAGACTTGGATCTATTTATCCTCATACCTTGTTAGGGTCTTTTAGGATAGACTTCTCCATGATCTTTAGGGGGGTAATTGCTTCTCGTCGTGTGTCTTGATCCATCATATTGATTTGGATTAATGATCTTCACGTCATCTTTGGATCTTTAGCAAAAAAAGTGAATCCTCATGCCTTGTGAGGGCCTTTTTGGACTCGGATATCCTCATGCCTTGTTAGGGCCTTTTTGGATAAGTCAATCTTCGCGTCCCGCTTCAATAAGTTATGCCTTGGCTATGAACTCTAATTAATCCCGAGCAACTTTTAAACGATCTTGGGCTAGTAGCTAAGTAATTCTTTTAAATCGTACGACCTTATTTATTGCATTTATTTATTTACAAGTGATGGGAGAAAAAGTTCATAACTAACTCACATAAGTTAATGAAAGAATACCGAACTTATAATAACTCTATCATCTCTCGTTCTCCACAATTTAAAATCTCAAGGAATGAGACTCGTGGATGCTTAGCCTAATAAACCAATTAAGGTCTACATGGTTAAGGATACTAGCTAGAGTAAACTCGGATGAGTAAACTCGGGTTGAGTCAAAATATTCACGACGGGCCTAATATATCAAAGACGTCTAAACTTATTAAAACCATTTTATTTATTTATTTAACTTTATTCTTGAAATGAAATATATACATACGATGCGATAACAAAAGGAAGGAAAATAAAATAAATAGAAAAACTACTAGGCCAAAATAGATCAAAAATTTGAAAAACGTTGAAATTTTTTTTTTAAAAATTTTCCGGTAAAATGGGGTCAAATTCATGGAAAAGGCCACTAAAATTTCGATAGAAATCCCCCCTACACTTAATATAAACATCGTCCTCAATGTTTAAGCATGTGGGCTAATAAACTCCCCTACACTTAGGACATTGAGTACGTTGTTTAAAATCGAGCTAAGGAAGGGACAACTAAAGTGATTACATTTATTCGTTTTAAGATAGAATCACAATAGCAAAAACTTATCGAAGGAACCGGGTACACGGGTAACACGGGAACACGGGTCTCGTCAAAAGTACCAAAAGTGGATCAACAAAGCACAAGTACCTACACAATCACAACACAACACACAAACAAACAACCTACACGGCTCCCCCCTACACTTATTGGTGAAAATGGGTGAAAGTGAAAAAGGGTGGAAAAGAGGAAAAATCTAACCTAGTTAAACGATGCTTGATTTTTAATCACGAGTCTCTAGCTCGACTCGATTTCCCGAATGTCATCATTCAAATGGGAAAATCATGGAACAACCGAGATTTCCAAGGGAGGAAAATCTCTCCATGATAAAGGTGAAACAAAGTCATACAAGGCATACCCCATGAAAATCCACCCGGGTCAAACACATAATTTCCATCACAAAAGGAAATAAACCCCGAGGTGGTACGCAAGTCATAGAAAAGTGAGGTATTCTTAGGCAAAAGTCTCTTACTAGGAAGGGTAAGGTAGTATGGCAATGAAAGCACAAAAGTCTCTATTCCCGGATCAAACACCGGTTCCTTAATGGGAAAATAGCAAGAGGTGTCGACATTTAAGCTCAAAATATCATCAAAATCCATAGTGGGAAAGTCATCCTCTTCCAAACTTGATGTGAAAACATAAGTATCGTCGGAGTCATAGGAAAACTCTTCCTCATGAGGAAAATAGGTATTTAGAAAGATATCTAAATCCTCCTCAAATGGAATAACCTCTAAAGTAGGTAAGATCTCTAAGAGTGGAGGATCCTCCTCATAAGTCATGACTTCTAAAATTGGAGTATAGAAGTCAAAAGGAGTCTCCATGGAAGAATCACTCATCGAGATATGAGGTGCATTAAGATCATGGGGTGGGTCATCAAAGTTGATGAGATTACTTAAAGAAGTGTCATCATCGTAGGTATCAAAGATTGGTAAATCATAGATGGGTGGGTCTAAAGTGGTTGGGTCAAAAGTCGAGTCGTCTAAGCCGAAGATAGTGTGATCACTTGAAGAAGTGTCATCACTATCGGTGTCGTAAATGGGAGTATCAAAGATTTGAGGCTCTAAAGGAAGGGATGAGTTTATCACAAAATCATTTTAAGTAGACTTTTCAATTCCAAAAGGATTAATAAAAATCTCATCATTAAAATTAAGAACATCAATCATATTAACCGATTCTTTTCCATTTGATTTTGTTGTGATTTTTCCCATTTTAAAAACTTGTTGTTCATCCCTAACCCTAAGAATTAACTCCCCTTCGGCTACATCAACTAAGGCTCTTCCGGACCTTAAGAATGGTCTACCAAGTATTAACGGAATACGAGGATCCATTTCATAGTCGACGACGACAAAGTCCACGGGAAAAGTGAATGTACCAACTCGAACAAAAACATCTTCGGCAATACCAACGGGGTATGCGAGAGTTCGATTAGCTAACTCTAGGGTCATACGAGTAGGTACAAGGTCGGGTAATGAAAGTTGTTTCCAAACCGAAAGTGGCATAAGATTGATGCTAGCGCCGAGATCCGCTAAAGCCATACAATCATCGATTTGAGGAAACGAGCAAGGTAACACGAATCGTCCGGGATCTCCTAGCTTTTCGGGAAGCTCTTTGAGAAGAACCGCGGAACAATTCTCATTTAAACGGGTGTTCACGAGCTCAACCATTTTTTCTTTCTTATTAAGCAAATCTTTAAACATTTTCACAAATTTTGGCATTTGAGCAAGTGCTTCAATAAGGCTTACGTTAACATTCACATTGGAAATCATTTTCAAACAATTAGAGACATGAATGTCATCTTTGTTGAGCACTTTAGTCTTGCCTAACCTAGATGGATAAGGAATATTAGGCTTAGGTTGAGAAGGAGAAGGACTCGCTTCTTGAACAACCGTAGGAATAGGCTCTTTCGGCAATGGAGGACTAGAACTAGGAGTGGTAGTGGGCGGAATCACCGGAGGGGGAGTAGGATTACTCATTATTACCTCCGGGCCTTGTCTCTCCTTTATGGGCGAAGAGATGGAAGGTCCCACTAAATTGGCTCCACTTCGAGTATTGATAGCACTCACATTGGCACGAGGGTTAATCTCGGTATTGGATGGTAAGGCACCTTGGGGTCTAAGGGTTTGCAACATAGTCAAAAATCTCTTATCGTTGGACTCTTGCATTTGTCTAGTCGATGCTTGCATAGCTTGCATGATTTTCTCATGTTCGGTCAGTTTTTGTAGAACCACGTCCATTTGAGGATTTTGCATAGTCATTTGATTGAACCCTTGATTGTTAACCCCTTGATTAGGAAAACCTTGGTTTTGATATTGAGATTGAAAACCGTTGTTATTATAAAAACCTTGGTTATTATTTTGAAAACCTTGATTTTGACCATTAAAATTCCCTTGATTAGCATTCCCTTGAAAATTACCCATTTGAGGACCTTGGTTCCTATTGTGGTATTGGGTATTTTGGGCGGGTGGGGGTGGTCTTTGTGGTGCTACAAAACCCGGGGGAGCCAAATAATTAGTACTATTGTAAGACAAATGGTTAACATCAACATTAGGTTTAAATGGAACCCTTTCATTAGCATTAAAAGCACAAACTTGTTGTTGTTGATTATTGTAAACCTTGTCACAATTGAAATATGAATGTGGTCCACCACAAGTCTCACACGTTTCACTATTATCTTTCACGGCATGCACATGTGTAGTGAGGGCATCGGTTCTTAGAGCAAGGGTTTTCACAATTGAAGTAAGCTCCTTAATTTGATCATTCACCTCATTATTACTCGTACTAGCACTTGCCATATTAGCCCTAACACTTTTGGTTTGCACTTTTGCCTTGTTCTCAATAATGGCACAAGCCTCGTTCATTGTTTTCACAAGAATATTGCCCCCCGCGGCACTATTAAGTGAGTCTTGGTTGTTTAGAGTTAAACCATTATAAAACGTGTTGATTTGATGAACTTTAGTAAAACCGTGTTGTGGACATTTTCTCAAAAGATCTTTAAAACGATCCCAAGACTCACTAAACGTTTCCCCATATTGTTGTTCAAAGTTGATTATTTCATTCCTTAAGGACGTGGTCCGTGATGGTGGGAAAAAGTAGTTAATGAACTTGGTCTCTAAGTCGATCCATGTGGTAATACTTTGGGGTGGTTCCTTATCGAGCCAAATCCGGGCTTGTCCCTCGAGGGAAAAAGGAAAAAGTTGGAGGCGAACGGCCTCTTGTGGCACCCCATTGTATTTGACGGTATTTGCTAATTGGATGAATCGTTTGATATGAGCGTGTGGGTCATCATTAGTACGACCTAAAAATGGTGTAGCGGAAACCATTCGAATAAAATCCGGTTTAAGTTCAAAATGATTAGCTCCAATGGTCGGCACCACAATTGCGTCATCGTTTCCTTCAACGTGAGATTGAAGAATCTCAATCATTGGTCGAGTATCCGTTGCCATCGTTATGTCGAAAGCTCGATTCTCGGGATCGGCTTGAATGACGGTCTTTTTGTTATTCTTCTTCTTCTTTTTGGAAGAATTAGAAGTATTTGGTACACCACTCGGTATGTATGTACGCGCGCGAGTGCGCATACAATTAAAACTTTGGAATGAGGTAGGTGACCTCGGTCGACTTTGAGAGGAAAAGGATTTTCCCTCTCGAGGAGCAATAGTAAAAAGCTACAAAAATATATACTTAAGTACTAATTGAGTCGGCAAACCAATAATCGGTCGTCCCTCTCAATATACGCACAAGCAAGCGGGGAAACGAGGTGGCACAAAGCACTTAAAAACCTTTTTCCTTAGACGGCCTTTTATAGCGCGTCGCCTTATACCCACCTTATAGTTTGTATATGTCGAGTTCAAACGTCTTACTAGTATTTATCTATTTTGCCTTTTTATTTCGTTTAGGATTCGACTACAATAGTTAGGTGATGAAATCCCAACTAAGGCTTATTTGAAAAGTAGGTAAATTATTGTGCTACGTAATATATTATAGTAAATGAAAAATCTTTTTGTATTTTTAGAAAAATATATATTCACAAGAAAAATCGAAAGAAATCGAAATAAAAATTAACACTAATACGTAATATTTTTGGTGTAATACTTTTAGGAAAAAGTATTACTTTTGGATTTTTTTAATTTTTTTGGTGCAATTCTTAGGAAAGAAATTGCTTTTGTGGTTTTTTTAATTTTTTTGTACTTTTAAGTTTTTGATTTTTTTATGTTTTTGATTTTTTGTGCAAGAAACGTAACGTTCAAAGAATGAACGGATCCCAAAATCCAAACGTCTTCACGAAAAATCGTCAATCGTACGAGCGAAGCGGCAGCGGCGCCATTTTGAAACAGGGATTTTTAGTCCTTAAAATTAAGTTCGTTTTCTCCTCGATTCGACTCGAATTTGATTTCCGTATTTTACGTTTCAACTAAATTCGTTTTTGGTACAATCTCTTTTTGGGTATTTTTTTAAACTAATTTAAAATTTATTAAATGAAAACTAATATAATTAACTATTTTAACTATTAAATTGAAAATAAAATTTAACTAAAGAAAACTTAAAAACTTTTTTAAATAAAACTAATTTTAATGTGACTAAAAAAAAACTTTTTAATTAAAATCTATTTTTAAACTAAACTAAATAAATTTGAAAAATAAAATTAAAGAAAACTTTTGAAAGACTTTTATTTAAACTATTTAAAACCTAAATTAATTTAAAGAAATAATAAAACATTTTTTTTCCTTTTTTATTTTTTTATAAAAACTGAATTTAAATAAACTATATAATTTTTATTAATTAAAATCTAATTAAACTTAAACTATAATTAACTAGTTAAAACCTGACAGAATTAAGGATACTATATAAAAAACTTAAAGCAAACTAATTAACAAAAAGCTGCCTAGTACAGTTGGTAGAGGCGTTTGGTTGTGGAACTGGAGGTCACAGGTTCGAGACCTGAGAGGGACGAATTTCTGCTAATTATTTTTTTTTAACTTGTATTTAATTTGGAACTTATTTTTGGACAGATGAACCCTCAGACCAATTGGGTTTGAGGTTGTAACAGCAAAGTAACAACACAGATAAGGCAAATAAGCAAAATGGATATAAAAAAAAACAAACTAGCAGTTATGAAAAGCAAACTTAAACGAACAAAATAAGCTACAAACTCGATCTAATAAGCTCTATATCAATAAGCAAATTCTAACAAGCTATTAATGCAAATAAGCTTAAACCAAACGAAAACTGACTAAGCTAAGCAAACATAAGCAGAAATCCAAACTAAGCTATACTAAATAAGCAGAAACAAATAAGCTAAAACTAAAACCAGTAATAAGCTACTCTAAACAGAAAGTGATTATCCAATAAGCTAATGATTATAAAACGTAGATCCCAACACCCTCGAAAACAGAATGCAAATCAAAAGCAGATTCCAAACTCAAATAAGCTTTTAAATAAGCAAAAACAAATAAGCTAAGAAACTTACTAACCAAACAGTGTACCAAACTCTAAGCAGATTCTAATTCTAGCAATCTAATATCTATCTAATTCAAACTAGCAGATTAATCAAAATTAAAACATTAACAATAAAAGTAGAGGAGATTTGAGCACCTTTTTGAAGAATCCGTTGAGACGTAGACGTGCGCTGAGCAGTCTAAGAACCGAAACCAATCTAAACAAACACCGCCTTGATTCGAAACCGTCAACACATCAACAAATTAATTTCAAACAAAGCTAAACTAACACCACCTTTAATCGAACCTCAACCGCCGGATGAACAACTTATAACAACTTCGACTAATTCTCTAACCGTAAATAATGTAAACCTCGAACCACTAACAGAATCGAGAACCAATCTAACCAGTGAACCAAATCCTTATTCAATAAACCTCCAGTGGGGAGGTTTAATTGACTTCTCTTTATTTTTTTTATTTTTTTATTTTTATTTTTTTTTTTATATAATATATCACGATATCCAACGAGAACAGTAACAAAAGAAAATTATAACAGATTAAAGAAAATAAAAACTAGAGATTAAATTTGATGCGAGATTGAAACACAAATTCAACTTTTCATTAATAAAATTCAAATTACAATACTAGAAAATAGAAATTACAATAACTCTAATTTAACTATTTTCTAAAAATGAAAAATAAAGAAAAGCATGAAAACAATTACATGTGAGAGAGGGGTTTTATAAGGATCCCTCGATCCTTCTAGGCTTTCTTGGAGGCTACGGAGTGAAATCCTGACCATTGATCTTTCCTCTCTTTCTTCATTCTTCATCCAACGGTGGACAATCTTCTTTCTTCACAAGGATCGCCAGCGTGGACGATTTGTGCTAGTTTGGTGGTGAGGTGGACTCATCTAATTGGATGAGTGGTTGTGATGATGTGGGTGAGCCAATCAAATAAAGCCACGTACTCTTGCTTCTCCACTCTCTCTTCCGAAAAAGTTGGGAATTTATTCCCATTCATGTGCAACGCACGTGAATAACGAAACCCCCATATCAATTAGATTTTTACCCGATTAGGGTTTTTGTGAATAGTGACTTTTTACTGGTTAGGTGGTTGAAAATCTTGGGGAAGAAGAACAAAACTTTGGTTTTATCGAAAATTCATTATTGTGTGTGGGAGAATGAGTGAATGGGACGGTTGATTATATTTTGTGTGAAAAGTCGTGTGAGTGGGTAGTTGAAAGATGAGTGGGTAAAGTTAATAATTGTGTGGAGAGGGTACACGTGGGGAAGGGTAAATCGGGTGTGTGGATATTGAAAAAATGTGTGAGTGGGTAAAAATGTAACTGAGGGGAGATTTGTTATGTGAATTTACCAAAGCAAAACCCTAAAAGGCCCATGAATGCGTTCCTTTGCTTCTTGTTTGGGCTTGGGCCCAATGATCTTGATTTTCATCCGCATACAAATCCTTCATTTGGGCCTAATGGACTTCAATTGGATCTTTCAAGCAACTTTTTAACTTAAATGGGCTTTTAAGCCCATTTCCTTAATTGTGGGACCCACTTGGCTCGTTTACTTGCAAATTTATTAAATCCACTATTGTCGAGCTCGATCTTGGCTCCGTTGATCTTTCTCATCAATCTCGTTTCGATTATTGGTTTCCGTGATCTTTGCGCACTTTTGGTCTTTTGATCTTCGTCTTGACTCTTTCTTGACTTTTCTTCGTCATATGACCGTGAAATCCCCTGTTTTCTTTTCTTTTGCTCAATTGTACCTATTTAACACACAAAACACAAAACCACGCGTAATTCCGACATTTATGATAATAAACACATGATTTGGTCTTGTTTTTCCTTGATTTTAGTGGCAAAAGGATAAGTGTTTTCACACTTATTATCTGTCAACGCTCAAATTCTGTGTGTCAGCACCCAACTTACTCTTGTTAGCGCTTGGTGTGTCAGCGTCCAAAGTTTGCTTGTCAACGCTCACCTTACTTGTCTCAGTGCCTCTTGTGAATTGCTCCATCATAGCTGTAAAAGACAAGTTCAAGTTTGTAGGAGTAACCAAAGATGTATCAAAACCTGGTTGCTTCTTCAATTCAGTGAGGGCTTCAGCAACACCCAAAGATTCTCCATCATGTGAGCCTTTGTCACTCACATGGATCTGCTCATCCTCCCCTTTGGAAGATTCCTCCATTCCACGCCTAGTGCTAGCATCCTCCAAAATAACAATCCTCTCCCTCAATTGCTTGAGTTCAAGGCCTTGTGTACTGACTGTTTGTACCAGGTCTGCATTTTGCTTTTGCAAGCTAATGCAGACAAGCGTCAATTCCATCAATGTGTATGGTTCCAATCTGCCCTCCTCTAGAATGGGTATTTGACCTCCCAAAGTAGAGTCATGGGGCATGGATGAGGTCTGAAAGATGTTAGGACTGTCTTGGCCTGCATCTAAGCGAGTACCAATAGTCCCAGCCTCATCCATAGCACCAACCACACTTGTGGTGGTGGTTCTCTCTGAAACATGGCTAGGACCACTAGAGGAGAACACTCTAGTAGTCCTTGGGCGTTTTTGCAACGTATATTCAGGTGGGGTAGAAGATGATGTGGATTGGGTGGTATTTTGAAGCTTAAGGGGTGTTTGGGTCTGTGAAGGAAAGGTGTCAATGTTTGGAGTACTGGCGTCAACGCTAACATTTAATGTGTCAGCGTTGAAGGATTCTTGGTCAAGTTACATGTGTTGAGGGGAAGGCAAAGGTTCTGGTATTGGGTCAAGTTGTGGTTGTGGGTCTGGTTGGGGTTGTGCTGCTGCAATAACAGCAAGCATAGCTTGGGTGAGTGGTAATTCACGATGAGGAGGTGAGTTCATCTTACTAAAAATAGCTTTCTTTTGCATAGGAATCTCATAAAAATCATCATGATCCCTTGTGCAATACCATTGGTCATCAAAAATCATTTGTAAAAATCTAGGATAAGCCAAAGTCATCTTATTCCCTTTGTTTTTACACATGCCATCAAAAATTAATTTTGAAAAATTAAACTTTTTCCCATTTGTAATGCACACAATTGCACTAGCAATGGATCTGTTAATTTCATTATGTGCAGTACATTTGGGACTCAAACATTGAAGGATGACATGTATGAGGTACTTCCAGGCTGGGGGAAACTCTTGTTTATGATATTTATTTAAAGTACCCTCATCAGGGAAAGGATACCCCAAAGCCTGAAGTCCTTGTTCTATTTCATTAATGGGGAGAGTGGTTATACCATCTGCATCATTAAGATGCAAAGCCTGGCAAACCAAGGCTTCAGTAACCACCCAAGTACACCCATGAACAATAGCTGTTAATGTAGTCACATTATTAAGCGTTGAGAACTAACAGTGTTCCAAAACTGTTTAATATGTGTGGATTTGCTAAAAGCTAATCCGGTGGTCTAGTAGGGTGATAGATGGTGGAAGCCATGGATGAAGTTGAGAGAGAAAGGTTGAATGTGTGAAAGAAATAGAAAATGAATTAAACTAGAAAAGTGACACAAGCAACACCCCTCCTTGGAAGCTAAGGAGGGGTATATATAGTCACTCACGATACGCTTAACTATACATGAACCTAGTCTAGTCTAAACGTGTGTGACTATGATAACTAATGGGAATTCTTAAATGTCGTCACATAAAGTGAGTTTCCAACAATCTTCCCCCATGGGACGACGTGTAGAATTCCTTACAATATTTTTTCCTAACAAGTACATAATGATAAGAACAAGAGCTTTCATGAAGCGTCCAATGTTGATGATGTCTTCTGAGGCCTTTGACTTCAAAACGACTCATCTTTAACTTGTAGTAGAAATACTTTAACGGCACGAGCTAAGTAACCCATACACTTCTGGTTAAGGAGAAGCTTCTGAATTAGCTTCCCCCTAATTCATGCCACATAAACTTGATGTAGAAGCTTTTTAAAAGCTTCCCCCTACATCGACAATCCTCGTAAGCAACTTCAAAGCTTTCAATAAAGCTTAGAATGATTAAGCGCACAGCGGAATCTAACAAGCAAATCCCATCATATAACATGATAACGTTGCTAAGAGGAATTGAAAGTAAGGGGCACACCAAGTAGATCAACAACTTCTCTACTCACGCTTGAATAATTCTTCTGAATTTTTCTTCCCCCTGAGAGTTCAAGTTATGCATACCAGAAAGAATCAAGACATTTCTTCCCCCTCATAGTTGAAGAAAGTAAATCAATCCCAATTATGAAGCTCAAATACTGAAGTGGACACTTTATCCCATTCATGAATTTGACATCATAACACCAGAGTCAATTAAGTCCCGGAAATGCACATATCTTCTTCCGGAGATGCACCAAAGTCAATTAAGTCCCGGGAATGCATATAGGATAATGATGATGAATAATTGCAACAACCAAACAATTAAACATCGAATCAGTAGTGTACCGTTTAGAGATTGATAATGCCACGAGTTAAAACACTGATTTTCTCTGCGGCTATGACAAATGTCATCCCGGAATGTCTTCAAATCAAAAGAAGGTATGAAGTTCATCACGTGTACTCGTTGTGCGTTCGATGTGTCTTCTTCTTCCCCCTTGATGGTTTCGAAACTCGGAACCATCAATAAATCGTAAGCACATAAACCTAAAAATCTCGAGAGAATAATAAATAAGCTTAATTATATTCGGTGAGAATCAGCTGTTGATCGAAAATCTCTTCTCATAAACTCTCCATGGCCACCTTTACCAACCCACGTGAAAGCAATTTGAAGTGACCACTGATAGAATGAACCGGATACATCAAACATGAAGCTGAATAAAAATCATTCGATCTTGTGACTTAAGCTTGCACTATTGTTGAATGAAGAACGGTGGAGAAATCTCTAAGTACTCAATGCATCACTGAAGAAGTCTATAAGTACAACACCTCTTAAAATTATCCACGTCGACTAAGCGCGTGACACTGAGTACAACAATGTAACCCCTTTAAGTGATAGTTATCCGAGTCATCAACCATCCACCCCGAACCCGGAAACCAGATAAACAAGTCTTCATTCTAAGATTAAGCACGAGCAAGTTATCTTTGAAAGATAAAATAAATTCACGCCTTCGAAAAATCCGTCTTCAACGTCACGTAATTAATACCCGATCCAAAAAAAATCTGTAGTCACTAAAAAATCGCCAAATTTTTCTTGGTTCCGTGTCAGATAAATCTTGTCACTTAGTCTCGTCATTTTTGTCTCGGCACTTTGTCACGTCAATTTTGCTTCGATAATCACCCAATTATAACTTAATATGACAAATTGTATAATAAACACAATTTTTTTTAAAATCAGCTCATATGACGTGTTAAGATATATGTTGAGTGACAAAAATGTGTCATGTGTCATGATAATGACAACCATTCAATTATCCATTCCAAGCCCCATGAGAAACTGATTAATACGACCCACAATGGCATTCTAAACCCGGTCCAAAATGCAACAAGTGGGATAAAAATCTACTTATCGTGAAGTTACTCAAAGAATATATCCCAAAACATATTAACCACAAAAACAAGCCTAACCCATCTACCTTGTTAAATCCGCCCACCAATAAAACTTCATCACACTCCAACCGCCTCTTTCACATTATCATAGTAAAAATCTGCCCCATATTGACGTTTGCATTGAAAAAAATACATGGCCAACCGCAAAGATAAGCCATGCGAGAAAAAAATTACATGGCCCACAACAATGAAACTTTGATGGTCATATTCAGCTTTTGATTTAGAACCCCTTATGACCACGTGTAGTCCACCGAAAACATGACCTGTCCCCATTAGAACACGATAGTTTACCCAATTATATTCGATTGAGAGGGTAAGCTTACGAAATGTGGTCCCATATAATTAAGTATATCAAACCTAATCACGTCACATAGTTTACACCGCCACCATTTTGTCTTTCGTCCCCATCTTAAACACTCTCTACCAAATCTCCATTTTCTTATCATCTCAACCACAAAGTTCAGCTTACCTTATCACCATCAAAGCCCAAATCTATTTCACCAATAACACTAACGAAACCTATTTGTTTCATATGAATAGATCAAGTGGTTTTGTGGTTCGATTGAAACTGTGATCACGCAAGCAATCCATGACCTCTTTATGCATTGATGGCATCAAGATCATTTCATATGATCTCGGGTAGGTTTAGATATTAGCATGTTTGAGTCTGGTCAATGATGAAAATTTGTTAACCGTAAAAAATCTTTTAACAGATTAAAAAAACGATATAACAACAATGAGGTCTTGATTGTGAGTGAAAACGAGTCTAGATGTGATGGGATTAGGTGACGATGGGATTAGGAGGTAGATATGAGTGGTGTTGTGGAGATAAAAGGATGGAGAGTTGAAAAATGTTTTTCAGATTAGGTCACGGTCAAGGTTTGAGTGTCAAGAGTTGGTTAAAGTTACTGGTTTGTGAAAAAAAAAATTGTGATTGTAGGGTTAACTTGAGTCTAAATCTGATATATTAAATTTACTGATAAAGACTCACTGAATTGACATTAGTGGTTCACCATCGCAATATATAAAATTTTCAGTCCATCGTAATGATTAAACCAATCCATCGCAATGTTTTTCAATTTCTAGTCCATCGCAATGAGTCATCATCCATCGCAATACACAGGTTTGAGTCTTTCATCGCAATAAGTCAACATAAAACCCATCGCAATAAACCACTATCCATCGCAAAGTCATCGGGAAAAAATGGGCAGCATGACGACTCATCTATCATTGCGATGGATCAAGCCATCCATCGCAATGAGGACAGCCCTACCCATCGGAATGTGAAAACAGAACCCATCGAAATAAATCCGAAAAAGAAGCCGTCGCAATGTGTTCCTTTGGAAAAGTATCACAATGCCATCTGAGACTATCATCGCAAAATCCCATCTGAATAGGTTTTTGACCAGTAATTTTGTACCCCGAAAAAAATGGATTTGGACCAAGTTTTTGTCCTTATCCCCATAGATAGAGACTGATGAATACAGTGACAAACACAATAACAGGGTACAAAAATTTTTTGGATAAAAATGATTTCGAGACGAGATTGGGAATATTAGATATGTGACAAATAATGATAACAAGACAGTGACAATTTAGAAAGAAAATTTGGACCAAATAATAACAAGACGTGACATAATAACAAGACGTGACATAAAAATGGCAGATTCGGACCCAAAAAAAAAATTTAAGACGACCAAAATCGAAAACAAGAACGATCCAAGGATAGAACCGAGGCTCTGATGCCAATTGTGGATTTGCTAAAAGCTAATCCGGTGGTCTAGTAGGGTGATAGATGGTGGAAGCCATGGATGAAGTTGGGAGAGAAAGGTTGAATGTGTGAAAGAAATAGAAAATGAATTAAACTAGAAAAGTGACACAAGCAACACCCCTCCTTGGAAGCTAAGGAGGGGTATATATAGTCACACACGATACGCTTAACTATACATGAACCTTGTCTAGTCTAAACGTGTGTGACTATGATAACTAATGGGAATTCTTAAATGTCGTCACATAAAGTGAGTTTCCAACAATATGAGTGACAGGGATAAGAGGAGCATGAGAAAGTGCATACCTAAGTGGAGATGCATTCAAATACGCCACCATCTGAGTGTATTGTGGAAACAAAGTATCATCAGCCGCCAAATAAGCAATCATGTTGTGCTGACTCCTGAATCCCAATACCAAGTCACTTGGTTTAAACTTTGGTGCCATTGTTGAAGAAAGTTGTTTGTGAAAGATTGATGAAAGATGAATTATAGGAGAAAAAGTGTTAGACAAGAATATGATAGTACCCTGTTTAAAAATAGGAGCCAAATATATAGGAGAGATAGGCACATGTGATTGGTCAAAAATAAGGCAAGTATTTTCAAAATATAATGATGAAAATATTGAAAAGAAAATAAGTTATCTTGTGCATTAATTAAAAGTTATCTACTCCCAAAATTACGGCCCCAAAATTCGTCAAAAATAACAACTGGGTAGGTCCCAATGAGTGTCAACGGTACAAAATAACCCATCAGCACCCAACGGCTATATTCTTGTCAGCGTTTGCCAAAGCCATGTCAGCGTCTAAATTGGTCACAACAATGCTTGGAAAAATATTTGTCAGCGTCCAAAAATAAAAGTAATAAAAATGAAAAAGGACTTTAACAAAGTAATTTATCCTAGTGAAGATAACCTATAAATTGAAAATTATTATAGGGCGGCAAGCACTGTCCAGTTATGCACACTTGCTTATGCAAGATAGACATAATAGTCCTCTAGTGTCCCTTGCTAACCAAAATTCTTAACAATTAAGTTATCTCATAAAATCCCTTGTAACTCCCAGGTAAACCCATTATAAATCATTCCAAAGTCTCCCAACAGACCACATCTAATTCTAGGCCAAAAAAGGTCTTGTCAGTATGCATAGTATGTCAACTTTGCATGCTACAGTGCCTCATGATTTAGTAAACTAACTCATACTCACCAGTGGACACAATCTAGAATTATGATAAGAGTATTATAAGAATACCCAAAAGTCCTAAAGGTTCCTAAAACCTCCCCTTAAACTGTGATACACAAGTTGCCAAATAATATGCATGTAAATAAAAATTTATGTCAAGATAGGAATATAAATATTCCAACCATCATCCATAAATTGAAACATGCTCCAATGATTCTCCAAGGATTCATAAGCAACTCTGTATCCAATGGTACACTTCTAACACCACCTGCACACTTAGATCAAAAACCACAAAACTAACATGTTGCTGACAACGTCACGATAACACTTATCAGCGTTAAGATAACCTTTGTCAACGTTAGACAAATATAATGGAAAATCTAACTTTTCAAAAAGACCAATGTGTATCATGTACATACTTTTACAATGAAACCCTAAAACACATATTAAGTGAGATTGATCATTCAATACTTGATACCAAGATTGAAACCTTCCAGTATCAAAAGGTTTAGTTAATAAATCAGACACATTTTCTTCTGTGTCAACCCTATCTGGTTGTATTAAACCCTTTTCAAAACAATCTCTTATAAAATGATGTCTAATTTCTATGTGTTTTGTTTTAGAGTGATGTACAGGATTTTTAATAATGCATAAAGTACTGTTATTGTCTACAAAAATCTTGGTATGCATGAAATTATACCCATAATCCAACAGTTGGTTCTGAATCCATAAGACTTGTCCACAACAAGCAGCTGCTGCCACATACTCTGCTTCAGTTGTAGAATTGGCCACCACTGTTTGTTTCTTGCATTGCCAAGTTATCAACCTAATCCCAAGAAACTAACATCCACCAGTTTGGATTTTCTATCAAATTTGTCACCACCATAGTCACTGTCTGTAATAACCCGGACTTTAAAATCAACATTTAGACCGAGTTCTAATATTGTTTCTAATAGTCAGACCAATATTTATTAATCGACTTTTATTTGTCATGGTCATTTTTGCGAATAATATTGAGTTCTCGGTTAACCGGCAAGGTTAAGGCATTAACGTATTGAGTACGTGTCATTTATTATTTATTGGGAAGGACAATGTCCGTTATCGACCATAAACATCCTCGTTATGACATAGGAATATTTTCTATTGTCGTCGTTTTAATTTCTCGTTTTATGAGAATTCTTGATAATTTACGTTAAACCTTTAGGCGTTATTCGTTTAGGCGACACGTTAGCGTTTATTAAATTATAGGCTCTTCTTTATTTATTGAAATATAAATGTTCTCCGAGTGTCAATGTTTTTATTTTATATGGAGAGTTTATTTTTCGTGTTCCACGTGTAACTTTCTAAATCCTGTAACGTTAATAATATCGGACTTCGATAATACCCGCTTTTATAAATTGCGGGATAAGATTTATATTAAACCTTACCCCACACACACTAACATAAGCACTAACATGACGATATGAATATTTATGGTATGATATTGTTAAGTTTAGACACGTGTAACTTAAGTTGCACAAGTAACTTAATATAGTAATATCAAACCACCATTTCACATACGTCTCTTTTGTTTCTCTTATCTTTGACGTCAAGATACTGCCCCAAAATCATCCATTCTCAAATTTAAATTATAGCTTATATATTAATGGTACAAGTGAAAATGATTACTAGTAAAAGCCTTGGTGTAATTTCTTTATAAACAAGTTTGATGGAGGAGGTATATTAAGCATGATTAAGGGTGGACTTAGTCAAGTTTGGGGCTGAGATAAGGGTCACGATGGAGGAATTATATATTGGTGAAAATATAATGGTAAATGGTTTTTGGATTGATCTTGGAAGCTTGGAAATAGTGATCAAGTGTTAAGATTTGTATACCTCATTATTAAAGGTTTTATACTAATTTCTTTTGATTCAATTTGTATATTTTTATTATGTGTATGTATAAATCACTTCTCTATTAAAAATAAATATGTAATGGTTTATTTAAGGTCTTGGACATTGTATATATGTTTTTTTTATCATTTAAAATGAAAAACAAGCCATTAAAATTAACTAGAAAATGGTAGCTCTTGATCAGTTAAGAAACGTGAGTACTGTACAAAACCAGTAGGTATTAAGGTTGTTAATGTCATAGGTTGATAGGCCTATGTTTTGTGGTGATTTTGCCGGGTCGCTCGTCTCGTGACGATACCCGATGAATTAGATATGGCCGAAATGATAAAAAGTGTAAAATCTGAACATGCTGTATAGACGGGCAGAAAACTCATAGAAGCACTCTGAACCAATGAAAAATGTAGAACTGTGGGTTGTAGCTAAACTTATGTAGAACGCACACGAATCGGATAGTTTTCTACGGATAAACGGTTTGGAAATGGCGGCCAAAACGGTGAAACTGAAGTTGGCAGTCAAAAACAGCCAACTCTTCTAAGTGATAAAATGGGTAAATGAGCTATGATAAATATAAATTAGGGGCAATTGAACTTATAATAAGTAAACTACATAAGTTAAGAATGACTTTGGTAAAAATAACTCATCTATATTATTTATGGTTTAAGAGAAACGATCTATTTAGCAAGACATGTCGGGTAAATTGTAAGAATTGGGTTATATTTAATCAACGTAAAACGTGATAATTTTTATAAACGCCGAAATGGTATGAGCCGCTTTTTAGTAAATATAGACTCGTTTATTTATTTATAGCTAGAATACCCGAGACCCGACCATCGTGGACATTAAGTTGACATCGTTATGAGGCGTTTTAGAACCGAAAAACCATATAAAGTGGACTTGGGCCACAAAAGCCCAACTTACACTTGTAATTTCTATTGGGAAATTATTGGGCCTAACGTTAAGATTAATATTTGAATTCTTATCGAAATTTTTATAAAAAGTTTTACAAAACTTATGCAATGTCCAAACCTACTAAAGTGAACTATTTACATATATGTATGACTTATGTTTAGTCTCGAGCCTAAGATGCGTCTCGTTATATTAGGTCTCGTTCGATTATATGTCGACCGTTGGACATCTCGTTCTCGAGCAATGAGCGACTGATATCTCGTGAAGTCTTGTATCGACTATTGGATGTTTGTTCCTCGATAAATGTGTGATAGCTATATCAGGTGAGTCTATAGCCTCGCTTTTATATTATCTTGTAAATGATTTTTAAACCCGCGAGGGGGAATACATGCTGTTTTATAAAACGAACACAAGTTGTTTTCGGTATGCTGGACCCGAATATGATGATAAATGCCTAAGTACCATTGTCTTATGAAGTCCCTGAATTTCATGAACTGTTAATTACCTTGCGAGGTAAACGCTAATACATTTGATAGATCTATTTGGTTTGACAGCCTTATCCTAGGGTATGTATCCATAAGTGGTACCACCTGAGAGGGATATTATGTATAAGAGGTCGCTGGTATATGACAATATTACCTGTTGTAGGGGCGCCGTAAGTGACTCGGTTTGACGTGTTGGTTAACGTTCAGTTGCATGAGCTTAAGGCATTTATCGATATATATATGACTTGTCTGTGTGACAATCTTGAGATGATTAAAATTCTTGTGTTCAAATTATGATTTGTAAAACCTATATACTTGCTCAACCGTTGTGTTGATGATTTTAAGCATGTATTTCAGGTAATCAAGATGGAAGCAGCGGAGCATGCGAGGAGGGAGTTGGTGCTTACTTGTTTAAAGTTATATTATTTTCCATCCTTTGAAATGAACTAAATGACTTTTATAGTCTTATATGAATGTGATGTATTGGTAACGATTTTTGGGACTAAACGCTACTCTGATTTTATATATTGGGATGGTAAACTTTTTAGACAAGATTGCATAATATTTTAATGTCTCTTTTGAGGCCGTTTTCTATGATTGTGTGTGATGTGCTATGAGTAATGCCCCAATGTGGATATTCCGCTGTGTGGTAATTTGGGGGTGTTAAAAAATTGGTAATCAGAGCCATAAGTTATAGAGAACTAGGTCGATTTTGAAAAACCTAAACTATAACTTTTGGTGTGTTCTAAATTTTTTTTTAAGCACGCAACTACTCCGCATGACTCCGGTAAGGCTATTCTTGTATTACTTTATGATTGATTGTCATTATGTGAACCTATGTGTATGTAACAATGGTAGTATATATATGTATGAATATACTATGGTATATAAAGGCATTGCACGTGAAACAATGGTCCTTGAATGATTGTCGGACATTTTATAATGCGGTTTTGTATCGGATTTGGACTCACCGCCAATCACCGATCTTGATAATTATGTATTATCTGAATACGAGTGTGAAACTTGTTTGATACTTTGAGTATGTATATTGTTTCGTAATCTATCGCATATAGACTTTTTTAAGTTCGATTGTTGTCATCCTATCGTGATGTGCCATTTTAGGACATCTCCTTTCGAAACGTAATTGATTGATGTGATATTCGTATTCCGATTACTTCTTATGATTTTGAAGTATCAATTCTCCGAGGAAATGTCTTCTACGTAATGCGACGTGTGAATTGATTTTATATGACTACGTTTTATTGGCGAAAAGGAGGATGCCAATGTTGGACCCAAATTATATATATGTCCAAACCAACTATATAGTTGGGTACAACAATGATATGCTCATAGTAGTCATTCGGTTGAGTGACTTAATACCATGTATCTAAATGGAATGGGACATTTAAATATAGAGATTTTAACTCGCCCAACTACGAGTCGTTTAAGGTTGTCTTATTGAAATGGGTTGGGACATTTGAGTAAGAAAATTTTAAACCACTAGACCTTAGATTGTTGTGTTTTCCTTATTCAGATGGAATGGGACGTTTGAATACAGAAATCATGACGTAAGTTTATTGACACCCTGTACTTTTCTTGGCATTTGATTTGGTTATAATATCGTGTTTTGTGACGGTATTACCTGAGTAGGATGATTTATAATCGTCTTGTTGAAATAAATTGGGACGCCTTTTTATTTGAACAAGAAAGTTATAAGTTCCCGAACCATAAATTTATAATCCTTGTTTACATTGATTGGGACGCCTTTGGATGTAAACAACAAATTATAAATGAGTGAGTTCAAGTGTGCCCGACTTGGTTTGTGATTATTTTTGTATACGAATGTATTTCTTGGACTCATGTTTCGTTGGTACGAATCGTTCGTTTTCGTCGTCATTATGGTTATTATTGATTATCATCTATGCACGAGTAACTCGTTGGAATTCTCCTTCGAGTTATGCATAATTCTTTCCTTATAAGGATTGAAGTTACATTCAAACCGTTCAATTGTGTCTGCTATGTATACTCATTGCTTTGACTTTTTTTCAGCTAACCTTCGTTAGAAACCTCGGTGATGACTTGACAATTTCTCACATCTTCGCCATTAAACCAAATACTTTTGAGATGAATTAAGCGTCGGGACGTCGCTTCCTAAAGGGTTAGATGATGTAATAACCCGGACTTTAAAATCAACATTTAGACCGAGTTCTAATATTGTTTCTAATAGTCAGACCAATATTTATTAATCGACTTTTATTTGTCATGGTCATTTTTGCGAATAATATTGAGTTCTCGGTTAACCGGCAAGGTTAAGGCTTTAACGTATTGAGTACGTGTCATTTATTATTTATTGGGAAGGACAATGTCCGTTATCGACCATAAACATCCTCGTTATGACATAGGAATATTTTCTATTGTCGTCGTTTTAATTTCTCGTTTTATGAGAATTCTTGATAATTTACGTTAAACCTTTAGGCGTTATTCGTTTAGGCGACACGTTAGCGTTTATTAAATTATAGGCTCTTCTTTATTTATTGAAATATAAATGTTCTCCGAGTGTCAATGTTTTTATTTTATATGGAGAGTTTATTTTTCGTGTTCCACGTGTAACTTTCTAAATCCTGTAACGTTAATAATATCGGACTTCGATAATACCCGCTTTTATAAATTGCGGGATAAGATTTATATTAAACCTTACCCCACACACACTAACATAAGCACTAACATGACGATATGAATATTTATGGTATGATATTGTTAAGTTTAGACACGTGTAACTTAAGTTGCACAAGTAACTTAATATAGTAATATCAAACCACCATTTCACATACGTCTCTTTTGTTTCTCTTATCTTTGACGTCAAGATACAGCCCCAAAATCATCCATTCTCAAATTTAAATTATAGCTTATATATTAATGGTACAAGTGAAAATGATTACTAGTAAAAGCCTTGGTGTAATTTCTTTATAAACAAGTTTGATGGAGGAGGTATATTAAGCATGATTAAGGGTGGACTTAGTCAAGTTTGGGGCTGAGATAAGGGTCACGATGGAGGAATTATATATTGGTGAAAATATAATGGTAAATGATTTTTGGATTGATCTTGGAAGCTTGGAAATAGTGATCAAGTGTTAAGATTTGTATACCTCATTATTAAAGGTTTTATACTAATTTCTTTTGATTCAATTTGTATATTTTTATTATGTGTATGTATAAATCACTTCTCTACTAAAAATAAATATGTAATGGTTTATTTAAGGTCTTGGACATTGTATATATGTTTTTTTTATCATTTAAAATGAAAAACAAGCCATTAAAATTAACTAGAAAATGGTAGCTCTTGATCAGTTAAGAAACGTGAGTACTGTACAAAACCAGTAGGTATTAAGGTTGTTAATGTCATAGGTTGATAGGCCTATGTTTTGTGGTGATTTTGCCGGGTCGCTCGTCTCGTGACGATACCCGATGAATTAGATATGGCCGAAATGATAAAAAGTGTAAAATCTGAACATGCTGTATAGACGGGCAGAAAACTCATAGAAGCACTCTGAACCAATGAAAAATGTAGAACTGTGGGTTGTAGCTAAACTTATGTAGAACGCACACGAATCGGATAGTTTTCTACGGATAAACGGTTTGGAAATGGCGGCCAAAACGGTGAAACTGAAGTTGGCAGTCAAAAACAGCCAACTCTTCTAAGTGATAAAATGGGTAAATGAGCTATGATAAATATAAATTAGGGGCAATTGAACTTATAATAAGTAAACTACATAAGTTAAGAATGACTTTGGTAAAAATAACTCATCTATATTATTTATGGTTTAAGAGAAACGATCTATTTAGCAAGACATGTCGGGTAAATTGTAAGAATTGGGTTATATTTAATCAACGTAAAACGTGATAATTTTTATAAACGCCGAAATGGTATGAGCCGCTTTTTAGTAAATATAGACTCGTTTATTTATTTATAGCTAGAATACCCGAGACCCGACCATCGTGGACATTAAGTTGACATCGTTATGAGGCGTTTTAGAACCGAAAAACCATATAAAGTGGACTTGGGCCACAAAAGCCCAACTTACACTTGTAATTTCTATTGGGAAATTATTGGGCCTAACGTTAAGATTAATATTTGAATTCTTATCGAAATTTTTATAAAAAGTTTTACAAAACTTATGCAATGTCCAAACCTACTAAAGTGAACTATTTACATATATGTATGACTTATGTTTAGTCTCGAGCCTAAGATGCGTCTCGTTATATTAGGTCTCGTTCGATTATATGTCGACCGTTGGACATCTCGTTCTCGAGCAATGAGCGACTGATATCTCGTGAAGTCTTGTATCGACTATTGGATGTTTGTTCCTCGATAAATGTTTGATAGCTATATCAGGTGAGTCTATAGCCTCGCTTTTATATTATCTTGTAAATGATTTTTAAACCCGCGAGGGGGAATACATGCTGTTTTATAAAACGAACACAAGTTGTTTTCGGTATGCTGGACCCGAATATGATGATAAATGCCTAAGTACCATTGTCTTATGAAGTCCCTGAATTTCATGAACTGTTAATTACCTTGCGAGGTAAACGCTAATACATTTGATAGATCTATTTGGTTTGACAGCCTTATCCTAGGGTATGTATCCATAAGTGGTACCACCTGAGAGGGATATTATGTATAAGAGGTCGCTGGTATATGACAATATTACCTGTTGTAGGGGCGCCGTAAGTGACTCGGTTTGACGTGTTGGTTAACGTTCAGTTGCATGAGCTTAAGGCATTTATCGATATATATATGACTTGTCTGTGTGACAATCTTGAGATGATTAAAATTCTTGTGTTCAAATTATGATTTGTAAAACCTATATACTTGCTCAACCGTTGTGTTGATGATTTTAAGCATGTATTTCAGGTAATCAAGATGGAAGCAGCGGAGCATGCGAGGAGGGAGTTGGTGCTTACTTGTTTAAAGTTATATTATTTTCCATCCTTTGAAATGAACTAAATGACTTTTATAGTCTTATATGAATGTGATGTATTGGTAACGATTTTTGGGACTAAACGCTACTCTGATTTTATATATTGGGATGGTAAACTTTTTAGACAAGATTGCATAATATTTTAACGTCTCTTTTGAGGCCGTTTTCTATGATTGTGTGTGATGTGCTATGAGTAATGCCCCAATGTGGATATTCCGCTGTGTGGTAATTTGGGGGTGTTACACTGTCTTAATATGCAATAAGCTCCAATGGGGAATCTTTTGGATACCATAATCCCAAATCTGGATAACATCTAAGGTACCTAAAGATTCTCTTGACAGCATGAAGGTGACACTCTTTGGGAGTCACTTGATGGCGTACACATGCACACACAGCAAACATAATGTCAGGTCTTGAAGCTGTGAGATACATCAATGAACCAATCATTGATCTATAGTGCCTGACATCCACATCTTTTCCATCTCCAACTTTTCCCCAAGGATATTCTCTATCAATAGGAGTACTAGCCATTTTCTCATGTGGAGAAAAGCCAAACTTCTTCCAGATTTCTGCTACATATTTATCTTGAGAGATGAAGATACCATCTTCTTTCTGCTGAACTTGTAACCCTAGAAAGAAGTTCATCTCTCCCATTGCACTCATCTTGAACTTGTATGTCATAAGCTTGGAAAAGTCTTCACTCATCTTTGGGTTTGATGATCCAAAAATGATATCATCCACATAAACCTAAACAAGTAAGACATCCTTACCAGTATTCTTTGTAAATAAGGTCTGGTCTATGGTGCCCCTTTTGAATCCATTTTCCACCAGATAGGTGGACAATGTGCCATACCATGCTCTTGGGGCTTGATGAAGTCCATACATAGCTTTCTTGACTCTATATACCTTGTCTGGATGCTCTGGATCTTCAAAACCAGGAGGTTGCATTACATAAACCTCCTCTAAAATTGTTCCATAAAGAAAAGCACTCTTCACATCCATTTGATAGACAGTAAAGCCCATGCAGGAAGCATAGGCTAGAAATATTCTTATAGCCTCAATCCTTGCAACTGGTGCAAAGAACTCCTTATAGTTTATCCCTTCCTCTTGTGTATATCCTTGAGCCACTAAACGTGCCTTGTTTCTGACCACAATGCCTCTTTCATCTTTCTTGTTTCTAAGAACCCATCTTGTCCCAATAGGTCTGACATATCTGGGACAATCAACTAACTCCCAAACATCCTGAATAGCAAATTGGTGAAGCTCATCCTGCATTGCTTCCACTCAACTTGGTTCTTTGAGAGCATCAAAAATCTTCTCGGGTTCCTGTTGTGACAGAAAACAGGCAAACAAACATGCTTGAACAAGAGGGGTATCAACCTTCTTGTGTATATTGGCAATAAATCCTCCAAGATTCTGATGAGATCTTCTAGTATGAACAGGAGACATCACATCACCAATAATCAGAGAAGAGGGTTGATCCTTCATTGTAGAAGTAAGAACTCCTCCCTCAAAAAGTCGGTTGTCTTTAATCTCATCTTCCATGTTAACCATATCTTCTTCAGACTCTCTTCCATCAATATCTGTATGAACCTCTCCATTTCTGCTTGAAGGTTCACCTTGTTCAAAATTGGAAGATAAAATATGGTCAAAAGAGTTGCCAACGCCTGAACCAAGGTTGTCAGCGTTGGAGCCATCAACGCCTGAAATAGAGTTGTCAACGTTTGAGCCATCAACGCCTGAATTTGTCTTGTCAGCGCCAGATTTTCCTTTGTCAGCGCTTGAAAGACCATGCATGTTGTTAACTAGTGATACTTGGGGACCACCATTTTCCTTTCCAGCAGCAGCAGCAGCAAAAGCATCTGTCCATATGGGAATAGAGACATACTCAAGTATGGGAGATGACTTGTCTGCTTGTGATCCAACCTCTTCATTAACCTGTGTACCTGAAACATCAACAACTAGTTATTCCACAACACTTGAAGTTACCTTCACAGTGTTTGGATTAGTAACATGCATATAATTCAAAGTCCTAGATAGAGGTTCCAAGTCAAATAACTAATTTGGACCACTTTCAGGATCACTAGGTTTACTTTCTAAAAACCTAACATGTACTTTTTCAAGTATACGTTTTTCCTTCTTAATGTAGACCCTATATCCTTTACTCTGCACTGAATAACCCATGAAGTAGCCCTCATCACCTTTAGCACTAAATTTACCTAAGGCATCACTAGTATCTAGTACAACTACATGACAACCAAAAGGATTAAGAAAACCAATATTAGGTTTCCTTCCCCAAAGTAACTCATAAGGTGTTTTGTTATGTATCTTGTTGACCAATGCTCTATTCTGAACATAACAAGCTGTATTCACAGTCTCAGCCCAAAAAGCAATGGGAAAGTGAGCATCAGCCAACATAGTCCTGGCTGCTTCTATGAGGGTTCTATTCTTTCTCTCAGCAACCCTATTTTGCTGTGGGGTTCTAGCCACACTAAACTGTCTAGTAATCCCTTTCTTGGCACAAAAATCATCCAATAGCTTATTTCTAAACTCACCACCATTATCACTTCTAAGTATCTTAACTTCATTACCAGTCTTCTTCTCAATTTGGTTAATAAAGTTAATTAAAGTATCAGCAGTGTCACTTTTCAAAGCTAAAAAGAAAGTCCAAGTAAACATAGAAAAATCATCAGTAATGACAAAGCAGTAAGATTTACCATTCAAGCTTTCTATATTAGTTGGACCAAACAAGTCCATATGCAGCAAGTGAAGTGGTTTAGAACTAGAGTGCACATGTTTAGACTTAAATGAGACCTTGTGTTGTTTGCCTTTAAGGCATGCAACACAAGAGTGGTCATTGTGGAAAGCCTTTTCAGGCAAACCATCAACCAAGCCAAGTCTCACAAGCCTGTTTATATTTTTAAAGTTAATGTGCCCTAGTCTCCTGTGCCATAGATTACTCTCATCAACTGAAGCTTTAGCATAAAGACATGACAAGTTGTTATTCATCCTAATGCTATTAAGATTCACATTATAAATGTCCTATGCCTAGGTGTCCTATAATCAATAAATTTCTCATCTGGTATTTTAAAATCCTTGCTCAACACCAAGCATTCAGTATCAGTGAAAAGAACCTTATTTTTGTTATCACAAACTTGTGATACACTAAAAAGATTATAGTCAAGTTCTTTTACCAGAAACACGTTTTCAAATGCAAATTTTTTATGAGAAGAGTTTCTTTGCCTGTGATAGTTCCATATCCGCCTCCAAAGTAAACTTTATCACCATCCTTAATAGGAGTGAAGTTTGTGAGATAATCTTCCTTCCCAGTCATGTGCCTAGAGCATCCACTATCCCAATAGCCATAATCATTTACCTGCTTTTGAATGCCCTACACATAAAGAAAACAAATTAGTTTTCCTTGGGAACCTAAGCCTGAGCAGACTTGGATTCCTTTGGTTGTTCAACAAGAACAGACTTAGTCCTCATAACAACCCCTTGTTCATCCCTTTTTGGATTGAACATCCAGTTAACCCCAATTGGTTTTGTGATGACCTTTGAAATATAATTAAATTTGTTGCAGGTCATAGAAATCCTATTAGAATTAGGGTTTTGATTTTTCTTAGGTCTCCATGTCAAGCTAGAAGAAGGTTTAGACCCCTTTCCCTATGGTTGCAAATATTTACCATTGTTTGGTCTGGCAACGTTTCTGTCAGCGTGTGATTTGGTCTTGTCAACGCTGAAATTACCCTTATCAGCGTTGAACCTAGGGTTTGCTACAAGAACCCATTGCCTATTATACCACGTATTGGTCTTCTAAAAAGGTCTTTGTCCATAAGCATTAGACCCTTTTGAAAAGAATGGGGCTGGTCTAACAACCTATGGACTTTGTGGAACAAAGTCCTTTGGGTTTGACAGTGTTTGACTTTTTTTCAGCGTTGACCTTGGAAGTGTTGACACACTTATAGGCTAAATGTGAAAAGCTACCACAAGTATAACAGGCTTTTCTAGACATAACTCTAGGTCTAGAAGAAAAGAAACGTGTTCCATTATCACTAATTTGGCTTTTTGGTGACCTAGTATTTCTATACATTTCTGCATATTTAATGCTAGGTTTTCTAACAACGTTTGAGCCAAGGTCAACAGTCTTGCCAGTGATTGGGTTTGTTACTTTGATAGGGGTAGACTCATTTGGGCTATCACAAAGCATGCCACCCTTGACAAACAATGTAGGGTTGGCTTTCTTCCATTGGTCCAAATCAGTCAACTTCTGCCTATATTCTTCTACTAGGGTAAGGACTCTTGGTGGAGGAATAAATTCCTCTTCTTGGAGTTCTGGTAAACCAGTCCAAGATAAGTCCTTTCTTTGGACACCATAGAAGTCCCCAGCTGGTGGTGGAACACCAGCATACTCTTTCATCCCAATCCCAGTCATATCCCTAGAATCCCTTTGTTTACTTACACATTCTCCTAGGGTTTGTGAGGCTTTATCAAATCTCTGAATTTTAAGATCTACATTATCCTTATTCTTGATAGCCTCATCTAACTTAGCCTGTAATTCAGCATTGACCCTCTCCATGATGTTTCTAATATCAGTACTAGCATTTAAATCATGTTTTAAGATATTGATTTTATCTTTTAGGTCAAGCTCCATTTTCTTATACTCAGCTACAGTCTTTTCAGTTTGAGTAAGATCAAGTTGATAGTTAGACAACTTGCATCTCTCATTACTCACATCTGTTGACAATCTTAAAACCTCTTTGTTAAGTCTTTCAGTATTTAAACGACAACCCTTACTACAAAAAGCATCATCATATACCGCATTGTCTGATGAAGATGAGGAGTGTGCCATGAGGGCATATTGAACATGCTCTTCTTCTTCCATCTCAGCAACCAAAGCTTTATTCTCTTCCTCATCCTTAGCCAAATAGCTCCAATCCCATCCAACACCATCAATTTCTTGCATTGCAACCATGGCCTTGGGATCCTGGGCCTTAACAATTTGACTTGAAGGTTTTCCAGCATCAGATCTTCTTGGAGATCTGCATTCTCTCATAAAGTGTCCCATACTATGACAATTATAACACTTAACCTTGGATTTATCAAATCTAGCAGTGTCCTTAGCATTAAAAGTCATCTTCTTCTTGAATCTTCTATTCCATCTGTTTGCTCTTATACTTGCAAGATCCATATTCCACTTTATGTCCATTTCCTCCAAATGCTCATCACTTATTTGCTCAAGGTCCTCATATGTAATCACTGAACCATTGGGCAATGAAGCAATGTATGCACACACAGTATCCAGATCAATACTAGCAGGCTTAACTCTTGGTGAGTCAATTTTGTATGTGTCAGCGTCTGAATGTGAGGCGTTGACAGGATATGATTCAGTGTTGACACAGGTTGATCCAGTAACTGGATGCATGTATGACTCCTTCTGATCAAATTGACCTTCATTATGTGAGAAGAAGGCCATGTTACCATTGGTAGACTTGCTTCCATGATCCAAAAGAGTTTCATTCTCTATCAACCTTAGTTTATTGTACACATCATCAAAAGTAGAACTTTTGTGAGTGTTATTAGCAATTATAGACCTTGCTTCAATCTTCCATGCATCACCAAGGCTTTTAAGAAAGGTGGAGATAATATCAACATCACCAAGCACTATTCCCATGAAGGATAGCTTGCTTGTGATGTCCAGCAGTCTTCTTCTCACACTACTTAGCTTCTCATTTGGTTGAGCCTTAAAAACAGCATACTCATGCAAGAGTTGCTTCTTTTTCTCTTGCACAGTATTAGCATTACCACCATAAGCAACTTTAAGAGCTGCCCAAAGAATTTTTGCAGACTCATAGCTTCTGTATTTGTGCTGATTCTCTTGTCCCAAAGAGAGTTTCAGAATGCTTAGGGTTTTCATGTCAACTCTTCTTTTTGCTATGTCCTCAACTGAGACGGCTCTACCATCATCAGGTTTTCTCTTCATTCCTCTTCAGTAGAACCTTGAATAGCTATTCTTGCAGCAATGGCAGCTGCAATCTTTGCAGCCTTATCAAATGTGTTTACATATTCAATAATTTCCCACAAAGTGTAGTCATGGATTTGTAGATATTGCTCAAAGTTAAACTTCCACGGCTCAAAGTTGTCTGGGTCTAGCATGGGGATCTTGATGTTGTGGTTTGAGGAGGAGGAGGAGTTTACTTCTGGGGTAGACATGATGTTTTTAGGGTTTTGAGAAAGTTAGGGTTTTTGTGTTCTTTAGATCAAAGTTTCTCAACAAGCTCTGATACCACTTGTTGATCCTAAATTTAGATCGATTTAGCTTGTGTAAACGAGATTAAATCAAGTTAAACACGTAGAGAAACTTTGTTGTGTATAAATCAATTTAAGTATTATGCGGAATTAATACTTAAACAAGAACACACAAACAACTGTAAAACAAACTTTCACTTGATTGATGATAACAAACTTGCATACAATGAAAGTGTTAAACGTATGAAAACTTATATGAAACAAAACCTAAAGGTCTTCTTTTATAGACATAAGAAGCCGTGTACAAGAGTCTACGTATCAGCTATTCTAGGTAAAGATAAATATAGAAAATACATTGTTGATCCTATCTTTACTAGAAACAAACTAGAAACATAATGCGCGTAGACCATATCTTTCTATCAGAGCTTGACTTCAACCTATCAACGCTTGACTTCTTCCTGTCAACGCTTGATCTATCAACGCTTGTTTTCTTCTTATCAACGCTTGTTTTCTTCTTGTCAGCGTCCAAGTGTACTAGCTACATTTTATTCCCAACAATTGTTCCTTAAAAGGAATGACAAAGACATCATCCTGGTTTAGGTGTATGTGGATGACATTATCTTTGGCTCTATTAAGAAGGAATGGTGTGAAGAGTTTGAACAACTAATGAAAGGCGAATTTCGGATGAGTGCCATGGGAGAACTAACATTTTTCCTTGGTCTTCAAGTTAAGCAGCAGTCGGATGGTATCTTCATTAGTCAAGATAAGTATGTTCATGAGATAATTCAGAAGTTTGATGTGGAACCTCTTAGACCAGCAACGACACCTTATGAAGTCACTAAAGTCAAACTCAAGAATGAGCCAGATCCCCCGGTAAATGTTCACATGTACAGGTCAATGATTAGCTCACTCATGTATTTGACTACCTCACGCCCGGACATTATGTTTGCTATTAGTGCTTGTTTTAGACATCAGGTCGCGCCTACTGTGTCAAACTTGAATGCTGTCAAGAAAATCCTCAAGTATATCAAGGCACAACCCAAGCTGGGCTTGTGGTATCCAAGGGGATCACCTTTTGTTCTTAAAGCCTATAGTGACAGTGATTATGCGGGTGTTAATAATGATAGGAAGTCAACTACTGGTGGTTGTTAGTTTTTGGGACGAAGACTCATCTCATGGTAATGTAAGAAACAGACAATAGTAGCTACTTCCTCAATAGAAGCTGAATATGTAGCTGCTGCTAGTTGTTGTGGACAAGTCTTGTGGATACAAAATCAAATGTTGGATTATGGGTTCAACTTCATGAACACCAAAATCTTCATCGACAATCAAAGCACTATCTACGTAGTGAAGAATCTTGTGTTTCATCAATCGAACCAAGCATATAGAGATTCGACACCATTTTATACGTGATGCCAATGAAAAGAAGCTGATACAGGTTCTCAAGGTACATACGGATGATAACGTTTCTGATTTGTTAACTAAAGCGTTTGATGGTCCAAGGTTTAATCACTTGGTGGTTCACATTGGTATGGTCAATCCTTAAGGTCTAGGATTGAGGGGAGGCTAAGCCTAAGGGGAGGCTTCTTGTACATATATATTTGTACATACTTACTTCTGGTAGCTATTTACGACATTTTCCATGGGTATGTGCTGTGTGTGCAACTTCTGGTGGAAGAATTTGGTTACTCCTAGTAGCACTCTTCTGCTCCTAGTGGGTCAAAACACATCATATCCACGTGTGTTTGGCTTCTAGCACTACTTTGGGTGACTGTTCAATATGTTGACTTTTGTTGACCACTCTCTGCTCCTAGCGTTGACCTCTAGTCGTTTTGACTTTCAATCAACGCAGGTTAGTTCTGGTAACCATATTTCTTTATCTTTGGTAACTGGGATTTGCTAATAATGGTTTAGAGGGCAAGTGGTTACCAGAAGCAAAGGATTGGATGAATGTGGTTACAATCCTCACCTCTGACTACTCTCAGTTTACCGTTGTGTTGGTTGCGGATGTGAACCAGGGAAATTGTGTTTGAAGGGCGATGTCTCTGATGCAAAGGCAAAGGTAGGGATGGCAACGGGTCGGGTTCGGGTTGGGTTTTACTGAACCCGTACCCGCGCCCGTTTATAATATCCAAACCCGCATCCGCCTCAATATCCGACAGGTACCCGATTACTATTACCCAACGGGTTTTCGGTTTTTACCCGCGAGTATCGGGTATCCATAATTAAATTTCGTTGGACATAATTGTACGCATAAAGTTAAAAAAAACCAATGAAAAACAATCAAAATACCCTAATATAATTTTTTAAGTTTTTAGAAGATGAAAAGTACTAATTCAATATCATATCATGTGATTTAATGTATCGAATAAATAATTGTTTTATTTAAAGTTACAAAATCGAAATATGCTTGATCACAAACATTTTAATGCATACAAAATGTAACTAATATAAGCATTTCATTCGTTTAATAATCTTCGTCTAATATTTCACACAAATTTAAAATTTATATAAAATAGCAATAAACGATATGTTTTGGTAAACGGGTACGTATATGGGTAAGCGAGGCGGGTATTACTAAAACCCTAACCCGAACCCGTACCCGCTAAAAATAAAATATCTCAACCCGAACCCGCATCCAAAACCCGCCAACCCGAATCCGAACCCGACCCAATCGGTTCGGGTTTCGGTTTTCTCCATCGGCTTTAGATGCTTTTTCCATCCCTAGGCAAAGGGAAGATCTAGTTGCTCAACTTCGCCAAAATCGATGCAACCGCCCTCTCTCTTATGTTGAGCAAAATAGGTTAATGCAGCAGTATGTGAAAAATCAATCTGGAGCCTATTACACCACTGGTTGGACATGGAAGAAGGTACGAAAGTTGTCTGATGCTGAGCTTAAGGAGCTGTACACAAAGATGATCAAGCAGAATGATGTCCCTGTGCCTGATCATGCGATCTATCGTCCTCCTCCTCGTGTTGTTCACACCTCCAAGCCTACTGCTGCTCCCACTCCATCCTATGTTGTTTAAGAAGAAGGTACTTCTGGTGTTCCACCTACTGGTGAAGCTACTACTGCTGTTCCCACTACCTCTTCTTCAAAAGTTGATCCCACCCCTTCTCATGATGATGCTACTACCACACCTTATGTTGATGCCACACCTGCTACTCTTGTTGATGATCCTACACCTCCACCGGTTTCTGAACCACTCTCTACACAACATACAGCTACAGCCGCTACTGAACCTATGAATGTTGATGATCATATTTCTACTGCTGCTGCCACTACTGTCAAGGTCAAGGAGGAACCCTCTACTGCTGTCCCCACCCCTCGCCGGTCTATTCGAAAGAAACAGGCTCGTCGTGGTAAGACAGTTCCATTTAAGAAGAGGGATCCTGCTCACTTAATAGATGCCGCTTCTGATAGCGATGATGACTTGCCCCTTGGCCGTGGAAGGATTGTGCATTGGGAGGTTCAATCATCACCCATTCGTGTTAGCACTTTTACTCATATGGTCCAGACCAATGATAGCCACCATAAATACTTCTTTGGTTTGAATGATATTTTATCTTGAGTGGATCGTCATGATCTTATGGTGTTATATGGGTTGGTTGATGCTGCTATTCCAAATTCCCTGAGTGATGTTCCTAACTGGCCTGGGTTGGTCCTTTGGGGTGATTTGAAGATCATGTTGGATTGTCCCCCTGATTCTCCTAGTGTTGGTGTGTGGAAGGAACAACCTCGTTGGGTAATTAAAAGATGGAAGTTGTATGCGGGTTGTGTTGTGCATGTGTTGAAATTATAATCTGGTGCTAGTGTATTTATGCGTGTATTTGGAGTATCCCCTGACCATTGCTACCATGGAAGCCATGTTGGAGAGCCACCTGGTGGTGTCAAATTCTCCTTCTGGCAACGAGTCTGCTATGGCCACCACCTTGGTTGAAGGAATTCAAGCTCGGCTACTTGCGGACAAGGTTGCTGCTTTTGGTCAGTGATTGGTTTGTTTCTTCTATACTTTTTATATTTCATACATTCTTTTCACCAATATGTACAGTGATTGGTGGCTAACACTTTACTTAGTTTGTTACAAATATATATATATATATATATATATATATATATATATATATATATATATATATATATATATATATATATATATATATATATATATATATATATATATATATATATATATATATATATATATATATATATATATATATATATATATATATATATATATATACTTTTATATAATATCTGCTTATACTCATGTGATAGAAATTTCAAAACTTGTAAATCATATAATATCTGCTTATACTTTTCCATCATGTAAATCTTTTTCTCTTGGATTTTTCACACTTAGGCTGTCATGTGGTATACTACTGGTGTTGGATCTGTTCCACACAACAAATGGTGTTCAACTCACCATGTCTTGCAGACAAGAAAGAGTTGGTTCACCATGAGGGTACGGCTCTGGTGTGATTCTCAAATCCGTTGATGGTTGCCAGTTTACCTAAAATTGGATGGTTTTCACTTGCCTTGGTCCTAGACTGAAAAGTGGCTAGTCCAAGGGGTACGGCTCTTGGTAAAGACTCATATCAAATCTGTTGATAGCTGTAATAGCTTGCTCAAAGCTATAGGGTTTTCAGCTCATCGATGCTTTATTGCTAAGAGTTGGATAGTCCAGAAGGGTACGACTTCTGGTAAAGACTTCAATCAAATCCGTTGATGGCTGTGATGATTTGCCCAAAATCATTAGGGTACTCCCACTCACCATTGATTTACGTTCTAAGAGTTGGGCTGGGTTCTGGTCTCCCAGGGTGATGCTTATTCCACCACAAAGACTAGCTAGCCCAAGAGCGAGCAGCTACTTGGTAAAGGCTTATCAAATCTGCTCATGTTGCTGTGAAGATCCAACAAGTGCAGATATGTTCCAAGCTTTCAAGAAGCTTCTCAGAGTTATTAGTTGCAGCGGTCTTTGTGCTTTCACTTCTGATGGATATTTTGCTGCTATTGTTTTGCTATTTCAATCCTCGTGCTGTTTTGCAAGATCTACCAAGAAACTTGAACTCAACCAGTCAAATTCAAGTTTAGAGGAGGCTTGATAGGACCTATGTAATAGATATTTGTAATAGATAAACTAGGAGGTATGTAGTTCTTCCTGGTCCTAGTAGTAGTAGGAGCAACACGTGCCCCTGGTCTAGTATAAAGTCAAACAATGTTATTCTTAGTAGTTTGTTAGGAAATGCATGAGATATGTTAGGAAAGGATATGCATATCAGGAGTTACACGTTTATGTTTAATGTAGTATTAGGGTTTCCTTGTAGTATAAAAGGAACCCATTGGCAGAAGGGTTAGACACACCTTTCACCATTATTCATTTCATATTAATAGTAAAAATCCTTAGTAAGGATCAAGTTATTTAGTTATTTTGTTTCTTCTTGATCATAGTATTTGTATTTCGCACTTATACTTTGTATTACATTAAGAGTCTCTTTGTGAATAGACTTGTGATTACAGAAGTCGTTCACCATCCTTAACAGGCTGCAAGATCCACATCTAGTAGACCCAACACTCTAAACACATCCTCTACATACATATGCAAGTTTAGTATTGAGTTGCAATTAATGATTATTATGATTTATGTTAGTGTGGACTTACGGGGTAATTAAAGAATAGAAACTAACAAAGTACCCCCAATACCTTATACAACTAACATTACACGAATAAATTCCCTCCTAAAACACGTGTTACATTAGTGAGTTTACCTAGTTTCAAGTGTCATAGTACTCAATGTATTTAATGTTTAAAAAAGCCTTTGTGCATTACAAGTAACTAAGTTTTGTCTATCATTATAAATAGAAAATCATACAAAGGGCTTGAAAATATTGGTTGGATCGGGGTTAAGCCTGAGCTGGACGACACGTCTGGTCGAAACATGCCTAATATTTTGGTCGTGGATATAGCTATGCACATACATACAACCTTACACCTATAAGATATTATAAAGTACTATGTTGGGAATTATATATCTTGAGTTGATATGAAAAACAAGATGAAGGACCTAATAGTAAATTAGTAGCTTCTATAGTAAGCTAGGGTTGTGATGTAACTCTAGTAACTCTATTATATAAAGAGGGATAGGCACACAGGTTTATTCATTCATTCACAAACAATGTAAACCATAGGTGTGTGTGTGTGTGTGTGTTCCTCCTGGCGTCAAGCCTATAAGGTACCAAGAGTAGTTAGTAAGCTTATTAATAGTAAACATTTCATTAGTGAAAGCCTTGTTCTTGGTTATGATTGTCTTAATTATTATTCTGTTGTGCATGTTAAAATCATGATCATGATATCCCAGATGAGTCCAGATCCTAAGACTCAACAAGTGGTATCAGAGCCTAGGAGAGTCTCTGCTCAAGAAGAATCATTTTTTTTACTAACATCTTTGTATAATCATGTCTGCTTCTAGTTCTACTGAAACAGGACAACCAAGCACCACCACAACACAGCAAACACAGCAAATCGTTGCTACTGTTTCCAATACAAATGGTAAATTCCCACTCTTGAAGAAGGAAGAGTATGATAGATGGGCCATGAAGATAGAGTGTTGGATCACCAATATTGATCTAGACTTGTGGAAGATTGTTTAGAATGGCAACAACAAGAAGAAAACTGGTAGAGACAAGAATGGTCAGATCATCTGTCTAGATCCTAAATCTCATGAAGAAATAACAATTGTATAAAAGGAAATCAAAGCAAAAAACTATTTTGCTTCAGTCTCTTCCTGGTGATCATATGGGTGATTTCTATCACTTGGATGATGCTAGGGAAATTTGGACTGGCATCAAGGCAAGATTTAGAGGGAATGAAGAATCCAAGAAGATGCGCAGATCCATTGTTGTTGATGTTGATCCACAACAGCAAGTAGCTTTTGGTTTCTTAGAAAACAAGCAAACAATGTAAACCAACCAATGTAAACCTATATAATTCCAACCATATTGTTAGGACCTATTACAAATAACCTATTACATAGGTCCTAGCTTCTGGTAGCTTCTTACGACATTTTACATGGGTTTTTGTTGTGTGTGCAACTTTTGGTGGAATAATTTGGTCAAAACTAGCTACAACCCAAGAGCAAACAAATAATGTAAACCAGGTTTCTTAGAGCTCCAAACAAGATATATAATTCCCAACGATTGTTCCTCCACCTCTTACAATGTAAACCAAACAAGCAAATAACCTATTACTAGGACCAAGAGCACGTTCAAGCCTCAATATATTAATAGGATCACTCTAAATAGTGATAGGGTTTACAACCTTGAAGCTATAACAAATAATGAGAGAAATGTATAGAGAATGTGTGTGTGTAGAAGTGTGTCCATATCTACACCCTAGGACCTCCTTTTATAGTGCAAGGGGTCCTAGGTGGTTATAATATAATTAATACTTGCCTAAGTATTATACATCAATATCCTTTAATAGTTTCCTAAACAAACTTGTAACCTTCTCATCATACTTATCATGTTTAAATACTTTCCATAAGAATATGAAGACTAAGTATTTGATCTTATCTTCTACAATCTTCCTTGATCATATCTTCTATAATCTTCTTTCAACTTTATAATACGACCAGGAGGAACTGGATGCTGCCAGGAGGAACGAAGTACTGTAGAAGTAACTGTATGCTACCAGTAGGAACGAAGTACTCCAATAGGAACTGTTACATTACCAGAAGTAACTTCTAAATATATTATTCCTAACAATCCTCCCCCAAACTTGAATTTAACTTGGTTGAGTTCAAGTTTCCACTGTTATGCTTCTTGATCACCAGGTGGATGCATCTAAACACTGCTTTGTGTAGTACCTTGTTTCGTCTTCAGCGTCACTTTAAATTTCGAAACAAGCCTCCCCTGTTTGAATACACTAATATGTTGAAAAGTCAATAAATCTCCAATTCATGAACCATGACAAGAAAAGTGGTACCAACAATCATCAATGCAATAAGTTCAATTATATCCTCATCACTGTAAAGTGAATCATAAAAATGTATTGTTTTTGGCAAACTATCAGCCATAAACGAATTTGATTGAAGTCTTTACCAAGAGCCGTACCCCCTTGGACTAGCCACTCTTTGTTGCAATAACATGGTAAGTGAAGGCCATATAGTTTTTAGCAAACTATTACAGCTATCAACGGATTTGAGAAAGTCTTTACCACAGACCGTTTGCCTGTGGACTAGACACTCTTCAGTCCACGGCCAAGGTGAGTGATAACCCTCCAATTTCTGGGTAAATTGGCAACCATCAACAGATTTGATATGGTCTTTACCAAGAAGCCGTTTGCTCTTGGACTAGCCAGTTATTTTGTATGTTAGACATGGTGAACTGAAGACCATTTGTTGTATGGTGGTTAGCCAATACCCATGTCTTTCTCAACCATAACTAAACAACTCACAATAGCCGTTTTTTCTCTTTTTTTTCTTTTTTTCTTTTTTATATTTTTTTGAAATTTTTTTATTTAATAACAACTCAAAAACTATAAGTCAACCAGCATGAACGTAGAATCCACCAGGAGGAACAATGGTCCACCAGAAGCAAAAACGACCAGGAGGAACAATTGGTCGACTAGGAGCAACTTAGTTCTACTAGGAGGAACCATATCCACCAGCACCAATGTCAATCTACAAAATTGTTTAAATAGAAAAACACAAGAATATACACAACTAGCTTCAAGGCCCGCCCGATGGGCGGCTAGCTGTAAGATTATTTTTTTAAATACAAAAGTAGTAGTAGAATGGAAAATATAAATAACGTTACATGGTTGAATATTAAAAAAATATATTTTTCGCATATTGTCTCAAAATAAATGTCTAAGAACAGATTTGTAAAACAAAGACTTCAAAAAATGAAAGAAAAAAAAGCACTAACATTTATGATCCGATCATATGTATTAAGACACTTAATATTAAAGCACCATGTAAAGTAATTCTACTGAAAGTTGCATAGCTCAAATTGGATAAGCTAAACAAAACAGTAGCAACTGTCCATTAGCAGTAGTAGGAGTGGAATGGAAAACACAAACACACACTAATAAATTACATAGACGACCTCAAACATTTAGATTGCAATGTAAATGGAAGAAGAGAATAACACGGATACTCTTTCTCTCATTGGGTACTCTTTGTCACGTTGGTTCAATATCTACAAAAACCATGTAAAAAGTACAAACAGAAATCGTCTTTCATTAACCAAAAAGATGGTACTCCAAATTTTGTACATACCTTTTACCTTGTCAAACTAACTAAATTCTTATAAAAATACACAAAAGCTATAGTAAGCCACACAAAAGACTAAACTCATCCAATAGCATTGCAACTTAAACATGGGCAGAACTAATTAAAATTTACAATAAAAAGGAAATTCGAAGAATCGTGAAATAAGCTCATCTCCATCAAATCCCATCTTAGTCACGTGTAAGGTTATATTACTTAATAATTTACAGTAACCATGTGGATAGCTACACCAATTTAAAGGAAATTATTTAAGGTTCTGTTCCGAAGTTGCTTTCTTTAGAATCAAAACCAGAACCTTTCAACTGGTACAAAAGAAAACTTGTTATGACTGGTACAATTTTTTTTTTGTTTCGTGAGTAGATTAGCCATTGTCAAAGAAGATATGAGCATCCAAAACCGATAGCTAAGCGGGACCTTTAAAAAGAAAAATTAGTATAACTTACTGGTTGCATGACTTGGTGTATAACTTCACATTGGACATGACAAATGCAACAACCAAAATACAAAGTGGATTGATCTTGTAAGGTATGAACATAAGCATTCATAATCCAAATAAAGAACATAGCAGATGCTTAAGTGCATTACTGCAAGTGGAGTACAAAAACATTCAATTTGCAAGTTAATCTCAGGCCTAAACATAAATTGAGCCGTTGGTCAACCCTTAAACTAACTTAATACCGACAATGACAAAAACCCTATACTTAATTCCAACAGAAAAGGTAAAATTTACAATGTAGTGGATGGAAGTTGGCTAATGTTATCATAAAGTTAACATAAGATTATAAGGCTCCACAATCTTAAAAGCATCAAATACATGAAGCATGAAAGGACTATTATTATATTATTTGCATGTCAATAAAATAGAAGCATTGATCACTAATATCAAGGTTCTATAAGTTTATTCTACGGCCTCCAGAAGAAATTAATGTCTCGGCATCACTACAAAAGGTTCATACACGATATCAATACCCTTTAAATTAACTTATGTTATTTTACCACTGTTGTGAATTAGGTTCAGCAAAAAAAGTATAAACACGAAGTCAGATAAATTACAGATCATACCTTCAGTTAGATCTTCAGTGTAGTCGTGGCACCACTCTATACCTTTCAGTTATCTACTATATGAAAAGGGTAAATAAATGGTCTGAAAAATAAATTGTCACATAATAAAACCTATGTAACCCAGTCATATGTGTTTGTGTCTACATTTTCGATCTGCTTATTTGATAATTCTGACCTGAGATTAAAATTATTAGTTTTAATGGTTGGAGAAAACACATTGTCGCTTGTGATTTGGATGATCACTTTCACACCACTTAAACAAAAATAATTATTTAGAAGAAAAAAAAGATTTACTTACTTACAAAATCTTTTAACCAAATTTAAGTGAGTCCAATTTTCGTTGCAAAAAGCGTATCTACATTTTTCGAAAATTTGCCTTTTCTTGTCAGTTCATATAAGCATTTTCCAAACACTCAAATCACAGCTTCAACAACACAAGCACATCCAAACTATATTTTCTACACCTCATTTGATTAACTATCTTATATGATTGTTCAATATAACATGATCACTTTTTAAATGAACCTCCACAACCCCATAAGTTGTGAAATATGCATAAAGAAAAAATAACATGTGTATAGCTAAAAATGATTGAGAGCTTAATATTATGTTGCACTTACATGCTGAAAATAATAGCTTTTTATAGTTACTTGGTTTGTAAGCTGAGTGGTTTTATCTTTTGCTTCGTCACTATCAAGAGCATCACTTATAGCATCTGACATAATCTCAGTCTACTAAAAAATGAAAAATAATCAATTTTATGGCCATGAGGTATCCGGTGTTTCATGAAAACACAATAAAAAAGATACGTATATTTTTATACATAAAGTAAGATGGGTGCACACCGTCTTACAGTCATATCTAATTGTGCAGATTGTTGTGCAGATTGCTTCTGGAATTCTTCTCACTTTCATTTGCTTTATAGGGCCATTTCCTATAGAGGAAGAACATTCTTGAATCGTGAAAATGACAAAATAGTAGTTTACCAATGGATAGGGAATTTATTCTTAGTAGTAGTAATATCACAAAACAATTAAAGTAATACAAACATTTGGACAGATTGTGTAATAAGTGACGGACCTATTAGACTGGTTTATAGACTTTCCAAACATCCACTATTCCAATAATGTGCAAGTTAAAATTTTAGACTTCATGAGCCGGATGATAAGAAGTTTTTTATGTGTAATCCCAAGCAGGCCATTGTTCTTTATCCATCAGTAATGGCGTAGGAAAGCGAAGTGACCTTTTAGGTGAAGGTTCCAATCCCAAACAACACCTAATCTAAGTAATAACATTTTCTTGTATGCAATCTCATAATAATAAGAAGTTTTTTTATATTCAATCCCAAACATCCCAACTTTTAATAATGTGCAGTTTTAGTTTCTCTAATCATAAGAATTACCACCCACACGAATTGGCACTAAAAAAAGGTAAAGTCACAGTTCTAAAAAGAAACCATCCTATTTGCAATCACCTAAAGCCTAAATAATGCGCTCACAGTAACAACACCATCTAATTTATTGAACAACTAAATTCTACATTTGAATTCAATTAAACTCTAAATAGAGAAATTACCTTGATTAGATGATGAATTTCCTTGAAACATGAATTCAATCCTAATTTCAAGAAAACATAAAAGTTTTAATCAAAACCCTCAAAATTAATGAAATTAAAAACCCAGAAAAAAAAAGAAAAATCAAAGATAAACTTTACCCAAATCGAACAACCTTAACCGTTCTGTTAATTTCTTCATCGTCAATCTTGTTCGGGTTTGTCATGAATTTGAGGGTTGGTCTATTAGGTATCATATTCTGGTTGTGTTTTTGAGATTTTGGGGGTAGGGTTTTTGTGTGATATTTGTTGAAGCATTTTTTAAGTTTTTGTTTGACAGTTAATGTTGAAAGTGGGGGATTAATATGGACCGTCGATTATTCATGAATATCCAGGTGTTATTTTTTCTGATTTTTGAGCCAAGATCATTTTTGACAAAACCATGCTTTATATAGGTAGTAGATATACATACAAAAAGCCTCCCCTTAGGCAAAAACCTCTCCTCAAACAGAGCTAAGTATCCACCATCAAGGAAATCATTTGTTTTTTAAGACTTTTCTTTTCCTGCAAAAAGTTAGTTCACACAAATATAGAAAATACAAAACATATCAAATGACAATCACACTTGCTAAAATTAACACAAACCAAACAAAGATTAGTTCTTATGGAAGTCCCAAGCCAAAACAGACCTGAATCTTACGAAAACTTCAACAAAGTCATATCTTGTTAAGGTATTTGATGCACTATGCTGTAAACCATCTTGTTTAGGTTTCCAAACCCACTTAGCTAAGGCTTTAACAGTATTAACCTTTGTTTTTTACAGTACAGTCTCAAACCTTGCACCTTTAACATTGTTAAAACATCTGGGTTGTGGAATTATGTTACTTTTTGGATTGGGGTGAAAAACTCTACCAAAGTTCTTATGATTTACCCGTCTTGAGTTATTACACACCGGTTTAATTTGTTGTTGATCATTAATCTTTCTCTTGTGTTTACAAGTATATTGCAAGTGATCAAAACTACCACACACATAGCAAGCCTTATTTTTGAACTCAAATTTATCACCTAATTTATGAGTCATCATGCCATTCCAACCTCTTTGATTACCTCTAGGACTCTTATTGTTTTTCCTAGGGTAATCTGATTTCCTATTACTTTCATTCTTAGCACAAGTAGATTGAGGATAGAACTTAGGTGATTTAGCATTTAAGGTAGACTTGCATGAGGCATATTTACTAGTCATGGGTTCAATTATAATAGGTCCAGGCACAGACTCAAGTGTTTCATCACTAGAGTCAGACTCATAAGAGTCAAGGTCACTAGTCTTAGGTTCTAAAGACTCGTCACTAGAGTTACAAGAGACAAAGTCATGAGACATAGAAATAGTTTCAATTGAGCCAGTGGACCTTGTACCATATGTCATTTGTGATTCATCAAAGTCAGAGTGGTCTGAGATAGGCATGAATGTTCCTATGAGAGGTGGAGGAACAACATGCATCTCTGCAGCTCGTTTATATCTATTGAAAATAGGCCTACCTTCCACATCTTCACGGGTAGTGTCAAATACACTAGACAAAGAGGAGTCAAAAACATCATTTGGCCCAATATAGTTTTTAAATCCCAAACCAATTTTAGTCCTACCAGACATGGAGCTATCTACTAATTTGATTAGGTTCTTAGAAAAACTTGTCCATTTATCAAACCTAGCCAAATCACTATCTAATATAGCTTGTAGCTCCTGCATTTCTTTGTTTAAATCAACATTAAGTTTTTCAGAATATGACAATAAGTTAGTTGTGTTTTCTAAGTCAATACTTAATACCATAATCTTTTCTTCATATTCTAATTGAGTATTTTGAAACCATTTCTTCTGTTGTTCTAATGTTTTTAGTGAACTTTTGTATGACTGAACTTCTAGATAATATTTATCATTTTCAGCATTCAAATCAGCACATTGTTTTTGAAGTTCTAAATATTTAAGTTCATATGTTTCTACACAACTAATTACCAAATCATAGTTATTATAAACATGCATTTTATTCTTTAGTTTAGCATTATATTCTATAACTTCATATTCATTTATAAGAATGACCTCATTGTCTAGAATTGAAGTTTTGCACGCCATGTCTTCTTCAACAACACCTTAATTAGGAGTTTCTTGAAAAACTTTAAAATCAGAACCTTTAGCGACACTAATTCTGTCACAGAACTATTATTGATCTGTCGTAGAACTGGCAAACCGTAGCTAATCTGTTGTTAAACTATCGCGAATTCTGAATAGTAACTTTACTTCACAGCAACACGGATGTAGGAATCTTGTTCTTATCAATGAAAGTACACCTTCCCGCCTTTAAATGGTACAAAGTTAGTCAAAAGTCCTTTATTCCCTGTCATGCTCCTAGAGCATCCACTATCTACAATTCCAAGAGATGGATCTTGGTATGGATTAATCTACAACAACAAAAAAATATGCAACACTTAGTGCCTTAAGGGGACCCAAACCATTTATGGCTTGAGTCTGCCTTGTGGACCATGTTTAGATAGCCATGGAGATTGATGAGATCCATTATTCTTCTTGTGGTGCCTGTGCATCATATAGGTGTTATTTTGTGATCAAGAACAACCTGCTGAGGGCTTAACAGCAGAACCTAAATTTCCCAATCCAAAATGCATTTGGTATGTAGTAGCAGCATAATTCTGATTAAAATTTTGAAAATAATTGCTGGTTGGTCTATTAGGGTTACAGGCATTGCTTCTCTAAGTAGTAGAAGCTGAAGGAGAGGTCCTTCTAGTAGAAGGATAAGATTGGGCACATGGATTTAGTCTTCTAGAAGCAAAGCTCACACCAATAGGAGCAGCTCCTGGTGGACCAAGAGTACCATAAGAGTGATAGCCAACAGGCTTTTGATCAAAAAAATCACAATCTTTAATCAAATGAAATTTACTACCATAAACAAAGCATGGTTTAAAAGACCTTTTATTCAAATGACATTGTTTTGAACTGCTACTCTTATTACAAACAACTCTTGGAGAATCAACATTCCTAGAATTCAGAAAACTAGAATTAAAAACAATAGAAGTAGAAGCAGTAGCAACTCTCTGATCACTCATCCTAGTATTAGAAGCAGCAGTGTCATTTGGCTTGGGACTCGAAGGACTTGACTCTTCACTTGAATCACACGATGCATAGTCACTTGCCTTGTCACTGAAATTACAAGAGATAAAGTCATTAGTATTAGTAGAACTTTTGGGATACTTATGCATCTGTGATCCATCCAAGTCTTTATGCATGGATGTGGGCATAAATGTGCCTGTAAGAGGTAGAGGAATAGCATGCATTGCTGCAGCTAGTTTAAACCAATGTAAGCAAACAATTGCTAGGACCTATGTAATAGGTCCTAGCTTATGGTAGCTTTTTATGACATCAGCAACAGTGGATATGCGCATCTTCTTGGAAAAGAAGCTGATAAGGTTCTCAAGGTACATACGGATAATAATGTTGCTGATTTGTTGACTAAAGCATTTGATGGTCCAAGGTTTAACCACTTGGTGGTTCACATTTGTATGGTCAATCCTTAAGGTCTAGGACTGAGGGGAGGCTTCTTCTGCTCCTAGTGGCACTCTTCTACTCCTAGTGGGTCCAAAACCCTATTTATCCACTTGTGTTTAGCTTCTAGTATCTCTTCGAGTTACTATTCATTATGTTGACTTTTGTTGACCACTCACTGCTCCTAGCGTTGACTTCTAGTTGTTTTAACTTTTAGTCAACGCAAGTTACTTCTGGTACCCTTATTTGTATATCTATGGTAACTAGGATTATCTATTAATTGATTAAATGGCAAGTGGTTACTCACCATTAATGCATTAACTTGGAAAGGGCAACCCCCATAATTAGGGGTCAATGAAAAGTTTTCCCTCACCATTATTTATGGTCAATGGGATCATTTAACCCAATTATCACAACTTAAACACACACACACACTCGCTCCTACCCTAAACAATCTTCTTATATTCACCTGTCAATCTTCATCAATGGCTGCTCTTCAGTACAAATCTGATCACAACAAGGTCGCCTACCTAGGTGAAGGCCCCAAAAGGGAGGAGTTCTTAGACATCTTGGAGTTCATCGAGGCATCTAATCTCATGTATGCATTAACTATTTTCCCAACTGTGTATGCCTCTGTCATTCGCCAGTTCTGGCTACTGCTGACACGCACAAGGTTTTTGGTCGCCCATTGGAGCTCCATGCCACTATTGATGGTCGCGCCTATGTGGTGACTGAAGCCTCCATCAGGTCTGCCCTTCATCTCCAAGATGAAGATGGCATTATTTCTCTCCCTAATGTGGAGGTTTTAGATGGGATGGCTGCCATTGGGTACAATCATAAGGGAAAATTCAATTTTTAGAAAAATCATTTTTCACCTCAATGGAAGCTTCATGGTCACTTCTTGATTCAATGCCTGAGTCCCAAAGCTAGGAGTTAGGATGCATTTCCCATTTCCTTTGCTACTGGTTTGATTTGTATTTGTAACACCCCTACTTGGATAAGTGGATCGTTACGTGTATTTATGGCGTGTCATCAAAGCATAAGGTAAATATCCTAAAACATTAACTGACCATAAAGGAAATACCGGAATCAAACATCGGTAATCCAAACATAAGCTCAAAACATGAAAAGTAAAATACTGAAGGAAAGGACTAAACAATGTCCAAATAAGCAGAATAATCAAAGAAGTGCATAAATTAAGAAGTCCGGATAGTTTCCATTCAATACACATGCTCTCAGAATCCTAAGAGCGTCCTGGTGTACCTGCCGTTAGAACATGAAAGAACTACGGCTGAGCGTAACGCTTAGTGAACGGATATAAAGCATGATAAGGAACTACTGAAATGAAACAGATGATAAAATACTGGAGTTGTAAGACTGATAAGTAAAGTTGCAGCGGAAATCTGTGTATAATCTATAAAGTCTGATTTATAAATAATAAAGCTGAATTGTTATCTATTAAATCTGAAAACATGAATTTACTATATTTTAATTGCCAGAGCTTATATAGGTCATGTGCTGTAACAACGGTGCATGAATAACTGGAGGGGTGACCTCGTCATGCTGTAGAGGGGTGACCTCTAAATAACTGTAGAGGGGTGACCTCTAAATACTGTGCTGGGTGGAGGGATCAGTTCCAATGTGAAGGATGTAGAGCACACACCACATTCACACTGATAACTTGTAAACTGATAAGCCTAGGATGCATCCATACACCCCACATGACATGATAATAATAATGGCCAAAACGTGAAGGGACGATGCAGGATATCACTCTCCTGCATGTGAGTCACGACACCGGTGCCTCTAGTGTCATGGTTACGGTACCTCTGTAACTAGTACATAAACTGGTCATGCTTGTATATAATGCTCAGGCAATTTATTTAGTTATTAACATGATTACTAATAAGCTTAAACACATACTGGGGAAAACATTTGGCTGCAGACGGGAAATCATAATCATGCATAGGAAAGGAAGTCCTTACTGAAACGACGGAAAATCCGTACCTTGTGTCCAGTAATGAATGAAGAAGAAAGGTGAAGGATCTACTCCGACTTCACGGATACTCATAAATAAAGGACGTGAATAATTTGTCTGATTACTGTATACTTTACTGTTTTTGAGTGCTCTGAACTTGTTTTACATGTTCTTGTCTTGTTTTACAGTCTCATGTATTTTCTTATAAATATTCATGGCTTTCGTGTGCTCTGATTACTGTATTTCATGTATTCAGGTGTTATTATACTTGTTGTATCATAATATGTAACTTTCTAAAAATAGCAGGTTTCCGAAAATAGTACCTTTACAAAAATAACAGGTTATAAATAGCTAATTAGCTCGTTTTAATGATTAGAATATATAATTCCCATCCATTTTACTGTTATGATTGTTCGCTCCTTTAATCTATAGTAAATAAGTAAACTTAGCATCTTTTAGTAATGAAAATATTCTAGCATATTTTAATAAGATATTTCAAACTGCTTATAAAATTTACATTTAGATACCTATTTTGTTACTAAAAGTGATTGCATGCAGAAACTCTCATTTTTTTCATTTACATATTGTCAAGCTCATTTTACATTAACCGAAATGCATGACATAATTAACATTACTATAAGACTTGATTTGGAAATGGAAAAGCACATATGACTGGCTAAAAAAAACGTTGACTTGGAATCTTTGTGTGAGATTGAAGTATTGTTTTGAAAACTTTTACTAATTATTTATAAAGCATGTAAATCCTTTTAGACACTTAAATATTCAAAGAGGCTTTATGTTGAATCACAAACCAAAGAAATGGGATACGCAGTATTATGTTTCATATTGACATGTAGTTGATCGAATACGCATAATCAACGTAAAACATAGAACGTTAGTAAATGATTATGTAATAAAATGATAGTTTCATGATATACCTCCGTACTAAACGAGGATAGATCGAGATCGAAGTTGCTCAAAACCAAACTCGAACTCGAAACTCCACAAACGAACAAGAAAATTCCCGCGAATAGAAGCCGATGCAAACCAACCCGGTTAAACTCCAAGCCCGAACAACACCGTTGTGTACCGTACATGTACTCGGATGGACTCATCTCTCATGCAATTAGAATGTTGCTGCGTTTTTTATATATATATATATTTGAAACGGAAATGTTATTTAGTCTTGGTAGGGAAAAAGGTATATATAAAGATGCAACTAATACTTATCTTCCAAAATTATCGGGTTTCAAACGGAACAAACACAAGAACATTTGACAAGGTCTTAAATGTTAGTCAAACTAGTATTTTAATTAATTTTGATCCTAATAAAATCTTTATTTTCAAATGATACACTTCTTAGTTTAGTTAGTACAAAATGATAATTTAACAAGATGACAATTTTAAACACATGATTCATTCTTATCCATTGTTGATTTAATAAAACTAAGATCGCGTATTTTTTATTATTAACGTTTAATTAAAGCTGAGACTATGTGTATTTAATATTCGAAAATTTTAAATACGGGTTTTACAATTCTTCCCCTCTAAAAAAATAATTCGTCCTCGAATTAGAGACTCGATAATGCTGCGGTTTTACAATTCTTCCCCTTTAAAAAGGAGAAATTCGTCCTCGAATTAGAGGGTATCAGCTGATGAAATTATAAGAACTGAAAGAACACGTAAACTGAAAAGACAAATGAGCTGAAGGATAATTCGTCTTCTAATTAAGACATAATGATGCTGATAGGTATAAACATGACATGACTGAAGTGAGCATGTAACGTAGCATGACTGAAAGAACCTAACTGGATCTATTGAAGGAAAAGGATGAGAGGTCCGGATAGGCTCCTCCGTTTCGAGTGGCCTCCCACTCGAAATGATTCTTTCAAAGGTCTAAACATAAAAAAAAATCTTGGTCATGTTGACCCTGTCCCGATGAATGCTAAATAGTTTCTGGCTCCATACATAAGATGGATTTTCTGAGTTCTGATAGAATGAATAGCTATACGTACAAATATCTAGAAAAGATAACATTTATATCTCTGGGTAAGCTACTGAATATATATAGGGACAAACTACGTGAACAATTGTGAACGTGCTACGTGAGCAATTGTGAACGTGGTTCATGATCATAAAAGGAACGATGTGCATGAATTATATCATGAATGTGATACGTGAAACATACTGTAGACGTGATACAAGAACATATCATGAACATATGCTGACTGAGGAAAGAATGCCAAACGATACGGCCTGGGACGTGAAACGTCTGCCTGGGTATAGAGAAGCTCTGCTAACTTGAGTCCGGTTTCTTAAGCTTTCTGTAACCGTATTCGGTAATAAACTGTGAAACGCGTAACGCGAGATGGAACACGAACCTGAACGTGGACAATTTTATGAACGCTAACGTTAACTTAAATCATGAGATAGCACAAACCATGAACTGAAACAGCATTTTACTGTGAATGAGACGTAAACTTGAAAGTGAAATTAAACGTGAATGTAAGTGAACGTAAACATACACGTGATCGTGAACATGAATTTTGTCTGAAATGATGGTCGATGGAATACCTTGAATTCGTACAATTTACTGCTAAATTTTCTGCAGGTCCACTACTGCGTAATCCTTTCGGATGGAATACCTTGAGTACATTGTTGATGATGACTTAGATAGTATCATACTTTTCTAAGTCTGTGGTAACTGATAACAATTTCATGGAATTTCGTCTCATTTCTGCTCAGAAATTTCTAAGGATTGTAGTAACTCACTAGCATGACGGCGTTCTATCTTGAACCTGCGGCATGTCAGGCATCGAGATATGAACATAGTTGCATCAATGTGTGATACTGCTTGTATCAGAATTCTGCCTGGGATTATGGGACATTTTTGTGGAAATCTGGTTGAATAGTTATGGAAGAATTTTTAGTGAGAACTGTCAGCAATTTCTGCGGTATCAGTCAATTGAGTTCTAGAAAAGTTTATACTTCGCTCACAGGAGTCGGTCGGGACCATCAGGTGATGGCCTTCACCTTCGCAGGATTATCTGAAATTTATTTCTGCTGAAGTAGGGTGGCTCAGAAAGGCCCCTTTGTTCATCTGTGATATATGTAGATTTGTAAATCTATGCTTATGATTTTAGAGAGAGAAAGAGATAGAAAGATGGTGGATTTCACACTTCTAGAGAGAGAAAGTTAAGAACAACTATGTGTAAAATAATGAAAAACCACACCCTCTCCATCAAAGGAGAGGGTTTATATACCCAAGCCCTTGTCATGGGCTTGGGCTTACATTTGGCCGCCGGCCCATACATTTCATGGGCTCGGTTTTGGGTTTTGGTTAAGTAAATGCAAATGACTAAACTACGAGCTATTACATGAACTAATGTTGGAGTGACCGATCCTTCCTAATACGTAAAACGTATTTCCAACAATCTCCCCCTAAGGGAGGTCACTCCAAACAAGGGCGTTACCCGAGTTACAATAATAAAATAAACCTAGCATACTATGCTTGTCTTGAGCTCGTAGTCTTCGTCTTTCTTTTCTTTTTCTTTTTGGTGAACATGCTGATGTGATCTTTGATATCAATCTTGAGCATTAATCTCTTGCCTTGATCTCGTGCATCCTTCACTTGTGATCTTCGCCTCTTCGTGACCTCACGTCCCACATACTTATACCTTCGTAATTCTTGAAAGCTTCAGAGTTCGATACAGCGGAAGACTTAACTTTTAGGCTTTCTTGAATTTGATGAGGTATTAAGTGCATAAAGTATAAGCATGCGGGGACGACTTCTTCTCGGATTCCGCAACGCCACCGTCTTCAAATGCCGCAACATAAGTAGACACGAACGAAATGGCTTTGAACATTTCATTCTAATTCGGTAGCATTTTACCTCCGGTCGGTGAAGACCGTTGGACGATATTAGATATCGTACCCGTGACGGATAGTTTCAATTAAGTAACTTCCTGACAGGATTTCGCGGGTAAACCCGTTCTCTTTATTCGACCGTCCAAAGCTGACTGCGAACATAAAGAGTGAATCATTTGGATAATAGTATCCGCATGATTTGAAGTCGTCAATTCATGTTCCTGGAACAAGTGAAATTCAATTAAGAACCGCACCATCGTTGCTTTCCAGTTGTCACGAGCTTGATTCGTATAGAATCTTGCAAGTTACCTACCAAGTGCTGTTTGAGGTTAACACTAGAAGGATTTCCACTCATCACTGTGAATACTAAGGTATCACTCTGAGTGTTCTGGCAAGATCACTAAGATATTGCGTAGAGGCCTGGAACGTGTTTAAATTCAGTTAAGAATTAAACAGCTGTTGCTTTCCAGTTATCACAAGTTTGATTCATAAAGAATCGCACAAGTCACCTACCATGAGCTTTTTGATATTCGCTCAAGAAGGATTTCCATCTTCATTGTAAATACTTTCGTATTACTCGGATGTTCAGGCAAGATCATGAAGATTTTGCGTAGGACTCTTAAAATCTTTCTTACTTTTCACAGTGTGTGAAGAAGCAAGGAAATATGAAAGTGTGTCCTAATGAGATATTTGATGATCTCAAATGGCTCTAGACTCGATCGTGCACTTTGGGTTTTAGTGATCGGAGGCTGGAGAGGAGTGCCACCATTTCAATACCAATTTATTCGGAGTGAATAAATCGATAGATAACGTGTTGTCTCCGTGTGATTAAAACAAATACCTTTTGAGAGATATCTGAGTTAGCTGGGATGGGTTGTGCATTGCATCACTGGGTCCATGATGTCTGTCTTCAATATCAAGATTCATTAAAATGATCTCAATAGCATATGTATTGACCCGGTTTCTGCCTAAAGTTGTAAGGAGGGCTTCTTTCTTTACACCCTTTATCTTTACAATTCTTTTTCATTCTTCAACCCCTTCAATGCTTACTAATACGTCATAACTAGCACCTTGTTGTGATTGTTCCAGTGCTAACTTAAGTACTTGGTCGGCATTCAGCTACGTTCACAATCTTTCTCCAACTTTCCTAAGGACTACTATTTCTAGCTATGGAATGTCCTTGGGAAGATTCCTCCGGTTCTGGAAGAATCATAGGACTTAACCTATCCTACCATCCTTATGTCACCACAATCTTCATCGTCGTGAAATAAATGGGTTTCGGGTAAGTATATGTCACCATGAAAATCCTTTTTTTTGATATGCAAATCCATTTTGCTCCCCCTAAACATATGCCACGATATTCGAAAACATTTCGCATATGTAGAGATGAGCCAGCACATTAAGTCAAACCATTTGTGATAATATCCCATATTAAATCACATTTTCTCCCCCATATTAAAAATATTAACCCAATCGATGTTTTTAATATCAATTGATTTAATGAAGTTTTAACAAAGGTTTTGGGAAGAAAAATGCAAGTCCATTTTATCTTCATGATATCAAACGTATGAGATATGATACCGATTTGTAACATGATCACATATTCACCATATTAAAAAAGAATTGACAAGGTTGGACCTGATAGATGAGAACATCAAATGATAAGATCAAATGGTTCTTGTCAGCATATGTTGGTCGCCTTGTCGCGTCTGAAGTCATCTCTTGACACCACGTGTACGACTGGTATTGTTGTCTTGACACCAACTTGTGAACTTGGCACGTTCGGCATCGAAGATTTTGAATGCTTGACAATTGCTCCCCCTCAATTGTTGACCCGTGTTCTATCGAAAGAGCTGTAATCTTCATTTGAGTAGTCGCATCGTCGAGTATGTAGATACCAATTGTAGATAGCAATGGTTGTAGAGATGATAGCTTCATAAAAACAAGACTTCTCTTGTTTTAACAAATAAATGCACTGAAACGTACATAGATTTGTGTTAGACCAAGTTATAAAGTAAACTTGATCCCTTACAAGGTTTTAAAGTAAACCTTGCCCGAGAAAATTAATTCCCGTTGAGAGCCAAAGCTTTCATAAGAAATACTTGACTTTAATGCGAAAACCGGGTTGCAGTCTGAAATAACTACAAGCCATATAGGCATGTTTTATGAAATATTTACAACTTTTGTACGAACTCTATTTATGGCGCCGTGTCGATATTAATCAACATTTCTAAGGCCGTAAATATTATCGTACCAAAAGACATGCCTTTGAAAAATAAAGTAAAATATTTTTGGATTTTTATGAATTTTTCAATTTTTATGGTTTTTATATGGTTTTATATTTTTGTATTTTGCTTTTGTGGATAAAAATATAAACAATATATACAAATGATCACCAAGGATACGGAGAATAGTTTTACCACCACTATTCTTTCGCTTCATCTGCTAGTTCCTTAAGAGTCTCAGGCGAGAAGGTTCTCATTCCTAGCTTGTCGGCCAAAAATTCAATTCGAGCGCGATCTAAAGCCTTCGTGAAAATATCCGCCAATTGATACTCAGATCGGACAAAGTATAGCTCGATTACTCCATTTTCCACTTGCTCCTTGATGAAATGGTAGCGAATGTCAATATGCTTCGACCGGGAGAATTGAACATTGTTGCAACATAAGGCAATTGCACTTTTGTTGTCGCAGTACATCGGAATCTTGTTGAAACCTAGACCATAGTCGGTTAATTGCGATCTCATCCAAAGAATTTGAGCACAGCAACCGGACATAGCTATGTATTCTGCTTCCGTACTTGAAATTGCAGCGCTTTTCTGCCTTTTCGATGCCCAACTGATTAGTCGATCTCCTAGTAGTTGCAAAGTTCCACTCGTGCTACGCCTTGTATCTTGACAACCCGCGTGATCCGCATCTGCATATGCCATTAGTGCAATAGAAGAGTCCTTCGAATACCAAAGTCCCCGATTAATGGTTCCTTTAAGATATCGAAAGATCCTTTTAACAGTAGCTAAGTGTAACTCAGTAGGCCTAGTTTGATACCTGGCACACATACATATAGCAAACTGAAGATCAGGGCGACTGGCTGTGATATACAGAAGAGTACCGATCATTCCACGATAAAGTGTCGGATCAACGGCAACTCCATGTGGATCTGCATCAAGCTTAGTTTTCTCCACCATTGGAGTGTCCACGGGGTCGCAAGAGTCCATTTTATATTTCTTAAGCGATTCAAGGGCATATTTGGATTGATTAATAAAGATGCCTCTGGGACTCTGAGATATCTGAAGACCTAAGAAGAATGATACCTTGCCCATCATTGACATCTTAAACTTGGAGGACATGAGTGTCCCAAACTCATCCGATAAGGTTTGGGTCGAGGCTGCAAATATAATATCATCAACATATATTTGTACCATAATCATATCTTTACCTCGTTTCTGAATGAACAGCGTGGGATCCACCTTGCCTTTTGCGAAGCCTTGAGTAATGAGGAATTGTGACAATAGGTCATACCATGCGCGTGGAGCTTGCTTCAACCCATAGAGAGCCTTCTTAAGCTTGTACACATGATTGGGATAATTAGGATTCACAAAACCATCCGGCTGTTGAACATAGACTTCTTCCTTGATTTCACCATTAAGAAATGCCGTCTTCACATCCATCTGATAGACGATCATATTCATATGGGCTGCATAAGCGAGGAATAGTCTAATAGCTTCCAAACGGGCAACAGGTGCAAAGGATTCCATAAAGTCGACACCCAATAATTGCTTGTATCCACAAGCTACTAAACGAGCTTTGTTTTTCAATATTCCGCCTAACTCATCGAGTTTCACCTTGTAAACCCATTTCAAAGTGAGTAACTGCACTTGATCCGGGCATGGGACAAGTTCCCATACATCAAGACGTATAAACTCATTAAGTTCTTCTTGCATAGCTTCTATCCAACATGATTGAGTAAAAGCTTCTTTCCATGTCTTAGGTTCAACTTCAGTGAGAAAAGCATCAAAGTGACAAAACATTGCACTTTCTTGTAACTGACTTCGTGTGGATACCGGACGATTAGGGTCACCAATAATAGAATCTATAGGATGATCCTTTGTCCACTTGCTGTCATGTTCACGAATTCGTGGATTGGAGTAAACTGTAGAAGGAGCTTCCTCTGAGGTGGACGACCCGGCTTGATTAGGGTCTGGAATAGATACACCAAAGAATGGAAGTTCACGCATTTGAGCGAATTCCAAATCGTGATCATCGTCATCCTCTTCATCATCAATAGGCATGACATGGGTAGTTGTTACTTGTGTTGGTTGAGAATTACTCGTTGTTGGTATATCTTGACCAATTGTTGGTGCAGATGTGTCTGATTGTGCTTCGGTTGCTGGAGCGACAACTTCAGTTACCGGAGCTATTACCTCAGGTTCTGGAGCAACAATAGTTGGAGGAGTAAAGAATTCATCAAAGAACGGTTGAAACAACGTATCCCATTCATTCCTGGTAGGTGGTATAAATGATGAAGTAGGGTTGTTTGGGACAAGGCCAGAACTAATGTTACTGGGTCCCATTTCATGAAGTGCGGGTTCAGAGCTGCTTTGCTCAGAAGCCATGGCTGTCAGCTCGTCAAAATCAACATTCATAGTTTCGAGGATCTTGCGAGAGTTACGGTTGTAGATTCGGTATGCCTTCTTTGCGGGTGCGTAACCAATAAAAATACCAATATCAGCCTTTGGTTGAAGTTTTCCCAAATTGTCACCATCATTATTTGGATAGCAAAGAGAACCAAATACATGAAGATATGATAAATCTGGTACTTTTCCATGGAGAAGCTCATAGGGTGTTTTGCCATGGCGTTTACGAATTAGTGACCGGTTTTGGGTGTACACTGCTGTAGATACTGCTTCTGCCCATAAAAACAATGGAGCCTTTGCGTAAATTAACATCGTTCTAGCAGCTTCCATAAGTGTGCGATTTCGCCTTTCAACGACACCGTTTTGCTGTGGAGTGCGAGCAACGGATGTTTCATGAGAAATGCCAACCTCATCATAATAATCACGCAAAATTTGATTCACAAATTCGGTTCCATTATCTGTACGAATGCGTCGGACAGTAGTGTTGAGACGCACTTGAATCATCTTGAGAAATCTGATGATGAATTTAGGTGCCTCATTTTTTGCTTTAAGAAATTTCACCCATGTAAACCGAGAGTAATCATCGACAATGACGAGGATGTACTTTTTGCCACTAAGACTTTCAACACGCATTGGCCCACAAAGATCCATATGCAACAGATAAAGTTTCTCTTGGTTGGTGTCTTCAGTCTTGGGTTTGTAAGACTTCTTAGTGCTTTTCCCCATTGTACACGCGGAACACAAATGATCCTTGTGAAATGATAGTTTAGGAAGACCACGAACAAGTTCGTTTTTCGCCAAGTGATTAATAGCGTCAAAGTTAAGATGAGATAACCGTCGATGCCATAACCAAGACTTAGTCTTTGATGCTTTGGAGAGAAGACATACGGGAGACGCGGCCATCATGTCTTGTAGAGACAAAGTATACAAATTATTCCCTCGAGTACCTTTCAATAAATCAACCCCTTCCAAATTACGAATGAAGCAGGTATGCTCTCGAAAAGCAACTTCTAGGTTTGCATCACAAAATTGTCCCACAGAAAATAAGTTGTGACCGAGACCTTCCACGTAATACACTCTCGAAATTATAACATTCCCAATATGATATTCACCATAACCCATTATCTTTGCAATATGATCATTTCCAAATCAAACCGTACCAAGAAACTTGCTGACGAAATTTCTGAGCTGAGAGCGATCTCCGGTCATATGCTTGGAGCAACCAGAGTCCAAATACCAGAGAACAATTTGGACCACCTGTTTTCAATAACAACAGTAGACAATGCATTGGAAACTATTGGTTCCGGAGTGTTAGCAGATACAGATATAGAATTATCAGAATTGCTAACATTTTTGAGACCCTTAGATTTCCTGCGTTTTCTAATGTGAGTTTTAGCACTAACAGGTTTTACCGTTCCAACTTTCTTAGGTTTTGGATTATTCGCAGGCACTACAGTGGGAGTAGACCTATTTAAAGGGCACTTGGTTCCTACAGTAGTGTCGGTGTTCCTAGTTAAAGGACATGTTTGTGTTTTGGTAGCCTTGGTACTCCTAGTGAAAGGGCACGCTTTCTTCACTTCAGTGGGAGTGATCCTAGTTAAAGGGCACGTATTTCCTACTATAGTGAAAGTTCTACCAGTGGGGCGCCACATCCAACCAACTTGGGTTAACACTTTCCCAGTCGGTTTCCATTCTAATCCATTTTTCCGGGCATGCATCTCATTCACATGGTCAATAAGGCAAGAATCATGACGACTAGAAAACATACATTCATTGCAATTCCAACATTTTAAATTAGAATTCACAGTAGGCTTAGAACGCTGCACAACCGCAGAGCCTTTAGGTTTAGCTACATGATTCTTTTTATTCAAAACAGAAATAACATTCCTAGAATGGGCTTCTACTTTCTTCTGCACTTGACTACTAGATGGGGGCAAGATCCTATCATTCTTCTTGTTTCTTTTAAGCTTAGATCTTTGAGCCTTAGTAGTGGTGCTTACTCCTGTAGAAGGCAACACGGGAATATTAGAAGCTGGTTTTGATTCCGCCTTATCTTTAGTGACCAAAGTTTGAGATGATTTAGTCCTAGGGCCCTTGTTAATTGGTGTGACGGCAATAAGGGTTCTTTTGATTGCACTAGAGGACGATGCTGAGATAGTGGCTGCGTTATCCATAACATTCTTACCTTTTAGAGTACGAAGTGTTTCCTTTAACTCAGCCAAGACCAGATTTTTATCACAAATTTGTTCCCTCAAATCAGATATTTCCACCGACTTTCGATTCAATTGTTCAATCAACGATTGATTCTGTGCAGTGGTATCAACACATGCGGGCTGTACTGAATCGAAGAGTCGTGTATTTTTCTGTTTTAAGTTATCAACTTTGGACAAAATCTTGGAAACTTGCTTGTCTAGATCAAGTCTAAAACTCTCAGCAGCCTCAAGTACGTTCACACAGTTAAGCTCCTTAGATTTCTCTATTTCTATCGGCAAAGAGTTAGCAACTTTGTCACTTGGCTGACGCTGTTTTGATTGTAAATTCAATCGAAAATTCTTTTCAAAATTTGCATCATCGATATTTACACCTTCGAATGACGTTTCAAAGATTTCTTGAATAAATTGTTGCTTGCATTCAAGCGAAATACAATGTGTTTGAATCTCATCAAAACGTTTTGAAAGCGAAGAATATGAATCTTGAAGCTTTAAAAATTCAGCGTCAGATTCGTGACAAGTACTATCTACCACAGTATCCACAGATTCAACATTATGCACAATAGAATCATTATCAACACTTGTATTCACACAGACAGAAACTATATCATGAGACATCACTTGATTCAGAAGCAGATCATTATGGCGTGAAACTCGTTCTATTTCAAGTAAACTGTTTTCATAAGCATCTTCCATTTCATTGAAAACACGTCTAACTTCTTCTATTTCCAAAAACAAATCTTGATCAATATTACGAAGACAAGCCTTAACATTGTTTACAAACGGAACAATTTCATCTCGAAACGCAGCTCTAGTGTGCTCAAAGTTCCATTCACCTTCCGTTATGGCCGTGGCCGTCGTACGTTCCAAAATGACCTTGTCAAAATTGGCTAAGTGTTGGTGAACCGTATTTAAGTTAACGGACGCCTTACTTACCGGTGGAATTAACTTCGTTAAATCCTTTTTGACGAGTGTAGGAGACGTACTAGGAAGGTTTTCATTTGACAAACTTTGGGGCACAAGAACTGTTAATTCTGCTAATTCCTTTTGTAAGCGAATGCGTGTCTTTTTCGAAAATTGATCTTTGTTATGTTGATCATAATCAATTGTATGGAATTTTGAAAGCATTTTAGAATGAGTTTCATCCCCAAGTGATTGTGTCTCCTCAGTACTACGAACAAAAGGTGCTTCTTTCGATTTTCCATTTATGGTCATGTCATAAAGACCGGGAATATATTCCTGAGCTTGTTTTGCATAACCGGGATTAGGTGGTAAATCTTGAAGACGCTTAAGTTCGAATTCTTTAAATGATTTAGTTAAAAGATGAACCTTTTCTGTGGAAGCGTATTGTTTTAAAAGCTGTTGTTCTTTGAATTTAAGAAGTTTGGTAGCATTAATTTCCGATTCAACCTTTTTAGACTCGAGAGTTTCGAAATCCATTTTAAGTTTCTGAAAATCATTGATAACCGACTCCTTTTCTTTTAATTCATTAGAGAGATTAGCTTTTAATGATTCTATTTCTTTCAAGTGTTCAATATTTTCAAAACGAAATTGGTCAAATTCAGAACATGTTATTTTCTCTTCTTGAGGAACCATTTCAAAAGTTTTGACCTTTTCTTTATGCAACGCAAGCTCAGCAGTTAGGGTGGAATTCGTATCTACGGATTGTCGGAGGGCCATATGCATTTGATCAATAATATGTTTAGGCACCATGACCAAATCATGTTGAGCATAAGATTCCATACCCGTCGTAGCATTTGGTTGAGATTCACTCAAATGTGTAGGTTTAGGTACCACATCATTTGAGTTACTAGTTCTCGAATGCTGTTCAAGGTTGTCATTGTCATGCCCAACTTGATGTTGGTTATCATCAATATTATTAGATGTGGTTGGTACCTCACTGATGACATCAGAACCGTAGTGAGAGAGATTAGCAACGAGAGCAGCTTGGGCAGAATGAATGTCATCACAATCCGAATCGTATGCATCAAGATCGTCCGCTTGATAAGCTGCATTAGAAGTGGAGACGACTGCAATGCCTTCAGTATCTGCTGCCCCTGGGTCTGCAAGAAATGCTAACTCCTCTGAATCCAAAATCTTCCCCTTAGACTGAGCATCAACCAAATACATCTTCTCACGAAACCATGCATCATCCCTCCTCCTTTTCGGCTGAGTGCATTCCCTAGCCATATGACCTTGTCCTCGACAATTGTAGCAAGTCACAACCTTTTTAGGACCAATTGGACTCCCATTTCCACTAGCTTGAGCATTCACACCTTGATTGTTCCCAGTCCTTGTAGGAGGTCCATATGAATTTTGCCTTCCCTGAATAGGTTGCACCGTCACTTGACCATCTTGAACAGTGGCTTGTTGTCGAGGATTTGATGAGGTGCGGAGCTGATTGTTTGTTGGTGGAAATCCTCTAGTTGCAACAAGTTTTGACAAGTAGGCGGTGAGATGGTTTAAAACATCAGCTGGCGTATCATTTGGAGTAAAGACCGGTGCTTGGATTGGTGGAAGTTCATTAGAGTAGAAAGCTTGTGCTGGTTGTGCTTCATTTGGAAAATATCCTTGCTGAGGAGTGTAGCCCAATGGAGAAGTGTTGGTTTGTGATGGTGATGTTTGATATGGTGGTTGCTGTTGAAAAGATTGTTGATGAACACTTTGTTGATATTCTTGCTGTGGAATCATTGGTGGTTGATAAGATGGTTGATGTGGTTGCTGATAGATGTGTGGTGGTGGTGATTGCTGCAAGTATGATGGTTGTTGATAAGTATAAGCCATGTTTTGTTGAGAAGCATACATAGCAAGTGGATCATGAACTTGAGGTGTAGACAACCGAGCCTCGATCACATGGCATTCGTGTTGTTGAAGAAAAGCTTGAAGTTGATCCACATTGGTGTTATGCAAGTCCTTAGCCAATTTAACATCCGTCACGTATTTTTTCCATTCTGGAGGAAGAGTGTTCAAATACTTGGTGTTCAATTGAAAGGTAGGAATTGCCATGCCATAAATATTTAGCTCATTCAACAATAGGGTAAATCTCAGATAGTAGTCATTGAGAGTCTCCCCTGGCACATAGGCAAACTTATCAAACGCATCATAAAGCTTACACTCTCGTTCTTGTTTAGTTAACGAGGTGCCTTGCATTAGAACACGAATTCTATCCCATAACTCTTTGGCAACTTTATGTTTGCTGACGAGTTTGTAGACATCTGGAGGAAGAGCTTGGAGAATGATGTTTGTAGCATACTTATCACATTTATCTTGAATCTTCATATCTCCAGTCAACTCACCCGTTGTGCGAGGACGAGTGGTCGTACCTTCCGTCACAGTACCATAATCTAATGGTCCATTGAGCACCGATGCCCAAATTAGATGTCCATTCTCCTTGTTCAACATATAAAGTTCCATTCGGGAAGCCCATTCCTCATACATAGTCTTCACCAACATTGGTGGACGATTATCCGTACCCGAGAGGATGGACTTATCCGTAAGAGATGTATACTCCATTTCAATAAGTTAAGATTTACAAAGTTGATCGAACAATGAAATAAGGTTAAGTATTTTTGTGTTGTTGTGAGTTAAAACCGAGAAACAATGTTAAAATCCCCTAAAATATGTTCTCGATAAACCAAAAATTCCAAGTCAAAATTACACACGAAAAATTGTGATTATCGGAATGCCAGATCGGAATGTCAGATCGTAATACTTGATCGGAATGTCAGATCGTAAAACCAGATCGGAATGTCAGATCGTAACACCAGATCGGAATGTCAGATCGTAATACCAGATCGGAATGTAGCACTGTCGAAATGTTGTTGGTATCGGAATGTTCAGATCGCAAAGCCCTATCGGAATGTTCAGATCGCAAAGTGGCTGACAAAATTCGAGCAGAGTAACGACTTAAAATACTACCTTATACCCGTCGGAATCTCAGATCGCAATAGTTATCGGAATGATTCAGATCGGAATAAGTGATAAAAATCCCACGATCGCAATGTAGAAACCAAACCCTTTCCGATGGACGGTTATTGCGATGGAAGCCCAAGTACAATTGTACTTTCCGATGGATGCTACTGCTGAAATTTCGGAATGAAGAACACCCAACTTTTTTGCACTTTTGATCCAAGAAAGATGATGTTTTAACGAAAACCAAGATACCAAGAACAGTAAACACGAATCCCTATGTTATACTACTTTAAACTCCGATCCAACACCAAAAAAAATTTTGAAGATTCGGCTAAAAACAAACCACAAACTACGAAATGTTTAGAACACAATACTCAACACAAAAACAAACCTATATTTCATCCCAAGCTCTTGATACCATTTGTAGATTTGTAAATCTATGCTTATGATTTTAGAGAGAGAAAGAGATAGAAAGATGGTGGATTTCACACTTCTAGAGAGAGAAAGTTAAGAACAACTATGTGTAAAATAATGAAAAACCACACCCTCTCCATCAAAGGAGAGGGTTTATATACCCAAGCCCTTGTCATGGGCTTGGGCTTACATTTGGCCGCCGGCCCATACATTTCATGGGCTCGGTTTTGGGTTTTGGTTAAGTAAATGCAAATGACTAAACTACGAGCTATTACATGAACTAATGTTGGAGTGACCGATCCTTCCTAATACGTAAAACGTATTTCCAACAATATACATCTGGAAAGCTGCTCATATGATTTTCTCCTATCAGAGAATATGCGGAATCGTAAAAATATATAATCCCCTCGTTCTCCTCTAGATTTTAGCAGATCATGATATTATCGATAAATATGTTGGCGAACTGGCTTAAGAATTCGTGGGAAAAAAAATTATTCATAAATTTCATAATTTAGCTAGAGCATTACGGAGCTCAGAAGTATAATTCAAAATTTTAGAGACACTATAACGTGTGCAAAAGCATTCTGGAAAACCTCATGTTCTTTCTCTCACCACTGCTGGTGGCATGATCATGAATCGTTCTAGAAAATATTTAAGACATCGTAGCAGATCAGATAGACCTTCTATACGTGAAATGACATTGATTATGAATGGTGATCTTGTAAAGTTTTCGGTGGTCGATACATGATCTTATGATACCGACCTTCTTCCTGATAGACAGACACGGTGCACTTCCTGGTGGTGCGCCAGGGCGAATAAAGCCTCATTCAGGTAATTCTTGCAGCAAATGATGCAACTCTTTTAAACACAACTGAAGCCATGTAATGAAGAGTTTTGAAAATGGGTTTTTTACTTGAGACAGGCTCTATGTTAAACCCTGTCTTGTAGTTAGGGATGAATTTCTAGGAAAACCTTCTGAAATTTTTATCTGCAAACTCTAGAATAATCTGCTGATCATGAAATTAAGGAACTTCAGAAGTGGATTTATATCTGATAGCTACAAAGGTCTTAGTAGCTTTGGAATGATAAGTCACTTGCTGTAAAGCATCTTGTACTGATTTTATAGCAGAAAATAACATTCCTATCTTTGGAAGTTAGTAAGACAGATCTTGTCTTCAACTGGAAGGAAAAACCTTATAAATATGGGTGATACCGTGGAGTCTTTTCTGGCTAGGAGGTAGGTACTACCTGATTTAAGATAAAGCTGACATATGATCACGTGAAGTAAACGTGACAACTTTCACTGATTGTGTTCATCTGTAACCTCACAGAATGAAAACTGCGTGTCTAACCTGAATAATACTCCGGTGGTGGTAACTGAATTTTAATGGTCTGATTTATGTGTGGCATAACAGAACGGGTATACCCCTTTCTGAAGGGTACCCTAAAATACTGAGGGCCTGGTTTAGAAAACATACTGGAGTTATGAGTTCTGACTCGTATTTTGAGAAAAGATTCCTATGACGTGTACCATGATTGGTGTCCTGATATGTGTCTTCCGAAATGATACCTGAGACCTATGTCTCGACTGATGTCTTGACATATGTTTTAGTGGATGAATCTGAATAAGGTTAAAATAGTTTATGGTAACTGCTAGGGTTGGCGGACCGGTTAGACTGCTGACCTCTATATTTCTGGTCACGTTCATACCGGAGTTCCGATGGTTACTCACTGATTATTTTTAAGCATGGTGGTTGTCATTACCGCCTTGTCTGTCAATTTCAAGATGGTCATTATTACTACCATGATTCCTGTAGCTATTCTGTTGAGTGGCCGGCTGGGTTCCGGTTCATACTCTTCTGAATGAAAGGTTAGCTGAGTGAAGTGCGACATCTAACTAAGAAAGGTAAAATCATGGGATGGGATGGTAGCGTCCGATGGTTGAAATTTATTCTTGTCAGAAATTTCAAATATATAGTTTTCGTCCTTGTTCTGCAGAGTCTTTATAGCATAAGCAGCATAAACATCTTGAGAAGTCTCCAATGTATCAGCAACATCAACATTTGTGAGGTCTTCAAAATGTTAGCAGCATCAGCATCTGGTTAAATCTTCAACTCACGAGCAGCATCAGCACCTGGTAGAATATCGACAAGTGGAGACGCCTGAGATGATTGAGGATCGATTAGCAATATTCATGGAGTAGGGTACCTTGAGTACACCTGGACTACTATACATGAAGTACAAAATGAATACTGCACATGGAGCATATCAGAGACACTGTACATGGGGTACATATGGAATATTGTACATGGCACTGGTGGAATTTTTTTTATGGAATGATCGATACTGGTGTCGCTTGTCTGACATGATCAAAGAATTAAATTGATTTAAACGGTAGTAAACTGAACTGAAATGAGTAACATGATAGCCTGGTAATTTCTGCGTGGACTTAAAGCTCGTTGTATAGAGTTTCAAGAATATGATTAAACAAAATTTCTACAATGGTCAGCATGAAGACATGACTGATGAAGATCAAACCTGATTATTATGAAAACAGGATTTAACCGTAACCCCTTCTGTATCTTAGCATGAAAACATTATCACTCTGCTGAAAATAAAACCTCGTAAGGAGACATGAAACCAAATCAGCGTGAAAACGACATCAACTTGAGATTATGTAAACTGAATTGTTACAAAGAACATAAGAGTATGATCAACTGAGGTTTAACAACAACTGGTGTGGATGGCTATAGTTCAATCCACATAATTCAAAGAAGAAAACATGTGACTACGTATGGGCGATTCTGGTTCGACCCATACCAGTCAAAATTTTCTGAGAACTGTCATGTATAGAAATGTACAATCTGGGACTAAATGTGATTGGTTGTAGTCCAATTCATATTTTTCAAGATTTTATGAAACGTCATGATATGACAAAGGTGAACAACTATGGATCGGTTCACAAAACAACATTCAACTAAAAAACATGAAATTAGATCTGAACATTGGTGAACGTATATAGGCTGGTTCACCAAGTAATACTTGACTGATAACAAGAATCTGACATGAGTAAGGATGAACGCCTAGGGTCAGTTCATCAATACAAAATCTGAACGAGCAAGGGTGAACGCATATGGGTCGGTTCACCAAAACAAAATTCGCAGAAAAGCACATGCGACTAAATATGGCCAGTCCTGTACCAACCTTTTACTTAGTCAAAAACTTTAAGAAAACCGACTAATAACTGAAGAAAACTGACTGATAAATGCATGAGAAACATGAAAGATAACAACGCCAAAATCTGGAAAGTTCCTGGTGACTACCCACTAGTCACATGTCAAGTTTTAGAGCCTACATGTCAAACCTATATCTCTGATACCATAATTGTAACACCTGTAAAACCCGCAAAAATAAGGTCATAATTTAATTCTATTTTTCAAATATTTTTAAAGTATATTATAACGTTAAATATTATTACGTTTGACAGTTTAAGTTGAAACCGATATTTAATATTTTATTTTTATGTTTTGACGAGTAACGAGGACTATTAGTGATCACGATACCGACGGATGCCCAAAATTTTATATTTTATTATCAATATTTAATATTTTCTATTTTTGTCGTTTAATTTTTATTTTATTTTATTTTAAAAATACTTTTTTTGTAATTTACGTTAAAGTTTTATGTGTCATTCGTTCATTCGACACATTAACTATTTTAAGTCATTTAATTATCAAAATATAAATTTCCTCCGAATGTCGACGTTTTTATTTTATATTGAGCGTTTATTTTTCGTGTTTCACGTGTATCTTTTAAAATCGCGTAACTTTTAAAATATTGGGTCTCAATAATACCCGCTTATTCAATATTTAACTAAAACAAATGACATTAGAATTAGATATCAAATGATCTATTTTCTCTCTGAAACACGTATGCATCCTTAAATTTTAAACACGTTTCATATCATGCAACGTGTCTTGCAATTCCTTATTAGAATTTTCATTATATACGACAAGTTGGAAGTTTTGCCATCAATGATATAATTTAATAATGGCTATGACTGTTTCTATCGTAATAAGGTGACTAAATATTTGCAACATGGACGATATATTCATCTTCTCTGTTGCTACGTTTGCATTTAGATTTTTATGGCTTGATAATTATTCCGTTAATGAGTAAATCCTTATGGAATACTCATCATCTTCCTAACCATGTTGAGAAGTTTCTAGTTCGTTAGTCGTGGGTTCGAGTATGGGTTTGATCGGGTCTCGGGCAGATTTTGCTTCGTTAGTAATTATGTTTACGTTGGTATTTATACTCGCGTATCCGACTCCAACTCACACCTATCGTCATGGAACTATGGTATTATTTCTTCTATCAACTTAATACTACCATTAGTAAACTAATACTAATAATACTATTTACGTCAAATTCATTCATTCTAAATGCAAGCTTACATTTTAGTCTTTTTTTTTAAATAGTTATAAATAAACATATAAAGTTTTAAAAATAACATGTATGGTCTCTGACCTATAATAATACTATATACATATGGATTTATAGATTTTTAAAGTAACATTTTTAGTCCATATTCACTTTATGTCTTTCAAAACTAGTCCAAACTATATTTTTATAAAACCTATATAAAACTAGTTTATTCTCTCACGTTGTATTTTATATCTCTAAGACGCGCCATTTTATTTTAGGTCGTCGTTAGAAGCTTGTGGTTTCTCGGCTTAGCTAATTTCATCGTTTCACTACCATCACTATTATCTTGATTGTTATCTTCAATTGATTCGCTTTGCATCAGGTGAGTTTATAGCCTCGCTTTTATTATTTTAAATGTTTTGTTAAACCCGCGAGGGGATACATGCTATTTTATAAAATGAACACAAGTTGTTTTCGGTATGCTGGACCCGAATTAGATGATAAATGCATAAGTACCATTGTCTTATGAAGTCCCTGAATTTCATGCACTGTTAATTACTCGAAGGGGTAAACGCTAATACATTTGATAGATCTATTTGGTTTGACAGCCTTATCCTAGGGTTTGTATCCTTGTGAACACCTGAGAGGGATATTATGTATAAGAGGTCGTTGGTATATGACAATATTACCTGTTAGTAGGGGCGCCGTAAGTGACTCGGTTTGACATGTTGGTTAACGTTCAGTGGCGTGAGCTTAATGCATTTATCTATATATATGACTTGTCTGTGTGATAAGTTTGAGATGATTAAAAATTCTTGTGTTCAAATGATGATTTGTAAAACCTATAGACTTGCTCAACCTTTGTGTTGATGATTTTAAGCATGTATTTCAGGTAATCAAGGAGTGTGAAGCTTGGAGGTCACGGGAATGAAGTTGTGCACTGCTTTTGTTGTTTAAACTCTTTGAATGTTTATCGTTCCTTTCCTTAAAACAATATAAATCTTTTGTTTTAGTTGTACTTTGGTTACGATGTCTTGGGATTACGCTACTCTGACAAATTTTTGAGGAACGATAAATTTAAAACGTCTCTTTTCGAGTCGTTCTTTATAAATTATGTGTTATTGTACCATTGTTTAGCACCCAAAGATATATTCCGCTGCGTGTAAATTTGGGGGTGTTAAAGATTGGTATCAAGAGCCATGAGTTATAGAGAACTAGGTCATTTTCTGAAAACCCTAAACTATAACTGTCAATTTTTATTTTTCAAAGAGTCGGTGCACATGACTTCGCGTGACTTCAAGTTCAAGCTACTTCTGGGGTTACAATTTTAGTATGCGTTATTACGTATACCTTACTGGCAAGTATTTATAAATAAATACTATGATCCCTTTATTGATATATAATTATATCTAGGATTCCCTTTTCGATATATACTTATATCGTTAAACTTTTCGATAAAAGTTTATCATTTATTAATGATTGATTTGATTTAAATAAATCTGTGATTATTCATCGTATCTATTTTAAAGTGTTCGAATTGCTTTTATTGCAAAAATTATATTATGACCTTACATACCTTCATCTGCGCGTATTACCTTCATTATTTAGCCTTTTGAGATATCTCTATAAATATCCAAATCGTTTTCTGGCTGTTTGTGCTTGGACGTCTTGAAAAGTAGTCTCTAGACCATTGAGTAACTCAATGTGTCCCAAGAAAAGACTAAACGCCATCATGTGAGTCACACATCTTGAAACTTAAATTATGAACGTCATGAACCGTTTTGACTTTATAATTTCTTGTTGGTATTCTTGTATTTTTATGCAATATTTTCTTTATATGCTCATTTATATAAATTATATTTTATTAGTATGTAATCCATGATACATGTGTGTATATATATATTTTGGGTCACTAAAAAGTGTTGGTAAAATATATTAAATGACGTAGAATAGAAATTGCGTTATAATTGAAAATATTAATAAAGTTTGATATGACTTTTAGATGTGTCAGAAAATGCATTTTATGCAGAAATTTTGAATGAGGCTTAAGGTTGTCTAGAAAATGTTCTTATAAACATTAGACTTAACACTAAAAAAAAATTGGGTCCGAATCATGTATACATATATCATGAATGTATAAAATGGAGCATTTGAATAAAAATTGTGGAGAATTAATTTTGTCAAAAGGGTTAACATTTTTATGAGTCAATATTAACGACTTAGATTTCGAAACTTTCCAAAATCGGAAACCTACCTAATATATAAACTTTCTAAATATAGAAACTTTACATGATTAACAATTACCGAATTAGTGGTGTAATTTGAAAACGAATAATATACTTTTCTTAAAAGCATGTCTGTGTCGAGTAGTTTACACGTATGGATTGCCTTATTCTTTTTTTTTATACATGACTCACTTGTCATTCTATTTTATTTTTATTTTTATTTTTCTTCTAACCTACCACTGATTGGGTTGAGATTTGAAGCCTTGTCTTCGCAATCTTCGTTGACATTTTTATCACGTGTCTCATGGCGATTCCGTCTAAACCATATAACCTTTGGAAACCTTATTAACTCGTGACCATTCCATTGGTTTTCCTATGAGCTACAATTCGCTACTTTTTGTAAACCGTTGGTTATTATATACGTTATCAAAATGTCATCTTATAATTCTAATTGACATTTTTATTACAATTATTTTCACAAATTGTTTTACTTTGAAATTATGAAATAATTTTTATAACATTAAAGTTGTTGCTTAAAAATCCCGCAAATTACTTGTATCCTATAAATTTATAAAATATTTTTAAATTCCATTTTACAAATGGCATGGTTTATATATAAACATAAGAAACGTAATACTAGTTCGACGAAACTGAGCATTGCATTGCTAGTCCTAAATTATACATGGCCTGATCACCTATGTCTAATTTAGAAGGAGCCATGCTAGGCTGAATAGTAGTCACCTAAAAAAAAATCTTGATAAAAATCAACTTTTTACTTGAATTTATGAAAAGTTAAACAAAATGAAATAAAGTGAAAATAAGATTTTGAAAACCTTTATATTCGTGTAAAGATTAGGAATTTTCTTTGATTAAAATTTTGTGTAGGACCTTATTTTCAATCGTGCATCGATCATCGCTATGTTAATGAGCTGATGTTGGTGAACCCACCGACCGCACTAACAAAATTGACAACTTATTTAATCTACTGTTTCTTATTGTCTTACCATCAACGCCTCTATTTTATCATTCTCTTTAAGAATTTATACGATAATTGCTTCGTCCCCTTCTGTACCATTGATTTTGTACTAATTGTGGACCATTGTTTCCATTCATATTTGGCTGATATATTGTCACATTTCGAAACCCGAATATGTCTCATGTTTACTTTGACATATTAAACACCTTAAGTGTTTCTACAAAATATTATAATAATTTTATAGAACTTGTCTGCATTTTCCAATAAATTTCATCGAAATAACTATCACAAGTAAGAGGTTAAATCTATACATCATCTTTTGTATAATTAGAAATTATATTTTTCTAATAGTAACCATCATTACCAGTTTAATCAATAAATTCTAGTCATTCTTTCAAAGTTTTCTTAAGACGACCAAAATAAATTTTGAAGTTATTTTACTTCTATTTTTAATATATCATCTTTATCAAGAAAGTACCTCAATCGAGTTTTTTAGGTAATACCAAATCCGGGACAGATAATTGTGACAAACCTTATTTTAATGTTAATATTTCATTCATTCTCCGCCCTCATTTTCCTCCTAATGTGAATTAATATGTTTTACAGTTATGTGATTCGAGATTCCTCGTCGATCGTTAACCTTAAATCATTTGCACATCTTGTCCGTTTATGCGTTTATTGAATTCATCCTATCTTATTATGTTCCTTGTATTAAAGATCACTATTTTACTCTGAGTTTAAAATAAATCTCGAGAAGTAGTGTATAAGAAGAAACGAGCCCCGGGACGGTGCTCCCTTAAGGTGGTGAGGATGTAAAACCCGCAAAAATAAGGTCATAATTTAATTCTATTTTTCAAATATTTTTAAAGTATATTATAACGTTAAATATTATTACGTTTGACAGTTTAAGTTGAAACCGATATTTAATATTTTATTTTTATGTTTTGACGAGTAACGAGGACTATTAGTGATCACGATACCGACGGATGCCCAAAATTTTATATTTTATTATCAATATTTAATATTTTCTATTTTTGTCGTTTAATTTTTATTTTATTTTATTTTAAAAATACTTTTTTTGTAATTTACGTTAAAGTTTTATGTGTCATTCGTTCATTCGACACATTAACTATTTTAAGTCATTTAATTATCAAAATATAAATTTCCTCCGAATGTCGACGTTTTTATTTTATATTGAGCGTTTATTTTTCGTGTTTCACGTGTATCTTTTAAAATCGCGTAACTTTTAAAATATTGGGTCTCAATAATACCCGCTTATTCAATATTTAACTAAAACAAATGACATTAGAATTAGATATCAAATGATCTATTTTCTCTCTGAAACACGTATGCATCCTTAAATTTTAAACACGTTTCATATCATGCAACGTGTCTTGCAATTCCTTATTAGAATTTTCATTATATACGACAAGTTGGAAGTTTTGCCATCAATGATATAATTTAATAATGGCTATGACTGTTTCTATCGTAATAAGGTGACTAAATATTTGCAACATGGACGATATATTCATCTTCTCTGTTGCTACGTTTGCATTTAGATTTTTATGGCTTGATAATTATTCCGTTAATGAGTAAATCCTTATGGAATACTCATCATCTTCCTAACCATGTTGAGAAGTTTCTAGTTCGTTAGTCGTGGGTTCGAGTATGGGTTTGATCGGGTCTCGGGCAGATTTTGCTTCGTTAGTAATTATGTTTACGTTGGTATTTATACTCGCGTATCCGACTCCAACTCACACCTATCGTCATGGAACTATGGTATTATTTCTTCTATCAACTTAATACTACCATTAGTAAACTAATACTAATAATACTATTTACGTCAAATTCATTCATTCTAAATGCAAGCTTACATTTTAGTCTTTTTTTTAAATAGTTATAAATAAACATATAAAGTTTTAAAAATAACATGTATGGTCTCTGACCTATAATAATACTATATACATATGGATTTATAGATTTTTAAAGTAACATTTTTAGTCCATATTCACTTTATGTCTTTCAAAACTAGTCCAAACTATATTTTTATAAAACCTATATAAAACTAGTTTATTCTCTCACGTTGTATTTTATATCTCTAAGACGCGCCATTTTATTTTAGGTCGTCGTTAGAAGCTTGTGGTTTCTCGGCTTAGCTAATTTCATCGTTTCACTACCATCACTATTATCTTGATTGTTATCTTCAATTGATTCGCTTTGCATCAGGTGAGTTTATAGCCTCGCTTTTATTATTTTAAATGTTTTGTTAAACCCGCGAGGGGATACATGCTATTTTATAAAATGAACACAAGTTGTTTTCGGTATGCTGGACCCGAATTAGATGATAAATGCATAAGTACCATTGTCTTATGAAGTCCCTGAATTTCATGCACTGTTAATTACTCGAAGGGGTAAACGCTAATACATTTGATAGATCTATTTGGTTTGACAGCCTTATCCTAGGGTTTGTATCCTTGTGAACACCTGAGAGGGATATTATGTATAAGAGGTCGTTGGTATATGACAATATTACCTGTTAGTAGGGGCGCCGTAAGTGACTCGGTTTGACATGTTGGTTAACGTTCAGTGGCGTGAGCTTAATGCATTTATCTATATATATGACTTGTCTGTGTGATAAGTTTGAGATGATTAAAAATTCTTGTGTTCAAATGATGATTTGTAAAACCTATAGACTTGCTCAACCTTTGTGTTGATGATTTTAAGCATGTATTTCAGGTAATCAAGGAGTGTGAAGCTTGGAGGTCACGGGAATGAAGTTGTGCACTGCTTTTGTTGTTTAAACTCTTTGAATGTTTATCGTTCCTTTCCTTAAAACAATATAAATCTTTTGTTTTAGTTGTACTTTGGTTACGATGTCTTGGGATTACGCTACTCTGACAAATTTTTGAGGAACGATAAATTTAAAACGTCTCTTTTCGAGTCGTTCTTTATAAATTATGTGTTATTGTACCATTGTTTAGCACCCAAAGATATATTCCGCTGCGTGTAAATTTGGGGGTGTTAAAACACCCCACTTGGATAAGTGGACCGTTACGTGTATTTATGGCGTGTCATCAAAGCATAAGGTAAATATCCTAAAACATTAACTGACCATAAAGGAAATACCGGAATCAAACATCGGTAATCCAAACATAACCTCAAAACATGAAAAGTAAAATACTGAAGGAAATGACTAAACAATGTCCAAATAAGCAGAATAATCTAAGAAGTGCATAAATTAAGAAGTCCGGATAGCTTCCATTCAATGCACATGCTCTCAGAATCCTAAGAGCGTCCTGGTGTACCTGCCGTTAGAACATGAAAGAACTACGGCTGAGCATAACGCTTAGTGAACGGATATAAAGCATGATAAGGAACTACTGAAATGAAACAGATGATAAAATACTGGAGTTGTAAGACTGATAAGTAAAGTTGTAGCGGAAATCTGTGTATAATCTGTAAAGTCTGATTTATAAATAATAAAGTTGAATTGTTATCTATTAAATCTGAAAACATGCATTTACTATATTTTAATTGCCAGAGTTTATATAGGTCATGTGCTGTAACAACGGTGCATGAATAACTGGAGGGTGACCTCGTCATGCTGTAGAGGGGTGACCTCTAAATAACTGTAGAGGGGTGACCTCTAAATATTGTACTGGGTGGAGGGATCAGCTCCAATGTGAAGGATGTAGAGCACACACCACATTCACACTGATAACTTGTAAACTGATAAGCCTAGGATGCATCCATACGCCCCACATGACATGATAATAATAATGGCCAAAACGTGAAGGGACGATGCAGGATATCACTCTCCTGTATGAGAGTCACGACACCGGTGCCTCTAGTGTCATGGTTACGGTACCTCCGTAACTAGTACATAAACTGGTCATGCTTGTATATAATGCTCAAGCAATTTATTTAGTTATTAACATGATTACTGATAAGCTTAAACACATACTGGCGAAAACATTTGGCTGCAGACGGGAAATCATAATCATGCATAGGAAAGGAAGTCCTTACTGAAAGGACGGAAAATCCGTACCTTGTGTCCAGTAATGAATGAAGATGAAAGGTGAAGGATCTACTCCGACTTCACGGATACTCATAAATAAAGGACGTGAATAAGTTGTCTGATTACTGTATACTTTACTGTTTTTGAGTGCTATGAACTTGTTTTACATGTTCTTGTCTTGTTTTACAGTCTCATGTATTTTCTTATAAATATTCATGGCTTTCGTGTGCTCTGATTACTGTATTTCATGTATTCAGGTGTTATTATACTTGTTGTATCATAATATGTAACTTTCTAAAAATAGTAGGTTTCCGAAAATAGTACCTTTACAAAAATAACAGGTTATAAATAGCTAATTAGATCGTTTTAATGATTAGAATATATAATTCCCATCCATTTTTACTGTTATGATTGTTCGCTCCTTTAATCTATAGTAAATAAGTAAACTTAGCATCTTTTAGTAATGAAAATATTCTAGCATATTTTAATAAGATATTTCAAACTGCTTATAAAATTTACATTTAAATACCTATTTTGTTACTAAAAGTGATTGCATGCAGAAAATCTCATTTTGTTCATTTACATATTGTCAAGCTCATTTTACATTAACCGAAATGCATGACATAATTAACATTACTATAAGACTTGATTTGGAAATGAAAAAGCACATATGACTGGCTAAAAAAATGTTGACTTGGAATCTTTGTGTGAGATTGAAGTATTGTTTTGAAAACTTTTACTAATTATTTATAAAGCATGTAAATCCTTTTAGACACTTAAATATTCAAAGAGGCTTTATGTTGAATCACAAACCAAAGAAATGGGATACGCAGTATTATGTTTCATATTGACATGTAGTTGATCGAATACGCATAATCAACGTAAAACATAGAACGTTAGTAAATGATTATGTAATAAAATGATAGTTTCATGATATACCTCCATACTAAATGAGGATAGATCGAGATCGAAGTTGCTCAAAACCAAACTCGAACTCGAAACTCCACAAACGAACAAGAAAATTCCCGCGAATAGAAGCTGATGCAAACCAACCCGGTTAAACTCCAAGCCCGAACAACACCGTTGTGTACCGTACATGTACTCGGATGGACTCATCTCTCATGCAATTAGAATGTTGTTGCGTTTTTTTTATATACATATATTTGAAACGGAAATGTTATTTAGTCTTGGTAGGGAAAAAGGTATATATAAAGATGCAACTAATACTTGTCTTCCAAAATTATCGGGTTTCAAACGGAATAAACGCAAGAACATTTGACAAGGTCTTAAATGTTATTCAAACTAGTATTTTAATTAATTTTGATCCTAATAAAATCTTTATTTTCAAATGATACACTTCTTAGTTTAGTTAGTACAAAATGATAATTTAACAAGATGACAATTTTAAACACATGATTCATTCTTATCCATTGTTGATTTAATAAAACTGAGATCGCGTATTTTTTATTATTAACGTTTAACTAAAGCTGAGATTATGTGTATTTAATATTCGAAAATTTTAAATACGGGTTTTACAGTATTGCCCAAGGTCGTAGGTTTAACTTCTCTCGTTATTTGCTAGATGGTTTGGTAAGCAATCTTAGTGGTACTGGTTCGAAAAAGAAGTTTCTCATGTATCCTAGGTTCTTACAACAGATACTTATGTGTTTGCCTAGAAATAGGAAAGAATATGTTCCTTCTAAACTCACACCTAAAGTGTATGTGAATATGAAGCTTGGATATCTTGGTCCTTAAAGTCCCCTCACTGCTGCTATGTTGGGCCTTGCCCAAGGGGGTCCCAATGTGGTTCCTCCGGCTGATCAAGCCGAGGAGGAACCTCCGTAAAGAGGACAAACTGCTTCTTGTCACAAATCTGAGAGACAGAGATCAAGTTGAAGTGTTGAAGTACTTCCACATAGTAAACCTGCTCAAAATTAAGGTTAGGGGTCTGAATAGTTCCTTTGCCAGAGATCCTTCCTTCACCGCTACCAAAGTACACCTTCCCGCCTTGAAATGGTACAAAGTTAGTCAAAAGTCCTTTATTCCCTGTCATGCTCCTAGAGCATCAACTATCTACAATTCCAAGAGATGGATCTTGGTATGGATGAATCTACAATAACAAAAAAATATGCAACAGTTAGTGTCTTAAGGGGACCCAAACCATTTCTGGCTTGAGTCTGCCTTGTGGATCATTTTTAGATAGCCATGGAGATTGATGAGATCCACTGTTGTTCTTGTGGTACCTACGCATCATATGGGTGTTATTTTGTGACCAAGAACAACCTACTGAGGGCTTAATAGCAGAACCCAAATTTCCCAATCCAAAATGCTTTTGGTTTGTAGTAGCAGCATAATTCTGATTAAAATTTTGAAAATAATTGTTGGTTGGTCTATTAGGGTTACATGCATTGCTTCTCCAAGTAGTAGAAGCTGAAGGAGAGGTCCTTCTAGTAGAAGGATAAGATTGGGCACATGGATTTAGTCTTCTAGAAGCAAAGCTCACAGCAATAGGAGCAGCTCCTGGTGGACCAGGAGTACCATAAGAGTGATAGCCAAGAGGCTTTTGATCATAAAAATCACAATCTTTAATCAAATGAAATTTACTACCATAAACAAAGCATGTTTTAAAAGACCTTTTATTCAAATGACATTGTTTTGAACTGTTATTCTTATTACAAACAACTCTAGGAGAATCAACATTCCTAGAATTCAGAAAACTAGAATTGAAAACAATGGAAGTAGAAGCAGTAGCAACTCTCTCATCACTCATCCTAGCATTAGAAGCAACAGTGTCATTTGGCTTAGGACTCGAAGGACTTGACTCTTCACTTGAATCATACGATGCATAGTCACTTGCCTTGTCACTAAAAGTACAAGAGACAAAGTCATTAGTATTAGTAGAGCTTTTGGGAGACTCATGCATCTGTGATCCATCCAAGTCTTTATGCATGGATGTGGGCATAAATGTTCCTGTAAGAGGTGGAGGAACAGCATGCATTGCAGCTGATGGTTTAAACCTATTGTAACTAGGTTTTCCCTCCTCATCTTTGTCAGGATCAAAGACACTAGAAAAGGATAAATCAAAAACATCATTTAGGCCAATATAATTGTCAAATCCTAACCCCCTCTTAGTTCTACTAAACATACTGCTATCAATTAGCTTGGAAACATTCTTGGGTGCTTTTTGCCATTTATCAAATTTCAATAAAGTAGCATCCAGTTTCTCTTGCATATCTTGTTTTGCCTGAATACTCTCAGTATTAAGTTTTTCAGTGTACTTAAGCAAGTTAGTAGTATTCTCTAAATCAATACTTAAGACCCTAATCTTATCTTCATACTCAAGTTGAGTATTTTGAAACCACTTCTTTTGTTGTTCTAATGTTTTGAGAGAACTCTTATAAGCCTATACTTCTAAAAAGTACTTGTCATTTTGAGCATTTAGTTCATTGCATTGTTTTAAGAGGTCAGAATATTTATCATCACAACCAAGAGGGCAATTTTGTACCTGAGGAGATATTCCCATGAGAGTAAATTCCTCTACTTCCTCAGGGTCAGATATGTGGCCAGCAATCATAGCAAACACATCAGTAGCAGACTCAACTGATTCCAAGGTAGGAGTCTCATGATCATTCTGGTTGACCATGGTATCAACAGATACCAAAGCTTTCTTCTCCTCCTGAAGCTCTTGAACCTTGAAAGCTGAATACCTATTCTTCTCCTAGTCATTTTTATTAGGGTATTCCCTAGCAAAATGTCCTTGCTGATGACAGTTGTAACATTTCACTTTGCTCCTATCAAACCTGGCTGGCTCTCTTGGGTTGTAGCTGAAATTTTCTACCGGCTTTCTTCTCAAACTTATGAACCCGGAGAGTGAGCATAGCCATCTGCCACTTTAGATCCATTTCATCCAAGTCAAGCTTATCAACCTGTTTGAAATCATCAAAAGCTAGTTGCTGTTGTGGATCAACATCAGCAACAAAGGAGTGAAGAATAGTTTCAACCATGCTACCGGTCTAGACTTTAGATTCAGGAGTAGGAGTATGTTGTGAAGACAAAGTATAGCTTGGGCTACTGGTATATGACATTGGACTGGATCCCATGGAACTCACAAAAGCAGAATTAGCAAGATTAGAGTAGGAGTCACTTGAGTATCCTCTCACATGAGACTCAAAAGTTTTGAGTTTATAAAACAAGTCATCAAAAGAGAGATATTCAAGGCCTCCTTTTGCTTTTAGAGAGATGGCTACCTGATTCCATGAATGATGCATATCTCTAAGAAACCTGGCATTGATGTCTTCATTCTCTGGTTTGGACTTGAGTTGATTCAATTGACTGAGAATCTTTTGAAACTTGTCATAACCTTGATGAAGACATTATGTCTCAGAAATCTTGAATTATGTGAATTCATCTCTTAGCATGGATCTTCGCATCTTCTTGGATTCTTCATTCCCTCTAAATCTTGCCTTGATGCCATTCCAAATTTCCCTATCATCATACAAGTGATAGAAATCACCCATATGATCATCAGGAAGAGACTGAAGCAAAATAGTTTTTGCTTTGATTTCCTTTTGTACATCTGTTATTTCTTCATGAGATTTAGGATCTAGAATGACGATACGACCATTCTTGTCTCTACCAGTTTTCTTCCTACTGTTGCCATTCTAAACAATCTTCCACAAGTCTAGATCGGTATTGGTGATCCAGCACTCCATCTTCATGGCCCATCTATCATACTCTTCCTTCTTCAAGAGTGGGAATTTTCCATTTGTATTGGAAGCAGTAGCAACGATTTGTTATGTTTGTTGCGTTGTGGTGGTGCTTGGTTGTCCTATTTCAGTAGAACTAGAAGCAGACATGATTAGACAAAGATGTTAGTAAAAAAAATGTTCTTCTTGAGGAGAGACTCTCCTAGGCTCTGATACCACTTGTTGGGTAGATCTTGCAGCCTGTTAAGGATGGTGAACGACTTCTATAATCACAAGTCTATTCACAGAGAGACTCTTAATGAAATACAAAGTATTAGTGCGGAATACAAATACTAGGAACAAGAAGAACATAATAACTAGATATATAACTTGATCCTCTCTAAGGATTTCTACTATTGATATGGAATGAATACTGGTGAAAGGTGTGTCTAACTAATAGGTGTGTAAACACCCATCCTTTTTACCACTTAACTACAATAATAACCAAGCCAAAACGTGTATTTTATGTCGTAAATGTCGGAATTATGCGTGGTTTGTGTTTTTGTTGTAATTTAGGACAAAAATGTGAAAAGGGGAGAAAACACGGGCACTCACGGGCTTTTATCGAAGAAAAAGACAAAAGACGAAGTCAAGAAATCAAGAGTGCAAAAAGAACGGAAGTCCAAGACCAATTCTGAAGATTTATCGAAGAAAAAGTCGAAAGACGGAAGTTTAATAAAAGCCGAAGAACTCAAGTCTTATTTATGAAGAAATTACAAGACGAGAGTAGAAATCCCGAGACAAAGTCATTAAAGTCAAAGAATTAAGAAGATTAAGGACTTAATGACAATTAAAGAAAGAAGAAAGAGGGGAGGAAGCTTCCTCTAAGCACCTCCCTAATCCCCTATAAATAGATTTCATTTCATGTCATTTCATTTTGTTGGCTAATAGTGACACTTAGTTCTTCCATTTTCATTTCCTTGCACTTTAATTACATATCATTTACTTAACTGTCTTGCCCCTTAAATTCATTTAATTTCAAGAAAGTTTCCTTTTAATTATTGTTAATCTTTACTTTTATTGTTCATCTCCTATCTACCTTTCTTGTTAATCTTTAATCTTTATGCTTTATTGTTTATGTTCATGTTCTTGAGTTTTTATTAAATTGATTAAGTGGGTTTTGATTATTTTGATTAGTATTGTTAGTTTGATTGTTTTGGATTGTTTGTTTATGATTAGTAGATGTTAGTTGGTTAGTTTGATTTAATCTTTTGGATGATTTTGATTAGATTGGTTTAGATTCGTGTTATTTCTTTTCTCCTTGTTCTTCGCTACTGTTTCTTTTCCCAGGTTTATTCCGGATCAACAACTTTATTCTGAACCAAGGAAATCTTCTAATTATTCCGGATAAGTGACATATTCCGAATAAGTGGAATATTCCGAGTGAAAGAATCTTGTTGATTATTCTGAATCAAAGTTTTGTTCAGAATATTCTGAACTAGTGGAATATTACGGATCAGTGTAATATTCCGAATCAAGTGTTTTCATTCGGAATATCATATATTCCGAATCAAACATATATTCCGAATCAAGCTGGTGTTCCGAACCAAGGGTCTTCATTCGGAATAAGCAGTATTCCGAATCAAGAAGTTCATTCGGAATATTCAACATTCCGAATCAAAGGTTTTTCATCCGGAATATTCAACATTCCGGATCAAGGGGTATTCATTCGGAATATTCCGAATGAAGGCTTTATTGTGATTATTCCAAGTGAAGCTTTTATTCCGAATGAGAGGTTTGGCTTAGTTATTCCGGATAAGTGTTTTGTCTTGATTATTCCGAACGAAGAAGAATTATTCCGGGTGAAGGTGACATTCCGAACGAGTAATTATTCCGAGTGAGGTATTTTTATTTTATTTTAAGTTTTAGTTTATTTTAATTTTTAAGCTTTATTTTTCCGTCTTTTTCCTTAGTTGCACTTTAAGTTTATTTGCCTTAGATTTATTTTTGGCCTTGCCTTATTTTAAGCTTTAGTTGCGTTTTAAGTTTTCCTTTAGGATAGATTTAAATTCGCGTTATTTACTTTAAGTGCATTTTAAATTCTTGTCACGCTTTAATTTCTCGCCATTTATTTTAAATTAGATTTAGATTTAAATTACAGCTATTTACTTTAATAGTTTTTGCACTTTTTACTTTACTACAATGACACAACCATTTGTTTCACCAAAGACAGTAGAGGCGCAGTTAAAACCAGTAATCAATTCGATTAGACCATGACAAATAACTTTTTAACTGAGTAAAAACTTAGTTATCAAACGGCGCCGCTGCCGGCTCTTTTCGTGAAGATTAACGGTTTTCTGTGAGAGACGCGTTGCTTTTTGAGATCCGTTCACTCGTGAGCGTTATTTTTCTTGCTTAAAAATTTCAAAAATCCATAAAAATTAAAAATTGTTAAAAATCCATAAAAATTCAAAAATCCAAAAAGATTTTATTTTTATTTTTATAGTGTATATATATTCTTTTTGTGCTTGGTATTGTTTTCTTTTGCTTTCGCAGGTGTATGCGTACTAGATCTTCTAATTATTAAGAGCCCGAGACTCGTGAAGATTTAGCTATGGCAGGTGTGAACAACAACAATAATCCACCGCACCTCAATAATAATAACAACAATGTTCTTCCACAGCCCGATCTTCGGGCAATGGAGGAGCTTTGTCAACCCACCATGTTTGGACGAGGAGGACCGATTACGCCGATGCAAATCACGGCTCCGGAGTTTTCGTTGAAGCATCACATGATCCAGCAAGTGCAAACAAATACATTTTGTGGAAAACCTGATGATGATGCCAACAAACACCTCGACAAATTCATTACTATTACCCAGAGCATGAAGTTGCCCGGTGCCACAATGGATGTTCTTCGCCTCCAACTCTTCCCACATACTTTATCACACCACGCCGAGAAATGGTTTGATTGTCTCCCGAAGAATTCCATTCATACTTGGGATGACATGACTCAACGCTTTTTGTCGCGCTACTTTCCACCATCCATGGTCACGAGCCCTCGAAATCAAATCAGCGGTTTCATGCAAGAACCCGATGAATCTCTCTTTGATGCTTGGGAAAGATATAATGTTTTGATCGATCGTTGTCCAAACCACAACATGCTTCCCGTTACCTTAATTGATACTTTCTACAACGGTTTGACTTTTCGTGATCGTGATACGATTAATGTAGCCGCCGGTGGCACATTTATGAAAAGAAGACCCGAGGAGTGTAGAGATCTTATTGAGAACATGACTACTCATCACAAAAACTGGGATTCCTCCGCTTCTTCAAGGAACAACCCGAGATTCAATGTTTCTTCTACTTCAGCAAACCCCGATATGACCGAATTCACCCACATGATGGCCGAAATGAACAAAAATATCTTACTCATCGCTTCAAACCAACAACAACAAGTTAAAGCGGTAGCCAATCCTTGTGAGACATGCGGTGGTCCTCACCCATACACTGATTGTCCTTCTACTCAAGGAAATCCGGAAAACGTGTATGCGGCTTACGGTAATTATTCACCGGAAAATTACCAAGCCCGACCTCAAGGGGATCGAAATTTGCTAAGTTACCGGTTCAACAACTATCTTTCACTCGGTTTTTCTCCTCAAAACCACAATCCCAACAACAACTACACTAGAAGCAACCAAATCCCACCTAGAGCTTCTAATCCTTATCACCCACCCGCTCAACAAGCCCCACCCATCAATCAAGATGTTGAAGCTTTAATGAGAACCCAAGGAGAGAAAATTAAGAATCTACAAAGCCAAATTATCAATTTGAAAGGGGATATCACTAAGCAAGGTAATGATATTAGATCCGAGCTTCGAAATGATATTCAATCCTCCTTCAGCAATCAAACGAATGATTTGAAGAATATGCTTGCTAGTTTCTTACCAACCACTCAATCTTCTACTTCGAGTTCTCTACCTTCAAACACCGTCACCAACCCGAGAGCGAATGTGAGTGCTATTACTACTCGTAGTGGAGTTACTTTAGTAGCACCACCTATCCTGCCCCCATCATCTACACCTCCTCCACCACCATTTATCCCTACTACTCCCACACCTAGTATTAGTACACCATCACCGTCTCCGCCTCGTCATGACGAAGTACCCACCAAGAATCCTCCACCAACCCCACCTTCCACCTTTAACCCTTCAACATCTCAACCTTCACCGTCTACACCTCCACCACCCAACCCCAAAATTCCTTATCCATCTCGCTTAGACAAGGCCAAAATGCACACCAAGGATGACATTCAAGTGTCAAACTATTTGAAGAAAGTTTCGGAAATGACCATCACTTTTAGCCTTGTTGAAGCTCTAGCACAAATGCCTAAATTTGTCAAGATGTTTAAGGAATTGCTTAGCAAGAAGGAGAAGATGGCCGAGTTTGTTAATACTCGATTGAATGAAAATTGTTCTGCCGTACTTCTTAAAGAACTTCCGGAAAAACTTGGAGATCCCGGTCGTTTTGTGATACCTTGTACTTTTAACCAAACCGACAAATTTACTACCTTAGCCGATCTCGGGGCAAGTATTATTTTGATTCCTTTAAGTGTTTGGAAAAGTTATCATTTCCCGACCTTACACCAACGAAGATGACTCTTGAGCTAGCCAATCGCACTCTCGCTTACCCCGTTGGTATTGCCGAAGATGTGTTCATTAAAGTTGGCACATTCACTTTTCCGGTCGACTTTGTCGTTGTTGATTATGAAATGGACCCTCGTATTCTGTTAATACTTGGGCGCCCATTTTTGAGAACCGGTAGAGCTTTACTAGATGTGGATAAATGTGAGCTCATCTTAAGAGTCGGGGATGATGCCCAAGTTTTTGAAATGGGGAAGCTTACAAGCAAATCCTATGGAATAGAATCCGCGAATATGATTAATGTGCTTGATGATTTTGTCGTCTACAACAATCCTCTATTCGATTCTTGCAATGATAATCCACTGTTTCAAGATGATGTGGATGATTCTCTTTCCAATTTGGAACCTTCACCCATATATGATTCTCCATCGATCTTTGATACTTATGAAGATGATTCTAGTTCCGATGGAGATGATTATGATGATTTTACCTCCGAGTATCTCGACATGCCCACTTATGATGATTTTGATGAGGCTGATACTCTTTCGAGTGATTCTTTACATGATGAATATGCTCCACCTACATCACTTGATCCTACTTTGAATGATTACTCATTTGAGGAAGACTTTTCTACTTTTCTCAATACATACTTCCCTCATGAGAGTGATGCTCCTCCTTTAGACTTTGATGATTATGGTCTTGATCCTACTTCGGATTTGAAGAAAATTCTTTCAAAGGAGAAGCAACCGGACGACACCAACATCCGCAGCACGTATGTCTTGACACCTCTTTGTCCACCTTCTGAGGACGAGGTTGTGCATTTTCTTAGCGGATCATCTTTAAATTCTACTGAGCCTCGGTGCTATTTTCCCCTAAAGGAAAAGGTGTTCGATCCCGGTATCGATATTCTTCAGCCATCTCAGTATCTATCTGATGAAATAAAAGGAAAAATCTTTGGAACTACTGAAGATATGCTTGCACCTCTACACCCTTGCTCCCACCGTGCTCCATCTTTGCTTAAGGGAACCTTGCCTACTCTTCTTTGGCTTGCCTTGTTCGCCTTAAGCTTGTGTTATTTGATGGAAGAAAACTATGTATTTGATCCCAGTGGATATGTTTCATGCTTCTTCCTATGCTAAGGTCGAGTCAGGCTCACGACTCGGTGAATAAAAATCAAGCGCTTCTTGGGAGGCAACCCATGTATCTATCTTTTAGCTATCTTTATCCTAAGTGTAGGGGAGACCCGTTGGTGTTTGCTATTTCCTCTCTTCTCATATTCAGGGATTCGAGCGCTCAATGATCCACTCTTGATGATTTTTGACGACCCGTGATTCCGTGTTTCCGTCTTCCCGGTTCTATCCTGAACTCTTTTTGATTCACTATTTTATATTTTCCAATATTAAAATAGGAATCTCTTTAGTTGTCTCTTCCTTAGCGAGATTTAAATAACGTGCACAATGTCCTAAGTGTAGGGGAGTTTACTCCCACATGCTTAAACATTAAGGACAATGTTTATATCAAGTGTAGGGGGACTTCTATCAAAGTTAAGTGGTCTTTTCCTTGTATTTGTCCTCATTTTAACCGGAAAATCAATTTTTCGACATTTTTCGAAATTTTTGATCTATTTTGGCCCATAGTTTTTCCCTTTGTATAGTTATTTTCTTTCTTTGCTAGAATAAATTTTAATAAAGTGGTTTTTAATTTTAAAACATTATGAATCTTTTGACTCAACCCGAGTTTACTTATCTAAGTTTATTCTAGCTAGTATCCTTAACGTGTTTAAGTCAAGTTTTGCTAGGCTTTTATATAGGGAGCTATAAAACGCGAAAGTCTTAACTCTCACGGGTTAAGAACAAGAACTTTTCACAAGTTCCTATAATTGATCCTAGAGAGTTGTTTATCAAGGGAACTTTAAAATGCGATTTCTAAACTTGAAAAAGTCTAAGAGTTTGCAAGATCCTATAGATGACTCGAAAACCCAAAACTTTGATTTAATAGGCTAAGCATCCACGAGTCTCATTCCTTGGGATTTTAAATTGTGGAGAACGAGAGATGATAGAGTCAATTATAAGTTTGGTATTCTTTCGTGAATTTATGTGAGTTAATTATGAGCCTATTCTCCCATCGCTTGCTAATAAATTTATCTGCAATAAATAAGGTTGTACGATTTGAAAAGCTACTTAGCTTCTAGCCCAAGATCATTTAAAAGTTGCTCGGTATGGATTAGAGTTCATAGCCAAGGCATAACATATTGAAGCGGGATGCGAAGATTGGCGAGTCCGAAAAGGCCCTAACAAGGCATGAGGGCTACATTTTGTTGCTAAAGATCCCAAGTGATGTGAAGAATCATTTATCAAGAATCAATATGAAGGATCGAGACACACGATGAAAAGCAAAAACTCCCGTAAAGATCATGGAGAAATCTATCCTAAAAGGCCCTAACAAGGTATGAGGATAAATAGATCCAAGTCCTAAAAGGAGGCGGATCGTTGTATATCTAAATCCCAAATAAAGATTGGATAAAAATGAAGAAGTCGTGGTCCAAATATGAAGAATCTCTCAAAACTTCAAGTGAAAAAATTCCTATTATGAAGAGAAGGACATTATTTCATGAACGTCTCTCAAGATTTGAAGTATGAAGTCGCTGCCAAATATTGGTCCGAGAAAGGTCTCAAATCACGAAGCGAGTTATGCCAAGATATGAACTTTATGAGGTCCCAAGAAGCAGTTTTAAAAGATTTTGTCCTTTAGCTAACTATTGATTAAATCGTCCCACTTTGTTTTCAGCTTAAATAACTATCGAAATAAGTCAACAATGCATCCCCGTGATCATTCAAGACAACAATAAAATATAAGAGATACACCTAGGAATAAGGGAGTCTAAGTGAATAATTGGCCCACATGAGTTCGTGTTAGTTTGCTAACTTATAATAACAATGATCTCGTTTTTAAGCTTGGTTTGGAGAATGTGAAAACTTGAGGATGATGATTATTCATGACATTTCCAAAACCCTAAGGTAAGTTTTTGATTTCTTTACTTGTTTTGTTATTTTCTATCTCTTTAATAAAGGCCAATGTGGATTGATGGTGATGGAAAGTGTAATCGTGCTTTGTAACGAATGTATTGCATGAGGACATTGCAATGGTCAAGTGTAGGGGATTTGATAGGTGTGTAAACACCCATCCTTTTTACCACTTAACTACAATAATAACCAAGCCAAAACGTGTATTTTATGTCGTAAATGTCAGAATTATGCGTGGTTTGTGTTTTTGTTGTGATTTAGGACAAAAATGTGAAAAGGGGAGAAAACACGGGCATTCACGGGCTTTTATCGAAGAAAAAGACAAAAGACGAAGTCAAGAAATCAAGAGTGCAAAAAGAACGGAAGTCCAAGACCAATTCTGAAGATTTATCGAAGAAAAAGTCCAAAGACGGAAGTTTAATAAAAGCCGAAGAACTCAAGTCTTATTTATGAAGAAATTACAAGACGAGAGTAGAAATCCCGAGACAAAGTCGTTAAATTCAAAGAATTAAGAAGATTAAGGACTTAATGACAATTAAAGAAAGAAGAAAGAGGGGAGGAAGCTTCCTCTAAGCACCTCCCTAATCCCCTATAAATAGATTTCATTTCATGTCATTTTATTTTGTTGGCTAATAGTGACAATTAGTTCTTCCATTTTCATTTCCTTGCACTTTAATTACATGTCATTTACTTAATTGTCTTTCCCCTTAAATTCATTTAATTTCAAGTAAGTTTCCTTTTAATTATTGTTAATCTTTACTTTTATTGTTCATCTCCTATCTACCTTTCTTGTTAATCTTTAATCTTTATGCTTTATTGTTTATGTTCATGTTCTTGAGTTTTTATTAAATTGATTAAGTGGGTTTGATTATTTTGATTAGTATTGTTAGTTTGATTGTTTTGGATTGTTTGTTTATGATTAGTAGATGTTATTTGGTTAGTTTGATTTAATCTTTTGGATGATTTTGATTAGATTGGTTTAGATTCGTGTTATTTCTTTTCTCCTTGTTCTTCGCTACTGTTTCTTTTCCCAGGTTTATTCTGGATCAACAACTTTATTCCGAACCAAGGAAATCTTCTAATTATTCCGGATAAGTGACATATTCCGAATAAGTGGAATATTCCGAGTGAAAGAATCTTGTTGATTATTCCGAATCAAAGTTTTGTTCAGAATATTCCGAACCAGTGGAATATTCCGGATCAGTGTAATATTCCAAATCAAGTGTTTTCATTCGGAATATCATATATTCCGAACCAAACATATATTCCGAATCAAGCTGGTGTTCCGAACCAAGGGTCTTCATTCGGAATAAGCAATATTCCAAATCAAGAAGTTCATTCGGAATATTCAACATTCCGAATCAAAGGTTTTTCATCCGGAATATTCAACATTCCGGATCAAGGGGTATTCATTCGGAATATTCCGAATGAAGGCTTTATTGTGATTATTCCGAGTGAAGCTTTTATTCCGAATGGGAGTTTTGGCTTAGTTATTCCGGATAAGTGTTTTGTCTTGATTATTCCGAACGAAGAAGAATTATTCCGGGTGAAGGTGACATTCCGAACGAGTAATTATTCCGAGTGAGGTATTTTTAGTTTATTTTAAGTTTTAGTTTATTTTAATTTTTAAGCTTTATTTTTCCGTCTTTTTCCTTAGTTGCACTTTAAGTTTATTTGCCTTAGATTTATTTGGCCTTGCCTTATTTTAAGTTTTAGTTGCGTTTTAAGTTTGCCATTAGGATAGTTTTTGTAACATCCCGCCTACTCAGACCACAATATTGTCCGCTTTGCCCGCAAGCTCACGGCTTTGCTTTGTGGCCCTCTTATGAAGACTTCCCGGCAGGTCACCCAAGCCAGTACTACTCTCCCATGAGCACGCTTAACTGCCAGTTCCTAAGAACCCCACTTGCAGTAGACCACAAAACGCGTTGTGTCATGAGAAGGCGACTGTTATCTTATGAACCATGGATCTCTCCTGGCCACAGCCGATGTGGGATTTGCCTAGGGTGTCACAATCACCCCCCCTTCGGGACTCATCGTCCTCGATGAGGTTTGCCCCACCATCTCGAACGGCTCAGGAGTGGCTCTGATACCACTTGTAACATCCCGCCTACTCAGACCACAATATTGTCTGCTTTGCCCGCAAGCTCACGGCTTTGCTTTGTGGCCCTCTTGTGAAGACTTCCCGGCAGGTCACCCAAGCCAGTACTACTCTCCCATGAGCACGCTTAACTGCTAGTTCCTAAGAACCCCACTTGCAGTAGACCACAAAACGCGTTGTGTCATGAGAAGGCGACTGTTATCTTATGAACCATGGATCTCTCCTGGCCACAGCCGATGTGGGATTTGCCTAGGGTGTCACAGTTTTAAATTCGCGTTATTTACTTTAAGTGCATTTTAAATTCTTGTCACGCTTTAATTTCTCGCCATTTATTTTAAATTAGATTTAGATTTAAATTACAGCTATTTACTTTAATAGTTTTTGCACTTTTTACTTTACTACAATGACACAACCATTTGTTTCACCAAAGACAGCTGAGTCACACTTAAAACCAGTAATCAATTCGATTAGACCACGACAAAGAACTTTTTAAGTGAGTAAAAACTTAGTTATCACTAACCCTTCTGCCAATGGGTTCCTTTTATACTACAAGGAAACCCTAAACTTCATTAACTACAAAACGTGTAACTCCTGATATGCATGTCCTTTCCTAAGATATCCAATGCATATCCTAACAAACTACTAAGAATAATACTGTTTGACTTTCTACTAGACCAGGAGCAAGTGCTGCTCCTACTACTACTAGGACCAGGAGGAACTACATACCTCCTAGTTCATATATTACAAATAACCTATTACATAGGTCCTAACAATTGTGTACTTACATTGTTGCTTACATTGTAAGAGGTGGAGGAACAATTGTTGGGAAATATATATCTTGTTTGGAGCTCTAAGAAACCTGGTTTACATTGTTTGTTTGCTCTTGGGTTGTAGCTGGTTTTAACCAAATTCTTCCACCAGAAGTTGCACACACAGCAAAAACACATGTAAAATGTCGTAAGAAGCTACCACAAGTAAGAATGTACAAGTATACATGTACAAGAAGCCTCCCCTTAGGCTTTTCCTCCCCTCAGTCCTAGACCTTAAGGATTGACCATACCAATGTGAACCACCAAGTGGTTAAACCTTGGACCATCAAACGGTTTTGTCAACAAATCAGCAACATTATCATCTGTATGTACCTTGAGAACCTGTATCAGCTTCTTTTCATTGGCATCACGTATAAAATGGTGCCTAATCTCTATATGCTTGGTTCGTTGATGAAACACAGGATTCTTCACAATGTAGATAGTGCTTTGATTGTCAATGAAGATTTTGGTGTTCATAAAGTTAAACCCATAGTCTAGCATTTGGTTTTGTATCCACAAGACTTGTCCACAACAACTAGCAGCAGCTACATATTCAACTTCTGTTGAGGAAGTAGCTACTATAGTCTGTTTCTTACATTTCCATGAGATAAGTCTTCGTCCCAAAAACTGACAACCACTAGTAGTTGACTTCCTATCATTATTAGCATCTGCATAATCACTATCACTATAGGCTTCAAGAACAAAAGGTGATTCCCTTGGATACCATAAGCCGAGCTTGGGTTGTGCCTTGATATACTTGAAGATTTTCTTGACAGCATTCAAATTTGACACGGTAGGTGCCACCTGATGTCTAGAACAAGCACTAACAGCAAACATAATGTTTGGGCATGAAGTTGTCAAATACATGAGTGAGCCAATCATGGACTTGTACAAATGAACATTAACCAGAGGATCTGGCACATTCTTGAGTTTGACCTTAGTTACCTCATAAGGTGTTGCTGCTGGTCTAAGAGGTTCCACATCAAACTTCTGAATTATGTCATGAACATATTTATCTTGACTAATGAAGATACCATCCGGCTACTGCTTGACTTGAAGACCAAGAAAAAATGTTAGTTCTCCCATGGCACTCATCTGAAATTTGTCTTTCATCAGTTGTTCAAACTCATCACACCATTCCTTCTTAGTAGAACCAAAGATAATATGTAACACCCCCAAATTTATACAACTCAATACAGCGGAAGACTAGTTGGTGTTACGGGTTAGCACATTACTCACATCATAGACAACGCATAAAAATCGTGTCGTTTATTAATAAAGCATTTCCATTCATAAATATCAAAGTTACATAGGTCCCAAGTCATTACATTTCATACAAGTTTTACAAAGCATTTGAATGGAAATTATTGTTTAAGTGCGGGCCATGAATTCTTGTTGTCTTCCCGAGAATTACCTTCAAGTACCTGAGATAAAACATGTTAAAAGAAAAGGTCAGCGATAACGCCGAGTGAATTCATAGAGTTTAATAAAATCCATCAATATAATATCAGTATAAAATTATTACTGAAAATCATTTTGTACAAATCATTTTAATAGGCCATAAAATAGCCAAAGTCATTTTATACAAATCTTCATCAAAATCATAATATAGGCGTTTGCCTTAAAAATCATTATACGAGCCAATGTCGTAAAAACATCATACAATACGTCTTATGACGTTGTAAGAAAATTAAAACCGTTATATGAATATGGTTATGAAAACCAAAACACGAACATAATAACAATAGTATGACCCTGTATTGCTAGTCAGGCAATACATCGTAATTTGGTGCGTCTAGTAGTATTTCGTTAGTTTGGATTATTATAAGCCGCGTGACATTGTTACCTTACTAAACCAACAACGGGTAGCTAACCCGATACTCAATTTGCCCATCTAAAGTAGCGTGTTGTCACAAAGGTCACGCTATAGAAATCTTCTCATACATAAATTCGCTTACCAATCAATGTGGCACGACGGGGATCAACCGTCAAGGCGCGAACTGGGGTGATCGTCCCCAAATAGTACTATTATATGTACAAGCGTCTACCAAATCCCGGTAGTTCACAATTCATGCTAATGGGACTTTTAGTGACATAACCTAACTTTAATAATCCATTTTATTTCATCTATCGGGTCCTTTAATCATTTATCGGGTCATACAATCGGGTCATTCAATCATTCGGGTCCAAATCAATAAACAAACAATCGGGACAAATGGTGTCCTATTTTATAAAAACTAACATGTTATCTCCCTCGTGGGTTTATAAAACATTTCATAAAAACATTTAAAAGAGTGCGAGGCTATGAACTCACGTTGATGTGGGAAGGCGGGTTATCGGCAATTCGGATGTACGGTACGTGCTTCAATCACGGAAACCTAGACAAATAACACTCGTCTTAGACTCTTGTCCAATGACTTTATAAAAATAACAATTATGTATACATATGATGATTATATATATATGATGATCAAGTGGGTTTACATATTCTCGTGTACTCATTTTAGTGTTATATGTCGGTAACTTTTATACCAGTTTACTAGTTTTACCTATTTACGTGTTTTAAGTCCAATAACTTATTATAAGTTCTTTAACTTGTATTAATCAATGTTATACTTATATTATCAGTATCTACACTTTACAAGTTGGGCCTAAATGGGTTAAGCCCAATAAATAAGTTTATAAGTGTTTTAGTCCATTTTGTCCAATTATTAGTCCAATATGCTTAGTTAGCTCGTTAATGTCCGTATGTCTTATAGTTTGGGTTTTATCGGTTTCTAATTGTTATATATGTTTATATATCAGTATATGAGTTTTATAAAGTTTACATTAGATGGGTTTGATCGTCTAAGTTTTAATTGGCGAAAAACGTTAATTTTGCGGTAATAGCCGAAAAAGTCGTAAAAATCAAGTTTATAGTTTTTATTACTTATAAGTATTATTCCATTACCATTTTTATAATTTATACACTTATTTAACCTTTTACATATTCATATAAAATCCATAAGTTAGTGGGTTTTTATTTTACATTTTATACAATATAATTTTGATTGCTTATATAATAATAATAAACATTAATTCTCAAAATCTGATTTTTATCTTCATCTTCACCAAAACTGACATATCTAGAGTTATATATGGAGATAGAAGCTCAAATTTTTATCACATAAACTAAATGATATGTGCTTCATTTAACTCTTCTATAGCTACTGTTGAATCATCCTCTAAGTATTTTCTAAAATTCGTCCAAAACAGTGAACTCAGATTTGTACCTTAAACTTGTTTTGATCATATCTCACTCATTACAATGATTCCATTGCATGGCCAACTCTCACATGTGTACAAGACCCATAGCTTACTGTAAATCCATTCTACTTCATAATTTTATCAGTTCATGACATTTTTCTTTACTGTTTTATACAGCCATCATTTTTAAGCAAGATTTTAGCCTTGTTCTTTATAGTTTTTCACCTTTTTAATCATGTTTATCAACACCAAATCCCCACACAATACTTTATCATCATATAATCATCATATACATATACAATAGGAAATAAAATACATGATTACTTAGTAAAAATAACAAGAGGATGAGTAGGACAATCTTTATACCACCAAGTTGATGTAGGTTATGATTTGGACATGGATTTTGATGGAGAAACTTGTGGATAACCATGACCATCTTCAAGACCACCATGCTTCATGAACTCCTTGTGGAAAATCAGCCCCAAGACACCATGAAAACTCCTCCATGGATGTTATAATCACTACCATTCAAGAGAGCTTCAAGAGGGCTTCAACATATGTAGAAATAACATGATATTTTGTGGTTGATTTTGATCAAATGAGTGTTTATGGTGAGGATATGGACGGCAAGATGAGAGGAGATGAGAGAGTTGTAGGTTGTTTTGCATGGAGTAAAATGAAGACAATGGTTTGTGTGAGTGGTTTTGACTAGTGTTGGTGGGTTAAGTTAGCTTCAAAATGAAGCAAAGTTACATGTGTAGCTTAGTTAGCTTACACTTGACACATCAAGTGTGTTGTGTACTACTTAGGCCGGTTTGAGTGGGGGTAGGGCAAGTGTCCCACTTGTCTCATCCCCATTAAATTACGGGTACTCCTCGATTCTAGTTTCCTCGATTTGCGTGCCCTCGGGTCGTTTTACGAAAAACGTTTTTATAAATTATGAATCAACGGCACAAAACGAATCTAATAAAAATTGTCTCATCAAAAACGGAGTTCGAAAACGTAAATACGTAATCCTAGGGTTTCCGGTTTAGTCGTAAATGACCTTAAAATAAAATCGTAAGTCCTAATCTCTTCTCGTAAATTTGTGAGTTTATGAACCAACACAAATTTAAAACTCCAAAATAATATTCATGAACAAATTTATTTTCTGAACTGCTGGATTGTCACCAAAGACGGTGTATGTAAACGTAAGCACGTAACGTTGAATTCTCCGGTTTAAACGTAGTCGACGCTACTTCAAGACGTAAATCCAAATTACTTCCCAAAAATAAGTGAGTTCATATTGTAACATTAAAATAATGTTTTCAAATAAATATTGAGAGTAAAATATCAACCATAAATTGACGGATTGTCACAGCATTTACCCCTAAACATGATCTTTGTCCTCAAAGATCATCTTACCTTACTACTCGCTTCTTATAGAGTTAAAGCCATGTGGGTATTCCCTCCATATTCGGTCTTTTCTCACAAGTGTAATCCATTACAATACGCGAGTTTCATCAAACATAACTACAGGAATAAGATCAGGCTTAATGTTGACTTACTTTCTCTATCCATGATGTTCACGGGTTTCTGATGAATGCAACTTTTCGCCGATCTAAGCTTTACTAAGAACAATCAGATTTTCACTTGATAGATATTCCATCAAGTTCGATTTACGAAACATAATTCACGCAGTTCTTAAAGTCCTAGGGTAGATCCAGCTTATATGCCTTTCAATGTCAACTTTTACATCATCTCAATGGTCCGATACAACGGGGACTTATATCCCATGATTTGTCAGATCATGAATTCATTTTTCCAAGGTTAAAAATTTTGGCATAACTTCGCTACCCATCTGGCACTTCAAGATCTACATTTCATATTCACATAACCTCCTGCCCACTATCGGCAGTCAATAATCAGATCCTAATGTAACACCCCCAAATTTATACAACTCAATACAGCGGAAGACTAGTTGGTGTTACGGGATAGCACATTACTCACATCATAGACAACGCTTGAAAATCGCGTCGTTTAATAATAAAGCATTTCCATTCATAAATATCAAATTTACATAGGTCCCAAGTCATATTATTTCATACAAATTTTACAAAGCATTTGAATGGAAATTGTTATTTAAGTGCGGGCCATAAATTCTTGTCGTCTTCCCGAGAATTACCTTCAAGTACCTGAGATAAAACATGTTAAAAGAAAAGGTCAGCGATAACGCCGAGTGAATTCATAGATTTTTAATAAACCATTCAATATAACATCGGTATAAAATTATTACCGAAAATCATTTTATACAAATCTTTGTAATAGGCCATAAAATAGCCAAAATCATTTTATACAAATCTTTGTAATAGGCCATAAAATAGCCAAAATCATTTTATACAAATCTTTGTAATAGGCCATAAAATAGCCAAAATCATTTTATACAAATCTTTATCAAAATCATAATATAGGCATTTGCCTTAAAAATCATTGTACGAGCCAATGTCGTAAAAACATCATACAATACGTCTTATGACGTTGTATAAAATCAAATAAAAACCGTTATATGAATATGGTTATGAAAACCAAAACACAAACATAATATCATTAGTATGACCCTGTATTGCTAGTCAGGCAATACATCGTAATTCGAAGCGTCTAGTAGTATTTCGTTAGTTTTGGATTATTATAAGCCGCATGACATTGTTACCTTACTAAACCAACAACGGGTAGCTAACCCGATACCAATTTTGCCCATCTAAAGTAGCGTGTCGTCACAAAGGTCACGCTATGGAAATCTTCTCATACATAAATTCGCTTACCAATCAATGTGGCACGACGGGGATCAACCGTCAAGGCGCGAACTGGGGTGATCGTCCCCAAATAGTACTATTAAATGCATAAGCGTCTACCAAATCCCGGTAGTTCACAATTCATGCTAATGGGACTTTTAGTGACATAACCTAACTTTAATAATCCATTTAATTTCATCTATCGGGTCCTTTAATCATTTATCGGGTCATTCAATCATTCGGGTCCAAATCAATAAACAAACAGTCGGGACAAATGGTGTCCTATTTTATAAAAACTAACATGTTATCTCCCTCGCGGGTTTATAAAACATTTATAAAAACATTTTAAAGAGTGCGAGGCTATGAACTCACGTTGATGTGGGAAGGCGGGTTATCGGCAATTCGGATGTACGGTACGTGCTTCAATCACGGAAACCTAGACAAATAATACTCGTCTTAGACTCATGTCCAATGACTTTATAAAAATAACAATTATGTATACATATGATGATTTTATATATATGATGATCAAGTGCGTTTACATATTCTCGTTTACTCATTTTACTGTTATATGTCGATAACTTTTATACTAGTTTAATAGTTTTACCTATTTTCGTGTTTTAAGTCCAATAAACTGATTATAAGTTCTTTAACTTGTTTTAATCCATGTTATACTTATATTATCAGTATCTACACTTTACAAGTTGGGCCTAAATGGGTTAAGCCCAATAATAAGTTTATAAGTGTTTTAGTCCATTTTTGTTGTATTATTAGTCCAATAACGTTAATTTAGTCCGTTAACGTTCGTATGTCCTATAGTTCGGGTTTTATCGGTTTTTACTTGTTATATATGTTTATATATCAGTATATGAGTTTTATAAAGTTTACATTAGACGGGTCCAACCATCTAAGTTTTATTTAACAAAAACGTTAATTTTACGGTATTAGCCGAAAAAGTCGTAAAAATCATGTTTATAGTTTTTATAACTTATAAAACTTAACAAGTTACCATTTTTTATAAAATGTCCACTTATTTACCATTGTACATATTTATATAAATGTATTATATAAGTTAGTGGGTTTTAATTTATATTTTATACTATTAAATTTTGAGTGCTTATATAATAGTATTATACTTTAATTTCCAAAATCTGATTTTTATCTTCACTTTCACCAAAACTGCCATATCTAGAGTTCTATATGGAGATAGAAGCTCAAATTTTTATCACATAAACTAAATGATATGTGCTCCATTTAACTCTTCTATAGCTACTGTTGAATCATCTTCTAAGTATTTTCTAAAAATCGTCCAAAACAGTGAACTCAGATTTGTACCTTAAACTTGTTTTGATCATATCTCACTCATTACAATGATTCCATTGCATGGCCAACTCTTACATGTGTACAAGACATATATCTTACTGTAAATGGATTCTACTTCATCATTTTATCAGTCCATGACCTGTTTCTTTACTGTTTTATACAGCCATCACTTTTAAGCAAGATTTTAGCCTTGTTCTTTATAGTTTTTCACCTTTTTAATCATGTTTATCAACACCAAATCCCCACATAACATTTTTATCGTCATATAATCATCATATACATATACAATAGGAAATAAAATACATTTTTACATAATCAAAATAGCAAGAAGATGAGGAGGACAATCTTTATACCACCAAGTTGATGTAGGTTATGATTTGGACATGGTTTTTGATGGAGAAACTTGTGGATAACCATGACCATCTTCAAGATCACCAATCTTCATGAATACCTTGTGGAAAATCAGCCCTACTACTCCATGAAAACTCCTCCTTGGATGTTATAACTTGCACAAATCTTCATCTTTTTGAATGGAGATTAACATATGTTAATTATAACATATGTTTGTGGTTAAATTTTGTATGAATGGTGGTGTTTTGTGGAGAAATGGGACGGCATAGCAAGAGAGAGTGAGAGAGTTGTAGCTAGTTTTGCATGGTGGAAATGAGGAAAATGGTTTAGGTAGTGGTTTTGGTGTAGTGGAATGCTTACAATGTAAGCTAAGACATGTGTTAAGCTAAGTGTTGAGGTTTTGACACATCATAGATGTGTTGTAGCTTCATGTTGGCCGGTTTTGGGGGTGGGACAAGTGTCCCACTTGTCTCATCCCCATTTATTTACGGGTACTCCTCGATTCTAGTTTCCTTGATTTGCGTGCCCTCGGGTCGTTTTGCGAAAAACGTTTTTACAAATTATGAATCAACGTCACAAAACGAATCCAATAAAAATTGTCTCATCAAAAACGGAGTTCGAAAACGTAAATACGTAATCCTAGGGTTTCCGGTTTAGTAGTAAAGGACGTTAAAATAAAATCGTAAGTCCTAATCTCTTCTCGTAAATTTGTGATTTTATGAACTAACTCAAATTTAAAACTCCAAAATAATATTCATGGACAAATTTATTTTCTGAAATGTCGGACTGTCACCAAAGACGGTGTATGTAAACGTGAGCACGTAACGTAGAATCCTCCGGTTTAGACGTAGTCGGCGCTACTTCAAGACGTAAATCCAAATTACTTCCCAAAAATAAGTGAGTTCATATTGTAACATTAAAATAATGTTTTCAAATAAATATTGAGAATAAAATATCGATCATAAATTGACGGATTGTCACAGCATTTACCCCTAAACAGGATCTTTGTCCTCAAAGATCATCTTACCTTACTACTCGCTTCTTATAGAGTTAAAGCCATGTGGGTATTTCCTCCACATTCGGTCTTTTCTCACAAGTGTAATCCATTATAATACGCGAGTTTCATCAAACATAACTACGGGAATAAGATCAGGCTACATGTTGACTTACTTTCTCTATCCATGATGTTCACGGGTTTCTGATGAATGCAACTTTTCGCCGATCTAAGCTTTACTAAGAACAATCAGATTTTCACTTGATAGATATTCCATCAAGTTCGATTTATGAAACATAATTCACGCAGTTCTTGAAGTCCTAGGGTATATCCAGCTTATATGCCTTTCAATCTCAACTTTTACATCATCTCAATGGTCCCATACAACGGGGACTTATATCCCATGATTTGTCAGATCATTAATTCATTTTTCCAAGGTTAAAAATTGTGGCATAACTTCGCTACCCATTTGGCACTTCAAGATCTACATTTCATATTCACATAACCTCTTGCCCACTACCAGCTGTCAATAATCAGATCCTAATTTCAACAATCATTTCAGATCTCGCGGGTCGGGTATTTTGCAAGGTTAGGTTCGCCATCATAGGAAACCTTAAACCTAAAAGACATGTCCAACTCACAATGGATGTATGTCGGATGTCTTCATCTCAACTCTTGCTTACAGATGCTCTAATATTTAGATCCTAACAAGATTCGATCTCAATCCTAATATGATGATTATCAATGATAATCTTTCTAAAGGAAAACGATTATACGGTTTATTACTAAAGGTCAATCATTCAAACATAGAACAGCGCTTATAGTATTTTGTATCGTTACTTTACCTCGTCCCTTCGATTGGGGTGGTACATAGTACTCTCATCAAGGTTCGTTCTTAATGACTTCTGAGCAAATCTCTAAAATTCGATACGAAGCGAGGATCTTGATAAAGATGTTCGATACAGGCACACTATGTTTACATAACTCTTTTGCATTTATCATTAACGGGAATGATATTTAGCAGATTTGGTCAGTCTGTCGACGATGACCCAAATCGATTCAAATTCAGATGATGACCTTTGCAATAGCTAGACGTTTTACTAATGTATGAGGCGATCTCTGCCTTCATAATTTGCCATCAGTACGACTTCTTCTGATAATGATACTTTTAGTCATAAATGACGTAAATAGAATACTTATACTTACAAATTCCAACATAACTATATCTCACAATCTCCATATTTAGGCAATCACAAGTGGTCTTTAAAATATTTAACGCTATCGGCTTCTCAATTCTGATGGTTCACATTAGCCGCGAACCCCTTTTATTATTTATATTATCCTTTTTACAAACATCGTTCATATTTAAATTGTTCGGCAATTTATTTTGCACCTTCATTATTAAGAAATGCATCCTAATTGGTTCTTTATTCTTTCTATATCATGTGTTAGTAATTACGTTCACTTTCCTGATGAAATAAATATCATAATCGTATTTATTCAAAATTCTTTCTTCACATTTTCTCTGTTTTAGTTTCGTCTCATCTATCATTTTTATCAGTTTTTCTCAATCCGGTGTCTAAAGCGTCGATAATTATTACAATTAATTAAATATTAAATATTCAATTTTATGAAATGTAAACGTAAAGATTTTAAATTTCTTAGTTTGTCCAATTATATAAAGGTGTTCAAAATAAAATTTGAATTTAATTAACACGATTTTTGTTGATTTATCGAAAATAATTAATAAGATTCGTAAATATTTGAAAAATCTTTGTTCATACTTTGGTCAAAGTTTTCTTAGTTGGAAAAAAAATTTGTCGTTTCAATTTTTAAGTCATGGTTTAAATGTTTTCCTCAATTCCGCTTAGGTTGTTTAGAAGTATACACAAACATTTACCCCTAAACAGAAGTTTAGTTAAATGGTTTGTGTATAAGGGAATAATCCCTAAAAATCCTTTGTTAAAACATTTGTCAAATTGTATCTGCACTTTCTTTTTAGTATAACTCAAAGTCTTAAATGACTTCTAAATTTTTAAGAGTCAATTTATATTCCATTATCTATTAATCACATGGTTAAATCATGTAAAGGATTAAGTCTTTAAATCTCATGTTATATATTCAAGGTACAGGTTTTCGTTGTTCTGCCAATTCAGGGCAATCTATAAATAATTATTAACTCATTCTTATTCTTATAAACAAACATATAGTCCTTAATGATCACGAGCATGAATTTATTAAATTACAGCCTACACACGTGATTCACCAAATTTATGAATGCTACATGTGCATTGGTCAATCCAAACGACACCACGTGGAGCTCATAATGTTTATTACAAGTACCGGATGTAGTGATTGGAATACATAATCTTCTTCGCGGATGCGAAGTTGATAATAACCATGTCGTGGATCAATTCTTTAAAACATACGCTAGAACCTTGTAAATGATCGAACAAATCTTCCATTTCGAGTTATGGATTTCGTTTTCGATTGTCAATTTACTCAGTCACAGTAATCTATAAATATAAGGAATGATAACACCATAGCTCTTCATGATGACAGGCTTGATATAATAAAATCTTTCTCCGACAACTCTCAGTTGTACGGTAATTCCTTTAATTTAGATGGTGCTGACGTACAGTGCACAATCCATAGGTTCAGCACCGAGAATATAATCAATACCAATTTCAATCTGCCTTAATGGCAAAAGTCTAGGTAATTCACCAATAATACCTCCTAAAGTTTCAGATAACATAAACATCTTTTAATACATTCATATTAGGTTCTTTCTAGATTATAATATCTATGACTAATTCACAACCATTCACGGTATAATTTCAAGTCTAAATGCATGATAAAATCATCCATCAAGAATTATTTAGATCACTTTGGATAATCAACATCTCATCTTTTCGGGAAATTCTACTCGAGTTCCCATCAATTAAGACAATGTCGTCATGTCATAATCAATCAATCCATTCTACGGGCACTATCAACTTTCCAGTTGCATTGCCGTCGATAAGATGTGAACTTCTCAAAAGACTAATAATAATTCTCAATCCTTCCACAAATTCAAGGATATCTGGAGACATAAATAATCCCTAAAAGAGTAAGGTCAACGCATAATCTATGCGAGAGAATTTCAAATCAGATACAGATGAAAACATTTAACGAATATGAATATATCCCATGTTTTCATAATTTGAGTACGCATTCGAAAGCTCCTCGGATTGTTACCCAGGTCATTAAAATATAATCAAATCACAAGAAATGATAAGAACGTCAATACATCTAGTCGGGTATCAACACTCGGAAATCATATACTTTTCCTAAGAATCTTACTACAGGAGAATTGGACAAGAAAGAATTGTCAATTGTCAAATAAGACAATTTCCACAGATAAGTAAATTCAACTCAGAAGAATAGATGCTACAGGCACATATGTAGGTGTCCCTAACACTATGTCCTTATTTTTCACTTCTTGCAGATCTCATAAAATTTAATCTTTCACAATCTTCAAAGAAAATGTTGTGTTTATTAATCAGTTTTATGGTGACTACTAATCAGCCTTGCATAGTCCATTCCAAATTGTATGTAGGCGCGCAACTATATACAATTTCAAGATTAACGATGCAATACTCAGTTCGTCAAAATTTTATCATCATGTTTATAATAAAAACATTTTCATGCTTACTTCTTAAATAAGAATCAAAAATATATTTACAAAGATTTTCTTTGTTATGAAAACAATTAAGTTTTCCAAGGTGTTTCCTAAACACCTTCATTTCGATAACAATCACTTATAAATCTCACTTTGAATAATCCTTATAGTGATGAAAATTAAATTTTCTCAAAGGATACTGTTTTAACTTTATAAAAATAATGTGTGATCTGCAAAAGAGTGATGAAGAGTTGTTCACCAAGAACTAACTACGATATGATAGGAAATGAGCTTAGCCAATTAATCATGAGGTTCATGACCTCGATGGCACTCAAAAGAGAATAATTCACAACGTAACTCAAATCGAGATGAGTACTTGTTCAATGGTTACATCACTAATGCGAACACTAGGATGAAGCAATAAGAGATAGATAACATCGATACATGTAGAATTTAGCAATCAAAGGTAGTCTTTCCATTAATCACAAACAAGTCAAATTGTACCGTAACACATTACGCGTCCCTATGTCATACAATTCTCAGAACTCATCCTACCAACTGATATCTCAGTTAAGTTAGGGATTTTTAAAAGATACCACAATGAATACTAATCTACAAGAGTCATTAGGTGTTCCACATGTCCCAAAAGATCCATCGGTCCCAATTTAGAAGAAGATTTCTTCAATTTATTTCTTGGACACTGGGCATCCTCATTAGTGGACAATGGCCTAGGAACAACACTTAACACGAATCAACAATCAATTAAAATCTTATAATTCAATCAAAGAACTTAACGACTTCCTCTTAACAATTTCATATTCCATATAGGTTAAGTTTCACTTTATTCAAGTTATAACAAATTTTATACTCAATTCGATATCCTACTTCATTTTCCAATACTTTCAATCTTATTATTAGACCTTCAAAGTGCAATAAAAGCTCGACATGATCAACACTTAATTTCCAATCCTATAGCTCTTACAACAGCAATTATCAAATGAGTCACTAGTATGAAATGACTTGATCATTCAACTAGACTTCTCGGAAAGGTACTAGTGGCATGAGGCTTTTGGGTAATAGTTCCAATGACAGCCTCAAGTGCAACATTCACCCTTTCGATTTCAATTTAAGAATTGGATGACAACGAATCAGATGACATCTTTCTAGGTGGTAACGTTTTATCAAACTCCACTCTATAAGGAAAGATCGTCATGACATCGATATCAGATTTAATCTCGCCAATTCTTTTTCAATATCACAATCAACTAATATCTACATTTCTACGAATATCAACCATTTGTTGGGATCATAAATATCCACAACTTGGTTTAGATCTAGGATAGCTAGAATTCCTACGAGAATAGCTTAGATTAATTTACTAGGGGATTTAGGGTTCCTTGTGACAATCTACGTCGTATAAATACCTCGTATAAATATCAAAATAATCATCAAACAATCATGTAATAAAATTACATCATATATATATATATATAATCCAAGTTATATATATATATTAAAATAACACTTCTCAGTCTGGCCTTGTCGGTAACTCGGGAATTCTTCGGCACCGTTATAGTCAAAAGATTTTTAGACATTTTTAGAAACATGTTTATAGTTAAAGGATTTTGAAATGTTTTATTCAAAACCTTGGTTTTAAAAATCTTTCGTTCTCTATAACGAGAGCTCTGATACCAAACTGTAACACCCCCAAATTTATACAACTCAATACAGTGGAAGACTAGTTGGTGTTACAGGATAGCACATTACTCACATCATAGACAACGCTTGAAAATCGCGTCGTTTAATAATAAAGCATTTCCATTCATAAATATCAAATTTACATAGGTCCCAAGTCATATTATTTCATACAAATTTTACAAAGCATTTGAATGGAAATTGTTATTTAAGTGCGGGCCATAAATTCTTGTCGTCTTCCCGAGAATTACCTTCAAGTACCTGAGATAAAACATGTTAAAAGAAAAGGTCAGCGATAACGCCGAGTGAATTCATAGATTTTTAATAAACCATTCAATATAACATCGGTATAAAATTATTACCGAAAATCATTTTATACAAATCTTTGTAATAGGCCATAAAATAGCCAAAATCATTTTATACAAATCTTTGTAATAGGCCATAAAATAGCCAAAATCATTTTATACAAATCTTTATCAAAATCATAATATAGGCATTTGCCTTAAAAATCATTGTACGAGCCAATGTCGTAAAAACATCATACAATACGTCTTATGACGTTGTATAAAATCAAATAAAAACCGTTATATCAATATGGTTATGAAAACCAAAACACAAACATAATATCATTAGTATGACCCTGTATTGCTAGTCAGACAATACATCGTAATTCGAAGCGTCTAGTAGTATTTCGTTAGTTTTGGATTATTATAAGCCGCATGACATTGTTACCTTACTAAACCAACAACGGGTAGCTAACCCGATACCAATTTTGCCCATCTAAAGTAGCGTGTCGTCACAAAGGTCACGCTATGGAAATCTTCTCATACATAAATTCGCTTACCAATCAATGTGGCACGACGGGGATCAACCGTCAAGGCGCGAACTGGGGTGATCGTCCCCAAATAGTACTATTAAATGCATAAGCGTCTACCAAATCCCGGTAGTTCACAATTCATGCTAATGGGACTTTTAGTGACATAACCTAACTTTAATAATCCATTTAATTTCATCTATCGGGTCCTTTAATCATTTATCGGGTCATTCAATCATTCGGGTCCAAATCAATAAACAAACAGTCGGGACAAATGGTGTCCTATTTTATAAAAACTAACATGTTATCTCCCTCGCGGGTTTATAAAACATTTATAAAAACATTTAAAAGAGTGCGAGGCTATGAACTCACGTTTATGTGGGAAGGCGGGTTATCGGCAATTCGGATGTACGGTACGTGCTTCAATCACGGAAACCTAGACAAATAATACTCGTCTTAGACTCATGTCCAATGACTTTATAAAAATAACAATTATGTATACATATGATGATTTTATATATATGATGATCAAGTGGGTTTACATATTCTCGTTTACTCATTTTAGTGTTATATGTCGATAACTTTTATACTAGTTTACTAGTTTTACCTATTTTCGTGTTTTAAGTCCAATAAATTGATTATAAGTTCTTTAACTTGTTTTAATCCATGTTATACTTATATTATCAGTATCTACACTTTACAAGTTGGGCCTAAATGGGTTAAGCCTAATAATAAGTTTGTAAGTGTTTTAGTCCATTTTTGTTGTATTATTAGTCCAATAACGTTAATTTAGTCCGTTAACGTCCGTATGTCCTATAGTTCGGGTTTTATCGGTTTTTACTTGTTATATATGTTTATATATCAGTATATGAGTTTTATAAAGTTTACATTAGACGGGTCCAACCATCTAAGTTTTATTTAACAAAAACGTTAATTTTACGGTATTAGCCGAAAAAGTAGTAAAAATCATGTTTATAGTTTTTATAACTTATAAAACTTAACAAGTTACCATTTTTATAAAATGTCCACTTATTTACCATTGTACATATTTATATAAATGTATTATATAAGTTAGTGGGTTTTAATTTATATTGTATACTATTAAATTTTGAGTGCTTATATAATAGTATTATACTTTAATTTCTAAAATCTGATTTTTATCTTCACTTTCACCAAAACTGCCATATCTAGAGTTCTATATGGAGATAGAAGCTCAAATTTTTATCACATAAACTACATGATATGTGCTCCATTTAACTCTTGTATAGATACTGTTGAATCATCTTCTAAGTATTTTCTAAAAATCGTCCAAAACAGTGAACTCAGATTTGTACCTTAAACTTGTTTTGATCATATCTCACTCATTACAATGATTCCATTGCATGGCCAACTCTCACATGTGTACAAGACATATATCTTACTGTAAATGGATTCTACTTCATCATTTTATCAGTCCATGACCTGTTTCTTTACTCTTTTTTACAGTCATCACTTTTAAGCAAGATTTTAGCCTTGTTCTTTATAGTTTTTCACCATTTTAATCATGTTTATCAACAACAAATCCCCACATAACATTTTTATCATCATATAATCATCATATACATATACAATAGGAAATAAAATACATGTTTACATAATAAAAATAGCAAGAAGATGAGGAGGACAATCTTTATACCACCAAGTTGATGTAGGTTATGATTTGGACATGGTTTTTGATGGAGAAACTTGTGGATAACCATGACCATCTTCAAGATCACCAATCTTCATGAATACCTTGTGGAAAATCAGCCCTACTACTCCATGAAAACTCCTCCTTGGATGTTATAACTTGCACCAATCTTCATCTTTTTGAATGGAGATTAACATATGTTAATTATAACATATGTTTGTGGTTAAATTTTTGTATGAATGGTGGTGTTTTGTGGAGAAATGGGACGGCATAGCAAGAGAGAGTGAGAGAGTTGTAGCTAGTTTTGCATGGTGGAAATAAGGAAAATGGTTTAGGTAGTGGTTTTGGTGTAGTGGAATGCTTACAATGTAAGCTAAGACATGTGTTAAGCTAAGTGTTGAGGTTTTGACACATCATAGATGTGTTGTAGCTTCATGTTGTCCGGTTTTGGGGGTGGGACAAGTGTCCCACTTGTCTCATCCCCATTTATTTACGGGTACTTCTCGATTCTAGTTTCGTCGATTTGCGTGCCCTCGGGTCGTTTTACGAAAAACTTTTTTATAAATTATGAATCAACGTCACAAAACGAATCCAATAAAAATTGTCTCATCAAAAACGGAGTTCGAAAACGTAAATACGTAATCCTAGGGTTTCCGGTTTAGTCGTAAAGGACGTTAAAATAAAATCGTAAGTCCTAATCTCTTCTCGTAAATTTGTGAGTTTATGAACTAACTCAAATTTAAAACTCCAAAATAATATTCATGGACAAATTTATTTTCTGAAATGTCGGACTGTCACCAAAGACGGTGTATGTAAACGTGAGCACGTAACGTAGAATCCTCCGGTTTAGACGTAGTCGGCGCTACTTCAAGACGTAAATCCAAATTACTTCCCAAAAATAAGTGAGTTCATATTGTAACATTAAAATAATGTTTTCAAATAAATATTGAGAATAAAATATCGATCATAAATTGACGGATTGTCACACCTAATTTCAACAATCATTTCAGATCTCGCAGGTCGGGTATTTTGTAAGGTTAGGTTCGCCATCATAGGAAACCTTAAACCTAAAAGACATGTCCAACTCACAGTGGGTGTATGTCGGGTGTCTTTATCTCAACTCCTACTTACAGATGCTTTAATTTCTAAATCTTAACAAGATTCGATCTCGATCCTAATAGATAGTTATCAATGATAATATCTCCAAAGGAAAACGATTACACGGTTTATTACCAAAGGTCAATCCTTCAAACATAAAACAACACTTGTATTACTTTGTATCGTTACTTTACCTCGTCCCTTCGATTGGGGTGGTACATAGTTGATATGTGTGTAAACACACATCTTTTCTACCACTTAATTACAATAATAACCGGACCAAAACGTGTATTTTAAGTCTTTTGTGTCGGAATTATGCGTGGTTTGTGTTTTTGTTGTGATTTAGGACGAAAAGGAGAAAAGTGGAGAAAACACGAGAATTCACGGGCATTTACGGAATTTTATTGAAGAAAAAGATGAAATACGAAGTCAAGAAGTCAAGAGTGCAAAAAGAACGGAAGTCCAAGACCAATTCTGAAGATTTATCGAAGAAAAAGTCAAAAGACGGAAGTTTATCAAAAGCCGAAGAATTCAAGTCTATTTTATTGAAGAATTTAAAGACGAGTTCAAAGAAATCCCGAAGCCAAAAGTCCTTTAAGTCCAAGTTTAAAGAAGATTAGAAGAATAAAGGACTAATGATGCAATTAATGAAGATTAAAAGAAGGAGGGACTTAATCTCGCAATTAAGAAGAAATGAAGGAGGGGAGGAAGCTTCCTAATCCTCCCCTATATATAGATTAGGATGATAATCATTTCTTTCTTGTTGGCTAAGTGTGACAATTAGTCTTCCACCATTTAATTACCTTGTCATTTAAATACTTGTCAATTTAATTACCTTGTCTTGCACCTTAAATTCATTTAATTTCAAGTAAGTTTCCATTTAATTCTTGTCAATCTTTACTTTATCTTGTTAATCTCTCATCTACCTTTCTAAATCTTTGATTTTTATGTTTATGTTTGTGTTCATGTTCATGCTTTTATTTTGATCAAGTGGGTTTTTGATTATTGTGGTTAAATTTGTTAGTTTAATTGATATAGATTGCTTATTTATGATTGTTTGTTGTTTCGTTATTAGTTTAGTTAAATCGTTTGGTTGATTTTGGTTAAATTTGTGTTTAGATCATTGTTACTGTTATCCCTTGTTCTTCGGGGAGTTTGTTTCTGTTTCTTTTTTCCCAAGAAAAGTTCCGACTCAAGAGAGGGGGTTCTTTCATTCGGATCTCCAAAGTTCCGAACCAAGGGGTTTCATCCGGAACATTCAAAGTTCCGGATCAAGAGTGTTCATTCGGAACTCCAAAAGTTCCGAGTCAATACTTCCGAACGAAAGTTCCGACTCAAGCATTTGTTCATTCGGAACTTAAAAGTTCCGGATCAATATACTTCATTCGGAACTCAAAAAGTTCCGGATCAAGGAGATTCATTCGGAACTCAAAAGTTCCGGATCAACTTAAAAGTTCCGGACGAAGGACAAAGTTCTGAATCAGCCAGATCTTCCGAACCAAGTTCCGAGTCAAGAGTGTTTCATTCGGAAGAAGTTCCGGATCAACATCTTTTGTTCATTCGGAACTTAAAAGTTCCGAATCAAGGGCTAAGTTCCGGATCAAGCTAGTTCATTCGGAAGTTTTGAACTTCCGAATCAAGGGTTCTGTAAGTTAAATTTCAGTCTTTTATTTTCAAGCTTTATTTTTCCCGCCTTTATTTTAATTGCACTTTAAGTTTATTTGTCTTAGCTTTATTTTATTTTTGCCTTAGTTTAAGTTTTAGTCGCGTTTTAAGATTGCCTTAGGTAGATTTAAGTTTACGTCATTTACTTAAGTGCCCTTTAATTTCAGTCACGTTTTTAAATACTTGCACTTTATTTTAATTAGACTTAGATTTACTTTAATCGCACCTTTACTTCAATTGTTTTGCAACTTTATTTAAAAACAACCAAAACGATTTGTTTCACCAAGAACAATAGAGTCACATAGGGAACCTAGATCAATTCGTTAAGATACCGAGAACAACAATTGAACCCTAGCAAAATCCTAACATTAAAATGGCGCCGCTGGCGGCTCTTTTCGTACAGATTAACGGTTTTCTGTGAGAGACGCGTTGCTTTTTGGGATCCGTTCACTTGTGAGCATTATTTTTCTTGCCTAAAAAATTCAAAAAATCATAAAAATTAAAAATTGATAAAAAAACCATAAAAATTAAAAATTTCAAAAATCCAAAAATATTTTATCTTTATTGTGTATATATATTGTCTTTGTGTTTGGTTTTGTTTTCTTTTGCATTTTCAGGTGTATGCGTACTAGATCTTCTAATTATCAAGAGCCCGAGCCTCAAGAAGATTTAGCTATGTCAGGTGTCAACAACAACATTCCACCGCGCCTCAATAATAATAATAATAATAACAATGTTCTTCCACAGCCCGATCTTCAGACCATGGAGGAACTTTGTCAACCAACCATGTTTGGACGAGGAGGACCGATTGCGCCGATGCAAATCAACGCTCCTGAGTTTTCGTTGAAGCACCACATGATTCAGCAAGTACAAACAAACCCATTCCAGGGATTGCCTGATGATGATGCCAACAAACACCTCGACAAGTTCATTACAATCACCCAAAGCATGAAGTTGGCCGGTGCCATAATGGATGAACTTAGCCTACAACTCTTTCCACATACTTTATTACATCATGCCGAGAAATGGTTTGATCGTCTCCCGAAGAATTCCATTCATACTTGGGATGACATGACTCAACGCTTTTTGTCGCGCTACTTTCTACCATCCATGGTCACAAGCCTTCGCAATCAAATCAGCGGTTTCATGCAAGACCCTGATGAATCTCTTTTTGATGGTTGGGAGAGATATAATGTCTTGATCGATAGATGTCCAAACCACAACATGCTCCCTGTGACCTTAATCGATACTTTCTACAACGGTTTGACTTTTCGAGATCGTGATACGATAAATGCAGCCGCCGGTGGCACATTCATGAAAAGGAGACCCGAGGAGTGTAGAGAGTTAATTGAGAACATGACTACTCACCACAAAAACTGGGATTCCTCTGCTTCTTCAAGGAATAACCCGAGAGTCAATGTTTCCTCTACTTCAGCAAACCCTGAGATGACCGAACTCACCTGCATGATGACTGAAATGAGCAAAAGTATTACGCTTCTCGCTTCAAACCAACAACAACAACAAGTTAAAGCGGTTGCTAATCCTTGTGAAACATGCGGCGGTCCTCACTCATACACCGATTGTCCTTCTACACAAGGAAATCCGGAAAATGTGTATGCTGCTTACGGTAATTATTCACCGGAAAATTACCAAGCTAGACAACAAGGGGATAGAAATCTGCTGAGCTACCGGTCCAACAATTACCTTTCACCCGGTTTTTCTCCTCAAAACCAAAACCCCGCCAACAACTATAATAGAAGCAACCAAATTCCACCAAGAGCTTCTAATCCTTATCACCCACCCGCTCAACAAACCCCACCCATTAATTCCGATGTTGAAGCCACAATGAGAACCCAAGGTGAGCAAATCAAGAATCTGCAAAGCCAAATTATCAATCTTAGAGGAGATATCACGAAGCAAGGAAATGAGATTAGAACCGAGGTTCACGATAATATTCAATCCTCCTTCAGCACTCAAACGAATGAATTAAAGAATCTGTTGGCTAGTTTCTTGCCCGCCACTCAACCTTCTACTTCAAGTTCTCTACCTTCAAACACCGTCACTAATCCGCGAGCTAATGTGAGTGCTATTACTACTCGTAGTGGAGTCACCATCGTAGGACCACCAATCCCACCCCCATCATCTACACCTCCTCCACCACCATGTGTCCCTACTCCTCATACACCTAGTATTAGTGCACCATTACCGTCTCCGCCTCGTCATGACGATGTATCTCGAAAGGATCCTTCAACATCTCAACCTTTACCAACTACACCTTCACCTTCCACCTATAAACCCAAAATCCCATACCCTTCTCGCTTAGGCAAGACCAACGATCTAACAAAGGAGGACTCTCAAGTGACAAAATATATCAATATGATTTCTCAAATGGGCTTCAGCATTAGTTTTCTTGAAGCACTTGTCCACATGCCCAAATTTGTTAAAGCATTTAAGGAATTGCTTAACAAGAAGGAGAAGCTTATTGAACTCGCCAACACACGCTTAAATGAAAACTGCTCTGCAGTTATTCTTAAAGAACTTCCGGAAAAGCTAGGAGATCCCGGTCGTTTTGTGTTGCCTTGCGTGTTCAACAAAACTGAAGAATTTACTGCCCTTGCTGATCTCGGGGCCAGTATTAATTTGATGCCACTGAGTGTTTGGAAAACACTATCATTACCCGACCTCACTCCAACAAAGATGACTCTTGAACTTGCAAATCGCACTCTCGCTTACCCTGTTGGTATAGCCGAAGACGTGTTCATTAGAGTTGGCGCATTTACTTTCCCGGTCGATTTTGTCGTAGTTGATTATGAAATGGACCCTCGTATTCCTTTAATACTTGGTCGGCCATTCTTGAGAACCGGACGTGCTTTAGTGGATGTTGCCGAAGGTGAGTTAATCTTAAGAGTCGGGAATGACTCACAAATTTTCAAAATAGGGAAGCTTACAGGCAAATACTATGGACGAGAATCAGTGAATATGATTAATGTGCTCGATGACTTCACCGTCTATGACAATCCTCTATTTGATTCTTCCATCGATAACCCACTCTTTGACGATGATGTGGATGATTCTCGGTCCACTTTGGAACCTTCTCCCATTTATGATTCTCCTCCGGTCTTTGATGCTTATGATGATGATGATTCTAGCTCAGATTCGGATGATTATGATGACCTTACTTCTGAGTATCCCGAGCTGCCCACATATGATGATTTTGATGAGGCCGATACTCTTTCGAGCGATTCTTCACATGATGAAGATCCTCCGCCATCACTCGATCCTACTTTGGACGACTACTCATTTAAGGAAGACTTCTCTGAGTTTCTCAACACTTACTTCCCTCATGAGAGTGATGCACCTCCTTTTGACTTTGAAGATTATCGTCTTGATCCTACTTTGGATTTGAAGCACATTCTTTCTAAGGAGAAGAAACCAGTCGACACCAATATCCGCTGCACATATGATTTGACACCTCTTTGTCCCCCTTCTGAGGACGAGGTTGTGCTTCTTCGCGGATCTTCTTCCCACTCTGCTGAGCCTGAGTGCTATTTTCCCCTAAACTCTTTTCGATTCACTATTTTATATTTTCTCAATATTAAAATAGGAATCTCTTTAGTTGTCTTTTCCTTAGCGAGATTTAAACAAAGTGCACAATGTCCTAAGTGTAGGGGAGTTTACTCCCACATGCTTAAACATTGAGGACAATGTTTATCTTAAGTGTAGGGGGGACTTCTATCGAAGTTAAGTGGTCTTTTCCTTGTATTTGTCCTCATTTTAACCGGAAAATCAATTTTTCGACATTTTTCAAAATTTTTGATCTATTTTGGCCTATTAGTTTTTACCTTTGTATTGTTATTTTCTTTCTTTGCTAGAATAAATGTTTAATAAAGTGGTTTTAATTTTCAAAACGTTGTGAATCTTTTGACTCAATCCGAGTTTACTTATCTAAGTTTGCTCTAGCTAGTATCCTTAACGTGTTTAAGTCGAGTTTTGCTAGGCTTTTATATAGGGAGCTATAAAACGCGAAAGTCTTAACTCTCACGGGTTAAGAACTAGAACTTTTTGCAAGTTCCTATAACTGATCCTAGAGAGTCGTTTATCAAGGGAACTTTAAAATGCGATTTCTAAACTTGAAAAAGTCTAAGAATTTGCAAGATCCTATAGGCGACTCGAAAACCCAAAACTTTGATTTAATAGGCTAAGTATCCACGAGTCTCATTACTTGAGATTTTAAACTGTGGAGAACGAGAAATGATAGAGCCAATTATAAGTTCGGTATTCTTTTGTGAATTTATGTGAGTTAATTATGAGCCTATTCTCCCATCGCTTGCTAATAATTTATCTTGTTAATAAATAAGGTTGTACGATTTGAAAAGTTACTTAGCTTCTAGCCCAAGATCGTTTAAAAGTTGCTCAGTATGGATTAGAGTTCATAGCCAAGGCATAACTTATTGAAGCGGGATGCGAAGATTGGCGAGTCCAAAAAGGCCCTAACAAGGCATGAGGGCTATATTTTGTTGCTAAAGATCCAAAGTGATATGAAGAATCATTTATCGAAAATCAATATGAAGGATCAAGACACACGACGAAAAGCAAATACTCCCCAAAAGTCATGGAGAAGTGTATCCGAAAAGACCCTAACAAGGTATGAGGATAAAAAGATCCAAGTCATAAAAGGAGGCGGATCGTTGTATATCAAAGTCCAAAATAAAGATTGGAGAAAAATGAAGAAGTCGTGGTCTAAGTATGAATCTCTCAAAACTTCAAGTGAAGAAATTCCATTATGAAGAGAAGACCATAATTTCATGAACGTCTCTCAAGGTTTGAAGTATGAAGTCGCTGCCAAATATCGGTCCGAGAAAGGTCTCAAATCGCGAAGCGAGTTATGCCAACATGTGAACTTTATGAGGTCCCGAGAAGCAGTTTTAAAAGATTTTGTCCTTTAGCTAACTATTGATTAAATCGTTCACTTTATTTTCAGACTTAATAACTATCAAAATAAGTCAACAATGCATCCTCGTGATCATTCAAGACAACAATAAAATATAAGAGATACCTCTAGGAATAAGGGAGTCTAAGTGAGTAATTGGCCCACATGAGTTCGTGATAGTTTACTAACTTATAATAACAATGATCTCGTTTTTAAGCTTGGTTTGGAAAAAGTGAAAACTTGAGGATGATGATTATTCATAACATTTCCAAAACCCAAGGTATGCTTTTGATTTCTTTATTCTGAATGTTTTTAATTTTCTATCTCTTTAATAAAGGCCAACGTGGATTGATTGTGATGAAAAATGTAAACTTGCTTTGTAACTAATGCATTGCATGAGGACATTGCAATGGTCAAGTGTAGGGGATTTGATATGTGTGTAAACACACATCTTTTCTACCACTTAATTACAATATTAACCGGACCAAAACGTGTATTTTATGTCTTTTATGTCGGAATTATGCGTGGTTTGTGTTTTTGTTGTGATTTAGGACGAAAAGGAGAAAAGTGGAGAAAACACGGGAATTCACGGGCATTTACGGACTTTTATTGAAGAAAAAGATGAAAGACGAAGTCAAGAAGTCAAGAGTGCAAAAAGAACGGAAGTCCAAGACCAATTCTGAAGATTTATCGAAGAAAAAGTCAAAATACGGAAGTTTATCAAAAGCCGAAGAATTCAAGTCTATTTTATTGAAGAATTTAAAGACGAGTTCAAAGAAATCCCGAAGCCAAAAGTCCTTTAAGTCCAAGTTTAAAGAAGATTAGAAGAATAAAGGACTAATGATGCAATTAATGAAGATTAAAAGAAGGAGGGACTTAATCTCGCAATTAAGAAGAAATGAAGGAGGGGAGGAAGCTTCCTAATCCTCCCCTATATATAGATTAGGATGATAATCATTTCTTTCTTGTTGGCTAAGTGTGACAATTAGTCTTCCACCATTTAATTACCTTGTCATTTAAATACTTGTCAATTTAATTACCTTGTCTTGCACCTTAAATTCATTTAATTTCAAGTAAGTTTCCATTTAATTCTTGTCAATCTTTACTTTATCTTGTTAATCTCTCATCTACCTTTCTAAATCTTTGATTTTTATGTTTATGTTTGTGTTCATGTTCATGCTTTTATTTTGATCAAGTGGGTTTTTGATTATTGTGGTTAAATTTGTTAGTTTAATTGATATAGATTGCTTATTTATGATTGTTTGTTGTTTCGTTATTAGTTTAGTTAAATCGTTTGGTTGATTTTGGTTAAATTTGTGTTTAGATCATTGTTACTGTTATCCCTTGTTCTTCGGGGAGTTTGTTTCTGTTTCTTTTTTCCCAGGAAAAGTTCCGACTCAAGAGAGGGGGTTCTTTCATTCGGATCTCCAAAGTTCCGAACCAAGGGGTTTCATCCGGAACATTCAAAGTTCCGGATCAAGAGTGTTCATTCGGAACTCCAAAAGTTCCGAGTCAATACTTCCGAACGAAAGTTCCGACTCAAGCATTTGTTCATTCGGAACTTAAAAGTTCCGGATCAATATACTTCATTCGGAACTCAAAAAGTTCCGGATCAAGGAGATTCATTCGGAACTCAAAAGTTCCGGATCAACTTAAAAGTTCCGGACGAAGGACAAAGTTCCGAATCAGCCAGATCTTCCGAACCAAGTTCCGAGTCAAGAGTGTTTCATTCGGAAGAAGTTCCGGATCAACATCTTTTGTTCATTCGGAACTTAAAAGTTCCGAATCAAGGGCTAAGTTCCGGATCAATCTAGTTCATTCGGAAGTTTTGAACTTCCGAATCAAGGGTTCTGTAAGTTAAATTTCAGTCTTTTATTTTCAAGCTTTATTTTTCCCGCCTTTATTTTAATTGCACTTTAAGTTTATTTGTCTTAGCTTTATTTTATTTTTGCCTTAGTTTAAGTTTTAGTCGCGTTTTAAGATTGCCTTAGGTAGATTTAAGTTTACGTCATTTACTTAAGTGCCCTTTAATTTCAGTCACGTTTTTAAATACTTGCACTTTATTTTAATTAGACTTAGATTTACTTTAATCGCACCTTTACTTCAATTGTTTTGCAACTTTATTTAAAAACAACCAAAACGATTTGTTTCACCAAGAACAATAGAGTCACATAGGGAACCTAGATCAATTCGTTAAGATACCGAGAACAACAATTGAACCCTAGCAAAATCCTAACATTAAAATGGCGCCGCTGGCGGCTCGTTTCGTACAGATTAACGGTTTTCTGTGAGAGACGCGTTGCTTTTTGGGATCCGTTCACTTGTGAGCATTATTTTTCTTGCCTAAAAAATTCAAAAAATCATAAAAATTAAAAATTGATAAAAAAACCATAAAAATTAAAAATTTCAAAAATCCAAAAATATTTTATCTTTATTGTGTATATATATTGTCTTTGTGTTTGGTTTTGTTTTCTTTTGCATTTTCAGGTGTATGCGTACTAGATCTTCTAATTATCAAGAGCCCGAGCCTCAAGAAGATTTAGCTATGTCAGGTGTCAACAACAACATTCCACCGCGCCTCAATAATAATAATAATAACAACAATGTTCTTCCACAGCCCGATCTTCAGACCATGGAGGAACTTTGTCAACCAACCATGTTTGGACGAGGAGGACCGATTGCGCCGATGCAAATCAACGCTCCTGAGTTTTCGTTGAAGCACCACATGATTCAGCAAGTACAAACAAACCCATTCCGGGGATTGCCTGATGATGATGCCAACAAACACCTCGACAAGTTCATTACAATCACCCAAAGCATGAAGTTGGCCGGTGCCATAATGGATGAACTTAGCCTACAACTCTTTCCACATACTTTATTACATCATGCCGAGAAATGGTTTGATCGTCTCCCGAAGAATTCCATTCATACTTGGGATGACATGACTCAACGCTTTTTGTCGCGCTACTTTCTACCATCCATGGTCACAAGCCTTCGCAATCAAATCAGCGGTTTCATGCAAGACCCTGATGAATCTCTTTTTGATGGTTGGGAGAGATATAATGTCTTGATCGATAGATGTCCAAACCACAACATGCTCCCTGTGACCTTAATCGATACTTTCTACAACGGTTTGACTTTTCGAGATCGTGATACGATAAATGCAGCCGCCGGTGGCACATTCATGAAAAGGAGACCCGAGGAGTGTAGAGAGTTAATTGAGAACATGACTACTCACCACAAAAACTGGGATTCCTCTGCTTCTTCAAGGAATAACCCGAGAGTCAATGTTTCCTCTACTTCAGCAAACCCTGAGATGACCGAACTCACCTGCATGATGACTGAAATGAGCAAAAGTATTACGCTTCTCGCTTCAAACCAACAACAACAACAAGTTAAAGCGGTTGCTAATCCTTGTGAAACATGCGGCGGTCCTCACTCATACACCGATTGTCCTTCTACACAAGGAAATCCGGAAAATGTGTATGCTGCTTACGGTAATTATTCACCGGAAAATTACCAAGCTAGACAACAAGGGGATAGAAATCTGCTGAGCTACCGGTCCAACAATTACCTTTCACCCGGTTTTTCTCCTCAAAACCAAAACCCCGCCAACAACTATAATAGAAGCAACCAAATTCCACCAAGAGCTTCTAATCCTTATCACCCACCCGCTCAACAAACCCCACCCATTAATTCCGATGTTGAAGCCACAATGAGAACCCAAGGTGAGCAAATCAAGAATCTGCAAAGCCAAATTATCAATCTTAGAGGAGATATCACGAAGCAAGGAAATGAGATTAGAACCGAGGTTCGCGATAATATTCAATCCTCCTTCAGCACTCAAACGAATGAATTAAAGAATCTGTTGGCTAGTTTCTTGCCCGCCACTCAACCTTCTACTTCAAGTTCTCTACCTTCAAACACCGTCACTAATCCGCGAGCTAATGTGAGTGCTATTACTACTCGTAGTGGAGTCACCATCGTAGGACCACCAATCCCACCCCCATCATCTACACCTCCTCCACCACCATGTGTCCCTACTCCTCATACACCTAGTATTAGTGCACCATTACCGTCTCCGCCTCGTCATGACGATGTATCTCGAAAGGATCCTTCAACATCTCAACCTTTACCAACTACACCTTCACCTTCCACCTATAAACCCAAAATCCCATACCCTTCTCGCTTAGGCAAGACCAACGATCTAACAAAGGAGGACTCTCAAGTAACAAAATATATCAATATGATTTCTCAAATGGGCTTCAGCATTAGTTTTCTTGAAGCACTTGTCCACATGCCCAAATTTGTTAAAGCATTTAAGGAATTGCTTAACAAGAAGGAGAAGCTTATTGAACTCGCCAACACACGCTTAAATGAAAACTGCTCTGCAGTTATTCTTAAAGAACTTCCGGAAAAGCTAGGAGATCCCGGTCGTTTTGTGTTGCCTTGCGTGTTCAACAAAACTGAAGAATTTACTGCCCTTGCTGATCTCGGGGCCAGTATTAATTTGATGCCACTGAGTGTTTGGAAAACACTATCATTACCCGACCTCACTCCAACAAAGATGACTCTTGAACTTGCAAATCGCACTCTCGCTTACCCTGTTGGTATAGCCGAAGACGTGTTCATTAGAGTTGGCGCATTTACTTTCCCGGTCGATTTTGTCGTAGTTGATTATAAAATGGACCCTCGTATTCCTTTAATACTTGGTCTGCCATTCTTGAGAACCGGACGTGCTTTAGTGGATGTTGCCGAAGGTGAGTTAATCTTAAGAGTCGGGAATGACTCACAAATTTTCAAAATAGGGAAGCTTACAGGCAAATACTATGGACGAGAATCAGTGAATATGATTAATGTGCTCGATGACTTCACCGTCTATGACAATCCTCTATTTGATTCTTCCATCGATAACCCACTCTTTGACGATGATGTGGATGATTCTCGGTCCACTTTGGAACCTTCTCCCATTTATGATTCTCCTCCGGTCTTTGATGCTTATGATGATGATGATTCTAGCTCAGATTCGGATGATTATGATGACCTTACTTCTGAGTATCCCGAGCTGCCCACATATGATGATTTTGATGAGGCCGATACTCTTTCGAGCGATTCTTCACATGATGAAGATCCTCCGCCATCACTCGATCCTACTTTGGACGACTACTCATTTAAGGAAGACTTCTCTGAGTTTCTCAACACTTACTTCCCTCATGAGAGTGATGCACCTCCTTTTGACTTTGAAGATTATCGTCTTGATCCTACTTTGGATTTGAAGCACATTCTTTCTAAGGAGAAGAAACCAGTCGACACCAATATCCGCTGCACATATGATTTGACACCTCTTTGTCCCCCTTCTGAGGACGAGGTTGTGCTTCTTCGCGGATCTTCTTCCCACTCTGCTGAGCCTGAGTGCTATTTTCCCCTAAACTCTTTTCGATTCACTATTTTATATTTTCTCAATATTAAAATAGGAATCTCTTTAGTTGTCTTTTCCTTAGCGAGATTTAAACAAAGTGCACAATGTCCTAAGTGTAGGGGAGTTTACTCCCACATGCTTAAACATTGAGGACAATGTTTATCTTAAGTGTAGGGGGGACTTCTATCGAAGTTAAGTGGTCTTTTCCTTGTATTTGTCCTCATTTTAACCGGAAAATCAATTTTTCGACATTTTTCAAAATTTTTGATCTATTTTGGCCTATTAGTTTTTACCTTTGTATTGTTATTTTCTTTCTTTGCTAGAATAAATGTTTAATAAAGTGGTTTTAATTTTCAAAACGTTGTGAATCTTTTGACTCAATCCGAGTTTACTTATCTAAGTTTGCTCTAGCTAGTATCCTTAACGTGTTTAAGTCGAGTTTTGCTAGGCTTTTATATAGGGAGCTATAAAACACGAAAGTCTTAACTCTCACGGGTTAAGAACTAGAACTTTTTGCAAGTTCCTATAACTGATCCTAGAGAGTCGTTTATCAAGGGAACTTTAAAATGCGATTTCTAAACTTGAAAAAGTCTAAGAATTTGCAAGATCCTATAGGCGACTCGAAAACCCAAAACTTTGATTTAATAGGCTAAGTATCCACGAGTCTCATTACTTGAGATTTTAAACTGTGGAGAACGAGAAAT